>ML769333.1:1822096-2422096 GCA_009732865.1 Stipitochalara longipes BDJ | reverse complement strand
GGAATGGAGCTGCGCGTTTGGTTCTTGGTGCTGGTGATGCATGCTCATCTAGAGCAGCTCGTAGCTTTCTGACTGTAGAACGATCTTGCAACATACTTCGTCCCTGTTTATATCAGCATTGATCGAAGCTTATTTGGGCTTGATTTCACATACATAAGCTTCCATGACCTGATTCCACGTATCTGGGTCAGAGAGCAGCTGCATAACTGGCGAAAGCACAGCACATGAAACTAGCTCTTTGATAATAACTCCCACAGCTCGACTGGCTAGTACACTCTCCGGCAACAGTTTTGGAAGCAGGTCCTTGGTCAATTTCCGCAAGTATTCCTGTTGCACCAATTTCGTATCCGCATATGCCAGAGATGCTGCGGGATGTAGCTTTCCATCTTTGTATTTCCCCGCGATTGCCAGATCCAACTCCTCTGACTCTGTAACACTGCGATTCAGATGCTTCCCCCGAATACTCCGCTCTGCCTCGTAGAAATCCTTGAAATGTGCGGTCATGATTGGGACAAAGCGCGTTGTCATAATTTCTGTGATATCCAACTCCAAAAGCCTGTCTCGAAGCGCTCCGAGAGCTATCCTGATTGTCTTGTCGACTTCATCGGAGAAGACAGGATTCTTGCTGATATTTAAGTACCACGACTTGACAAAGTCTCGCACTATGAGCTCTAGAAGCTCGTCCAACGCGCTGGAAACTATGAAAGACTCGGGGTAAAGCGGTTTCCTTTCGTAGGCTTGTCGAGCTCGCAGCGCCGTGGTTTCGTGCTTCCATGCAGTCGCAGCAAGGAATGCGGCTCCTTTCGGACGGCGGATAGCGTTTCTTTCTCCATATTGAGCCCCCTTCGAAGTGAGAAGTAACAGGGCGATCAATGCTATGACTGGGAGGATAAGTCCTATCACAAAAGCATATCCAGCCCAGCGCAACGCCGGAACCCAATCAATAGCATAGCCCCACGCGATGAAGCTTGCTATGCCGGCCAAGATAACATCTCGCCGTTTGAGGGCCATAATCCGTGGCAAGAGAATGCCTTCTCGGCCGGCATGGTTCATTTGATGGTGGTTCTTGGGAATCTCTGACGATGAATGGGGGTCTCAGACAACCCCTGTAGCTTTCTCGCGTAACCAGGGAGCTTGTTCACATGTTCACATGTGCTCCCAACTTTTCACCTGGATTTGGACGTACCATTCACAAACTTTTGAAGCTTCTGCAATTGTATTGTCATAGGGTATCTCAACTACCATGGCGGATCCTCCAACCGCCGAAACAATGCTACAAACTTCTGACCTTTATTTCTCTCCACTTTCTTTCCCTCTTCAGTCTCTACCCTCATGATTTTCACACACTCGTCTGCTTCTTGCTCTTCCTCTGGCACACGTTTAAATGATAGATGGGCATCAAAGTGTGATACCATCCAGTTATGCAAATCCTCCACGTCAGTAATGGTATAGACAATCCCTCCAGGCCGAAGCACATATGCATACTCTGAGTTGAGTGTGGTGGACACTATCCGCGCCTTGTGCTTTCGGGCCTTGAAATGTGGATCTGGGAAGCAAAAGAAGATCTTCGACAGTTGCTGCTTTCTGAAGAAGTTTGGCAAGAACTTCATAGCGTTGGCTCTTAAACACCCAATGTTCTGGTAGAGGCCTGTGTCTGGATTCTGGGCTCGGAGAGCCTTGATTCGTTCTTGAACATATTCCGTAACTTGTGTTCGAATTTCCATGCCTGTGTGCTGTGGTTAGAGCTTGAACAATATGGCTTCAAGTTCAAATACCTAGCAGCAGAGTATCTGGCAGAACTGGAGCTAGAGCAACTAGCAAGCCTCCAAATCCACATCCTATATCTGCAACCTCTACATCTCTCTTCAATTGTCTAACGCGTCCCAACGCTATATCGGTATCGCTCTGTGCATTTGCTCGATTTTCCTCTGGAGTTGTGACGAAGGCGGGGTAATATGAAGACCAATCCATATGTGCGGGACTGATAGGGCTACAAAATTATTAGAAGATACTCTGCGTTTAGGGGGTTAAACTGGCTTACTAGGTCAAGTGGTGATCTGAGAAGGGATTAGCATGAGCTCTTTGCCGGTAGAACTTCTTCTTAGGAAGCTCCTGGTTCTTGTTCGCATCTTCCCCTCGTTCACTCTTGTACTGCTCCCTCTTCTGACGTTTATTTGCAGGACCAACCATGATGGGCAGATACTTGGGGAATTCTCGCCCGAGGGTGTTGTTCTATGAGCTCTCGGTACGAGGCAGAGATCTCGAAGTCGAGGCTGAACATTTTTTATCTACAATCAACAGCCGATAGCGAAATTAGCGTGCAGATCGGCTATAGGACCCCTGTCAAGCCTCCAAACCTCACCCCCGTCATCCACTGAAGGGGCTGCAACGTGCCCTGGCCGGCCCCTAACTTTTGGCACGAGTTACGAGGGTACCTCATTTCTGCTCCACCTTCACATGTCCATCCCAAACCTTCGACATGCGACAGCTTCGTCCTCAACATCGAATCAGCATCTCCTCACTTCACCGAAGGCGGGCTCAACGGATTTCCCCTACTTGAAGCACGCTTTACCAAGTCAGCCCATAGGCTCACCACTTGCTTTCTCAAAAGCTTTGGCCGGACTACTCGGAATCCTCTAACCCAAATCTTTTCCTACCCGCAGAAACATGTCTTGGTTTTCAATATTGCCTGCGAGCATATCTTTCATTGAGACCTGGGTGATACGCATATTTGTAAGCCTTGCTCATAGGGCAGAAGTGAAGCCTAACTAACAGCCACAGATCCTCCTAGGAGTAATCGCCATAGGACCATGGCTCTTACTGATAGTCTACGACATGGTCTTGTATCTATTCCGCACAGCGACTTATGAAATACCATATATCGGCGGACGAGCGAGGAACAGACCTAGGCCGAGAGCGCCGAGTCTGAGTGAGCGTCCTAGTGGGAAACCTAGGAGCTTTTCTCTGACGGTTCCAGGAGTGCCTACCGCGGTTGAAGCAGCAGAGGAGACAGCTGAAGGATTGAAGAAACGGCTTGACAGGCCAGGACACGAAAGAACTGGCAGCAAGGTGATATTATCAGATGAGGAATGAAGAGCAACAACTTTTTGGGTACTATTTTGAGATTTAGGACAGTCGTTCAAGGACTTTGATCAGATCGCCTGTGACGCCCATCGCGGTGACTTCTCCTCCGGCTCCCGCGCCTTGGATAATGAGGGGGTTGGCTCCGTACCGCTTCGTATAGAAGCTGATGATGTTATCGCTCCCCTTCAACGCAGCAATCGAATGAGAACGATCGAACTTCTCCAGCCCAACCTTCACCTCCTTCTTGCCCACATCAATGCTCCCCACAAATCTCACAACCTTTCCCTCCTTCTCAGCCTGCAGCTTTACGCCCTCCATCTGACCATCAAACTCATGCAACCTCTGTATAAACTCCTCACCACTCCCAACACTCTCCAACTCCTTCGGAATCAAGCTTTGAACTGGGAATGATGTTGGAGATTCAACGTGCAGCCCAGCAAGTCGTGCAAGAATCGTCAGTTTCCTCGCAACATCCAACCCATTCAAATCATCTCTTGGATCAGGCTCCGTATATCCCAAATCCTTAGCCTTCTTAACCTCTTCCGACCACTTACCTCCCTTGCCGTCTGTCGGTGCAAAGCTATTAAAAAGGAAGCTCATCGTGCCACTAAACACACCCTCAATCCTTGTTACTTCATCACCTGTTTCCACAAGCTCCTTAAGGGTAGAAATGACAGGCAATCCAGCACCAACGGAGCTCTCATGGTAGACCTTTGCTCCGGAGCTAGCAGCAGCGCTGAAAATATCTTGCCAAAGCTTATGCGACCCAGAGAAAGCCTTTTTATTCGGTGTCACAATGCTGATCCCCTTCAAAAGCACCTGCGGGTATGCATCTGCCACATCTTGCGAACTGGTATTATCCACAAGCACAACCTTAGCAGGAGCTGCTTCCAAGTACTCGATGATTTTGGCCAAGGACAGCGGTTCTTGTGTTGAGGAGTCGAGGCTGCTTGCGAGATTGGAGAAGGGGAGGGCAGTGTATTGTGGGCTGTAGAGCGTCTTTTTGCTTCGGGAAACGAGGACAAGGGAGAGCTTTGGAGAGGATGGGTTCTTAGAAAGGCGATTGGAGAGGGTTTCGAGTTGCGAGAGGAAGCATGTTCCTACTCCTCCGGCACCTGTTTTCTTGTTAGAAATTACTGGATGGAGGGGTAGGAGACGTACCAATGACGGCAATGTAGACGTCTTTCGTTGAAGGCATTTTGGATGAGAACGATTTGCAGAATGAAATTGTGTATTCAAGAAATCTCAAACGTTCGGCATAAATCTCAATTGCAATTGCAGGTTGTTTGTGTGAAAGGTGATTGTTCGAGGCGGGGTCTGTACATCCACCGATTTCGCAGCCGGAGATTTTTGCCCCACATCAAGGCGTCAACTTCACCTCAGCCTTGCGACCTCAAGCTCCACCAAACACACAATCACCTCCACCGTCCCACCAACCTCACTTCCTCTCCTTCAACACAAAATGGCTTCCGACCCCAACCTCTACGGAATTCGCAAGCCCAAATCCCAAGTCAAAGAGCTCTCATCTAGCACATCCCTCGCCTTCTCCTCAACACTCTCCTCCTTGCTCACAACATCGCATTCCTCATCCCGCACTACGACAGCAGGCCGTCCGCGCCCCTCTAAAACAAAATCAGATATCTTCACTTCACACAACAAAAATGCTAAGAAGCGCGCCGCTCGCGATGTGGAAGACGATGAAGATTTCAGAGGCAGGGTAGGACGACAGGACATCGGCGGCGTAGATGAGAACATCCTGCACCGCTCGAAGCGGAAAATGGAAGAGAAAGCCAAGATCTACGCGCGATTGAAAAAGGGTGAGGAGATAGATGAAGATAATCTTGTCGACTTTGACCGGAAATGGGCGGAGAAGGTAGCTAAAGGGGAAGCGGAGGAGGAATCGAGCGATGTTGAGAGCGACGATGCGCGGGGCGAGGAAGTGGAGTTTGAGGATGAGTATGGGCGGACGAAGAAGGGGAGCAAGGCAGAGGCGGAAAGGATGGAGAGGAGGAAACGGAATAAGGTTGTTGGGCAGGAGGAATTGGATCGCATGAGTGCGAGGCCGGCTATGCCGAGTAAGTTGATCTTTGGGGATACGGTGCAGAGTCTAGCGTTTCAGCCGGAAGAGGAGACGGTGGGGAAGATGGAGGAGTTAGCGAAGAAGAGGGATCGCAGTTTGACGCCGCCGGAGATGAGACATTATGATGCGAGTGCCGAGATTAGGAGTAAGGGCGTGGGTTTTTATAGCTTTTCGAAGGATGAGAGGATTAGAGGAAAGGAGATGGAGGCGCTTGAGAGGGAGAGGGTGGACACTGAGAATGTTAGGAGGGAGAAAGAGGAAAGGAAGGAGGCGAGGAGGAAGGAGATTGAGGAGAGGAGAAGGGTCAATGGGGAGAAGAGGGCGAAGAAGCAGGCAGAGAGTTTCTTGGATGGCCTAGGGGCTGATCTAGGAGCTGCAGAGGAGGAAAGAAGCCTGAAGGCTTCTTAGCCTCTAGAGATCGTTGAGAGTACTAAACCCCAATGTTAGAGGACCATCCAGGAATGGAGGAAGAAGTAAAAGTGGCCTCGTATTACGAATCATAAGATATCCTACTGCAAGCATATCTCAGAAAGCGGGCCAGTACCCGCGCTGACCGACAACCGTTCGATATATCTTTGGCGAGGCAGGACACATCAAGCTTCAAGTTTGTCTCCCGAAAAGGGGTAAGTGCGCGCTTTCCAATAATTAATAGCTTTACGGACTTGTTGTTTACAAAATTGAGATCATAGTCCCAGCAAGAAAAAGGATAACAAGACCTCAATCAGTATTTGACTTTTCATTTATGGTGAGCTATATGATAAAGTGCATTGGCATAGCAGCAAACACTTCCGGCTCCAGATGTTTCTCATATAAAACATCCCTTTCCAATACATTTCCATGCGTCTTTTCGCATCCCGTCCCAGCTATCCGCAATAATGTCCCATATCTCAACAAACCAAGAATAGACCAATATATATATAAACGAATAGCACAATACACCGCCAAACGCCAATGCAGTTCCCACCAAGCTATACACATTATGCAAACCAAACTCCGTTTTGCCCAACCAGTACCAGACTACGTCCAAATCCATGCACATCCACAACTACTTGCGTCTTGTCGTTCGATGAGATCCCGAGCCCTCTGGTCCACATACTCTTGTATATCTCGCTTGTCTGGTATTTGCGATACGGCGGAAGGCGCTGTCTCGTTCAGGTAGATAACATTCGATTGGCCAGTGCTGTTCAAATAAGGCTGTGGATTACCATTTGGATCCATGATTCTTTGGATACAATATGGTTGGACGGCCGCATTGCCTCTGGGAACTCGACGCTCCTCGATCTTCAGAACCTTGGGGAATGCAAGGAGGTACGGGGGATCGTAAGTTGGTCCTGATGAGCCAGAGTAGGAAGTGCCGGGCGTCTGGATATTGGTGGGTACGCTTGAAGCATAAGTAGAGGTGGATTGACCGTCAGTACTTGTTGAAGTGGGGGCAGAAGAGGAAGCTGCCATCGTTAAAGATGCTTGACGCCCTCCGGCACTGCTGGTCTTATTCACCTAGTCGTGTATTAGCTAAAAGTTTCATGCCCGAAAATAAGGCTCTTACATAGATGAAGGTTTCTAGCAAAGTGCCATTCCAAAAACAAAACCATGGCTTATCACCTGGCTGTAAGACACTCTTCCGACTTGCGAACTCTGAAAAAGGCTTATCCGGCTTATCCCTGTCATGTACATGTCTTTCCTTTCGCTTGCTGTTGCTGCTGCTACCGCCGGGTGTGAAGGCATTCGATGGAAGTATGACCAATTTATCATAAGTCATTTCAAAAAACCAAGCTGGGCCTTGAGCTGGGTCTTGAGAATCGATGACCAGGTTCAAGACTTTAGGGGACGTCACCATGGGAGGCTGTGCCCCATAGGCGTACCAACCCCCAAATGACATGTTACCGTAGGACAGGTCGACCTCGTTATTGGCCAGATTGCTAGAAGCATCCGGCAGTCCTGTTATTGAGATCTGATAAGGAGTGGACATTGCTATTTGGCAAGACCATGAGCTAGCTTGTGCGCTGTCGAGTAGACAACCTTGTTGTTTTATCGAAGGAGCAGTAATAGGAAGTTCGAAGTTGCCTGTGGGAAGAGTAGGCAATCCAGTGGGCGAGGCTGTCATAGGTGTTGCATCAAACGTAGTGGTCATGACAGTATAAACGACGCTCTCACTGAGGTCTCGTTAGCTCTGACATATTCGTGAAAACAGAACACGCAAACTTACGCAGTTGGTGCAGGCGGAAAGTGGTGCTTGGGCGGGTGTTTAGGCTTCAGTGCAGCAAGAACAATTCCTAAGATCATCCCAAACAGAACGAGAACGGTTGCTGCGAGTACTAATGCCCAAATTGGGACGATGCCGCACATCTTCCTCCGGGCTATCTGCTGCCACTTCTTCAACTCCGGTTTTTCAGAAGCTCCCATAGCAGCCATATTGACTTGATGACTGCTCTGGTCCGACATGATGCTTCGCGTCGATTGACGAGAAGGAGAGTGGAGATCTTCTTGAGACTCAAATTCTGGATTCCGGGTTGCCAGGCCGATGCCGCCAGCTCCGGCGACGGGTACAGGTGTAGGAAGTTGTACATTGGATCTGGCTTTCCTCGCAAAGGCTTCGTCAGGATATTGAGTATAGGGCGGGAGTTGCTCGGTATGGCCGTCCGGCCCAATAATATCCGCAATTTCCTCTCCATCAGGTCCCAATCGCCGCTGGTAATTGGTTTGCAATCCAGGAAAGCCAACAGGAACAGTAGCAAGGGGCACTGATGCAACCTCTCCTTCAGGTACCGTATTTTGGGGATACATTCCATAGGGATGTGTCGGACCTCCAGGACCATTGTACTGTCTATCGGGGACTGCGGCCGTCGAAGTCGTTGCTACACTAGCCGTCCTTGCTAATCGTGATTCTTGAGGATACATTTGATATGGATGTGAAGGACCCGCTGGTCCTCTGTATGGGCTCTCGGCCCTTATGAAGGGTACGTCGGTTGAGACACTCGACGATCTGGTCGGTGCAGCGTTCGATGCGACAGTCGAGACTCTCTGCAAACTGGGCCCCATTGCACCATCATGCCGTAGAGCAAATGAATCAAGACCCCTCGGCTTGCTTATAGAAGATGGGCGTGGTGGTGGGGTTCTCCTTCCATTCTGCTGTGCGACGTGAGACGGCACGGCGATATGGCCAGTTTCCACATCAGCATCAGCAACGGGCCTGAAGCCGTCCGATATGCCCATCGCCTCCAAGTCGTAGTCGTCATCGTCGGTCTGCTGCATTGATAATCGCATCGACGCCCTCCTGTCGACTCCCAGCGATGATCGTCGATCGGTGCCAGCCATGGCTTTTCGAGCGCCCGCAGAGCCGAGAACGCAGTCTCTCTGCTGGGCTCAATCCACCTGTTGACGGTGCAGTAGTCAACTCCTACTCATCAATGTCGTGACTCATTCGTAGCATACGGGAACCAAGGGTCGTGGAGCGATGGATTGCAGCAGTCGTGATGGTCGTGGGCGCTGGCTGTGGTGTTTGATGTTCCCGAGCAGGTGAGCGAGGAGGCGAGCAGACGAGAGCAGGTCTTGGCAGGCTTGGCGCCGCCTGAGTTCTGAGACGAGTCGCTAAACACGAAAACCCAGCAGCGCGCAATCGATCTCGACGGGTGTAACGACGCTCGGCGGCCACCGCAAGTCTTTGGGATGTTTATGTACAGCACAAGAGTCAATCGGGGCGGGTGGTGAGTGTCTGGCCAAACCTGATGTTTGTGCGCAAAGAAGGGCGGCGCGCTGTCTTCAACTCGGGGGCATCTGGTCAGCCCAGGCCTGCCATCAACAGTCATATCGGGAATTGATATCACCCCCTCATTACCTTATTCTCCCCCTGGCCGCCGTGTCCGGATTCTTGCAGGCTCCACTTGCCTAACCCACTCCTCGTTTTCGAGTCTTCTCTTCTAGATCAACAAGCCTCACGGTGTGGCGCTCGTGATCTCAACCAGATAACCCTGGTTCTATGGGACAGTTCCACCTTGAAGGCCTTCTCAGTGAAGCCTCACTCAGGCCATGCCTACGCTTCATTTTGACACTCAGGTGCGTGGGCATGGTCTGTAAGATAACACGCACTGGAAAAGGAAAGCGGCTATCTCGAATTTTGACTTCCCAGCGTCCGAAGGAAGCCTGCATTTCGTTCCAATGCGCTCTTTGACGTCGCATTAACCTTGGCAGTCTGGTTTTCCCCGGCTCCAATCTGGTACTGCACAAAAGTTTTGCCTCCCTACTTCAGATGTGACCGTGTAACTACCGACGTGCACAAAACATCAGAGATACAAAGTACCTTCCGAATTTAGCCCCCATCCAACACTTCTTGATGCAGAGAGAGATTGGATGAACATCATCGCGCCATCATCAAATGGACTCTATTCATCCTCAATCCTTCCACGAGCGTTCCTTCACAAGCAGCCACTTCGACAGTGAGGCAAGCTATAAACCTACGCTCGGCCGACGGTCCTTGCACCACTGCTGATCTTATCATGAACTCTCTCACGAAGTCGTCCAGAGTCGGCAGCGTTCGACCTTGACGGGGGATGTCAGGTCTGGCCACTGTTGCCACAGAAGATCGTTTTCCATGAAAGCGGCTACTGCCGCAGTTGTTCGACATCGAGCAAATTTAGCCTCAATTAAGCTGTCCTCGTGCATCCAATTCGGTATTTATGCACTGTTCGTCTGCCATATTATCCATATTTGAAGGCTTGTCTGAATTATATACCCACCAAGGATTGCCATTGGGCGTTAGGGTCTTTCCACCAGTGGCTTCGAAGTTTTGCCGGCTCGCATCCATAAAAACTGACACACGAGAAAAAGCTTGGCCTTCCGCAGCCAATTGTTCGCCGCTGAATTATTGCGTCAGATCGATATAGAATCAACTGACGTCGGGACCGAGTTTCTGTGGCTTCACAGATACTTTTTAATCTCATGGTGCTGTGTTTCCTCCGCCATCGTCTGGAGACCGTCGCTCTTGTATTTCCGCAGTCGATGATACTTCTCTTAGTTCCACTATTGATGTTGGCTAAAACGACAAGGGTATTCGACGAAGGGAGTGGGATAATGCCGTCTCCGTGCTGTCATCACGGATGGAAGGAAACGTCTAGACGACCTATACAAGCAACTCATAATAGGCCAAGAAGTTTTGGATCTATTTTGGATGAGACTTACAACAGGGAACCTCTGCCTGAAGCATTCCTCTGCAAACACCGACTCAGGAACTTTCCTCGACCTTCTCATACGTGCTCAGCAATGGAATCAATGAATTCGCGAATATTAATAGGAATCTCTCGCCAACCTTCTATCATCAGACTGTCGGTGTTCGGGACAGAATATTAATATATCTCGAACTACGGTCATTTTCTTGGTTTCATGTCCATATAATGGTCTGAAACAAAGCTTAAGCTCGAACTCTCTAGCGAATGAAGTAGGTTACTTAACCCTCAAATTGTGCAAGCCTTCGTCTTCTAGTGCCACGGTGACAAGGCGGTATGGCTGGGCAACTCGTTCAATGGAAACATACTCGTGACATGCCTTACAAATTCCTGAACTTGAACCTCGGCCTGGGCGCACAACATCATGTAACCGACCTTCACCTACTTTTGTAAGACTCTCTTCTCGCAGCCAACCGACAATAACAGGGAGAAAAGAAAAGAAAAGAAGAAAAAGATGGCAGCAATGTTGGATGTTTCTGAGAGCGCTCAAAGGGCTAGAACCCTCACCGCTGCCTCCTCAAGTCGTTCTGCCTCTTGCTCCAAAAGGCGGTCTCTTGCACATGTTCCGCTTTGATTCGCCGGCTTCGGGACATGCAGGCTGGACACTTGCAGGGTGCAGTAGTCGACGGAAGAGGGGCAAACCGTTGGGTAGTGCAGAGGTGTGTGTGCAACTAGTCATGAACGAGCCGACAGGTCATGAACGAGCCGATATATTATTATCACGAGAACGGCGCGCCTGCTCCCACAGCTGTCTTCAGCTCTTCAGAGCGCTCCTGCTCTGGCGGCGAGGGGCGAGGGGCGAGGGGCGAGGATCTGCAGTCGTTGCCCTCGTGCCTGGCAACACAAGAGGCAACAATATCCCAGGAGGGCAAGGTGTAAAGTCCCCTCCTGCGTTCCTGCATGGAGGGTGCCGAGTCGTCGCGAAATCGGCGGCTGGCGCTGGGTGGCAGTGCTGCGGCGCATCGCAGCCAGGGGTCCACGGGTCCTTTAGGCGAAGAGATGATGACCGATTTCAGTAATCGGTAATCGGGTTGATTTACATAAATCGATTCAGGATTACCGTCACGCTACAGTAAAATAGTAGTTTAGACCTCGTACTAAAAAAAAGGGGGGTCTTCTACCCTTAGGGTCTATAAGGGCGTGGGCATAAAGTTATAGGGCTCGTCCGGTCACTTTTAGGGGTTTTAGAGCACGTTTAAGCCTGGAGAAATCATTTTCAGGGGACATTTATAGGCTATAGAGCACAAATTTTCAGGGCCTCTTTAGTGTTTCTCCCCTTTCTTCCTTCCTTTTTATAGTTAGCGTCAATTTTAGCGTCGTCAGTAATGACAAGACGGGATTTCAACAATTACAGTCCGTGCACGTAATCGATCTAGGATTATACCCTATACCCACCCCTAATGCTGACAAGATAAGTGAAAGATTGCGTCGCACCGACTTGAGAGCTTATGTGATGCAGGCAACCCTTTCAAAACCTTCTCTCCTCCATTAAACGCTCCAGCTTGTCTTGCTGTGACTTCGAATTGCCCTCCTAAAATTCACCTGATCCAGATCGTCGGTACGTGAGCCGGTTTCCCTCCAATTCCCGCAAGACAATTAGCTTTTGTTGGGGGTTGCTTTAGTGGCGGAAGGGGAGCTTCGTCTAATAATTATTTTTGTTGATTGCCATATCAACTCCCCCTTTGCATACCACTTTGACCGTCACAAGATTCAGACTGATCATTTTCTTCGTGCCAGGACTTGCCCAGATACTCAGACCTTCACCTATCGTATCAACCAAGAATTGAGGTGTCGAACCCTACAAATCTCTTCCTTCCCCCAAGCTTCACCGCCTCACACGATGTCTGCCCGCCCTCAAAATATTGGCATCAAGGCCGTCGAGATCTATTTCCCCAGCCAGGTATGATCCAGCACCTCGAGTTTCGTAGCCCTTGTGGCAAGCAATTGTGTATCTTTGCTAACAGGACTTCTCTCACAGTGTGTCGACCAAGTCGAGCTTGAGAAGTTCGATGGCGTTAGCACGGGAAAATACACAATTGGTCTTGGACTGACCAAGATGAGCTTCTGCGATGACAGGGAAGGTGAGAACACTCTCCAGCTCGTCTGCCTCGGATTTGCACTGACCGTTTGTAGACATCTACTCTTTTGCCCTCACCGCCTGCTCCAACCTCTTGAGCAAATACAAGATTGACACCAACTCAATTGGCCGCCTGGAAGTTGGAACCGAGACCATTTTGGATAAGTCCAAGTCTGTCAAGTCAGTTCTTATGCAACTATTTGGAGACAACACAAATATTGAGGGTGTCGACACCCTCAATGCTTGCTATGGTGGCACAAATGCCGTCTTCAACGCGGTCAACTGGGTTGAATCCTCAGGGTGGGACGGACGTGATGCTATCGTGGTAACAGGCGACATTGCACTATATGCCAAGGGTGCTGCCAGACCAACCGGAGGTGCAGGTGCGGTTGCAATGCTTATTGGGCCTAACGCTCCGATCGTTGTAGATGCTGGTCTTCGAGGAACATATATGCAACACGCATATGACTTTTACAAGCCGGATCTCACCAGCGAATATCCCGTCGTTGATGGTCACTTCTCAAATCGATGCTACACCGAAGCAGTTGACGCATGCTACAAGGCGTACAACAAGCGTGAGGCAACTCTCAAGTCTCTGGCAAACGGACACGCAAATGGCCATGTTAATGGAAATGGGGTCGAAGTAACATCTACCAAGACTCCTCTCGACCGATTTGACTACATGACATTCCATGCTCCCAACTGCAAGCTTGTCGCGAAATCGTATGCACGATTACTGTACAACGACTATCTCTCTGATCCTTCTGCCCCTGCCTTTGCCGAAGTTCCAGCCGAGCTTCGAGACATGGATTATCAAAAATCATTGACCGATAAAGTGGTCGAAAAGACTTTCATGGGCTTGACCAAGAAACATTTCAATGAGCGTGTTCAACCCAGCATCCAGGTTCCCACCATGTGTGGAAACATGTACTGCGCAAGTGTGTACGGAGGACTGGCCAGCTTGTTGAGCAACGTTGATAGCAGCACTTTACAAGGAAAGAGGATAGGGGTGTTCAGCTATGGAAGCGGGCTGGCCTCGAGTATGTTCTCATTAAAGGTCGTTGGCTCAACGGAGGCAATCCAGAAGACTTTGAACTTGACAGAGCGATTGGCCGCGAGACATACAGTCGCTCCAGAAGTTTATGATGAGGTAAGAACCATTCCAAGGGACACTTAGCCACATTCACTAATCGCATGATAGATGTGCGACCTCCGCAAAAAGGCTCATTTGCAAAAGTCATACACACCAAGCGGCAACCCAGAGACCATCGCCAAGAATGTCTATTATCTCGAGAGTGTAGACGACATGTTCCGCCGCAAATACCTGATCAAAGCATAAATTTCCCAAATCTACATAGAAGGGAAGGTGTTACAGATGCAGTTTCAGCATCATTCATATCATTCTAGAGGAGTTTTTCTCTTTTTCTTCTTCATAGACCATTTTGGCGAGATACATAGTAGGCATGGTCATTATGGGAGGATTTTAATGGGTTGTCTTTGTGCATTTTGAAGCTCCTGCAGAGGCCAGAGCGGGGGCATGCAGCTGGTGGTGGGGGACGTGGATGCACAAGATGAGATTATTGTCGTGATGACACCATGGCGCTGCATATTGCATAGGACGAATGGAATAAGAGCTTTAATAACGTGAACTTCATGCTAGAGAGAACAAATGAATTGACCATGGTGGTACACTGGTCCCATACTCCAATGCCTATCCAAACTAAAACTCCAATCTACACAATTCTACCTCCCTCTCCCAGCGCCGACGCTGATATCCAACGCGTCTATAACTTCGACATCGGATCCGGCTGCTTCATGCTCATCATCGTAACCCGTTGCCTCATCCTCTCAACCACCTCCACCTCCTTCATCTCACTCAAGCTCCCCACATCCACAGCCACCTCCTGCAAACTCTTCGGCTTGATCCTCGTCCCCCTCGTCTCCACCGTCCCAGGCCTCTCAACAACCTGACTTATGAACCCCGCCCAACTGTCAAAGCACCGCTTACTCGCTGGCAGCGTCTCGAGAACCATCGCGAAACAATGCGGCATCGCTTCGTACTCCTCAAACACGACTTTCACGCCTTGCGTTGAGGCTTTCATGGCTATGTATTTGTCTTCGTCTGTAAGCAGTTCTTGTCCAGTTTCAATCCAGAGCGGTGGAGAGCCTTCCCATGATTTCGCGATGAGAGGGGACACGAGAGGATGGCAGAGTAATGCGTCTTCTGCGTACAAGTTCTTCCGGGGAGGCGTCGTGGGCCAGATTCTGCAGGAGGGGAACTCCATTCCTGTGGGGTGTACGGAGCGTGCTGGGAGATAGTCGTATGTGCGGTTATTGTCGCAGGAAGGGGAGGAGTGCGTGATATCGCCCCAGGGACTGCAGACTGCTACGCCTGCTGGTATGGGGACTTCCCGTTCTTCGCCGTTCCAGTGGATTTTTAGACTCTGACGACGCAGTTGGAGAATAATTTGCAGGAGCACGAGGGAGAGGTTGCCGCCTGCGCTGTCGCCGGAGAAGACGATGTGCTCTGGAGAAACGGGGGTGTGGAGGGAGCCCGGAGGTGGGTAGAGGAGGGTGAAATATGAAACTAATGCATCGAGAAGAGCTGCTGGAAATGGATTCTGGGGAGCAAGTCTGTAGCGGACGCTGAGGCAGCGCCCTTTCGTGAGCCTAGCTAACTTCTTTGTTGTAGGTCGGTGACTTGCTGGATCCATAAGGTAGTATGCTCCGCCATGGAAATATAGAACTGTTGTGGGTGAAGTTACTTCCTTCATCATCTCTGTATATTTCTGCTCTTCGGGAATCCTAAGCTCAACTGATTGCTTTGTTGCTCCAACTCTGTACCCAGTCCATTCTGCTTCCACCGGAAGTAGCTCTGGCTCTGCAAATCCTCCTGGTGCTTCTCCAGGCTCTTTCATTGCTTCTATCACTTTGAATAGGGCTTGTCTGATATCATCTTCTTTGGGCTTCAGCATCGTGACTTTGCTAACCCATATTTTTCCCTTGATACCGGGATCTCTCAAAGAGA
The DNA here is from genome assembly GCA_009732865.1 of Stipitochalara longipes BDJ. Classification (NCBI taxonomy): domain Eukaryota; kingdom Fungi; phylum Ascomycota; class Leotiomycetes; order Helotiales; family Hamatocanthoscyphaceae; genus Stipitochalara; species Stipitochalara longipes. The sequence continues at coordinate 2,406,608 of ML769333.1, read as the reverse complement.
GCTTTTGCACCCTGGAGACAGGCTCAGGTGGCGAGTCCACAATGAATGATCGCAGAACATTGATGATCAACTCTGTCCTTAGATCCCAGTGTTTGGAGTGCTCAGAGAATCCCAGTGTATGGTAGATTGCCGTCTTCCCCATCAGCGGAACCTTTGGCAGCATGGCCTTCAGCATCGGGAGTCCAGCCTCCATGTTAATGACGTAGAGGAAGATGAGGCGACGAAGGAGAGATAGTTTAGGAAGACTGCCTCCGCAACCTAAGAATCAGGTACAGATATCTGAAGGGAAGAGAAATTATGTGAAGGAAAGAGAAGGAAACAAGTAGTCTCGTGGCCTCGTGAGCCAAACGCGGTTCATCGACTGGGTCGAGAAAGATGCCGAGGTATCATCCTAGCTCGCGCCCTCGATTCATAGCTCATGGTTTTGTTTTGTCATGCTAATTAACAGCACGGTAGATGTTTCATATGATGGCCTTTAGTAAGGTTATTAATAGTGTTTGGAGCGGAATCTTGTTGGCGGTCACTTGCGACCATTTAGTTGCTAGTGGAGGAGTCTCCGGATCTGGTGTTTTGAGACTTTCAAGGATCTTGCGAAGGGGCATGTTGAGCAACATTGCAGCAAGGCTGAAACCCGGCTGCGATACAGCTACACGAAAGAAAAGTTGCTTCTTTACGCCAAGTAGCACAGACGCTATCTTTCATAGTCGATCCATTACCATCAAAATTTAGTACACCTGAATATCTTTAAGAAGTCCTAGTCCAATATATTCCCAGAAACGCCGCGATATGCATCCTGCCATTCCCACCACAGAGTTTGACCCCACTAAGTAGCCTCTGCAGATTCCTTCTCTGTGCCAGTCGCATTCACGGAGCTTGAGCTTTTGTTGGCTGCAGCCATTTGCCAAGCGGGAATTGCAGCTCTTCCTGCCGATGCTCCCGTGCCAAATGGCGTTGAGCTTCTACTCTGCAGCGAAGCAACTGCTTCCGTGCCTGTGCTATTGCTAACGGAAGCTGGTTTTGGAGTAGTAGCATCGGCAGACGAGCTTCCGTTGATGATGGTAGATGCTGCAGCTGGTGAAGACGAACCAATGCCGGAGGCCCGACCATAAGGAGTCGTGCTCGTAGTTGCTCCAGGATTCATTCTCTGCCCCATTAAAGTCTTCAGACTCTTCAACTCTGTATTCAGTTCTCTTAACCGACTGTCTGTGGTTTCTTTTTGTCCTTCCATGGCTTTTGGTATCAGATCTTTGAGCCCACGGACCTCATCACCGATCCTCCGGGATTCTTCCTCCCGTCGTTTGCTAGCTGTCTTCAGTTCGTTGATGACGCTCTCCACCTCCGTCAACGCGGTATCCAGTCTTTCCGTCCGAGCTTGTTCGGAAGACTTCAGTTCCTCCGTATCTTTTGCCAGTTGGTCCAGCAGAGAAAACGCTTTTTCAAACGAGTCGTCAATGGCCTTCTTATCCGATTCCAGTTGTGGTGGAGTAGGAGGTGCAATTATAGGGTAAACATATCGCTGTAATATGGATGAGCATACTGCTATCTCTTTTGAAGTGCGCAAGTCACCTTTGCAACGAAATATAGGCCATATCCAACCCCACCCATCACAGTTGCCATAATGAACCAATCCCTCCAGTCCCTCTTTGGCAGTTCCGGTGGCGGGGGCTGCTGCCACTGATACTGTTGGTATCCTCCATATCCGGGTTGAGGCTGCCGTGTCACTTGTTGCTGGGGCGCATAACTAGAATAGTTTGCTGGTGCTGTCTCGCCATTTGCTCTAGCCAATGCAGCATCGATCTCTTCCTGCGTCAAGTTCTTCGACTGTAGAAAGGCGATACGATTCTCGATTGGCGATCCTGTAACACTCGGATCCTGAAGGACTGTAGAAGTAAATCAGCATTAGAAGAGAGGATTCTGCTGCAGAGAGTTCTCACATGTCACCTATATTCATCAGCAATGTTGCGGCTTGACAAAGGTAACAAAACTTACGGCAGACGCCACGAGATCTTCACGAATCGCCATACTTGAAGTACGCTACAAGCACATACGTGTTGGAGAAATTTCGCAATAAATGCGACTCGACATCTGAGGAAACCTCAAATGTCAACGCGCGGGCTTGGAAATCGAGAGGCCGGGGACCGGGAAATGCCGAGGCTTCGGAGGTGCACGTGAGGCGAACTGCACTTTCCCTTTTTCGGCTCCTTGTTTACATGTTAGCGCCGGCCTATGGAAATCGGGAGCCCACTTTGTTGACATTGCGATAACCACAACCTCGCTGTCGCATCGCAACCTCCTCGACTTGCACACCTTTCAAATTCAACCCTAGTACCGCATTCGGTATTCAAATCCGTTACCAGAGCATCTCACATGAAGTTTGCCTTCATTGATCATATCATACACTACACACAGCACGCGCCAGAATGTCGCAAGACACAGGTCTCTTCTCCGTCCGACGGCCACGAGAGGTGAGTTTTCAGAAGCACTTTTTCGAATCTGTCAATTATATACTTGATTTTGCATGCATTAGGATATTCGCTGATACACGCTTGCATACAGACCCTCGGCGGCATAAACTACAATTCCAACATCCCACAGCCAGCTTCTGCTCTGAAGCGGTCGAAGTCATCCTCTGGTGCGAATGGTGTCGCGCCCTTCACTGCCAGCCATGTTCGCTCCATATCTGGGTCGCGGGCATCTCTTGCGCCTCCTCGACCGAACCAGCCCATGTTTCAACGCTCATCATCAGGCAATAATTTGGCAGAAATGGGGATGTCTTCGGTCAAGCGTACCTCCTTCCAGAACAGCGGCGGTCGAAAGAGCTACGCACCAGGCCAAATGGGACGATCATCTGCAGAGGGATCAGAACGAAGGAGCAGCGTATACAGATCCAGGACTTCGACAAATGGGCCCATGGGCCATCAGAGTTTCTTTCAGCAAGCACCACAACCAGCAGGTGTCCCTCACGACCCTCGACCACTAAAAGATCGCATTTACCAGAACAAGATTGGACAAGATCTTCTGGACTATATGGCCGCAAACAATTTTGAGATGGAGATGAAGCACATGCTTTCCCAGAACACCATGCGATCACCCACTCAGAAAGACTTTAATTTCATGTTCCAATGGCTCTACCACCGAATTGATCCCAGCTATCGTTTTCAAAAGGGTATTGACCAAGAAGTGCCGCCAATTCTTGTACAGCTGCGATATCCATATCAAAAGTCCATCACGAAGAGTTCGCTCTCAGCTGTGGGATCGCAGAATTCGTGGCATCTCTTCCTTGGTCTTTTGCATTGGATGATGCAACTCGCTCAAATGCTTGATGGATATGGCGCAAATCGGTACGACGATGCTTGCGCGGAGACTGGTGTGGACGTTAGTGGTGACAGAATCATCTTTGGCTTTTTGAGCGGAGCATACCGAGACTGGTTATCTATGGACGAAGATGCTGGAGACGATGATCAAGATCGGGTTCTGGCACCACACGTTGAGGCTATGGCGAGAGAATTCGACATGGCCAATTCTAGGCACTTGGACGAAATGCAAATTCTGGAAGGCGAGCATCAACGATTACAGAAGGAGATTGAAATCCTCGAGAAATCCGGATCAGATGTTGCAACCCTTGACAGGAATTTCAAAATCATGGAAGAGGATAAGGTCAAGTTCGAGGAATTTGACAACCGCATGAATCAGAAGTCCGAAAAGTATGAGGCGAGGATTCAGTTCTTGCAGGAGGAACTCGATAAGGTCATGATCGAGTTGAAGGAGGCGGAAGATGAGCGGTCAAATTTGCAAAAGGCCGTTGATGACCAAGGTATCAGCATGGCAGATATTGATCGAATGACTTCGGAACGAGAGCGTCTTCAGAAAGGCATCGAATCAACATCTCAAAGACTTGAGGAAGCAAAGAAGAAAGTTACGGAAAAAGAGGGCGAAGCTAGCCGAAAGCTTGAGGACCTGGAACGCATGGTCGACAAGTACAACAGCCTTGGTTACCAGATTGGCCTGATCCCAGCGACTGCTGTCAATGCGAAGGGCAAAAACTATGAACTCCATGTCATTGTGAATGAAGGGCCTAACTTCTCTTCGTCGCAGATGGGGGCCTCAGGCGGCAATGCAGACAGTGATAGGCTTCTAGCGGACACAGTTAATGGCTATCAGCCTGCTCATATCCTGAATCTTGATCTCCGTGGACAAGTCAAGGCGAGCTTTTCGAGTCTGAGAAAAGAGATCTCCGAACGCCGAACTGTGGCAATGGACGAGATGATGAAGCACCACGACTTGCTCGATGGTATCAAAGAAGCTATCGAGGATAAACGTGGCGAGGTTGAGGCACTTGAGCACCGAGTTAGGGCTGCCGAGGAAGAGTATGAGAAGACTAAAGAAGTAAAGATATCCAGCACCCTACTGCCCAACCCCTTACTAATGAATTGATAGGTCACCACAACCCAGAAGCTCGCCTCAGATACTCAAATCGAGAAGATGGAGAAAGAGTTGGCCAAGATGCGAGCCGGTCTCACTGAATCTGTGCAGTTGATGGAACAGAGAGAAATGAATACAAACATCGAGTCAGTCAGCCCTATTCCTTGTCACCACCCTAAATTCTAATGTTTGCTAGGTATGAGCAACTTACCCTCCGAGCAAATGCTCTCCGAGAAGAATTACATACCGAAATCGAGAAAATGCTCAATGATATCATCAAGTTCAAGGTGCATATCCAGAAGAACTTGGAAGAATATGAAGAGTTTGTTGTTGACGAGGTGGAGCACGAGTTGGGTGGCGACGAGGATGGGCGAGAAGATACCCAAGATGTTGAAATTAGATGAAGTGGCTGAATCGGCTGGTCCCTGTTTTGATTTGACTTGCTTATTGGGGTAGCTCGAGGGCGTGACGCCTTGGAATTTGGATCATAGGCCAGGAGGCGTTTTTGTCAGGATAGCGAAGGCTGCACCTGCCAGCAAGCATGTATGCTTCTGCACAGACTTGTTTTGGTTCATAATGATAACGAGAGTGGATTTCAGATATCGATCTTTAGTACCCAGTGAAGTTAATCATATATTATTTGCTGCATGCACTCTCTTTCATTGAACTTCTTTCTCTTCCTGGTAATCCGACCTAAAGGAACAAATAAAATAATATCACGTGTTGTGTGGCCCGAGCGTTGCGCTAACAAGACCCAATCGATCGAGAGCAAGGCGGAAGAGCTGGGAATGAGGCGAAGATCTCGCCCTTCTTCTCCTCATCAGCTTGCATCCTGTAGCGCTTCGTTTTTCGTCGCGCATAGAAGCAGCTTCTGTCCGTCCATCTCCTGTTCACGACTGCGAAGATACATTTTTCTCGCTTTCGTCCCAGCCGGAGCGTTCTTTCATCAACGCGACCGTCCAGGCCTCGTGAAGAACTTCTCGGCGACAACACCTCATCATGACTGAGGTCTCGTCCACCAGGTTATACCTGGGCAATCTTCCTCGAAATGGTGAGCAGGCTCTGGCGCATAGTCCTCTGTGCTTTCACTCTAAGCTGGTTCACTGTCGAAGAACATTACTGACCTTTCCCAGCCACCAAGGCTGATGTCGAGGCCCATTTCAACACTCATGGCACCGGAGAGATCACCGAGATCAAGCTCATGAATGGCTTCGGATTCATCGAGTATAAGGATGCTATGGATGCCCGCGATGTGGTTCCCGGTATGGCCGCATTGTTCCTCCGAGGTCGAATATATAATAACAAGTCCTCCCAGCCTTCCACGGCTCAGACTTCATGGGCGAACGTTTGACCGTTCAGTTCGCACGTGGTACACGTAACCGCGATGCCTTTGCCAACACTGAGCGTACCGCTCCTCGTCCCAGACGAACCCCTCATCGCATGCAAATCTCTGGACTTCCAGGTGAAACCAGCTGGCAGGTCTGTTATCCCCGTTCCTTCTTCCGGACTATTGGAGGCATGCTATTTGGACTCTGAGCAACATAACAATTGGACGCCTTTACTGTATCAACCGTTCTTCGGCATAGTCTGTCAGTCCTGGCCAGCATCATGCCCTGCTGGTGGTCAAGAGTACCACCACAGTTTGCTAGTGCATTTGCCTGAGCAGCCTTGGACTTGATGGATATCTCCTGTGTGGCCTTTCTTATCCCCTTTCGACTTCTGTCTGCTGTTACTTGCTGCCATTTTCATAACTGGACAGCAATTACTTTGCACAGGAAGGCGCTCAACCATAGGACCAATGTACCTCTCAATTCGGGAACTGTTTCATCTGGCTACTATTTGGAGGCAACTACCACAATACCTTGGCGTTTGCACAACAAATACCTGGATGACGACTTACATGGATCTGGATTTAGGACCTCAAAGACTTCGCCCGTCAATCCAGCCTTGACGTGGTCTACTCCGAGACTGGTCGCGACAGGGACGGTAAAGGGTCAGTATCAATCCTCGCCAGACAGAACTTCAATTACTAACAAGTCAGAAGCTTTGTTGAGTTCGAGACTGCTGCGGATCTTAAGACCGCAGTAGAAAAGCTTGACGGCCGTGAATTCAAGGGAGCTCGCGTCACCTGTGTCGCTGATGTAGGCACCCCTCCTCTCTCCAAATTGTGTCTACTAACCCTCACAGACTCAACCCGATGTCCCCCGTGACCGAGCCCGATCCCGATCCCCGATGCCTCGTCGACCCTACCCCGCGGATGATTATGATCGTCGTGGCCCGTCTCGTGGATACAGTCCTCGACGCGATGGTTATCGTGATAGAAGCCCACCTCGTCGTGGCTATTATGATGATGATCGTGGGCGATACCGTTCTCCCCCAAGAGCTCGTGGTCCTATTGATGATTATCCACCTCCGCGTGGCCGGTTCGAGGATCCTTACCGTCGTGATTATCCCCCTGATCCTTACATCAATGGCAGGGCTCCTTATGATCGACCTCCACCAAGAGATTACCCTCCAAGAGATTATCCTCCAGCGGATTATGATCGTGCCCGCCGTTACTGGTATGTTCTCTGTTGTGTATACACTACCTCCTTGCTTACACTCCCCAGATCCAAGCTTAGAGCGGCTATACGTCCCAGTATTATGATTCAAGGTGCATCTCTGCATAAAAGGTCCGAAGCATCTTTGGCATCATGATCGGAACGATTGTGATGTTGATAATGAATTTTCTTTAGTAACCTAGCTGGATTTCGTTCTACAAAAGGCAAAACACTCTCTTGTTCATGACACGGGTGGAAGGGAATGGAGCATGTAAAACAGGGTGCAACTCATCAGTTTGTACTCCATAGGAATGAATTCTCATTTGCACGTCTGCTTCGGTTCCTCAATGTGATTAAGCTACATGCCATCATTCAAAGATGAGTGGTTCTAAGTATTACAATATCTACGCTATGATTCCACCTCTCAAAAAACGCCGTTAGACATCCCTCAGAATTCTCTGCTCTCCCCAATATCGCAAACGTCAAAAACGCCAGTCTCAGGTAGTCCCTTCTTCGCCATTGCTTTCTTCAGCAACTGCGGCGGCTCCAACACATCCTCAGAAGTAAGTACCCATGTTCCCCAATGGATGCCCATCGCCCTCTTACACTTCGTATCCAGGAATATGTTCACGCTATCAAACGGATTTGCATGCATAGAACTCATAATATATCTTGGGTCATAGGCTCCAATTGGTATCAGCCCCAGATCAAAAGGACCCCTCAAATTACCGATTTGCTTGAACGCAGGACAGTAAGGCAGATCGGCGTATGCTTCTCCGTAGTCATCTACTTCTTTCGGCAGCTCAGGGACAGCGCGGTAGCCTGTGTCGCCTCCAAACCAAACCGACTTCCCGCCAGAGGTCACGGCCCAGGACGCCCATAATGTGTGGGCTTTGTCAAACGCAGTGCGTGCCGAGATATGTTGGCATGGTAGACAGGATATCCTAGCTGTGATTTCCGAGCCCTTTGCAGAAGGTGCCGGAGAGGAGGCGTCTGAGATTCTCTTCACGCCCGTGCTGGGCGATAGTGTGATATCTACATCCTGCCACCAGTCTAGCTCCTCTACATTCTCGATCCCGCACTCGTGGAACCATTTCTTGAGCCCTAGACCAACGAGGAAGGTGGCGTTTGGGTGCGCTTTGTGCAGTTCGAGGACGGTTGGGTGCGAAAGATGGTCGTAGTGCGAGTGCGAAATGACGACTAAATCGACGATGGGCAGGTCCTTGATGTGGCAGGGCGGTTGGGTGTAGCGTTTCGGTCCCATGAAGGAGAAGGGACTGCAGCGGTCTTCGAAGACGGGGTCAAAAAGGACGCGCAGGCCGGAGGGGAATTCAACATAGTAGCAGGCGTGCCCGAGCCAGGTTGCTCGTAGGGAATCTGAGGCTGTTCGCGAGGGGAGGAAGGTGGGCTCGATGACGGTGACGGTTGGAGGGGTGGTGTCGGGGAATTTGAGGCTTCCTGTTAACCTCCGCCTAGGAAGAATTAACAATGCTTAAAGAATTGGAGGACAATCGGGAATTACCAGATCATAGCTTTCATAATTCCAGCTGGAGTAAAGTCCCGCCATGAATCCCATGGGTTCACGAACCCTTTTCCACCCTTTACATGGTGCGCTTTTTCTGCTGCATCTTCTGGCACAGCTCCCAAAGCTGTAGGAGGGGTCATAGTACAGGCATATAATGCCGCGGCCGTCATACCGCCGGACATCACTCGTGTCTGCGTTGGAGAAGTCTTCTGATTGTGGTCTTTGGTTGGCCGAGTTGGACGACGCCGTAGGAAAGCACGAAAGAAAGAGCGCATTGATTAGAAAAATGATTGAGAAAAGAAGAACGACGAAAATGAGATGTTAAGTAACACTTGTCTAGGCCGGCTGCATACAAATTGTAGGTTGCGATGAACGCGAAAGCATGCCACGGAAGGTGACGGAGTTAAAGAAAGCCATCGGACCATCGCCCGGCGGTCATGCCTCCAGGCCTTTGAGGCTGCGGACTCGGGCGAATCTCAACCCCGCTCAGAGTCTCTGTTGGACTTGCCTCCTTTCGTACATACTCGCGAAACCGTATGCTCCCTTGCATAAACGTGGAGTCTTGTCGTCATGACTTGAGCAGCTGAGTACATCCGGACGAGACTCCGGAAAGGAGAAGGATATAGAAATGGCCTCGAAATAAAGATCTGACATCGGTACGAAGTAAGGTTAGGTACTTGTACCCCCTGTCCAACGGATACAAGCGAAGTCACAGCCGAGTGCGATAACCTGGTGGATCGTCAGGGGAATTTCAACTGCTTCCTCTTTTTCTATTTTTCTATCAAAAACTTCAATGCGAGCAAACCTTTCTGCCTGGGGGAATCGCAGCAGGGATTAATCTGGAATTCATTTCAAAGTCGTCATTGCTTCTCAGAAGCTCGAGCCAGTGCTCTTTCTCTAGTCTTACCATGGAGAGTCATTTGACATCGATGTCTTGTGTTAGTTTTCTTGTTTTTTTTTTTGAGAAACAGATGAATTTAGACGAGACTTTCGTGAACGGAAATGCTAGTGGAGAGGATATGCCAAGCAATATTCCTCTGCTTTTCAGAAAGATATCTCTAGCAGCTGGTCTGAATTCAACCAAAAGAAAAAAGGTCAATTATATTAAGAGTTAGTACTCAAGAGACACATAACAAACAAGCAGAAGGGTATACGCTTCCTAAACTTTCGCCTTTTCCTTCACCCACTCCAACGCAAAGCCCGCAACTTCCTCCCACCCCTCCTGGTTAACAATCCCATGGGTTCGCCCCTCAAAAATCTTCAACTCCACAACCGCCTTCCCAACATACTTCTTCTTCTCCGCCTCTACTATCTCTTTGGGCACAACATGATCATTTGTCCCCGCAATCAGCAACAACGGTGCTCTATCCGCCTTCTTCCAATCCACGACCCCATCGCCTCCACCCAGGACTCCAAGCGCACCCTGCCACAAAATATGCGCTGCCGCTGGCACCGAATACTTTTCCCACAACACCTTACTTTCTGCTTTTCCCAGAGCATTCCCAAACGCATAATGAAACTGGCTTTCCGAGAACGGCACCGCTTTGTTATACGTAAACGGATTTCCCAAGACGCCGAACCCAGCTTTCACTGTGCTGAGTTTCAGGGCCAGGACGCCGGATGGCTGCGCTGGACTGACGCCCACGCCCGCCACGCCATAGCCTCTCGAGAGCAGAATCTGCACGAACAAGCCGCCAAAGGAATGTCCTATGATTATTGGCGGCGAAGGGAGGGACTCGATGATCTTGACATAGTGGTCGACGACCGCATGGATCGTGAGGCCTTCGAGCGCTTTGGGATCAGCGCGGATTTCGGCTGGTGTGCGGTCCCCGAACCCGGGCCAGGAGGGCGCGATGGCTGTGTAGCCGTGTGAAGCGAAGAAGGTGATCCAGTCCTCCCAGCAGAGACCCGTCATCCAGAGGCCATGGATTAGGAGGATTGTTGGCTTTGGGGGTGAGTTGCCATTTGTTTGGGGGACCTCCTCGGGAGCCACTACGGGCTGTGAAGGACCGCTCATCTTGACCTCCTTTTCGTTAAATTTAGAATCTGAATTTTGCTTTATGACTGTGTTTTTACAAATGAGAAGTTCACGGGGAGATGCTTCTCTTTATCTACAGCTGTTCATATTGAAATTATATGCATACAATTTTGTTGAGCTCTCTCCAGCAACGCCAAGACAATACAGTTGCACAGCTAGGCATGTCATGCAAGAGCCTTATAAATCTCTCGTCCTCTCCCTTTTGAGCCTCTGGACGCGAACATTTGACGAGTAAGCAAAAAGCTTGGGTTTTGATTGGGACATGAGATTGTTGATTACCGCATTAGGAGTCAGATACACGGGAGCTGCAGCTACCCCTGTAAGAAAGTATATCGTGACTGCCAGGTCGGTTGACGATCGCTGTTATCATTCTTTGCCATGATTGGCCTCTAAAGGTGGAACATTATCCAACAGGGTCCGATTTTCCATGCCAAGCACGCACCTGATGGGTTTCGGCGGAATTCTACAAGAAGGCGCCTCCAAACTGGAATCAAGCAGCTTCCGGTACTTCGCATCGCATACAAACCAAAAGAGTATCCCAACAGGTAATTTCTTCTGGAAATTTGGCTCTCTCTTTTTACAAGTTACAGTATACAAATAAAAGTTATGATGTATGGAACCTTCTAGAGATGCTCTCTAACCATATACAAGAAAACCAGAAGAACTATGTACGCAGAACCATCTATGGCCTGGCCTCTTCTCTATTCTAAGCCGCAACAGCAGCGATCTTTTTCCCTTTCACGCTCTTCCACTCTACGAAACAAGCACAGATGGTTGCGATAGCACCGCAGGCAATCGAGATGATAAATGCCTGCTTCAGCCCGTCCATATACGCTAGTAATACGCCAGGAAGTTGCGCTGGTGTGATGACTTTTCGAAGGTATGCTGCGCCGGCGTTGATGACTACTTCGGGACTTACGTCCGGGGCATATTTAGGTAGATTGGATTTCAGGCCGTTGGAGAAGATGTTTTGCGCAATCGATATGGCAATAGCACCGCCTAAAGAGTTGAAAAAGATAGCCATGGCATTTCCCGTGGGCCTAGGTCGAAGAGAGTCAGTACATTGCTTGATAGGCACTTTTTAGAGACCTTGCATGGTCTCAGGAAAGAACCATGAAAGAATGAGGCAAGAAATTCTCCCTTGGTACTTACATATCTTTTGCGCTCAAGACGACTTGGACGGCGATGAAAGGAATTTGAACGCCACCACCAGCACCAAAACCACTCAATAATTGATATCCTATCCATTTGGCAGCTCCATCGGGAACTTGGAGGGTATAAATCATTCCGGCTCCAACGGTAAATATGGCCCCACCAACAATCATAAATGGCTTGTACCATCCAATCGCGGTGATTCCGCCACCAACGATGATCGAAGAAACGATGATGGATCCCAGATAAGGAATAGTGCGAATGCCGGACTGTTCGGCGGTGGTCCCTTTAACGGCCTGGAAGTAAAATGGCAAGTAGAAAATGTGCGTCTACGAAGGACTATTAGCTTTTCGTCTGCTTTGGAAATAAGTAGACATTCGAAACTTACGTATAGCCCCATTGACATGAAAGCAGAATATAAGCATGCAAAGAGCACAGTTCTCTGTCCGAAAATCCGTGGTGGAATGGTGGCTCGTTCACCTCTGCGAAATTGCTGGGCGATGAAGATGATAATGAGAAGGCCAAATCCCAACATACAGCCCCAGACTTTCGAGTCATGCCATGGATACTTCGATCCTCCCCATTGCAGTGCAAGCAGTAGGCACACGATAGCGCATATCAGGAATAGAGCACCAACGAGGTCGATTTCCAGGATCTTCTCCTTGGTAGTTAAGCCGCTGGACTTTCGCTGAGGAGGTTTGAAGTAGAAGAACACCGTTGCAAGGGCAATTGCACCAAAGGGCAAATTAATCTGGTAGGTCAGCATTGTGTCATGGGAATGATAATTGAGACTTACCCAAAAGCACCACCTCCACGTCAGCTTATCAGTGAAGACACCTCCTAAAAGTGGGCCAACTACTGAAGCAATACCGAACATGCTTGATATGGAAGCCATGTAAATTGGTCGTTTCTTCAATGGGACAGTGAACCCGACAATGGTCATTGCACCGGAGAAGAGGGCGCTCGCCCCGGCGCCTGCCACAGCACGGCCCACGATGAGCATGACAGAGTTCCTAGCAGCGGCGCAAATAACGGACCCCAGTTCGAAGAGAACAAGTGCGAACATGTAAACATATTTAACATTGAAGTAGGTGTAGATTCGTCCAAATGAAGGTTGCAGAGCGGTGGTTGTAAGGAGATACGATGAGCCTCGAGGAGAAGTCAGAACTCTTCCCATAGCTAGCACTTGTGACTTTGATGTACTTACCGTACCAACCAACATCATCAAGAGAATCAAAGACCGAAGTGATTTTTGGAATGGCTGTAGCAATAATAGTATTGTCTAAGCCAGTCAGTACGTGTCATAAACAGTCACGTTAGCTCGGAAGGGTATTCTCGAGTTTTTCGAGAGAGTTTCCATAGTTGTACTCCTTATTGTATAACCAGCTCCACGTCGAGAAGAGCTCGACAATGTGATAGAACCACTCACCAAGAGCAACTGTAAAAGTAGCCACGCAAAGACCAAAGGTCAAAAGGGCTAGCTGCGTATTGCCCGGGAAGACAACCTCTTCGTCAGCCTCTGCTTCGGATTCCTCCTGGGTCAGCTCTGTTTCGGTTGTCGTTCCTGTGGCTGTGGTGGCAACTCCATTCTCTTCAACCACATGCGGCTCTTTCTTCTCGTGGGCCGTTCCATTCTCGTGAGGAGCTGCAGGCGGCGGCGATTGGTGGTGCTTGAAAGCTGTAGCAGCAGCATCGGCCTTCTCCTCGTCCTCTAATACAAAGCCCGCGGCTCCCAGGACTGGGGTGTCGGTGGGAATGGGCGACGACGCATGGTGTGGCAGAGACGGCCTTCGCGAGGTCGAGTGTCGCTTCTCATCGTCAACCGGAGACGTTGGATTATGCTCCTCGTCCGCAGCTGGGCCAGCTGGGGTTGCTGGAGCAGACTCAGCCGTGGAGCTTGGTACAACGGCAGGTTCCGTAGCCGTCGCGGATGGGCCGGAAGGAGACGCCATGATTGGCCTGCGCTGCCGATCAGAGCCTGGCACAACGTGGAAAAGCCCTCGTGTTTCTGCGGGGCGAGTCTCAAACGTGGGGGACGCGTCAATTAACGTTGTCCATGAAAGTATTACAGAGAAGAGAAGAAGAGAATCGCACGACGAGAAGGGAGAGAACAGGGCGGGAACCACATCGCCACAGCGAGGTATAATGTATTTCTGCTCAACACGGAAAGGCTCAGCTCCGAGGGAGATGAGCAGCGCTCTGGCTCGCCACGGCCAATAGGAAGGCCTAAGAATCCGAATACGTTGGTCCAGCCGGGCTCGGTTCGAGTTGCTCGTATAGGCACGACCGCTCGCACTTGCCCCCATCTTCTGATCCAGAAGATAGGCAGGGCCTTCTTTTGGGAAGGAATCACTACGGCGGCCGCTGCTATGTGGGAGCCAGAGGTAAACGTGGAGATCACAGTATCACTGATATGTAGGGACCATCATGCCTTCATCTGTACCTGACCAGCGCCGTGGTTGTGCATTCTAGAAGTTATTCTCCCCCTCGACAAGCCACGTTATCAAGCCTCATAACACGGGATATGCGTAACATTAGAGACCTGCGCCAGCTATGGAACTTGTACCGAATGTGGGGAACTTTGGAAATGACTGAAGATGTCTATTTGCCCGGTGAAGCTTATGCGGCCGTGGATGATGGGGTGAACTCTAACCCAAAAATTGTGATCTTGTTCTAGAAACACTTTCAGTGGCTACATCGGATGATTCTGCTCGGAGAAATATTGTCAACCAGCCAGTAATTCGCGGCGAGCAAAGGTCACAACCTCAGGTTAAGCGTTCAATACTCACTAGCAGGAGTCATGATGGTGGTCTGCAACTGCAACGTTTCAAGTCTTTGATCGAGAAGCGGTGAGGGGAACTCATGCTGATGGTAGATTCTAGATCTTAGCCTTTAGCAGCAGATTATAGGGCAATATTGCTCTCGAATAACGTGCTGCCGTCCTCTAATATCAATCTCACATGCTTAACAGAGCTATACGAATTCGATCCGAGTACGAGTACCCACTCGAGTTATGATTGGGTTTAATATCAGGCTATTTCACGCAGTCAACGCAAACTCGCGGAGTGACAATCAGAAAGTTAAAATAGACATCTGCTAATCGACGCAGCTGGGTTGCAATGGGTGGTCTTTTGAGAATCGGATGCGGCTACTGCCAGAGAAACTACAAAATAACTGCTCAATCCATTGAAACCCCCGAATGGTGGTACATCTCTCTAATTGCCATATCCCCGTCATCATGTTGTTTGCGCCGAAATTATAAAGCCCATTACTATTTTCCTATACAACCCGTTTGACCTGCAGTCAATCAGCTACCGGCTTAAAACGCCAAAGCGCTGGGAACTGTTCTTGCCCACCTCGAAGAATCTCTTCAACCACCACACCTGGAAGATACCTTCGCCGATCAAGACGCCCATTTGAAACATGCTCCACCACTTCACTCTCGCATTTGTGCTCTCCGCCGTGTTTCGGTGAGTTCGTTCTCGGAGAACAATGTAGGACTGTTCGTCTTTTACTTGGGCGAGGAGTTCAGATAATTGTCGAACTAGAAGGCACTGTAAGCAGCTGCATATGGCATTCAGTGATCAGACCTACCTTCAGCTTCCAATGGGTCTGATGGGGCCTCAGCCTCTGGGACGTAGACTATGCCGTGTACATTGAAGGAAACGTCCTTGGTTGACGCCGACCAGTGTTCGTTGCTGAAGCAGTATAGGTATTTTCCATCATGTTGCGCGGTAAAAGAATGGTCTCCATTGGAAACAGCTCTCTCGTGGGCCTCGTAGCCGTTTGCTGGGTTCTGGATCTGCTCTGAGGTCAGTAAGTGCATCGAAAGGGGCTGCCAGTCAGCATACCCAGAAATCCACATCTAAACTGCCCGCACTACCAAACTCCCTATCTCCAACTTGGAAAGTGACCGTCATCTTATCATCCTTATGCAGCATCTCGTGGAAGCACTCCCGTCCATGTGCCTTCAGTTGGATATTGTGAGCGAGAGCAGCTCCCAGCAAGCTGCTTGCTGCCAAGAGCACCGAGTTCGAGAACCGCATAGTGAACGATGGAAATCGAGTAGAATGACACGTCGAAAAGAAAGACAAGAGGGCCGTGGAAGAATTTGGGGTTAGGTCGCGGTAATGGATTCACTCCTGAGCGCTGCTGCCAGATTACAACTTTTTAGAGTTCGGCACCCGATTAAGTTTAGCGCGGTTAAGAGGCAAGGACGTTGCGCACTTTCAGCGGTGTCCTGTCTTTCTGCGGACGACATCTCACCAACATAACCTCAATCACCAAACATCTCCCAACGGGTCACCTTCGCACCCACCGAACTGTAAGCTCTTCCCATTCCCGCCCTCGGCTCCGCTGTGGGATTCCATCGATGCTGGCGGCTTCCGGATGCGCATCGCGTGTCGAGCTGTGGATCCATAGATACGATATGGCTTGTGCATTTCATGGCAGCCTGTTTGGTCGGGGACTGTCCTCATGTGCACCGAGACAACGCATCTGTCCTTTAATCGACTCTGCATATAGAGCTACTGTACCTGCTTTTATCGCTCCATGCTGACATCCGTCTTTCCAGACTCGAATCTACGCAAGAGCGACCCCACCTGATTTCTCACATCTCACTGCCCACTCGCAATCATGGGTCTCACATTCTCAAAGCTGTTCGATAAGCTCTGGGGAAAGAAAGAGATGAGAATTCTGATGGTTGGTTTGGATGCCGCCGGAAAGACCACAATTTTGTACAAGCTGAAGCTCGGTGAAATCGTCACAACCATCCCCACAATCGGTATGATTCCACCATTTGCATGCCATTGCCTGGTCGCCCCAGGACCTGCAGCTGACTTCTTGTCTTCCAGGTTTCAACGTTGAGACTGTCGAATACAAGAACATTCAATTCACCGTATGGGATGTTGGTGGACAGGACAAGATCCGACCTCTGTGGAGACATTACTTCCAGAATACCCAGGGTATCATCTTCGTCGTTGACAGCAATGATCGTGACCGTGTTGTTGAGGCTCGGGAGGAATTGCAACGTATGTTGAATGAGGATGAGCTTAGAGATGCCATTCTTTTGGTTTTCGCCAACAAGCAAGATTTGCCCGTCAGTATCCGAGACACCCCTCCTCTCTGGAAATGCTGACTCAAACATAGAATGCAATGAACGCTGCCGAGATCACAGATAAGTTGGGTCTTCACAGCCTGAGACAACGTGCCTGGGTGAGTGCATCTTTGATTGGGCCGAGACCCCTGCTAATCTTATCCAGTACATTCAATCCACCTGTGCTACCTCCGGAGATGGTCTTTACGAAGGTTTGGAGTGGCTTGCAAGCTCCCTCCGAAAGGCTGGTCATCAGTAAATTTGGCGTCGTCTATCACCTATCAATCCGATTGTGTTTCCCAAGAAAGCTTTCCCACAGAACAATCGCAACGTCCATACTCTCAACCTCTCCTCCCTATCGATCATTGGTGCTCCATCTCCTCAACCATTCTTGTCTCTTCAAGCGGTCTACTTCCATAAGAGGCGCAAGGGTGGTTATTGTACGATGAATCAGGCTACTCAGGTTTCCCAGGCTTTTGCATTTACACATGCTATCAGCTTAGGGGCTACTTTAGGGCCGTGGTTTTTTCCTTTTTTTCCCCGCGTGGTTATTTGGCCTCTCGGCCTTCCTACATCTGGCCTTGCAATCTTGTGTTTCAGCATGGTATAAAAGCAGGCGGTAGATGGAGGGTCACATGATAGCTAGTCCGGAATTGATCTCACATTAGAAAAATTATTTGCCCCTCAATTTGTGTGTGCCTTCACCTAGCCCCTCAGCCTCGGGATCTACTTCACGGGCCCAAGCTTGGTGTTCCATGGAGTCTGGCAAACTAGGGGTCGAAGCTCCTCGCCTCGGCCAGCGAGTCAAACCAAGAGACAATGTTTCACAAGCGTGGAACCAGCTTGAGAGCATGGATGATGCTTTCCCAATTCTTGGTCTATACAGTCATCGAAGTGTCATGACATGACAAGCTCACAATAGCTTTATATCTGTCCTCTCTCTAGCCCAAGGCAGCGCTTTTCGGTGTCAGCGTGGCTTCGTGGTTTGATCCTTCAGTGCCCTTATTTTCAATTCATCGATGAAGCAAACGATTCGATGCCAGAGTTGCTGAAGGCAGCAATACAATCCTTCGCGACTTTTTCTCGCATCCCAAAAAGTTCAGAGCTTGGGATTATGCTGGTTTGTTTTCTGGTTCGCTCGGTGGCACGTGCCCGCCTTCCTCAGGAGTTCATCCTGGTAGACATCGGCCTTGGTGTCACAGAACCTGGATTATGATGAACATTTGTTGAGTTTTGTAGCGCGTTTGAGACTTGTAGTTAGGAGATGGTCAACAGGAGTATCTTCATCGCTGTGTAGATGCAAGAACTAGTGTTCGCTGGCTTATGGTATGGAACATATAGGCTTTTACTCGCTTTCTACGGGACATTAAAGACTCGTCATTCAATGAGGTTACAAAGTACAGTATTGAGGTGCCTTTGTTTGTCTGGTTTCACTAGCTCGATTCTGTACACTAAACTCCTTGTGCAAGTGCAATGGTATTGGAGGTTGAGAGTGGGCTGAAAATGTGAAAATACGAGCTTTGTTTAGGACATTGACTACCCGTCATTAGATGCTAAGTTTGAGATAATGATAATTCTGAGGGATTGTTCCTTGTCTGATTGTACTGACTCGTCTTTGAATATGAGATATTCTATGTAATGAATGTAATGGCTTATTTGGGAATAATAAAGATTAACAGCGAGTCTAAGTTTACTTAGTTACATTCAAACAATTAAAACTTCATTTGAAGATTTGAAATCAGGATCAATTCTTAATATACCTGCTTGTATCGAAACATTGAAGACTTGATTGCTGAATAGGGAACGAGTCTGAATGTTCTTGCTTAGGTCTGAAAATCAGTACCTGTTCTTTGCCCAAGAATGGCCTTTTGAGGTTCTAGAGAGTGTTCTTTCCTTCTTTAGAGCGTCCTACCTAGCACAAAAAGTTACCTGCTAGGTCTTTCACTCTCTTTCCCTTAGCAAGATAAATGCGGGCAGGCCAATCTAGATTACAACTCCCACTGTTTCTCCCCAGCTTCCTATATCTAGGCAGGCCACAAAAGTTTTCACATGCCACACTATGCTGTTTCCTACTTAGAATATCTCACAATTCCAGCGTAGACTCTCATTCTACTTTTTTCCTTGTCAGAGCCTCTTTTGTTGGTAAATGCACTGCTGCTATCAGTCAATATTCTTAGTTTTAACAATTAGCAAAGCACTCACTGCGATATGCACAAGTGTTGTCTAAACAAAACTTCAGCTCGTTTCTGGATAGGCACGTACGCTTCTTGAAGAAAGTATTAGTGGGGCAGCAAACACCCACCCAACGCCAAACTTAATGCTTGAGGCAAACCATGTCGACCTGTCACGATGTCTGGTTGCTCACAATTTATCGTTAGCGAGTGCATCGTATTGGGAGGGAATGTCTTAAGGGTGTGTATAATCATTTGCTGGTTCCTGGCAGTGTGGGAATATGTTTATGGGGTTGGTTTTGTACTCACCCTCGCAGGTCCTACACAAGAGCATAATTCTGTTACGGTCGGAGCAGACGTTTATTCCCCGGTGGCCATTGCAAAATTCTCGTGAATTCAAGGACCAATCTCATTATTGATATGGCCAATAAAAACAGAGCCGGGGATCACTTCACAGAATTGCAGGCATACCATGTAGAATTCCTGGATCTGACCCTATTTCAGAAGAAGTGGATGTGGATACTTATGAACATAACAATGTAGATAAAAAAAATATAGAAATCCCACCAGATACAAAACGTTTTCATGATTCGTACGGATTCTATTCCATGGAAACATAAACACAATGATATTTGGCAGGAGCTAAAGTAATTAAGCAGAGACCGTGATGACAGCATTCAGTCCGAGTATAAAAATACTTTCGCTTTCGCCCTCACTCGACCAAAACAAAGACCTACCTGTAATTTGTATTCATAGTCTAAGGAGAACGATATACATTTATTCTCAGCAGTAAACACAGCGAGAGTGTAACTTTACATACACCAATGACAATTGTATCAGTCATACATATCTGGCTATTCTCAAAATCGGGATCGGAGTATTGGGGTTGCACTCCAAAGCTCACGGCGTCTGAGGACACTGTTAGTTCTGATAATAACATGGCTTTTGATGCTAAAAATGGCATGTCCTTATTCTAAGGCAATTGTGCACAGAACTTTATAGAACTAGATTGACGTCTAAAGCATGAATGGCTTGAACAGCGATGACGCTTGTATAAGTGCATCTAAGTTTTTAATCTCATCGCCCGAGCTTGTCTAAATTCCCTCCCTGATATTCGTACGGCTATAGAAGTTGCAGCTATTCAACATTGGCCCACAGTCAGTAGAACGATAGATAAAATCGATGAAGGAGATAAATAGCAGGCGAAACCGAAGACTTGTGGAAGATTTCTCTTGAAGCCATCGCCTAGAATACCTCGCATTAAGTTAAGTCACCGTCTGAAAGAACACTTTCTTCCACGCTTGTAAATATCTAGATGCCATGCAGGAGCCACAAGAGTCTCTACAGCTCACGAATCACTGATCACAGAATAGCAACGCCACTCAGCACTAACTCAAAGCCAAGGAAGCATATCTCAATGTTTCCATTTCTGATAGCAGCTTTGTACAATATCCAATATTTGAAAGCATCACAAATTTCAGTCTCGGGCTCGGAATCGGCAGTTTAGAATGGGAAGGGAAGAGGGTCGGAGTGGAGCTTGATTAGCAATCTATGCCCGGAATGACGAATCAAAACTGCGGAACACGTCCGTCCATTATCGAGGATTGCTCAGCCTCGTGACACCACCGACAAGTCACAACCATAAAAGACCACTCCCTTCGAGGTCTCCTCAAATAAGAGTTGTTGGGCAAGATCATTGTGCTGTCAGAAAATCAATTGAGGGTTTGAAATAGAGAAATGGCCGATCCATCTGTTTATAGCTACCCCTCGCCGCTGGAGGGGTATGAGGGTTTACCACCGCTTCCCGAAGAGAAGGCTGAAGATGAAAAGAGTGAGTCTTCTGCTTACACCACATCATCCCCGACGTCTCCACAAAGTCCACCGAGAATAATGAACATTAATCTCTAATAATGGGAGAGTGCAGGTTACAAAAACCCCCAAACTGGCATTCTGAGCAAGAGCTACGAACGCTTCCCCGAACCTCTGGATAATGGCAGGCGAGGGGCTTTGTGAGATTCCAGTTGATCCACTTGTATTCTTATCACTAATTTCCAAAGTGACATACATATCTACTACTTCCAAAAGAATGCCAACCAAAAGAAATTCGCTAGAGAACTCTGGGAGCGCATCCGCCGTGAATGTTCGAGCAGCCCCTCTCTGTATATCTACCCTCACTAACGTCATACAGTTCCTGAACTCCGCATCTACCGTTTCTGGGAAGAGCCCATTGGACCCCACCCTGTCGCCATGTTCGAAGTGAACCTCTTCACGCCCGCGCAATTCGGAGCTTTCATCCCCTGGCTCGTCATACATCGTGGTCCATTAAGTGCGCTCGTTCATCCGAATACGATTGATCCTGTAACCGGGGACCACCAAGATGAGTACAGAGATCATACACAGCGAGCTACGTGGTTGGGAAATCCGATAGCTCTTGATCTGGGCATGTTTCATGAATTTAAGAGGAAGAAGGCGGCAGCGGCGGAAGAGAAGAAAAAAGAGTTGGTGACTGGTTGAAGAAGGAATGAGGAAGGGAAGTAGGATGTTGCGGTGGCCATCTGGCTTTTGAATGTTTTTGGCATGAGGGTACTGGTATGTTGCCATGTTGCGTTGTATTATGGTATTATGAGATATGATGCCTCGTGCTTAGAGGCTTTGGAAGAACAGGACCTCTATCTTCATAGGGCGGAGTGCTTAAGTGAGATTTTGCCCATCCAATTTCATTCATAAAGCAAGAACATTCTTTCTCGAATAACAAAGGCAGGCAGATTCTCGCCCTGAAGTTATTGCAGTTTGCGAGCAAAAGATTCTAGACAATTAAGCTCCGTTAGAACTTAACGGTTTTTGATTCAGCAGAAGCGCTTCTATCACCGGCGGCTGCCGTAATTCGTGGCACGATGCTGGTCTTCAATGTACCACAGTTCAAGGAATATTCGGAAAGAGAAGAGCCTTGTGGGCTAGAATCTTCACTGAATCAAGGGACGTTCGTAAATCAAAATCGTCGTCAAACTTTGGATCTCCCCTCAAATTATGGTACTTTGAAGACGAGCAGTGCGCCCCGAGTTCCGACAACCACTGGTGTATCAAAACTTCTGCGATACTAAGCAGTATATGGCAGCATCCTTGAATGGATTTAAGAAGCAAACCTACGCTTTAGTAATAGTCGAGTGTCTCTTCCACAAATGCATCTCCTAAGGTGGAGATTTGAGTTGAAATTCGACGCGCATGCTGTCAGCATTTTTCTTACATCACGAGCGAGAATTCCGGATTGTAGGATAGCCTTCTGGTGAGTAGAACAAAGTTTGTGCTGATGAAATCGAGCATCTGGATCCTCTGAGAGAATGTCTTGGAGATCTTTCTCTCTAAATCGCGAGCGGAACTTTCTGCCATGAGTGACACCATATTGAGAGAAACATGGCAATTAGGAAATGGAACAATATGTGACTTTGCTGCTCACAGCTTTACGGGCAAAGAGCAAGCACTACAGCTCGACCAGTAGCCTTACTAAGTCCATCGTCCACCCGCAGGAGTGTTGGACATGTTCAAGGCCGAAGTGAGACGGTGGGCGTGTTCGACGAGCGTGATGTTGGAGAAAGGAAATGTGATCAAGGAAGGAAATTTTGATGGAAGATCAAGAGTAGTGAAGTTGAAGGCAGTGCTAACAGCGATGGGCTAGTCCTAATTCGGGAGCTAAAGCGAGTTTCAGACGGGAACCCCGAAGCCGCTATTTTTGTTTCTTCTCGAAGTTCCATGTTGATCAAGATCCAGTGCATCGGCCCATCATGAATACGAACTCTTCACGCCTAGATGAAGATCCCATCATGTATCTCACGGGATGGTGACGAGTCGTGCGGGAGCGGGATGTTGCTCCATACAGTGGTCTCGTCCAATTTGTGGCGCGCGGGCCTGTTCGAGGCCTTACGGGACCGAAGCCCCCCACGTTTTGAGAATCCCTTTGGCTTGCGCGTAGTGAGAGCCTTGTTATGGGAATCGTACATGTCCAATGAACACTTGCTCCTCTAGGGCTGACCCATGTAGTCCATTGGCAGTCTGACCAGAATTTTGCAAGGCCTCCTTGCTCTCCGTTGTTGCGTGCAGTTTGTGGAATTTTCCCGTCGCGTGGCTAGTCAAAGGGATACAAAGAATGTCACCAGATCCCTTTTTTGGTTTGGGATCAGAGCAAGGTCTCTATTGCAGAGCAAGCCGTAGCTATTGAACGGCTACTGAATAATATGATACGCTAGGTCTGAAAAATATCAGATCGGCGGGTGTTCATCAGGAGAGATTTCCTGGCTAGCTAATGATTACTTATCTCCAAATTCTCACCTCTGTCACCGTAATCTGAGATGATCTAGTCTGACAATGAGTGCAGCAGCTAGAATTATACCGAGACTGTTTCACTACTGCAAGGTCCGGTAAGACTTTCCTGGATGGCTCACTGCCGATCAGTGCCCAGACTTTGGAATGTCAGTTCGTCTCGATGAGCTATATCCTGTGGTGGCCTTGCTTCAAGTAGTTGAGGGGTATCCTTTCGCCACTTGACACAGCCACTGCGGAAGGAAAGAGAGCGTGAGCATATATTAATTTCAAGTGAAGATTCTCCTATTTTAAGATGAGATTGCTCCCTTTTGGGCCAGATATAGAGTTTGGACATCATTTGCTTCTTGCACAATGCGGGACACTGTCCGAACCCTGTTCAACTTACCTCAAATTCTATAGGTCCACGTTCTGGACCCTTTCTTCGCATTTGAGATCCTGCCCTACCCATCCAGCGTGGCGCTCGAGCATGTATGGCTGCAACTTATAGCGACAACGAGCATCCTTGACCGCTGCTTGGATGGTCGCTGTTGTGCCACGTCCTTTCGGAATGAGATTTGACAAGAGGATGCTTTTATCCAGCATCCCTAGCGGTTAGGCATCAAACCAATCAAGTTTCTCTGCGCCGTTCAAGCTCCCACCAGTCAAGCCTGGACTGTGTCAACCGTAGTCGAGTACTCTGCCTGAGATCAGCTTGTGAAAAGCAAACTGCAGAGACTATGAAAACTACTCATCAACGGCTTCGTTTACCGCGGATGCAGATCAAAGAAGCCTGTGCTATTTACGTTCTGGCACTCCGGCGAATTTGTAAGATTCTTCGTAAGGCTGCGCAGGCAGGGGAGTGTGGCTGTTAACAGCCGATGTCCCTCGTCAGCTCCTTGCAAGCGATGGAGCCGAGGTATTGTAACCCGATTCGAAGTTCTCTGCATACATCTCCCGAATACCGAAGCAATCACATTGAAACCGTCGTGATTTAGCCCAATTGCACTTCAGAATTCGCGGTGCCACATGAGGGTGTGCATGACTGCAGGGCGATGCAGAAGTTTTGGGGAAAGTCAGCCCTACCAATCAACCACCCATGTTCTTCTTTCTATCTCAGAACACCCAAGAGCCAAGGTACTGTCCAGACGTTTGAGTTTAGAAAACGCCGAAGCCTGACATGTCTACACGAACAGGTTCCCGGGTTGCTGGGCTTCTGGAAAGGTAAGTCAGTGGAGAAATAACCATGTTCTCCGCTGTGTCCATCGTCCTTGGAGTCCGTGCAGCCTCTCTGACTCTCACTCCCCAGGAATGATACTTGGAGAAGGCCTTAAGCTCGCCCATTCGTTCCCGACTTCCTGGGTATCATTCTGAGTGTAATTCTTTCAACCACTACAGAGCATGGAATCTGCTATGACTAGGTCCAGCCATCCCGATCATCCGAACCCGACCCGCCATGGGCTATCCTTGGCGTCATCCCGAGACGAGTTAGGCAACCTAAGGGTGGCGTCTCGAAGTATATCCTGAAGGCGTCTAATATGCGGATACAATTCGTGCATGGAACGGAGAAAGGTTGCAGTGCTGCCAAAACCTAGCCCTACGATGTGCAAGGCACACGGCGTGGCCGGATTGTGGAGTCGGCTAATAGAGCTAATGCATCTCCTGCAGCGTAAGAGATTGGTACGTTTTAACACGAACTCCGACCAACGAGCAGTGCACCCTGAGTCGATTGAAACAACGATCTGGAAACACCCCTCACATTCTACATATCATCGCGTGATTGCACTCATGAGCCCAAGGTTGTCGTGGAATTACGCAAGTTATAGGGGCAAATGGCTTGATAGGGAGAGCAATTTCGCAGATGTACCAATCAGACGTCCGGTTGAATGGGAGGTTTGGAGGCGGGAAGCGTTTGCAGGGAGGCACGGGGACAACCCGTGGAAGCGGACCGGTTGACATCCATTCGTAGTCTGCCCAATCACAGAAGCCCATCAGGGTCTACCAGGATTCAAGCATCAGGGAATCTTGCAAGCACTCGCCTCGGGGTCCAAGCCCGAGATAGGCACAAGCCAGAACTGTGCAGACTGTGCAGACTCATCAGAGGAGCAGGCACTGGTAGCAGAACCTTTGGGCCTCGGGTGGGCACTTTGGAGGCACCATTCTTCACCATTTGGGCAGCTGCGATTGGACTGCAATGCGCAGCAGCAGACGAAGGGCCGAAGGCAGACGTCTGTGAGCGTGTGTGAGCGTGTGTGAGCATGTGTGAGCATGTGTGAGCCTTAAGGCTTGAACAGAGGGGGGCCAAGCCTTCCTCCTAGGGCTGA
The DNA here is from genome assembly GCA_009732865.1 of Stipitochalara longipes BDJ. Taxonomy (NCBI): domain Eukaryota; kingdom Fungi; phylum Ascomycota; class Leotiomycetes; order Helotiales; family Hamatocanthoscyphaceae; genus Stipitochalara; species Stipitochalara longipes. Next base: position 2,381,048 of record ML769333.1, on the reverse strand, counting down.
TGGCCCCGCCAGAGCTCTGGGAGCTTACCCCCCAAAAGGTGGCCCAGCCACACCTCCCCGCCAATCTACAGGGCCAGTGTAGGCCTCTCGAGGACGCGACTCGACGGCTTGCTGTCACGATGTGTGCTCCGCCCTGCTCTGGCTGCAGTGTGACGTCCGGCACTTTGGGAACAGCGCCTGCCCGCCTGCCTGTTTTCCACGTTGCACTCTGCGGCCAATACCTCTGCCCCCTTGGCCCTTAATTGCAGGGAGCCACGGCTTGCGATCGATGCCGGGCTTGATACCACCATTCGTTAGTGTGAGAGCCCCAAGCATTGAATTTCGGAGGCACCGACACAGACCACTCTGCTAGCGACTGTGGAATCTTTAATGTCGACGATCCCAGAAATACAAATCAACCTCACCAGCCTCGCAACATGCTCTTTAATAGCCATGAGCACATCGAGCGTCTCGAGACTGATTTCGGATAAGGCTGCTTCGCTGGCATCAATATCAATGCCGCTTATAACACAACAATACTGATGCTCGACGGTCACGAGGTTCGTCTCTTGTACTACCTCCAATCACCTCCGGCTTGCCGACCACTCCTTCTCGATGGAACAACACCAAAACACATCCAACCAGATGCCTCACTTCTTTTCAATGCCAAGACAACAAGTTACCAAGGATATGTACCAACGTTCCTCATCGGAGGATGAGGGAAGGCGTAAGAAGAGACCCAGAGCCAGTAAACCCAAAGTGAAGTCTGGTATGGTTCCCCAATCTTATAATAAAAGCAATACTAACATCGACTGCAGGATGTATCACTTGCAAGGTACTTTTGAACTAATCTATACCATTCACAATACTAATCAAAGTATAGACTCGACGAGTGAAGTGTGACGAAACGAAGCCAGCTTGTCTTCGATGCCAGAAGTTTGGAAGAATATGCGATGGCTATGCTCCTGAACCATCACAACACCGAGGCTTAATTGATATTCAGCCACGTATACGTTTCGCGGATTTCTACGGCCCAAGTATGACCATTCATACATCAGAAGACGAGGCTCGTTATTTCGATTTCTTCACCGAGCGAACAGCCCACGAGCTATCCGGCTTCTTTGATTCAACCTTCTGGTCCCAACTGGTCTTACAAGAGAGTCACAACGTTGCAGCAATACGTCATGCTGTCATTGCATTGGGGGCACTCAACAAAAGCTTGGAGTCGGCTCCTGGGCCCGATTTGAAAGTCAATGTTATTCAAAGCATTGACAAGATGCACCATCAACACGCCGTCTCACAACATCTCAAAGCGATCCAAGCACTTAACCACTACATATCCTCATCCTCATCTCCACAATTAAGGAATGCTCTCATTGCGTGCCTCCTTTTCGTTTGTTTTGAGACCTTCCAAGGTTCCTATGCATCTAGCGTTCAACAAACTTATGGTGGCCTTAAAATCCTTCGAAGTTATTATGTCGGAAAGCCTGGTTCTCGGCCATGGATACCTCAAAACTCCATCTCTGCACCTGCTAAGTCGGCGCATAAGTCAGTCAAAGTATCGAGGGCACTTCAAGCTAGGTTAGGATGCGACAATGTCTCGAAAGAAATAGCCATCGCTATGCATCTAGAAGAGTATCTCGAAACCGACCACACAGTACATTTGAACATCACCGAAGACCCAGGCTCCGAGATAAGAGAGTCTCCCGTTTATGACCCACAAGTCAAACAAATTAAACCCGCCAAGCACGTTGATATCCCGAGTCACCAAATGGGTGGTATTAATTTCAGCAGAGAGCAAGAGCGAGACATCAAGATACATTCATCCAGTAGCCACACAAGTCTCTTGTCACAAGATACTTTTTTCAACACAGAAGTCAGGACTCCATCAACCTCCAATGTCGCCCGAAAAGCATCAACTGTAACAATGTCGAGTTCCACGGTCTCTACACCAGTAATGTATACGCCACCTTCTACGGGACCCCACAGCCCTTCACCATCAAACCAAACGTTTACGAATTCCTCAAGCCGTAAACGATCTCTCGCCTCTCGAAGCGCAAGTCCAGTACCTATACTCCAAAACGATCTAACCATCGAGGAGATTCTCATACAGAGTTTTATTAGATTAGACGGACAAGGTCTCTTTTTCGGAATGATCCCAGGCATACCGCCATTATACTGGGACATCCACAAAGTATGGCACCTAACCATCCCCTCCACCTTCACAGACTTCCACTCCGCTCAACGATGCTGGGATTTCCTTATGGACAGGGTCCTCCAATTCTATCGCCGCACCACCTTCAACCGTGCCTACGCTCCAGCATCCGCCGATTCATCGGAATCCATCATACAACAACACAGCATGTACCGCAATCACCTTGATACCTTCGAGGCCGCATTCCAGCCGCTGCTCGACAAAGCGATTCGATCTGATGGATCTATCACTAACGCCACCGCCCTAGTCCTCTCTCTGTATCAAAAACTTGTCTCCATAATGCTAGCCACCGTGCTCGATACCTCCGAAATGATATACGACTCCTTCCTCCCCGAATTTAAATACATTACACACACATGTGCCCGGATCATAGCATGTCAAGACAGCACCCAGCTACCACGCAACAGCCGCTTTAGCTTGGATATTGGGATAATTCCCCCACTTCATGTGACGGCAACGAAATGTAGAGATCCGGTTGTGAGGAGGGAGGCTATCGACATTATGTTCAATAGTCCGAGGCAGGAAGGCATGTGGGATGGAGTCTTGAGTGCCAGGATCGGGGATTGGATCGTTAGATGTGAGGAGGAGGGTCTTACACCGCCTACGCTGCCGCAGGATGAGGGAAACTTGGGAAAGTGGTTTGGAGCTTCACAGCAGACTTATCCGAGTCCGCCGCATATTGTTGACGAGATTGTCAGCGGGAAATGGGGGAATGGAAAGCGGAGTTCGGGCGCTGGCATTGAAACTGTTAGAGAACAGGTTGCCAACAGCGTTGGGATGAAGCCCACTATGAACGGAATTGCGAGATCGAACCGAGATTCCATGAAGGGGAAAGATCAGTCGACGAATGAGTGGACAGTGCCGGAGAGAAATAGAGTGCAGCTCATGGTTGTCGATTTCCACATTCCAGACCGCTATATTAAGGTTAAGTGCCAGCGGGCACTCGAGGGTAAAGATGGGAGAAGGGAGGAGAGGGAGACGGTTATCGCTTGGTAATGACTCTCAACTTGTGTTCCTGGAGAAATCTAGTTGGGATGAAGGGCATGAGTGGGTACGATAGAGACGAGATTGTATGACTACCAGCAGAGAGCATACGGGCATGGAACATATTAGAGATGTGGGTGGGGAGTTTGGAGTTTTTTTGATGGAAGCAGATACTGCTTGATTTAGACATTGATACCACACATACGTTTGAACAAACCGAGAAGTTGTTGACGCTCTTACTCTTAAGATAATCTCACTCTCAATTCTTAATTCCAAAATTTGATGAAGACAATATTCTTGAGGCTATCATAACCCACAATTCACCGGTTTCCGCGACGGTTTCCGCGTGATTCACAACTTCAATTCTCTGTTTTTTCTCCTTCAGAGATGAGTTTCATGGTCGATAGCATCAACGGAACCACCAATTGACTGAAGCAGTAACATCACTCCCCATACTGTTTATACTATGCCACCATCCCTTTGGAATGAACAAAGCATCCCCAGGGCTTACTGTAGCCTCGTACCCCTCTCTCTGCCCTGTATTACCCCAGACTATCTCATCAAGAGTATCTCTCTCAGGACCTTCCATCATCTCCTCGCCCCTAAAGCTCGCAAACCCATATTGCCCAATCCTCGCCTGCACATCTCGAAATATCTTCGACCCTATACTTGGTTCAAATAGTCTGACACGTTTGCTGCTAGCTAGCTGAACGAACAGGTTCGGATTTGGATCTTTGTGGAGCGGTGTATATGTTGGTGGAATTCCCATCCATATATTCGCATCATAGATGTCCCCTTTCCCTGCTTCTTTAGCAATTCGCGGTGTGGGTAGGTCATCCTGTAGCGCCTTTGGCAAGTCGGAAATTTGCGCTTGGGCGATGTAGAGTCTTGGTCGTGGTATGTGGGGAGGAGTCGCTCTGCAAGCTTGCAGGAAGAGGGAGAGGGGTGCGTGGAAACGGTGGAAGGTACGATTTTCGGATTCGGACAGTAATTTGATGAGGTAGGTGGCCAACTCTTGTCTTTCGTTGTCCTTTGCTTGTGTCCAATTGATGTATTCTTCTAAGCTCTTGCCATTTGAGTCGATTGTGAGTTCGTATGGGAGGATCGTGTCCTGGAATCGTGATAGATATTGTTCTGAGAGCGTGAGCACTGATCTCGAATCAAACCCAGGCTCATGAGTGAACCATTTCTGGGCCGCAGGGAAGGACTGATGGGATAATGTGCCATCTTTAGCTGTTGAAGCTGTTCCATCTCCTGTTATGAGGAGAGGTGTATCAGGAATGAATGCTCGCTTTCGAAACTCAGACAAGTCAACAGCGCCGAATGGACTGACGAGCCGGTCGACTGTCGATAGAGTGCTGAATCCATTGGAGGTAGAATAGGGCTGCAATATTGTCCTCGAGGTTCTTGAGAGACTTTTGATCCGTCGTGGCATGGCAAGATTTGAGCTGGAGATTTCCAAGAAGCAGATCCAATTGGCTGTGTGGTCCTTACGACCTGCCGTAATCTAGGTTGGAATTTGACATGGTCAATGGTACTCGTACTATACAATATGTAAAGAGTACAGCATCAGCCGTCTGTGTTGTCGAAGCCCTCATCCAGTTGTTTCAGCGGCGCACGCGGGCGCTCCCGAGGCTGACAGTGGGGTCGGAAGTTATTCGACGACATCCACATCCTTCCCTATCATCAAGTGATGCTCTGCAAGCGCAAAAGCACTCATATCACCAGCTTGGAAATGAAGCCCATGGAAGATACATTCCCAGGGCGAATGAGAATGTGACATCCCGTTCGGTCGCAATCCTTCCTTATTAGGTAGCCTCGGCTTCTCTCCGAGCCATGCAGGAGGCGCACAATGCGGGGAAACATGGTGCATCATCCTGGAAGTCTTGGATGAATCGGCATTGCCTCATGCGTGAACGGGATCGGACGATCTTCTGTCCTTGACCGAGGTTTCAAATGATGGCCCCTCTCTACTTCCCCCCATTTTGCTGGCGTGAATGCTGGGAACGGCGTCTCTTTTTGTGGTCCGTAACTTCCATTTTTTCTCAAAATTGCTTAGTACCGATTTAGCACAAGATGGTTTCCTTTCTGGATGATGCTCCAGAGGTTGTAAGTTGGGCGCCTGCTCTTCTTATCTCGTTCTTTTTCTTCTCTCGTGTCCTGCGCTGATATTGGCAAATCTACAAGATGTATGGGAATACAATACACAAGAACAATGGCTACGACCCTGGGAGCTATACGTATTACCCCATTGCCATAATTGGTGCTGGGGAGAGTGGTATTGCTATGGCCTGCCGTCTGAAGGAAGTCCTTGGCTTTGACCAATTTCGAATCTTCGACCGCCAGGCAGGACTTGGAGGAACTTGGTGGATCAACAGATATCCCGGAGTGGCCTGCGATGTGTAAGTATTCCTCAATTTCTACTGGTCTCTAGGATGAACACTTGAACCATGCACCACAAACATTCCGTGGAAGCATGGGACAACTATTTACCCTGCTCACCAAGTACGCTCTTTGTCACTAACATGAATGCCTTGACAGCCCTGCCATTTTCTATTCTTTTTCTTTCTGCCCAAATCCAAAATGGTCCACTTTCCATCCTTCCGGCCCAGAAATCGTCAAGTATCTGCATGGTGTATGCGATAAGTACCGGATAATGGATAAGATACAACTCAACACAGACGTCAGGGAGTGTAAATGGCTTGAGGATGAGCAAGTTTGGGAGGTAACACTGCAACATTTAATGACGGGAGTCGGCGATCTTAGCGAGTACGAACGCTCTCAAAGAATCCAAGAGTATGGGCGAGAATCAGTTTATGCGTCTGAAGAGAAGATCAGAGCAAAGGTGCTCATAAGTGGTGTTGGCGGTCTGGTATGTCCTGTCACTGGATAGTAAGAATAATGATGACTGAGAATCTTGCAGGTAGAGCCGAAAGTCTGGCCTGAAGAGATTCCTGGCAAGGACAAATTTCTGGGACAAATATTTCACTCAGCAAGATGGGACTATAAGGTTGACCTCAAGGGTAAAGACGTGATCGTAGTTGGGACGGGATGCAGTGCTGCTCAGTTCGTGCCAAAATTGACGAAGCAATATGGGGCGAAGTCTGTCACTCAACTGATGAGATCTCCTCCCTGGGTGGTTCCACGAACAATTCCTCTGTTTGGAGAGAAGGGCTGGGAAAAGTGGTCGCCGTGGTTGTGTTCCAATGTTCCAGGCTTTGCAAAGTCAATTCGGTTTTTGATTGCAGCTGGAGCCGAGTACGATTGGAGATTGTTCGGATCTGAAGATTATCATGCTAAGGAGAGGAAGAAGGTGGAAGATAGGATGCTTGCTCATATGAAGAGAACTGTGCCCAAGAAGTATCATGATATTCTCACTCCAGTAAGCGACCTATTTCCTTGTTCCCAATCTCGAGCTCTTTATTCCATTGGGTGGGAGCATATTTCGACTCCCTGCTCTCTTTCACCCAAAGCAATTTGCTGCTAATACATTTTAGGATTATGGCATTGGCTGCAAGCGAAGGATTTTTGACGCAAGCTGTAGGTCTTCCCAGTCCCTGTCTCATTCATCCTCGGCCTCTCGTAACGTTCGGCATTGAGCAATTGGTAACTCCAACAACAGGGCTTCCTAGTCTGAACGACCCGGCTATCGAACTCACCACACTACCCTTGACCAGCATCGGAGAGAACACAGTCACCCTTGGCCCAGGCCGAACTTATCCAGATCCTGCCGACACTAAGAGCTCCGCTCCTTCTCATCAAGTGACAATTCCCGCAGATGTGATCATTCTTGCAAACGGTTTCCAAACCACGAAATGGCTGCATCCTCTCGACATTACTGGGCGGGGTGGCAAGAGGCTACACGATGTCTTCGAGGAGAGAGGTGGTCCGCAAATGTACATGGGCATGGCTCTGGACGGATTTCCTAATTTCTTCACCATTTTCGGCCCCAACACCGCGACAGGCCATTCATCCGTTGTTTTAGCCTCAGAGAATATGGTCAACATGGCCTTGAAGTTCATTAAGCCCATGATCAACGGCGATGTTGCCCTCACAGAGATCAAGAAAGAAGCCGAGATTGAATGGGCAAGAGATACGCAGAGTGCACTGAAGAAGAGGGTCTGGAACACAGGAGGCTGTCGTTCTTGGTATCAGACAGAAGAAGGTTGGAATTCTACAGTCTATCCGTATGTTTCCCCCCAGGCATTCATTATCGTGATACTAACGCTAGGCAGTTACACTCAGATCTGGTTCGGCCTCCGTTGCATGTTTCCCACCTGGAGTGACTGGGATATAGAATACACTAAGAAGGGACAGGCCAAGAGATCTGCGAAGAAGGTGGTGAATGTACTTGTCCTAGCTGCTATGATAATTGGAGGAGTCAGGTTGAGACGAAATTTGCAGGGCAGGAGCTTGGTAGCTCTGTTGAAGGCGTATATCAGGATGACGTTCTTGGCTGGATCTGGACTATTACAAACTGTGGCAAGTAAAATAGGAGGATAGTAGAACATGCAATCCTCATATTTCACTTAATGGCAATTGTTCGCTTCAGTCTCTAACGTTCTTTCCTATGGTGTCTAGAGGTACATGGGACAGGATGATTCTATGTGGTGACCTCGGAAAAACAATATCTGAAATCTTAGAAATGCTTAAAATGAAGTGGCATATTCATATGAGCTCTAAATAAAGAAAAAGATTCTAAACTTCTGAATAGAATTTTCGAGATACTTAAAATGGTTGAGACGCGATGAATGAAAGTCCCAACTGAACAGCACTTCAAACATTTGAAGTTTACCAATTCTTGTGATAGATCAAAGAATATCATGCTCGAAATGACCCACCTTGACTAAAGATTATCCACGCCAAATGGGCCTAATAGGGACAAATAGGGGGGCCAGTCATGTGATCTCACCACTAGCTTCAAATTTAAGCGGGAAGTTGCTGAAACGTGGACGAACTTTGATCCTCCCACCCCGCGGCTCCTCCCTGCAGAACAAGCCCGCGATATCACTGCGGTAAAGCTCCCGCTTCAGAGACGTCGAGGCTGAAGCCGCCGCGAATCAGACTGTTACCCTATAATCTCGATCCTATTTCTCCTCGCACTCCGCCTGGTACACTTGTCGCTCTCACTTCTCCCAATAGGCAATCTGTCACGACTCTGAGCCTCCCCAACGAAGGGCGCGCACTGATTCTTTCGCTCCTTCTGATTCCCCCTCTGTGGAACGAACAAGATGTCTTCCTCCTCTGGCACGCCAGAATCATGGATCTCGTCTTTCTGCTCATTACTGGGTCATGAGTACTTTGCGGAGATATCGGAGGATTTTATTGAAGATGATTTCAATTTGACGGGGCTGCAGACACAAGTAGCAATGTATAAAGAGGCATTAGAGGTAGAGCGCGAGTTCAAATTGCTTGGTATTATGCTGACGTGGTTCCCAGATGATTCTAGACGTTGAACCTGAAGAAGATGACGAAGAAGAGGAAGAGGAAGAAGAAGAAGAGGGTGACGAGTCGATCGAAGGTGAAGAGCGATCGAATCGCAGAGCGGCTGCGGAGCGCAGACACCATCGCATGGCATCCGACCTCTCGATCATCGAATCCTCTGCGGAGATGCTTTACGGTCTGATTCATCAACGATTCATATGCTCTCGCGCTGGCATACAACAGATGTCGGAAAAGTATGAGCTCACACATTTCGGAGTGTGCCCACGAACAAACTGCGAAGGTACTCGAACTCTACCTGTAGGATTATCTGATGTGCCGGGCGAAGACACAGTCAAGCTTTTCTGCCCTTCCTGCTTGGATGTTTATGTTCCACCGAACTCTCGGTTTCAAACTGTTGACGGTGCTTTCTTCGGCCGAACGTTTGGCGCGCTCTTCCTCCTTACTTTCCCCGAATATGATATTAGCAAGAAAGGAGCTGAAGTTCTTGGCGGTAATCACGGTCCCCGAGCGGTGGTATCACATCCCGCCGATGGAGACGACAAAGAGAAAATCAACGGCATGAACTCGTCCAACCTCGCGCCCGGGCTTGGCAAGGGCAAGATGTATGAACCTAAGATATACGGCTTCAAGGTTTCGGAGCGTGCGAGAAGCGGTCCGCGAATGGGTTGGCTGAGGAACCGGCCTTCCGACATCAGAGACTTGGATGAAGCTGCCATGTATCACGCTGAGCACCCAGATGAGACGGACGATGATATGAGCATGAACGGCGTCCCCACTCAACCTCGACAACCTACAAAGAAATCTCGTCGCCCTAATGGGGGAAGCCCGATGTCTATCGAACCTAACGGCGATGCTTTCACTTAATGATTCGATATTTCTTACTTCTTTATAAGTTGACATTGCGGGCGTTGGGTGATCTGTTTAGACGGCAAGGCCACCGGCTTTTTCTATTTCGGAAGCGAATTGCATATGGATGGACAGAACGAGTTGAGTTGTATCTTGCTCTTTCCCAGGGTAATATGGGAAAGGAGTAAAAAAGCTTTCATTGCAGTCTCGTCTAGTTGCCACCAAGCAATGATACCAAATTCAAGCAATTAAAGACTGTTATGAATTTACCTCTTCCTATTATCAATTCATTCCTACGCTTAAATCTAGAGACATTGAAAACTACGATAGGTCAGTACGTAACCACCATCACATTTAGTTTCAGCCGATGCATTACCAAGCTTGAATTCTTAAGTGCTTTGTCGATGCTCGATTTTATAAACGAAGTTTTCTCTAGTCATAAATGAGCCAAATCCACTGCTGCCTAATTCCAGAGGCGTATCTTCTTGTGGAATAGTAGTTATGTCTCGAACATTTCCTAGTCCATCAAAACCTACAACCCTTCCTGCCGCTAATGGCAGTGCAGCCCACTATGCAAAGGACATTCCGCATCACCATGACCTGGCAATGATTTCCAGGCTTCCTGACCTGGGACATAGGCCTCCCGGACCTTAGCGTCCGACTCGCTATTCTCATTAATTTCAGACCAATCAGCGTTGTAAACCCACAATTCAATCGCCGCCAATGAGAATAAATTCAAGCTTTTCAAGCTTCCCCATCGTTGACTTGATGATATCCAAAATTTTGTTCCAAGCGCACCGTGCTTCGAGACGACTGATACGCTCCGTGGTCAGCCACGTGTAATCAATGGAGACTCTTCTCAGGGTCAATGCATGCTGAGATATAAGTTCTGCGAGGTGTGTTGGCAGTTGGCCACCTGGTACAGCTGCTTCGTATAGAAGAGGAATTAGCGACAGTCAAAAGCTTGCTAGGAATTGCAAGTGGTGGTCGAAAACGATACGATATAGAGCTGGGTGCCAAAGAATTCGGCGGCCGATCCAATCCCACTTGGAATTAAGCAAGAGCAGTGACGTTGAGGAAATGAATGAACTTGTATTAGTAACGACGGCATCTTTTGCCATTTGGGAGTGTTTGTTCTGTTACAAATGTCTGAAACAGAGTTGCACATCAGTTACCATTGAGACAGCTGAGCAGCGAAGTTGTTTGCCAGTTGGCAAGATTTATAGAGGTCTCTGATAACATACACTCCAATCTCAATGCCGTCAGTGACAGAGACGTTAAATTCGCGGCCATCAAGATTATCCTATAACAATCGATGGCCAGCTTACGATCCTGTAAGAGGGGTAAGCCCTTACAGGGATCTCCGATGCACTTATGCACCTCATTCTAGAATTCGGAAAGGGTAAGGTCTTCAAAGGGGTACTCTCCTGAGTTGATATGGAGAGATGTGATGTTCCGAAGACTCCAGAACGTCTGAGCGAGATCTTAGGGGTCACAGAGTGTCAATCTCCCAGCTAGTTCTCAGAAGAGAAAGTCGTTGTATTCTAAATTAGAACTAGACGTGAAAGATTCCAGCTCTGACTAAAAACTCTATACCAACAATTCTATACTCTTCGGAGAAGCTATTCGTAAGAAACAAAGCTCGAATCAAGAGTATTAGGAATCTAAGAAAAGCGAACCACAGAAGAGACTGTTTTTCTAGCTTCGATACGAACATGGTTCATATCGTCGAGGGGAAATAGCTATCTTCTTGACAAGTTCAATCAACCTTGGGCATGAAGCTATGTCGATGAACCATTGCACATGTTTTAGGCTTGGCCGTAGGATCTGTCCATTTGCCCATATCCTGGTCATTCCAGCTAATTCCTAATCTCGACATGTTAACTTCACTTTTTGAGATTCCCTCAAAGTCTAAGAAGTCTAATATTCGTGGTTTCAGTTCAAAGGGGAGGTTTGAGCGGGTCGCTGGATATACCATATCATATTTGGAAGCCATATATAGTGGTACGTAATCTTTCTTGATTTCTCGACGGAAGCTGATCTTTGAGTGTGAGAACGATACAGGAGCTGGAGAGGGGCTAGTTTAGTGTCACGTGGGGGGCAATACTAGCGAGCTTGGTGGAGTCTCCACGAAGTCGCGTGCTCTAACCACAGCATATCTCTGAATGGGCAATCTCGTCAGCACAATTCAACGCAATGTCATTCAATTGTGGTGCCGCCATCACCAAAGCTCCTATCTTTTTCTTTGAGTCGTCTACTCCGGTCGTTTCCCCCATTGAGGTCAATAATTCCTCTTTGGTAGGCGAGATCGCCACTCTCCCTGCCGGAATCGATGGAAGTCAAGCCGTCGGAAGAACGATTTGACTATATCAATCCACGTACGCGTTTTATTGCTTTAGATATGTTATCAATGACTTGAAATATCTAGTTCTATAGACATGCCCTCTTCTAAACCGACAACCTTTCGCTATGCAATTCCCACAAACTCTATCGATATCCTTCGAGAGCAGTTCTGCAACGCCGATTCATTTCCATGGTCCCAAAACGCCGTAACACATCAGCCTATCATCTCATCGTCAAGGTCTGTCTTCAATCGTTGTCAATGCAACCTACGCCAGCCGAGTGCTCGCCCCGATTGAAGAGCCGTACGAGGCCCATGGCAGCTCCTGCAGCAACACTCCCTACGACAACCATCTGCACTCCGGAAAAGCAACACATTCGAATATTCTTTCCACCTCCAAAGCCAATCACTACTCCTTCCTTTACATACCCGAAAGCGAACAACGCCAGTACCATAACTCCTATCGAAATATACAAGCCGAGATACACTTCTTCGTCTCCAATACAGAAGTATGGTATTAATGGGAGGAGACCGCCTAAAAAGTAGGCAACGGCGATTGTGATGGCGGAGGTGAGAGCGCGAGACGATTTCGGTTCTTCCTCACAGTGATGGAATTTCATAACGAAGTCCACCAGATTCGGCGAGCCACTGAGGTGCGTGACAAGATCTGTCAGAGTTTGCTTAGGCACATTGTAGGGCTCAAAGACCTCAGTGATATCTTGCAGGACGGTCTGGGGATTGGTAGCCACCAATTGCTCTGCTTCTTCTCGCTGGGCTCGGTATGAAGAACTGGAGCTTTGTTAGCATCACCCTGAATGTCAAGCAACAATTTACCCACGCTTCACTCTTCGCACCCAAATATCCACCCAATCCCATCGATATCGCGCCGGCAATAAGCTCCGCGAATCCTCCGAAAATGACGACTTTGGTGTTTCCCAGGGCAGACAACCCAGCAGTAAGAGCGAATGGTACTGTCAAGCCATCGGACAATCCTATTGTCGCATCCGAAATGACTCTGGCATCTACTCGAAACCCTTTCCTCCTGTTCACTTTCTCGCTTTTAGAGTCTGTACTCTGACATTCAACATCTGCCGAATCAGACTCGTTTGACGATGTTTGTTTGATGCCTAATATAGCGCTTGTGGTTAGCATTTGAGTCGAGTATTCATCCGGCCGTGGCCCTTCTTTCGAGACAAATCGCAGCTCAACGGCCGAGGACACCGAAACACTTGAGAGTGCAAAAAGTCATTTCATACCATACTCGCGACTTTGTTGTGTGCGCTTGGGAACAGCAGTTACGGTTTGCTTGAAGAACAGATTTTTCAAGCCGACCAAAGACATAGCTTTGACTGGAGATGGGCGAGGTTCGTGACGTCGTCTTCGCACAATTGAGCGTGTGGCTGCAGCAGTTCCTGGATTGGAGGCGTTGGCGTCTGTACTGGAGGCTTGGTGCTCGGAATGCTCACTGTCGCCGTCTATATCATGATCAGGGAGCCGATCGTAGCGAGCAGCGTCACCTGCAACATTGTGGGCGGCCATGGCGTCCTATATATGGCGCTGTATTTTGTGTCGCTCTTGTTCCAGGGCAATTGTGTTTCCGTTTCCAGATGCATCGAGGAGGTTTGAGGCACCTGGCGCGCGAATCACAGACCCCACAAATTCTGCTGACCAGGAACCACGGTGTGAATGCTGCACGCTGATTGGCCGCCGGCAAGGGAGGCCTCTGGACGACAGTCTTGGCATCGCTCCTGGCAGGTCACTGCTAAAAGCTGGCTGGTCTTGCTACGCTGCACGGCTGGATTTGCGGACAGGATTACCCCGCTAGGCGCGATGCTGCACGAAAATGGAAGCGTTGAAGCACCGAAGCTTGGAAAAGGAGCTCGCCGATGAGTAATTGCTGATCGCCAATTGGCCGATTTCTTCTTTTTCCCCACGCGATCGATGTTAAGTTGTCTGCGCTACATATCAAGCACACTTTCACAGTCTGAAGTTGTAGAGCTGGTTCTTTCCTCGCCTCTCTTTTACGAGCAACTTGGTAATACGTTACGTCTGATTCGCGAGCAGGCCCCTCAGGCCTTGCCATCCCCCCTGTTCCTTCCTGCGAATACTGTCCCTTGCCGATCTTGTAAAGTCACTCGGCCATTTGATTGCTTGCATGATCACCGACTTGGATCTGAACATGCGGATGAGGGGCACGAGGAGAGACTGATCTTATCAGTCCACTGCTGCATCTTTTTTGAACTCTCCATCTAATTATAGGGGCTTTCTTTGTCACTGTCAAAGTCTGTCTGCTGGCCAAGTCCACTGGCCATGTCCATCCTGATCCAGCTTGACAGTGGCCGTCCAATACGTCACTTCATGCTTGAGTATTAACACTGAAGCTAAGTCTCTTGTCCAACAACCTTGCATGGCATGTGAGATCACAACGTCACCGTGCACAATGTAGCCCATCTTTGCGAATGGAGTCTGAGTGGAATTATTATATTTTCATCTAACACAAAGATGGAGGAGATCAAGCATATCACAATGATCCTCCCTGCTGCCCTGAGCATCTCCATACCAACCCAATTTCATAATGCCATCGAAATCGTACAACTCTTTCCAACTGTACAGCACAATGCTCATCAAGCTCCGCCTTCACGTTTCGCATATTCCTCTTCGATCCTCTCCTCATACAGCCTATCCGCCGCTTCTTCGGCCTCTGTCTTGGTTTGCGACGCCGGATTTGCATCTCCTTGTGCAGCCGAAGAATCCGTTACTGGATGTGGCTCTCCACTTGAGTTGGAGGGCTTCTCGCCGGCCATGGGGATGGGCATCTTGTATGCTAGTGAATGATCTCGAGATTATTGATGATTCTGGTAGAGGCAAGTGAGAGTTTCAAAAATCGAGAGGAAAAGAAAGTACATTCAAGCTTTTTATGATCCCCGCGATGTGGCGAGGGGCCAAGACTGTGGCGCAGCATACCAAGCTCTCTATGCTCAATTGGGCAGTGATCGTCGGTCTCGGAGCTTAGCTCTAATGTAAGGACTTTTTGCTTTCTGGACGACGTTGGTCCATAGACCAATAAACCTCCAGGTGAGTGATCTGTCACATCGGCGCGTCTCTGTCATGATTCGATGGTTAGATTATGCTTTCAAAAAGCCTCTGCAGAATGCGGGATGGGTTGCCAATACCGTGGTCTTAGTGGACTAAGCTCTTATCACGTACGGGAATTATCCACCTACATTCCTGAGAAGCATCCACGAGCATGGCCACCAACGCAACGTGGTGCAGCAGGGAAATCAGTACCGTTGTCATTAAGCTCGGCTATCTATTTAATTCATATAAGTTCCATTTTTGTGCTTTTATTCGTCATACCTCTATCCATTCCGTTTCCTGAAATCTCAAGGTTGGTGTCGCATCTGCTAATATGAATACAATCCTTAAGACATGATCTCTCCCTCCAGAGCAGGTACCACGGAGTCTCCTCTAGTAGCTTTCCCCAATTCCCTCACGGGATGACACAAGTATCATTAAAAATTCTCGAGTTTGCGAATCTTGAAAATACTCTTTTTGCAAGTGTCCACATGTCGGTCATGTAGCCTGCGGCCAACGCTGACTTCTCTGCCTTGCCTTTCGTCTCTCAGTAGCAGATCGCAAAGGCGACGGTGGAACTCTCTCGACCGGATTCGACGAGCGCTTCTCGGGATATTTGAAGTACCACTGAGGATTTGAGATATCCCGGGCTGAAAGTGGGAGAGCGATGACAGAAATATCCGAGATTTCGGACAGGCTGAGTCCAGTGAAGATCGACCAGGCATGTGTTCTCACAACAGAGGTTGTGAACGAGATGTCACATTCGTACGATAATGTTCGTCTGTATACCCTGGATGTACTCAAATCCGTTTGAAAGGATTCGTACGTAGCGAGGTCGGGAGTCTTTCGAACGGGTCGAATATCTTCATATAAAGTGGATGAGTTCATGATGCTATTCGCACTGAACAGACTCCCTGAGTCACTGCGCCCATTTCTGTAGCAGCTTGTATAAATGCTCTCAGATTCATACATGTCTTCTAGATTCCGAAGTCGTTTCGAGACATCTTTGTTCGCCGCCAAGATTTGGTTGGCAAGTTTGTGTAGAGTTTCTGATAATTTGTTGGCTTCATGATCTGATTCACTAACAAATATTCAACATTGGGTCCAAAATACACAAGAAATCAACGGTGTAAGAGGTAAAGTTCCATATTGTAATTTGTGAAAGACAATGCAATATGCAGCGGAGGTGCAGAGAATAGAATTTTCCAACTGACCATCGAACAATGCTGAGTATCAGAGACAACGTAGACTTATGGCTGTCAAGTCGTACTATAATATTCGCTATTTTGTTCTGTTTTCGGGTCCAGTTCACACGCAGCATCAAAGCGCTCCTAGGTCCAGTGACGAACTTCTTGACCAGAGCTTCAAGTTCCGAGAATGTTAAGACGGCTTGCGTCAAAGCTGCAACCAGATGTTCGATTTTGATAAACGCCATACGTTGTTTCGATGCCGATTGGATGCTGTAGATAAACTTCTGAATTGCAGAAAGACAAGTTTCGATTTCCTTAACTTGGTTCAAGAGATGATTTATTCGCGGAGCCTCGCTCAAAATAGATTGGATTATAGAAATTCCTGAACTTACTTGGCCCGCTGCAAGAATTAGGCCAACAATTGATGCTGCAACACTCAACGGATCCATAATGAAAGCTTGGTGAAAGTTGAAGGAGGTAGGACGCGAGAGTAGGTAGAGTTATGAAGTTCTGATAGCCTCGCCTTCGGCAAGCCTCCCGCTACACCACAGTTTCAGCCCTTTCCGGGAGCCACGTACCTTCCAAATAGGGAAGAGAAACCCCCTGGTGGCGTCCAAGGGGCCAAGTGGAAATATTCTTGAACACCGAGTTGAACAAGTTAATGAACGGAATCGTCGATCTTCGTCTCCTCCCCGGGTTACACTTTGCAAGCAATGGTTGTCTAGTGCGTGCGCCACCAATAGATAATTTGTTTTCCGATAGAGAGGGTTTGTAGCACATATCAAATTACCACCAGTCAACTCATCCTCTCCTGTGCTTTACGTTCCCCTCTATACCTAATGACGCCAAGCTCCATGGGAATACACGTGATGAAACCCCACTCTCAATCTACGTTGCAGAGCTTCTCCTATCTTTCTCCCATCTTTCTCTGCTAAACTATCACTATCATTCTCTTTCCCCATCAACCCTCTGCACACTTTGACTCAGATCTTCTACAATTTTAGCAGACACTGAAAATGGCGACTCGGGTTCCTGACCCTGCTTACCCCGCCAAAGACAGTGCAGTCTTGTATGGGGATAAGGAGCTTTATGCGAGACTTGGCAAAGTTGCTGAGCAAGATGGTGGAAAGGAGCTAGTTGAAAGCTTCGAGATTCCTATTAGGAGTGGCAAGGCTTGGGTTGTCAAGAAAGGTGGGTCGACTTTTCTTTTGCTCAAGTGTGTATTGGTTCATGATGAGGGTTTAAGTGACTTTAAGAGAATTCTCGTCATAATCTTTAAGTTCAACCTTGCGTTTTATATGCTTTTCATCTTGCTAGAAGCTCAATTTAAACCATTCTTAGGCCAAATATGCAAACTCTCCACGCCTCACGGCCCGCAAGTCGGAGACCTGAATATCTTCTCTCTTCACAATCCACGAGAACGTTTTTGGGCTGCACGAACGAGACAATTGCACGCTTCACATATCTCCGTTGGTGACAGACTGTGGTCAAACCTACCTTATCTTAGACCATTGGTCACTATCGTGGCCGATAGTTTGAAAGATTACGGAGTTGATGAGGTGGGAGGACGGTGTCATGATTTGCTTGGGACTAGGTAAGAGCTCAGAAGAGACCTTTGAGGATTTATCTGATGGTGTGTAGATGTGATCCGTATGGTAAGTTGTCTAAGTAAAGTGTGAGGTGTTGAAGACAAGGTATTAGCTAATGGGCGAAGTCAACAAGCTGCTAAGTGGAGATGACTTTGATTATCAATGTCACTCGAACCTCGTTCGAGCTATACTCCCTTACGGCCTCACTGAAGCAGATGTCCATGATGTCTTGAACGTCTTTCAAGTCACTGGGCTCAATCAAGATGGGAAATACTTCATGTTAGTCTGATTCTTCCAAGAGGTCGGATGCAATCTGACCGAGAAACAGGGAGGCTTCTCCATCAAAGCCAGGAGATTACTTCACGTTCTTTGCCGAAACGGACTTGTTGTGTGCTATGTCGACGTGTCCGGGAGGTGATCTCTCGGTGTATGGCTGGGGAGGAGATTCAGCTAAGAGAATGCTAGATACATGTAGGCCACTACATGTATCTGTGTATGAGATCTCGAATAAGGATGAGATTTTAAAGGGGTGGAAGGAGAGCGAACGGCCAGGGTATAAAGGGATGCATGGTCTGAAGATACCAGTATTTGGACAGTGATGGTCACTGTGCCACCCATGAGCCATTAATCTTTCTTGAAGATCATTCCCCAGCCCTCGAGTTCCGTGACATCAACCCCACATTCGTGCAACATATCCCAGACAACAGTAGTCACCGTATCGAAGATGGGAATTCCGTACTTCTTCTCCCAGGCCTCAACTTGTTGTGCCGCAACAAGGTTCGTGCAAAATGTGGTCACAGCATCCACCCCTCCTTGCACCACCTCGTCCACCAGCTCATCCAGAACCTCCTCCCCAACCTCCGCAATATCAGTGTTCTTAACCACTCCCATATGCCTCTCCACTCCTTTGTCAATCACTACCCCAATGCTGGCATAATTCTCTATAATCTTCGCCTGCACATCCGCTTGATATGGCGTGACCAAGCCCAATTTTTCTACCTCCCAAAGTTTCAACGCCTTGTTCAACGCCAACACACTTGTCGTGGCTTTGATCCCCGTCGCTTTCTCGATCTCCTCGCAAAGTTTAACATCTTTATCAAAGCCCAACCAGCCTGCAGATGTGCCGGACCAACCTATGATATCAACTTCGGCATGGGCAAGAAGTTCCGCAGCGTGAAGTATAGGAGCGAGATCGAATTGGGCAACGCCGGACGGAGAGAGAGAGATTGTGGTGACAGGGAAGCGCGAAAAGTGTGCAGTAATTGCGTAGGTCGATTGTTGGAGATTGAAGGAAGTGAGGAGAGCGTGAGTGAGTGGTTCGAGAGCTGTGTTCGAGGAGGGCGTCAGGACTCCTAGGCGGATGCGTTTTGGCTGAGACATTGTGGGGGTGAGGCGTCGTACAACGAGGGGGGAAATGTGGAGAGAAATAAGAGATATACTCCCTTGATACTTATCTATAAAGTAAAGCTGCTAGCATCGGGGTTCCGATTTTGATGCTCTCCCTGCCATGAACTCCAGATCGACTATTTCCGCTGTCCGGCTGCAAAGAGGACGAGATTCTTATACCCTGGAGTCGCAAAGGCAAAAGAATGGTAACGGTAAGAAATCCTCAATCTGGTACTCTCGCCGTGTGCCGCAATATCGAGCCCGCTCTCTGGGTGAAGGGGCTGGACGAAGAAAATAACTGGATCGGCCCCACTCATCACTCTATTTCAACTTCGCCAACTTCGCCAACTTCTCAACTTCCTCGTCCTCTCAACATCTTCACTCGAATTCACGATCACGATGAAGATGCAAACATCGGGGAGGAAGTATGCCAGGTGTTGTGGGTATTTAAAAGACACTATCGTTTGAGCCTGATTATTCGGCTCCAAGTGCCGCGCCAAGATTATTGATTCTGTTCCCGTGATGGGCAGTGGCACGTCGCCAAGCGGCTTGACGAGTACGGTACGGCGTCGAACATCACGGTCTCACTAATCTCATCTCCTTTCTGTCTTCTTTTCTCTCTACTGCAAACAACACAGCTCCGTTATGCCTTGAGCTGTCAGCATCCAGGATGGGGCGCTTGCAACAACGCCGGTTGAAGGTTGCTGGCATAGCCGTCCTCTTCACGCTCGTTTTCTCCTATATTTCCTTCTCAAGACGCGGAAATGAATCGATCACGTGGCACATTCCCATCCCTACACCTGTACCCATTGGCGTGAGCTCTTTTAAATTGGTATCTACAGCGGTTCCAGTGCCAGCTCCAGCCCCAGTAAAGGTGGTTCCAAGCAGCTCGACAGTCAAAGCGCACCAAACGTTCATCTCTGAGCTCCCAGCGGGCATCCCCATCCATGTTCGGCCAGGGGACGAAAGGTCCTCATCAGCCACTCCATCAGCAACCCCGACAACATGTATGAATTACCAGCAACTTCAACGGTTACGACAAGAACCACTCTCGGAGGGCCGGCGGAAATTTGGTTACAACAGGCCAGCCCCTGAATGTCGGACGTTCAATTTGCCAGCGATGGAGAAGCTGATTGAGAAGATGAAAGTAAAAATAAAGGATCCTGACTTGTTCCGCCTGTTCGAGAATAGTTATCCAAATACATTGGATACGATGATCAAATGGAGGGGGTATGCTAAGAAGCTTGATGCTATCTCGGGAAATGAGACCACTACGGACGAGGAGTTGACTTACGTGATAACTGGTGATGTATGAGTTTCCGCGCACCGTCTTTTGGTGATTTTGCTGACCTTTGCAAGATTGATGCAATGTGGTTGAGAGACTCAGCCTCCCAGATCTACTCTTACCTGCCGTTGCTGGAGGCATCATCAAAGCCAGATTCTCTTGCAAGTTTATGGCGCGGGCTAATCAATATCCATGCCCGTTATATCATAATCTCACCGTACTGTCACAGTTTCCAGCCCCCACCAGAATCAGGCATACCGCCGACGCACAACGGAGCATATAGCTTGAACCATCCATATCCATCCTACGATCCGGTGAAAGTCTTTGACTGCAAATGGGAACTCGACTCTCTAGCTTCGTTCTTGCAAATTTCAAGCGCTTACTACCAGCGGACAGGAGACCTGAAGTTCTTCCAGAAGTACAACTGGATATCTGCCGTCAAAGCAGCAATCAATGCAGCTGGGGCCATGAGACTCGGGACCTATTCAACAGAGGGCAAGGTTGAAGAATCCGCATGGACTTTTACCGGTTACACCAGTCGTGGCAGCGAGACCCTCACCAACGACGGCCTAGGGAACCCAACCAAAGCGAATGGAATGGTTCGAACAGCTTTCCGGCCTTCAGACGATGCATGCATCTACCAGCTCTTGGTACCAGCCAATATGATGTGGGCAAAGTACCTTGAAGATGCATCTCTCATCATGGAGAAATTGGATGGACCGCAGGCCAAGAATCTCACCACTGAAATGCGGAGCCAAGCATTCGGGATCAGGCAAGGAATCGACAGAGATGCTGTCGTCCATCATCATGATTTCGGTGACATCTTTGCCTACGAGATCGACGGCTTCGGAGGCGCCAATCTGATGGATGACGCGAATGTCCCGTCCCTACTCGCAATGCCACTATGGAACTATTCCGTTTCGGCGTTTAAGCTCCCAACTCCAAGAGAAGGAGAAAAGGCGAGGGATTATGGGGAGATTTACAGCAATACCAGGGACTTTATTCTCAGTGATTCGAATCCGTACTATATGCATGGACCAGTCATCTCTGCTGTTGGGGGACCACACATTGGTCCCGGGAAAGCTTGGCCAATGGCTGCGATTATTAGAGCACTCACAGCGTTTCGTTCGTCTCCATCGTCTGGTGGAAGTGCTGGACGATCCCAGAAGAAGGAGATTGGGGACGAAATTAAGGGACAGATTATGATGGTGCTGAATTCGACTGCGGGAACAGGAGGTCAGTTTCTACCTACTTTGCATATGATGAAGATGCTAATGCTATTGTGTAGTGATCCACGAGAGTGTAAATTCTTGGAATGAGCATGATTGGACAAGGGCGTGGTTTGGGTGGGCAAATGGTTTGTTTGGAGAGTTGATCATCAAGGTAGCACAGGAAGATGAAAAAGCAGAAAGAAAACCAGGCTGGCTTGGAGAGAGTTATCAATAAAACTCTCTTGCATTGAATTCTGTAATTATGTATGTAAAAAGTCTATAAATTTCAGTATCTGAACTTCCCCATTGAGAGTCACATGGGCCTCTTTTCCCTCTCCTTTTCTCAGCTCGGTAAGCTCCAGAACTAATGGTAGGGGATGGCGCACTACCTTCAAGAACCACTTACTAAAAATAGTTCAATAATCCAAGACTATAGACTCGCAAATTGTAACACTAAATCAAGGCGAAAACTAAAGAGTTTTGATAAGGAGGATACTGCATGGTCATATCAAAATAATTTAAACTAAATCCATTCAAGCTGCCCTCTCCGATCTCAGACTATCGTTAAAAAAAACACAAACATAAAACACCCAGCGTCGTAATCATCCAATCTATGCCCAAAGCTTGCCATCATTCAATCACTAAATCCTAGACTCGTGCTACTGAAGAGCACCTAGATGCTCGTCTAAATACCCCTCTTCACGAATCCCAAACTGGTCCAAAGGCAGGAACGCCTCTACTTTCAAAGTCACAAACTACCTTTTTCGTCATTTTCTGGTTGCTGACGCAGAAGACGGCCTTAGGTAGTGCGGACATGTCTTCCAAATACACCTCCCAGGCAACATCAAGTAGATCCCTTGCCCCACCCTCAGTACGACTGTTGATGATTGTCGCCCTCGGATCAACATCGCGAACAAGACGATGAATACGGGTTCCAAAAGTCTTTTCCGGGTTGTTCGCGAGCCAGACGACTCGACAACTTCCCACATCCAGGTTCAACATAGTCCCTAAGCACGGTCCGATGGCAGAGCCCGTCATGACGATCAGCACTTTGGAGAAGAGTTCAGCTACACAAAGGACGCCCATAGTAGGAATTCCACGTGTCCAGTAATACGGTTTCGGGTTGTTGATTGTTCTGGTCGTCCAATCTCCCATCTTCGAGACTATGAGGGTGCCTCCTTTTCTATCAGCGTCAGGAATACTCGCAAAAGGATGCCAATCTTTGTATGGTGCTTCCGCAATGTGATACACCCTACAATACTTAACACTTTCGGAGAAGTGTAAAGAGATAGCATGATCCAAGTGTCGCTCAGTTGTCACTTTGAGACGTCTGAGACGCAGCCAGGGCAGTAGTATATGTAAAACTGTAACAATGAATATCCAGAATGCTGGAAGTCGAACCAAAAGGGGCTTATGAGAAGTAGGGATTCCAAGATATCCCAAGGCGTTGTTGAAAAGAATCAGCATTGGGAAGATGAGGAACATGAAAGCCAAGTTGCCGAGCCGGTGACTATATTTGAACCTATCGTGTTTGCGGGAGCGACAACTGGGATAGGCGAGACAGATGATAGCCGACAGAGTGAGAATAACTGCAGAAGTGTACGCCAATAGCGGTGCATCGATCGCGCGGGCAATTACGAGCCTCCAGATTAGGATTGCGATGAATGCAATGAACCAAAGTAAAGAACATACAGCTGCCCCACTATGGAAACCGCCATATTCATATACTTTTGCTAACATGCAGCGGATTCGAAGTGGCCATCGTCTTGGGACCAGCAAGCATAGTCTGAACAAAGTGTTGATGATATAATCTTGCCGAATGAGGATAGCTGCGAGCATGTTTGCGGCAGCAATTGTGGATATATCGACTAGTGGAGGAAGGTATTGCAACTTCATTTCAGCTGTGAGACTTCGGTATTCTTTCAAGTAGGTGTAGAAGAAAACTGCTCTGACGGCAACGTTGATGGCCAGAACTGCTGTGAAGATCCGTCGATAGACACTGAAAATTCTTCGTGATGCCCACCCCAGAAACCAATTCCGAGGATATCGACGATCAGGTAGAGGCGGCGTGATGCTCCTCTGCTGTGGGTGCGGTTGTCTCCATTCTCGGAGGGGGATGTCATTTCCAGACATATCGACCTTGATTCTACTTCGACCTTAGGGCAATTGGAGATATCCTACTTGGTAGAATTCTGCCAATAATGAAAATAAGGTTGAGAAATGTAAAATGTGCGCTGCGTTTCTCTGAAGATGAGATGTCTGGTGAAGCATTTCACCATGTTATATACTGTCATTAAACAATGACGTTTGGCAACGCGCTCAGCAGACACTTGCCTATCAAACAAGCCCTTGACTCTGCCGATGGATTATCGTCCATCTAGAGTGCTGCCTGGTGCACTCCTGCCATGGTACCTCCTCGAAGCTCTCAGTGAGGGTTTTGGTCGAAACGAGCGGACCCCAAGGTAAAGGCGAAGTCTTGATGAGAAACAAAGAAAATAACTGCAATCTGACTGCCCATTAACTGGGACATTTCGAATATAGAAACAAATTACGAGATACAGTGGCCAAGTTCCTTTTCCCTCCACGGCGTTAGCCCAATGTGCAGGGAGTCTCCTAGCTGGTGACAAAGAACAGAAATGCCACTTGGAGGATAATAAAGCACATGACGGTTTCACGTCTATTCTCAATCCAGTTCGACATATTGAATGTCTCTCAACTTAGCATCGTGGATGTAAGTCCTTTCAAACTCGAAACGTTGTGCGAGACATGGAAACAAGTAAACTGTCTCTAACCAGGTGTAAGATTCACGCCCCATATTGTAGGCCCTTCTTTGAACTATCTTTGTCAACAATTTTTAGACACCAATTCAGAACGCCAGTAAACGTGTGTACTTCTGAGCTCATAGAAGCTTCTCTTCCGATCAAGACGCAAAGACGGAGACTCCTACTCGTATGATGCCTGAAACATCTTTTTGAGTGGGAAAGGACGCCAAACAACTGAATTTCCAATCGACCATATTGAAAGAGATTCAAACTATGCTTATACAGTTAGCAGCCTTCGAGCAGCGCAGAAATAATTGCATTTTACAGCAGTGTTGGCGCTCGCCACTTATCAGCTGATCAGTGAATTTGAGCAAGTTTGCCGGGCCTTCCTCAACAAGTAAAACAGATCTTGATGCATTCAATTGAGAAATTGAGCAAGCCTTGCGTCATCGTATGGAAGAGATCAATCAATTGGAGGAGTTGTCTAAAACGCTCTTTAACTCTTCGAATGGGTATGACCTTAGAGGATGAAATCGTTAAAGTCGAAGCTAGTAGCGTTGTACAGATGAAATCGTCTACAAAACCTCCAACCTGTGCTCGATCTGTGGTTGTAAGGTCAAAGCTTGAGGGAGTGTAGACGGAAGACTGTGAAGCAGGTTAGAGAAGGAGCTGCCTAGGAGCGTTGGGGCTGCAATCTACCATCAGGAGATCAAGAAATAGCAAAGTCGGGACCATGTCACTTTCGGCTTGGCCTATATATATGGGAATAAGGCAATTTTTTGTAGAGATCTCCAGTCGCAAACCATATGGCAACATGTGGTTTGAAGGAAAGCATTCCTACAGTAACCACTGCGAAAGCAGTGGTTAATATGCGAGTACTGCCCTCAACCGTAAGGTTGGCACATAGGGTTACTCCGGCCTAGAAGAGTTAGAGTGTTCTCTGCCACAGCAAACTGAGCGCAAGCCAAGTTTCTGGGTCCTCCGGGATTTCTTTTGCCATTTTTTGTTGTTTCTTTGGAAGTTTTTTTTTTGACATCGTACCCTGCTGTAAGCGAGTTCAGCAATAGGCGACGAATCCTGCCCCTTCCGATTTGCGGGGCTCTCAGATTCATATGAAAGCTTGTTAAACTCTATTCTGCATATTTATTGACTCAATCGAATCTGCTAAGCTTCCTATAGATTATTGAGAGACGGAAGCCATCTCAGTGGGCGACTTTCCTTCGATACAATACAAATTAGAGCGTGCGGAAGATTCCTGATCTGAAAGCTGGAAATTTTTGCCGCTTCCGTCACTGCCGCTTACTTCTTCATCTGCTTTAACTTCCTCGGAACTTCTTAGGCTTATATCTCCCATCCCAACTCGGAGTCATACTTCAGAGGAGGGGAGGAGGGGAGGAGTGAATATTCGGCGAAACAAGAACAAATTAGCCTCGAGGTGTACTGCTGTCTCATTTGGCCCAGGACATTACCAACATCAAGATCATGGCAACCAAGTTCAAAGCTCTCCACCTCTACACAGCACCTCTCTCCGGTTGCTCAGCTCGAGTCCGGATTGCATCACATCTGAAGTCCATCCCCTTAACATACCACACCATCGACCTCTCCAAATCAGAACAATCATCCTCATCCTACCTGGCCATCAACCCAAATGGCCGTGTTCCCTCTCTTACTGTGGAAACATTTTCAAATGAGAAATTCACAATCACTCAATCACCAGCAATCCTCGACTTCCTGTCAGCCTATTTTCCCGATCCACCACTGTTACCTGGAATCGATAGATCAAGAGAGCGAGCTAGGGTGATGGAACTTGCTTCGCTGGTAGCTTGCGATATCCAGCCACCGCAGAACAGTAGTATTCGCAAGAAAATCACTCAAGATTTCAATGGTGATAGTGAGGCATGGGCTCGCTGGGTGTATGAACGCGGGCTCAGTGTTTACGAGACATTCCTGGAGACAGGAAGAAAGGAGATAGGAAAAGGAAAATATAGTGTAGTAGATGAGGTCAGCCTTGCTGATGTGTTTCTGGTACCTGCTGTTCAGGGAGGGTTGAGAGTTGGTGTGGATCCAGCAAAATGGCCGATGCTGAAAGGTGTGGTAGATGAGTGCTGGAAATTGGAAGCTTTTAGGAAAGGAGGACTAGGTGGCCATGGGAAGCTGGTACCTTAATAAGGCTGAGGCTGAATCGGGGCCAAGGTCATGTGAGGGTGATGCCAGTTGACTTCTCAGCCCCCCAGTGAGCCAATAAAGGACTTAAGCCACATCATTGGTGTACCGCCCAGTGCACAAGGACTCAATGTTCTTAATTTTCAGGACTTCTATAATACCTTCTGGAAACCGAAATGATCCATTGGTCCCATATTTTCCATTCACTACGCCCACTCACATGACCGCATATCTTATCGTCAGCCTTGCATAAATATCTTTCCGACTTTCTGTACTCGGCAAGGAATCTCGTGCCTAGCATTAATACCGCAAACAACGCCTATGATGCTCAAGGGACGTCCCCCCATACATACAAGAAGGAACGACCATTCTCCTCATTCACGAAATTATTTAAATCATACCATTCCCAGAATATGGCCAAAGATCTTGATGACTCGACCAAAACTCTTGGTACATTCTTCTGCTTCGTCCTCATAGCCTACATTTTCTACACCTTAGGAAGCTGGTCCTCCCATTCCAATTCTCAAGTTACTCTACCAAGTCCCTGTGATCAGCCATGTTGCAGGCAAGGCGAAGCGGTAACACCCAACGGAGCAGACAAGCCAGAACCTGTAAACGAGACGACACCCAAAAAAGCTGACGAAAAAGAAATTTATAAAGAGCTGACGCAGAGCGCGAAGTGGTATGAGACGTTTGCTGTCAGGGCTTTGCAAGAAACGAAGGAGCGTGAGAAGGAAATGAGGAGAGACTTAGAGAAGTGGGACGATGAGAGGAGATTGGAGATGAAAGACTTCAGGGAGGAGCAGTTGAGATTGCTGTGGGCGAGTAAGCGGAAGGAGGAAAAGGGTGGTTGGTTTGGGGTCGCTAGGAGGAAGAAGTGAGAGATATACTCTACGTCGAAGTATGCTAGCCGCGAAGAATACCCATTGTCATGCATTACACCTCCACAGTGATACCGGACAATTTTTACTGATGATAGCTGTGAATATGAGTATTGATTGTCAATTCGACCTCCAAATATACAGGGATGTCTCAAGATAACGCCCTTACCATGCAAATCACCTCTGCCCATATGATACAGTCTTCGATCCAAAATCTACACATTACCGCCTTGTCATCCATGAAGTCCACCCGCCGCTTTTCGGTTGCTCCTCATTACTCCGCTCGGACTCTAGCCCGAGTCGATCGAGAGGGCCGCCACTCCTTTGCCTTTCCTTCTCCTCCGCAAAAGCCTGCTTAGCCTTCCCTGAAATCGCCATCTTCTTCTCTTCAATCGCCCTCACAATATCACTCTCCCTCTCTCCAAATGAATCATCTTCCTCACTCAACGACTCATATCCTAACCTTCGTTCACTACTCCCGACATCCTCCCCCTCCTCTTCTTTCTTCAGGCCCGAAAACAACCACTCCTGGCTCTTCTTAAAGACCCCCTTCTTTGCAGCCTTCGTCTTGGCCGCTTCGTTCAGCTGCGCATCATGCTCCTCCTCCCTTCTTATGAAATTTACCTGCTCTTCTGAAGCTTCACCCGCTGCAATAGCAAGGCGTGCGGAACGGATAGCGTTCTCTTTGAGTGCCTTCTGCTCCTGGTAGAACTCGGCTCGTTTGCGGCGATTGTAAATCATCATGTCCCCTAACGCATAGCAAGTGAAGCCTGCCGCAAGAACTATTGACGCGCCAATTAGCTCCAATCCTCTTCCAATCCACCAAATCCCCCAGAAGTTCAAGATAGAGGGATTGTATAATCAGAAACGCATACCAGTAGCTCCAATCAAACTCAATGCCGTAAACCGATGCGCTCGATCTGCCCACACTCGTCCCCTCACCAGCACCTTATCAAATGTCGAAATCTGCGCATCTCGCGCCCTATCAGCCGCGGCTCTTAACCTCTTAACCTTCTGCTGCGGCGTCTCTCCTGGGGGCCCTGGTTTCCGCGGCGGTACGCTGCTCCGGCCAGGTAGATTTAGGTTCGGAGCGGGAGGTTTGGCGGATGCGTGGGGAGTCGTGGATGTGAAGCGCGTGGCGTCTGTTGCTGATCGCGGCATGGTGAGGACAAGCAGTAACTGCTTGCAAGGAAGGAGACGCAGGAAGGGGTGGTGGTGGTGGGTTTTATTTTACATTTACGAGGGAGTGTACATCAGGAGATTTTTTTGAGCTTCGATGACCCAGGCATTTTTAGCGTCGGCATGATCCGCCTTGCCCCAACATCCTCTAGGAACAAACACTCCCTTCCATTCTCAAAACTTCGCAACAAATTTCTTGTGGAATTTTAAGGAAGAAGTCTTCCGAACTTTCCTCTCAGCATTCAATATTGGGTGATCTGTCCATAATAAGTTCTTTGAAGCCGATCAGGTGGCAGAAGTGAGCCGATGAAGACAATCTGGCTAGGAATCTGAGAGTAGAAGCTCTAGCCATCAGCAAAAGTCATTTCTTGCCAATATCATGTCATCCAACAATCAAACGCCAGATTTGGCATCGATCTTGAAGACTCTAGCTGGTCTAGCACCACAGGGTCAGCAACAGCAACATCAACCTCCCCCACAACAACATCCACTTCCTACGCCATTCCCCGCGGAGCAAGTATGGCAACAGAGTCTCGTTCAAGCTACGCAGCCATCTCGTACCTCCACACCTCCAAATGTTCCAAAGGTCGTTGATCCATCGACAATTATTGAGTGGTCAGCTGGTCTACGGTGTGTGATGAAGCAAGTCGCGAAGCATGAAAGTATCCTCCAAGATGTTCGACGCGTATGTTTTCAAATCTTCTTCCTACAGTTAATATCTCACATTCTTTAGATGATCAAGGTTCAACATGAACATGAAGAGCAGTGGTGGGAGGGCCGAAAGGCTCTCATCGAGAAGCAGAAGGCGAGAAAGGACGGTCAGAAGAAACTAGAAGATGTTTTGTAAGTGTACTTCCCTTGAATCTCCATGAATGGTTCATTAACTGCTTATAGGAGAGCTGTCGGAGGCAACACTGGAGCAGGAATGTCTAGCACTAGTCCAGAAGAGTTGGAGAAGGAGCTCGAGACCTTTGACATGAAGGTCTACAGAGCTCAAATGCAGATGGTCAAGGAGATGAGCACGAAGCTCAGAAGCCTTGGTGTCCCGTTCTTTGGGACCAGAGTCGACCTGGTCAGGCCAGCTGGAAAGGAGATATCTAGGACGGATGGAAGTGTCGGTCCAGAGGAGAAGGGGATGATTGATGAGGTCGACCTGGTCAAGCTGCAGAAGAAGATGCTTGCGATATTGGAGGATCTCTGCAACGACTGAAGGTAAAAGGAAGAACAGAGAATCTGTTGCACATCGTAAAAACGGAGAGACATTCTCCATAATCGGGCATCTTGCAGTAATCTGTAAGATCAATTTACGGAAGGTGGTGAAAAGGAAGCCAGGAATGGAAGAGGGTGATGGGGAGCAAAGCAGTGCAGTGTATACTTTGCTTGAGAACCGCACGGAGAGAGACTTTCCACGGCGGGAAGGTCAATGATAAGATCATTAGATCAGATTGATGAACAGGCAGCACCAGACGCTTGTTATATCGATTTAGAAGTGCAGTGACTGGTAGCCGCAGGCTCAAGTGTGCCAGGAAAGTACTTTCGTTGCACATCGCAGCGGAACTAGACCTCCCACAACTTCCCTATTGATCAATAGTACAGGGCATGAAGCATGCTGCCATGAAGAGGCTATGTGGAGGCCACCCACGCTCACGGTTTGTGGCGCAAAGGGTTTGAGTGGAGTAGATTGAATGGAAGGCTTTGATAACGACAAAAATTTAGTGTATCTGCAGTAATCCACACGCAGTGTGTGCGGCAGTGCGCAGGTTCGGCTGAAGTGCGCATCCAATCCTCGGAGCTTCCTGATGACTCTGTTGGGAAAGGACTTTGACTGCCCGAAGTTGTACAGCGCTTCGCTTTGAGTAATAGCATGAGTATTGCTTGATTAGCCTCAGCAACGAGCGAGTTTCTCCTGATGAGCAAGATTCGAGAACATAGTGTCGCAGTCCCAGCTTCTAGATGCAACGAATCTCGGTGTCCCTCCGTACCACAAACGCTTCCATCCGGTGGAAACGGCATCTTCTTTGGGCTAACGCTCGTACCACGGATTGCTTCTTTGGAAGATCGACGGCGGCGAGGACAAGCCTCCGCATCATTTGTGAACCAACAGCCAGGATTCAAATTCGCGGGTATGGGAAACAGGCGCATGAAAACATGGGATTGCATTGGCCGGAGGGAGTGAGGTGAAATGCGTTGAATGGCTGGAGGGAGACCTTCCGTCCACTTCCTTGGTCTTGTTTAGGCAAGTCGCGGAAGCGACGCACAAAATTGTCTGCTTCCAGGGGTTGGAAAGTTTTGAGGCCTTCCGGCAGACGTGCAACAAGAACGCAGTCTGCAGGATGTTTGAGGATCGGATGATCTCGTGATTGAACGGAGGCCCCGCATGCGAGAACTAGTGGGATGTAACACACCGCCAGAAAGAGAGTCACCGGGGTGAGTGGGATGCTGAATGCAGACTTCGATGGTACTCGGCAGAGGGCTTTTGATACAGCTGAACGAGCTTGTCTAGACGATGTATCATGTCGGGAAACCTCATGACTGGGCAACCACAGATAGACACTGCCCGCCGTGCCCGGACATTCTCATGGGACGCTGACTGAGTGATTGTCGTCAAGATGGGCGGGTCTCGGCCAACTTGCCCGTTACATGATCGAGATCCTCTCCCCTGAGCCGACCGCTTGGAATTTTCTTTCGAGATTCCCCGGTCGGCTTGGGTTGCGATGTGCATCAAAAGTCCTTCTCCTCGCCTCTTCTCGCCCTTCCCATATGCCTAACCCGATTCTCCCTTCGCCCTTTTCCTCCAGCCTACAACCTACAGGTCGAAATAAATGTTAACTGTCACCTGTTTACAGGGACTTCACCGGCGAAGGCGCTGGAATTGCAAGGTAGTCTGACCAATCACCTATCTAGATTCCAGCTTTTCTTGCTCTATATAGTTAGATACCAGTTAACATTTAAAGCACCCTATAGGAAGTATTCTCAACTGGCCAACCAAGGGACTAGAACAGGTGAAGTGTGGACCCGAAAGGGTAAAGAGGATTCTCAGCTGTTGCCCTCTCAGCCCTTTTCGCCTTGTAGGGAGAAAAAGGGGTTATGGCGCGAGCTTTCCTCTCAAGCGCCTTTGCCGCAATGCCCCGAGATTCGATCTCAAGGGAATGGAATTAAGACGATTCCATTCAGGTTCACGGACTTCTGAATAATGGCTGACAGTAAACACAATCGTGACAATTACTGGAACGGGACTTTCAATGTACTCGTTGACTTGTCGATCGCAGGGGAATCACTAAATTAACATCTGGGTGTCGCTGTCAAACTGTCTCTCACACCTTCCCACAAGTCACCAAGTGATCGTCGCCTCTTTGATGTCAAGCTTGGCGTACGGATTCCTGATGCCCTTGCAGTATTTGATCACGCATCTCCTCTCTTCCAACTCCGGCACCCGTTCCAAGATACACATTCGCGCTGAGGCAGGAATGTCCTTCGCGCAGGATACTTCCCCTAGTCCTTCCTCCTCCTCCTCAATAATGTATCTTGCAATCGCAGCTAGCATGGCCGAGTCCCACATTCCCTCTCGCCGGGGTGAATCTTCAAGTAGCGTGAGTGCCTTACGCCGAAGTTTCGGATCTCGACATCGCGTGGAGCAGTAATGTAGCGGAGGAAGGATATTCATTTCGAAAGAATAGAACGGTGTACTCTTTTTATTTGCGCGGGCTTGTGACTTGATGAGACCCTCTGATAGTTTAACGATTTGTTCGAACTCAGTGCTGTATTTGTCGTACTCGAGGTCGTGGTTATAAAGTGATGCGCTTTGAAGTATTATTGTACCATTATATAGAATCTTGAGCATTACTGCCCCGCGCCTTTCCTTTGGCTCCAAATTGATATTCTCTTTCAGGTAGAGATTCATTGTATCTAGCCATTGATGCAATAGCCCGAAATGTATTCTCTCCACCTTCTGAATCCTCTTTAGCACAATATCTGGAAGCTTTGGGATTTCCTCGTTGGACTGCGTTCGCGGAGGACGGACTTTCATATGTATTAGTGGGTGATCGACCATCCAATACATCATGTTGTGTTCTCCATTGCTAAAGTAAAGCAGCCAATGCACTAAGTCCGCTAAGTGATTGTGCGCGTCACTTAGAGAGGCAAATCGTGATGGCATAACCGGCTCCTTCCTACAATATGGGCCGACTTCTTTGAGAGATCGTGGGGTAGCTATTGTCGTGGCTTGCACGTCAAGCCGTGTAAATAGCGGAACAAGCTCTTCTTCTAAAAACTGTCTGGTAGGCCGCGATACATAATCAGGGCTGAGTACGGGCCTCTGCTTATCATCATCGCGAAGCCAGGATTCCAAGATACTCAGTCCGCTTTCGAGGTGGACTAGAGCTGCTGTGTGGTTTCCTTGGAAGGTCTCTAGGCAGATGAAAAGTATGCAAGCTAAGATCACCGATTCTCCAGACCGAGGTATTCCGGCCGAAGACTGTTCTAGTAGGTGCCTAATTGCTTTATTGGATTGCTGAAGAGCAAAGTGTTGCCGCGCGGATCCGCCGCGTCTCAAATATCCTGGTTCCTCTCCATAGGTTTCGTGCGCAGAGCCAAGGGCAATGACTGAGTGCAGTATTGCTGGGTCCGTATGACTAGCCTGGAGAATCAACTTGGTCCAGAATTCCGATGGCAAGAAACCTGCTATCTCGGCGGAGGTTTTTGTAAAGAAGTACTGGAACGCGCATCGCTCTTGTTCGTCTTCACACGGAAAATTGAACGGGAGCCGCTCAATAAGTGAGAGGCTATCCTTCCCTTTCACTTTATAGCCGTCACATTTCCGTCCTGTCTTGGTACACTTTAAGCACGTAGGGAAGCCTTCGTCACACTTCACACGCCGCTTCCTTTTGGTAGCTATTAGCGGCGGCACTCGCGGGAAAAAGAGTCGGGAAACGAACTTGCATGTCTCGCAGCCAGTCTTCACCTTGGGCGCTCTCGCCCGTTTCCTTACAACCGGGACAGTCCGAACAGGTTTCATATGACCTTTGGTGCTCTCGAAGGGCTTCACCGAAATTTGTAGTGAGCCGTCAGGTAGGTAGGGTTAGGTATTCTTGTACCTCAACCTTGATCACCCCGCCGCATGTGAAATGAGCTGTTGCGGGGATCAGCTGAGAGGCTGTGAGAGCTGTGGAGTATTGAACATGGACGGTCCAATCATTATAAGTGCCACTGCACCGTTTTGATGTTTCTGAGATATATCACCTGGGCGTTATTGGTGGGTGAATTTGGGGGCCACGCCAGGACTTGCCTTCTGAAGGAGCCGCGAGCCGAGCCCCTCTATTTTTAAGCTTAATTGCTCAGAGACGTTGAAGGCTTGTTTGAAGGATTGGCGTTTGATTGCTAGCCACTCAAACTGAGGTGTGGGCTCCCGCCCTACTGGTAGGTGGTGTCTTCGCCTGAAACGTTGCATTTATTGAATGCGTGATGCTATTTACAATCCACACGCCGAGGCAAGATGAGTTTTGGGTGGTCTGCCAAGCGATACAACGAATGATTGACATTCTAGGCCCGAGCCCACCAACATCTGCAACATGGGATCAGCGTGTTTTGCCACCCCTCTTCTGCGTCGGCCCCACCCCTATAGATCTCGCGCATCCACGGCCAATTTGGACTGCGCCACCCAGTTCACTTCCTAGATCAAAGATATCAGCAGTATTCTGGTCACTCACAAGCTCGTATAGTGTGTTAAGAAGAGAACTAGTCGAACCGAGCTCGAGGATGCCATCCATCCTCACGAAGCCACGTCCATCTAACGCCACGTCTACCATATTCAGCCTGAGGCCTCCAAATTCAAAACAGTAAGCCTAGCCGATGTTGTGTTTTTCGAAGTACAGAGAAACCCCGATTCTCTTGCACGGAAATTACTCCCCTTTGAATGAGACAAAAAAGGAAACGTTATAAATTATTTACCTACTATAATTTAACATTATTATACTTTTAAACATTGAAAATATTCATTAGGTGGAGACAAAACCTCAGGTAAAGAACGATGTTACAAAACAAATAATTATTAAGCCACAATTAATGAGCTTTCGTATAAACTCTCGTGAAATTTAAATGCCTATCTTAGAATTAAATTATGTCAAACTAAACTAGGTTAAGTCCGAAGAAAAATACCACTATGTAACGATGAGATATTCATAATTTCGTGGAAGTTCCACTTGTACTACGGGATTTTCGCTTCGCAGGGATGGCGTTTTATGTGTCAAAAGTCCTTCTCCTCGCCTCTCCTCGCCCTTCCCATATACCTAACCCGATCCTCCCTTCGCCCTTTTCCTCCAGCCTATTCTCAACTAGCCAACCAAGGGACTAGAACAGGTGGAGTGTGGACCCGAAAGGGTAAAGAGGATTCTCAGCTGTTGCCCTCTCAGCCCTTTTCGCCTTGTAGGGAGAAAAAGGGCGACTTGTCGACATGCAACAAAACATTTGAGAGGGCGTGGGGACGGCTGAGTGTTTAGGCGGTGGTGTGGGATTGGCGGGCATTGCGGGGTTGATGCAGCACGCCTTCGAGGTGGCCCTAAGGATCTCGACAGAGAGAACGGGTGGAGACATAAATTCCCCGAAAAACTTCTAGAGTCTTGTGAGTAGGGAAGGCTTTGAAAACAAGTGTTGAAAATGGAATGTAAAAGTTCTGACTTCGGTGTATTGAGGTATCTTCTCTTCCGAACCCTTCCGCTAACAATGCGCAAGACACAGGTGAAGTTTGTTGGAATTTGTATGTAACCACCGAAGATTATCCTCTGAGGATTCACTTTTAGATAAAATCAAAGCCGTTCATGCATCGCGAGCGCTACTGCGTCACTTATCTAAGCTTATCTTCTGGTGACACAAAACCTATGGTGGGGTTATGCCGGGGATGCTGAAGGCCTACAACCTCTCACTAATTATAGTCTCACTAATATAGAATCACCGACTACATTTCTCTGGTTCTGTCTCCTACGTGGCCATTTGCATCATCTTCACAAGTTGAAGAAGTTCTGGCCGAGTATGACGTAAAACGTCTGTCCATAGCTCGAGCTGCTGGGTTCTTGTAAGTAATACCTCCAAGTAGTTGAAGTGGGAGCGAGTGAGTGGGCAATCTCTAACTATATATCAGGTACGGCGTCAGTACACTTTTTTGCACGGGACCACGGATTGCAGAGCGCAAATACAAGATGAAGGGAATCATGAGAGGTTTCAAGAGTCCCAAATTGTAAGACGTTTTCCCTTTCTATATACCCAAACGAAGCAATTCAGCTAATACAGTTTCCTCTAGGCTTGAAGTTGCTGCCCAGGCTGCCCCTCTCAACATCAACCTTGGCTTTATTCCTCGCTCGGTTACGTCTGTCCAGGCACGGCCATACGCTCTCATCGACCTGGAAGGTCTAGATTATGTCATGGACCAATCAAAGAAGCAGCCATACGATATTAGAACTCTGCCTCAACAATATGTGTTCTGGGATTCATATATCATTGATGCTTTTGAGCTTGGCATGACCGCCGATCCTGTCCTGCCTGGAAGCCAAGATGCAGAGGCAAATCGCATCCTTATACTTCAGGGTGTTGCTGACTACCTCTCCATGGTCTCCTCCCATGCATGGACATTCAAAAAATCTCAAGATGTTCAAGACGCTCTGGCTGAATATGACATAAAGCATTTGGCCGTCGCAGCTGTAATTGGATCCATGTGAGTAATTCTCTCCCCTCTCCCTCCCTTCTCCCTCCCCTCTCCTTCCGACTAAACAATTCCCCTCCTCTCTATACAGACATCTCTGAGTCCGAGAAATCTTTGACTCTGAGACATCTCCAACTCTGATAAATTACAATTCTAACTTTGAGAAAACCAGGTACGGCTTCAGTACACTTCTTTGCACGGGACCAGGTTGGCGCGAGAACCTCTCCATGCTCATGCCTGCTGAATTATTCAACTGGATGCCTACCATCTATTCCAACCACCTGCGTATTGACGGTAAACTGGCTCACATGTATGCTGGAAGAACATCTGCTGACACCAAAAGGAGGGGCGCGCTTGGTGGTCGTGTACACGAGCACGAGAGAAAAACTGCCACAGACTCCGTAGTCTTGTGGCACCATGAGGTTTCGCAGTACTGTAATACCGGTTCGAATTTCGCAGTACTTGCTACTTACCCTGGAGCACACCCCGGGTTCTTCGAATGGATGGAAGCTTTTTTCATCCCAGCATTTGGGCTCTGGGAGTCTCTCCTATTCCTGGAGTTGACGTCCTATATCCGTCTGCCTGTCGTTGCAAGCCGAAAAGTGGAAAGCATCCCGTTCTTTGGCTTGAATTCACACCCCGGGCTTTGCGAGAATACCAAGGCAAGTTCAGACAAGGTATACAAATCGCAGCAGATGATTCTCGCGCGTCCACAAGATGCCTATCGCCTTGCACTTTGGGGAGAGTCTCACTGTATAGGAGATCGGAAACAGATTTCCATCTTTGATAGAATGAGGGTAAGTTTGAAGGCTGCTCAGGTTAAGCGGTATAATCTCGATCGATTCTTGGAAGTACATCTCCAGATTTCGTTGTCGGTTGGTCGCCACCCACATCCCTGGTTTGATGTTCCAGGCAACACAAAGACCGAGTTTGAAATTTTCGGACTACTACTGACACTGCCAAACCTTAAACAGCTTTGGCTCGTTTGTCCAAGGCAAGGCAAGCCACGTGCGGAACAGCTTGCTAATTGGACAAGGATTGCTACCACTGTCTGTGAGTTATACAGCTTGTTCACCATTGAACAAGGATCTGTGTGAGCTGATTTTTGGGTGGCCTAGCTTTATTGTTTTACTGAAGTCGGGTGGCTATACCGAGATATGATGGAGCAGGCATTTTATGCCTAAGGTGGTTAACAATCAACACGGTCAATTATGCTAGATGGACTGATATTGCTTAGGCGAGGGGAAGTGATGTGCTCTTGTTACTTAGACTTGAATTGCTTGGATGAGGGGAAGAAAGAGATCTTACATTTTGGGACTTACGAAACCCTTCATGATTGCCCTTATCTTGTCTTTCCGCTCCTTCACACCACTTTCCTCAACATTGCTCTTGCTCTGATTGATATTAGGCGCTTCTATGTTCTCAGGCTGTTGTATATCTGGAAAAACATCTGATTGAACTTTGCGTTTCTTGGATAATCTAGCAGCCAAAGGTGACGTCGCTATAGTCTTGGTTGAAGCTGAAGTATTGCTGGAAGCCGAAGTCTTCTGAAGATCTGTAGCCTCTGGTAAAAGCTGAAATTTCCTTGCTGGAAGTTGAAGTCTGCTTGGCATCTATAGCCCTGGTTGAAGCTGAAGTCTCCTTGAAATCTGTGGCCTTGATTAATGCTAAGTTCTCGTATCAAAGTTGAGGTTTTGTTGAAAGCTGATATTTGTTTGCCATCTAGATCCTTGATTGATGCTGAACCCTGAGATCCTCTATTGAGGAAATCTAAAAGCACTGCCCTTGATGCATTATTTGGCACCCACTTCTTCGTACGAGGCCTTTCTTTTGCTGCTGCCAAGATTGTGGATGAGAAAGTTTGCTCCCAAAGAACAAGTAAAGAATTGTATAATCGGACGCTTAATTGGAAGAGTATTGTCCTCTACTCTGTCGGCGTCTGTGTGGTTTCCATTTCTACGAGAGCTAGTGTTGGTAGGTACCATGCTTGACATTATGTTCGTCGAGTGAGCTTTTCCGCAGGGATAGGATCACTTCAACAGTCGAGTAACTGTGAATGAGATATAAGAGCAATGAGACAAGAGTATTCACAACCTAGAAGTAGCAAAGGTGCGTACAGGGTGGAACATGCACGTCTGGAGGTGTTGTGCTGTGGATGGAGTATGTATAAGGATGAGGAGAATTTGAAATCCGATTTGATGAGGCATGCCTGGGCAATATTTTGCCTAGAATATGTACGCGGCGTTGCCTTACTTCAAGTAAATATCTTGAGAATGCTAAGAGATATAGATACTAGTCATAGAAGATGAAATCCATCGAATTCATCGTTACCAAATAACGCCGAATCAAGGAAGCAAGCCCGTATGCTCCATGTCACATCCCCTAACGCCATGCACGCTAAAGCGCTATCAACTCGATCCCAGAGGGAGAGTACTAAATCCGATCACCAAGTTATAATACACTAGTACGTGATGATATGGCTGAAATGACCGGGAACCTTCATCCGGCATTTCTCACAGTCTGCACGATATCCCATACTGAAGCTTCTCTTCAGGCCATGAGCAGGACTGCTCAACTCCAAGCCAGTCCAGTTCCGAAGACTATGTTTCGATCGTTGATGTCCCTTCTTCGTCGGAGTCTCCTTGTCGTGATGCGGCGAATTCTCCACTTCCATTTGCATATCTCCAAATCCCGCCACGATGACACTTGGGCTTGTTTCGCCTTCGCTGATGGGGCTTGGCAGTCTTCGGCCACGGCGGAATCTATCAACCATAGCCTCGTCATCGGCAAAGTCAACATCGTGGTGCATTGAGGCTTTCTCAGCTCGGATAAATGGGGCGAACGACGAATGGATTGGTGTTGGGATACGGCCAGTGATACTGGTTGATGGGTCATTGTGGAACAAGCCCGGTGAAAGGTGAATGGAGTCTGTCATTTCGAGGTCATCGGAGTAGGCCGGAGCGTCGGACATCTGGGTGGATTGTGAACTGTCGTGGAACGGCCCACTGCTGTCCAGCCATGGCGATGGTGAGCCACTTTGGGTGAGTGTGTCTGTCGTAGGAGAGGAAGAATATGGAGAAAAGAACGATCTTGGCTCTGCGGCCAATGGTGTCTCTTCTGAGTCTGAGTCTGCTGGTGTAATGGTCGGAGGAGCCGGCTGCGAGGTGTAGTGTGTATTGAAGGAGAAGGTCGGGGACACATTGCGAGCTAGCTTGGGCGACGTTCGATGAGGTAGGGCAGCTATGTGTCGTTTCTACTGTTTATCAGCACCGGATAAGTTCACATACTGAGGGGAAGCCTTACCGTACGATGCTCGCTGAAGCCAGAAGGCGCGGTCTCTTCGTCATCCTCTCTCGCGCGCTTCCGGTTGGTCCACTGCTGGGCAAACATAGTGGTGATGTCTCAATGGAGATAGATTTCTTGCGTCCAAGATGGAAGGCCGTGTCGCGTTCGTCTGAAATACAGTTGGAGGTGGGCGGCAAGGCTGGCACCCTCACACTGCGTAGGTTGGATGTTGATGTAAGAAATGCGTTCAAGGAATCGTCAATGGGCAGAACCCTGGAGACTATATCTTCAGGTTGAGCGAGCGCGGAGACTCATCACAAGCCTCGGGTGGGAAAGCGTGTGTTGCAGACGGGTTTCAGGTATGAGGTCGAGGTTTTGAGACGCTCGGGGCCTGGGCGCTGATGATAGAAGCTTAACGGAACCTGGCTCGGATACGCAAACGACGGCGGCTGCAGGGGCAGGCACGCTAGTGCAGAATATCACGTGCAACTCGCCACGCTCGCCAGGCTGAGCAGGAAGGTGCAGGGATGGGGCTTGTCTCCGTGTGCGAAACCGCAGGCTCCAGATTGGCCCAGCTCGACGGACCCCGCCTAAAAAAATACAGTGTTCTCCTCGACCTTTGACTCACTGTACGACTTTGGACCACATCACCTTCAGCAATAGTCACTCTGCACTCTCGTTGCTCCGCCCACTCTCTAGATCATTCATCACAAATATACTTTCCACAATGCCTGGCTTGGACATTGAACCTGCCGTCATTGACGACACGCGCAGTCAGTTAACCCCGCCAAATCCCCAGATGCAAACGCAGAAAATTACTGACACTCGAGCTTCACGTAGTCCTTGGTCAAGACCCCTTGATTCCGCCCCAATTGCTCATCTCTGAGATTCCAATCACCAATACCTCGTTGAAGACCGTTCTTCAAGGCCGCAAAGATGCAATTGACATCATAATGGGCCAATCTGACCGCCTCCTGGTCATCTGCGGCCCTTGCTCCCTCCACGACCCGGTCACGGCCCTCGAGTACGCTGGTCGACTAAAGAAGCTTTCCGACAAGCTCTCGGACGATCTCTGCATTATAATGCGTGCTTACCTCGAAAAGCCCCGAACGACCGTCGGCTGGAAGGGATTGATCAATGACCCAGACATCGATGAATCCTTCAAGATCAACAAAGGTCTGCGGATCAGCCGACAGCTTTTCTGCGACCTCACAAGTATGGGCATGCCAATTGCTAGTGAAATGTTGGATACTATTTCTCCTCAGTTCCTGGCAGACCTCCTCTCCCTCGGAGCCATTGGCGCAAGAACAACTGAGTCACAACTACATCGTGAACTGGCGTCCGGTCTTTCTTTCCCTGTGGGGTTCAAGAACGGCACTGATGGAAGCTTGACTGTTGCAATTGATGCCATTGGTGCAGCTGCTGCAAAGCACTCCTTCATGGGTGTTACGAAGCAAGGCCTTGCTGCCATTACAAGAACCAGCGGAAACGAGCATGGCTTCGTTATTCTTCGTGGAGGTACCAAGGGCACAAACTACGACGCAGAAAGCATAAAGATGGTGAAGGAGACCTTAGATAAGAAGAAACAGAAGCAAGCTATCATGGTTGACTGCTCTCATGGTGAGTTACACTGACTTACTGGCCAAAACTCCATTAACGTGAGCAGGCAATTCGAACAAGGACCACCGCAATCAACCGAAAGTCGCCAAGGTCGTTGGCGATCAAGTGGCTGCAGGCGAGACTTCAATTATCGGTCTCATGATCGAATCTAATATCAACGAAGGCAACCAGAAGGTACCAGCTGAAGGGCCAGCAGGTTTGAAGAAGGGGGTCAGCATCACCGATGCATGCATCAACTGGGAGAACACAGTCGAGGTCTTGGAAGGTCTAGCAGAAGCTGTCCGGGAACGACGTAAGTATTCATCCAATGGCCGCGAGAGCAAACGAGTCAAGGTGTTAGAAGAAGGATCTGCCGATGTGATCAACTGAGCTTCGCATTTTTGAGGGATTTCGCATGGCGTTCGGAGAAACTCTCTGCTTCTTTTACAAAAGTTAAGCGTGATTTTATTACAACGGACAGATCTACGCCAAATGGGCCAGGGACGGATACACGATTCGGTGCATGGTTTCACAGGATAGAACATGACCGCATAGCCAGGATTGCTTTCGAAACTTTTCCAAGCAGCAAATAGAATTCGATATTTAAAACGCCTGTCCTATGCATCCAACATCTACACTATGTTTATAATCTGCTACTTTTTGAGAGGTCATTTTTCACGACCAGCAAAGGAGCAACTTCGTCAACAACCCCTTTGACGATTCTAATGTTCACGTAGCCCTCGTCCGGACTCGGCCAAGCATAATCCTTCCACACTCCAAGAATCTTCCACACGCCTTTCGCCAAGTTATCAACATCCTTCCTCCTCTCAAGACTCCATTGCCTCTTCTCCTTCGCCGCCTCCCTCCCAAGAACAGGCAGTCCGTCAAGCACACTATTCCAAACCCTCATCGTCTCGTCCAGCTCGTCTAAATTACTCACCCCCATAACACTAACCCCTATCCCTCCCACACCACCAAGCCGAGCACCCTCTCTCGCCCAAGTATCCAAGCCCCACCTAATACTCACAACCTCCAACTTCTCTCCCCTCCCCTCCACCCACCTCGCCGCCTCCAGCACCTTCCCCCTCAATTCTAACGGCGCCGGATGAAAATCCCCCTTCCCCCCAACCGGCACACCCTTACTCCTGAGCAACCCCATCCCTAACGGACTAGCATTCGGCACACAGCCCACGCCTGCACTCTCCAACCTCTTCAACCCATCCTTCAACCCCTCATTCTGCAGCGTGAAATTTGCATAGCTCATCACGGCATCCAATCCCTCCCCGCTCTCCCTCTGTATCAATTCTGCCAACTCAACCAGTAAAGGAACAGGATATCCCGATATCCCAACATACTTAATCGTGCCCTCTTCATCTCG
Organism: Stipitochalara longipes BDJ; assembly: GCA_009732865.1. Lineage (NCBI taxonomy): Eukaryota > Fungi > Ascomycota > Leotiomycetes > Helotiales > Hamatocanthoscyphaceae > Stipitochalara > Stipitochalara longipes. The sequence goes on along the minus strand of ML769333.1, from coordinate 2,338,565 downwards.
TATCCTTCTTAATTCCTTCACCGCAACCAAAACTTCAGCGGGAGTGACGAATTCGACGTCATGGCAGTACACGACATCTAGATACTCCGTGTTCAACCGCTGGAGAGAGCGCTGGATTGAGTACCGAATCCATTCTGGCGAGTAATCGAACTCGGCACCGCCGATGCGTCCGACTTTCGTAAGGATCTTGTAGGAGGAGCGGGGGTGGTTTGCGGCGAGGAGTGCGGCGCCTAGCAGGGACTCGGAAGGCCCGTAGTAAGGGGAGGTGTCGAAGGCGGTTACGCCGAGGGAGAGAGCCCGCGCGATGATCGCGTTGCAGGGGAGAGAGGCGACGTCGGCGTTGTATTGGTTATTGAAGGTTGCGGTGCCGCAGATTAGAGGGGGGAGGATAGTTGAGAGAGGCGGTTGGGTTGGTGGCATTCTGAGCGTCGGTTCTGTTCTCGAGGTTGGGGAGTTGCAAAGAAGCGCTTAGATGTGGTAATGTCGGGAGAGAAATGACTGGGTGAGGGAAAGTGAATAAAGCAGAAGAATATATAGAATTTAACTACAGCATCGTGTATGTGGCTGCAATTTGCGTGGACAAATAGATGATGCACCTCAAGTGAAAAGATCAGACATGTCAAATGGATCGAGGTGGGGCCGGCGTTGTTTTATATGCGCGTACTTGCTTGGCGGACTTGGCCTGTTGATCCCCTTTCCTTCCTGCCCGGGATATAGGAGAATGGACTTATCGACTCTCGGCACTGGGGATTCGGGACTGGGGATTTGGGGCTGTTGGTTGACAAATATATTTCCTCGACACTTTTTTCTTTTAGACGTCAAGCACGTCACCAAGTCGACCTTTTCTCAGCCACAATGACCCCTCCTTCTCCTTTGATATGGGCTGCACTTGAGGAGAACTTGTTTCATGATTAAACCCGATCCTTGAGAGAATATCGGAGCTTTTGTTTCAATTTTTCTGGCTTGCGTATCTAGCTGAAAGGGTGATACATTTTTGGTGGATAATATCTATATCTCTACTTGTGGAAAAAGTCCCTGTAGATCTTCAGGCCGAGGTCGTTATCGGAGGAGGCGGCGCTTAGATTGCATGGATTGCGCCATCGGGGTCTTAGCAAATGAGGAGGGGCGATGGGAGCACGATGTAAAGTGGGGTTCAGGATATGATCACGTGACGGCTTCTAGATTCTCCGGCTGGTCTTTTCAATAGTGCGGGGTTTGTCCGTGAAATGGAAAGAGGAAGCTCCTCACGAGATGCCTCGGGGTTGCAGATGAGGACGGGTCGGGAGCAGGGCACGTCGGATGTCTTGCCGGGGGGGTAAATATCTGCATGCATCCCCACCACTAGAGCCCGCCAGCTCGCGTGGGCACCTAGTAATCTTTAGGAGCAAGATCTCAATTGAGCAGGTGGTGTAGCCGCAAAGTAGGGTTGTTCTCAATCTCAGGTACTTTCAGAAACTGGCTACAATAGGACTCCCAGAAACCCATGTGACTTCGATTGTAATTAGCCAAAGTGAGGCTTGCTCAAAAGATGTTGGTGGCGTTAAATATGCACATAAATACTGAAGGAAAAGCATGCACAACTGATGACGAATCCATCTATGGGTTGAGGTTCCAGAATAGAACTGAGGACTACTTTGAACTTCCTACCTTGTTTTGATACTATTCTTGGGTGAAATACCCTCGAGCTTCGTAATAGAGTCGGAAACCAATCTGGAATGGGAAAATCGGACCATTACCTACAACCGGGCTTTTGTGGAGGATGGTGCAATGGAGATTAGGGCTCGACCTATGGCTACATTCCAGATTGTACCACCACAAATCATTGCTCGCTGTTTCCACTTAACTTTCAAGGGGTCATAACGCCACGAAAATCGCAGTGGATGTTGGGGAAAGTACTTCTGGGCTCCAGGATGAATATGACCGCGTGAACCACTTGACGTACAATGAGATTCGGCACCTGTCTCGAGCCGTACGTTGCAAGATGATAACACAAAACTCATTGTAATTCAATGTCCTTTAGGAAAAAGGTGCCGCCTAATACTGACACTTGGCGATGAATCCCACCACACGAACAACACAAACGTTCATGAGTGGTTTGCCATTAGGGGATCCTGTCAAGTAGCAATTGTAAAAGAATTAGTAAGAACGAAAAAATACCCCGCGATGGACGTTATTAACAATTTTGAAGAACGGGTTGTATAAAATTCACTTGGGAGTTGCATAGATCCGTGCGTCAAGTCTGATTTCACACAGGATGTCACATTCCAACTTGGTGCCGTGAGGTTTAAGTAAACAAAAAAGGGGTTGAAAAGGTTTAAATCGTGAAAATATGCTCGTCCATATCCGAAAGTCAAAATTGAAGTAGTTGCTTTTGAAGGCTTATGGCACAAATCGGCCGCAGGTTGTTCCAAGCCTAGCATTGACCAATTCTGAAGATGAACTAAGTTCCTTGAACAACCGAAATTTGTTTCCAATTATAATTCTCATGGCCGATCGAACTACACGATAGTATGTTTCAGTAAACTTAGCTGGATCCTAAATCTAGCATGAGAAAGGAGTAAACTCTCTTCTGCATGAATGCTCAGGTACAAGTTCAACCACAGAGAAGCTAGAGAAAGCAGGGAACATCTGAACATCTTCAAACTCAAGGAGCCCCCAGCCACTAAGCCAGCGTCGCCAGAGCGCTTCGAGCCAACGATAGGCGAGAAATAATTGTTCCGTATGCATGACATGACTTAGAATTCAGGCTGTGGAGCGAGGTCGGTGTGTTTTGCGCCAGCGGGAGAAACAAGGAATCGAGCAATACACCCGAGCTCTGAGTTGACGCGGTGGAATGAGTGCATCGTAACCTGAATAATAGACGGCCGAGGAGCTTCTTCGACAGTTGAGATTCTCTCCCTGCGTCTGACACATCCATTCTCGAATTTATAGAGCGAGTGCGGATTATTGATCACATCAGACCATATCCTGCTCGTCTGTCGAATCCTAGCCGTTTTGGGCGAAAGTGTCGCCGAAAAACCCGATCCAACGTCAACACCTCCAAAAGCTCTCCCATTCACTTCCCACGCAACCGCGGCCTGCTCTAGCACCAAGAAGCTCTGCTCTGCCTCGTAGCAGTTGTACACCTCGTCGCGTTCAGATGACTTCTTCTTATCATGCCTTCGGCGTCTGATTACCAGCGACAACGACTGCAACCCCGGCGCTTTATCTAAGACAAGCTCTCCTCGTGAACGGCAATCGACTGGCTCATGCAGGCGAGTCGACGTCCAAGCACATCTTTCCCCACTGCATCACTCACGACTCCACCTCAATCTCTCGTCCTTCAGCCTCCCTCCGAGGCGTGTCTGGGTTACCGGCGCAGCTGGCACCGTTCCGTTCTCGATGTCCTGTTGATCCGGCCTTTGCGGATCGACAATTTGCAAAATGGGCAACAATACCAGTTCATCGCGGGGTCCGGACTCGCCGTCGACAGCACCGCAGCGACATGAACCTTCTGGTGCAGCCAGCGGGCCAGCTTCTCCCACGGCTGCGCAACAACCCCCGATGTACGCCTCCCGGGGCCATAGAGGGAGCAGACCGGACCTCTCATTTCTGGGCATTGGATCAAGCTCACATGCCGACGTACCTGAGCGAAGGGAGACAAAGCAGGAGAGGGAGGCCCGCAAGCTGGAGAAGGAGAGAGTGGCCAGAGTTAAGGAGAGGGAGAGGAGTCTCAAGGAGGAACATATTGATGGCGGATATTTGGTGACAATGGGAGTCTACACAGGAATCGAGGACTTCAACAAGCCGGTTGTAAGGCAACTGATGGTGCGTATGGGCTCCGGGTTGGCAGCGCATGTCCATACTGATAGATTCTAGATTGAACGGCGGATAGCACCTTTCTGGAGGGGACTTGATGATTTCAAAGACGAATGGGCAGAACATCAATTGGTTGCCGCTGGTCGAGGGCTTCCCATCCCAGCAGCTGATGAGATTCCCCCGGAAGAGCTTACGAGACTCATTTCCCCCGACTCCCGGCATGCTTCGAATCAAAACCTTCAAAACTTGACAGTTCCTATATCCGGACGCTCTCATTCAGCGGCTTCGGACGCATCCGCAACTCTGTCCCCCTCACACCCCGCTTTCTCGGGAGCATCTCTGGCCTCACCACCACCTGCCTCGCCAGCGCAATCCTCATCCCCATTTCGCCCTCGATCCAAGACCCTAGCATCTCTTACAACATCTTCCAAGAACCCCACAACACAAGAGCTAGTGCCTCGTGAGATACAGCTCCCAGTTGATCCGTATGTTAATGGTCAAGCCATCGAAGTGTTTTTATACAAGGATGCTACGGAATGTCCGATTTGTTTTCTCTACTACCCACCATACCTCAACAAGACAAGATGTTGTGATCAGGCGATATGCTCTGAATGCTTTGTGCAGATAAAGAGACCGGATCCTCATCCACCTGAGCACCATGACCCTTCCAATCCCGCTCCGGTGGCGGAAACCACCGCAGAAGCAGAATCTTTGGTTTCGGAACCAGCATGCTGTCCATATTGCCAACAGCCGGAGTTCGGTGTCACATATGAGCCTCCGCCATTTCGAAGAGGCCTTTCCTATGCAAATGCGAACCATGGCCTGGGTTCCTTCACCTCTGCGATGTCTTCGTCGTCGTCGCTCAACTCGACCAGTAGCCCAGCGTTATCTCCACACCCTCATACACACAAGAGACGAACTACCTCGATATCAGCCAATGCCTCGACTGTCATCACAACGGATAGAGTTCGTCCTGACTGGGCGACTAAGCTCGCGAATGCCCGTTCGCATCTGGCCCGACGCTCAGCGGCAGCTACAGCCCTACATACTGCTGCATATCTGATAGGGAATGGTACAGCGGATACCCGTGGTTTTGCCTTTGGGGGTCGGAGTCGGTTCGGAAGGAATCGTGGTGACAGTAGCCCAGGGGGAGCAAGTGGAGCAGCAACTCCCTCGCCTACTGTCGTCGAAGGCGGTGCAAGAAGTGTAACTGAACAGCTAGCATTGATGAGAAGAGAGGCTCAAGAGACAGGTACTAGACGGCGAAGTAGGATGGAGGACCTTGAGGAGATGATGATGATGGAGGCTATCAGATTGAGCTTGGCCGCTGAGGAAGAGAGGAAGAAGAAAGCAGACAAGGAAGCTGCAAAAGAAGCCAAGAAGAAGGCGAAGGAAGACAAGAAGAGAGAAAAGAAAGAGAAGAAAGTTTACGGGAGCGGGACAAGTTCAGCCAGCGGAAGTGCTCTGAGTCTCTCATTACCAGGACTTGGCAGAAGACGGGGAAATAGCGGTGCAAGTAATCTGGCTCGCGAGATAACCGCTGAGGATATGGAATCACCAACGTCGAAAGGAAAGGGTGTTGACAGATCCTTCACCAGTGCTCCGAATCCTTCTGCTAGTGGCTCAGCACCCATCGACTTTCCTCGTTCTAGCAGCAATACCGGCATCCCTGGAGCCCGACACCTCGATACGACAACTCTGGCAAATATTCATGACCTACATCAATCCTCACCTTCTCCGACAGCTCCTGAAAAGCCTTCTCATCTTCGTCAAATGAGTAACGCATCTAGTCCTGCATCGTCGTTCATCGAATCTGTCCCAGGCAGTCTGAGAAATGAGTTTCACCACCATGGCTCCTCTTCGACTTTGGATTCGCCCACAGCGTCCGGAACTAATATTGCATCTCATTCAGGAGAGAGCCCTGATGATGGAGATACAAATGGGAATGCTGGGACAGAACCTATGTTCAACTTCCAAAGCCTTGCCGCTATGATTGGTAGTGAAGATAATAAAGAGGACAGAGAAGATGCCGCTAAACATATCGAGTATCTTAGCGGTGGTGGGGAAAGTTCAAGAAATACAAGTGAAGAAGGAAGCTCCTATACAGGCCTTGAAGAGAGTGTGGCTACACTGAAGGTTGACAACTCGAATGGTGTTGAAAGTGCTGCGAATACAGACAGCAGGCAGACTACTCTTCTGGAACCACATCGGACAACGCCAGAAGTAACGCTCACACCAGAAACGCCTGCAGCAACCAGTCACGAAGACAATGATGGCAAGCAGCTTGGCTGGACTGGCACCGAACAGATTGCGAGAGAAATCACACAATGAACGAGAGATATAAGTGAAGACTGAGAGATAACTTTCTTTTAACGATATACGAATTGCATGAATGGATTTGAGAGATGGCCCTCGTCGGGGATTTGCATGCCATCTTGGCTCCTTTGGCGTTAAGTGTTGGTTTTCTCATGCGGAGGGTTTGCGGGCTGGTGCGGTGTTCATAGGGGGTGGGACCGGGCGCATAGGTGTGAAAGGTGCTTTCTGAGGGCTTATGCACTTGGTGAGGGTTGGCATTGTGTATAGGGATAGACCATATGCGAATATTCATCACTCCTTAGATCCGAGAACTATCGATGCACTCATCCTCTAGTATTCCAAGTCCTTTTGCAACGTTATGATACTAACAAATGCCTTGAATGTGGCTGTTACACTCATCTCCAGAATAACTGGCTTGATACACTCAATGGCAACGGTCGCAATCAAACCATTTTGCTTGCTCCATACGTCAACGTTTCCCTTCATGGCTCCTTTGAACTGCTTTACCACCACTTGACATACCCTTCTCTCAGAGTCGCACAGAGCTCTGCTGTTATCAGACACCCCTTACTCGCGGGATGAGACTTCCTGAGTTGATCCCTTCACTTCTCGTCCAACTTGAAGGTCTTTATCTTAGTCGGACTTCTTCCTTCCATCTTCCGTGACATGATACAGAGCTTGTCCTTGATTTTGAGTCGAGAAACTTTCGTCGCCATGACCGTCTGAAATGCAGGTCTCCCCTAAGCTCAATAAACAACCTAAAGTTCCTCGATAGAGTTCATGACTGGCCACTCGTCACAAACAGCCTCTTATGGTCTTGGGACTCGAATCATGAGTCCGGTTGCCACTAATTATCTCCTTCCCCCAACCCTCGCATACCCCTCTTGCGTATCCGCCATCCTAACACCCTCTCCCCTCCTCTCCATCACCTTCCTCACAGCCGCCCATCCCAATAACCCAATCGTCACCCCAATGAAACTCAACACAACAATCTGATCTTTCCTACTATCTCTCTGGAAGCAAGTAGTCAAGACATCCTTTTCCTCGGCATTTTTGCAGACGGGTAAGTGTTGAGCGAGACAGAAGGCTTTGTTGCAAGTATTGCATGTTGCGCCTGCGGCTCGTGGTGTGTCGCCGGATGAAGAAGGATGTGTTGAGAGCGGAATGATGGTACTATTGCTGAAGCAGGTGCATTTGCAGAATGAGGGTGGTGCTGGGGACGTTAGTGTGATTGAAGCTCAAGATCAACGACATGTTGCTTACAAGCTGCATATGCGGATAGTATTAACGCGAGAAGCGTCAAGAGGATATACAGCCTGGCCATGATCGGAGGTGCAAGGCTGCAGCTAGGTGTTGATGATGACGGAGCAATCCCAATCTGGATATCTGACGATCCAAATCCAACGAGCTAGTTGTAATTGTATGGCCTCATCACATGGCCTGATCAGATGTACAGGCAGCTGGACTTGCTATCAACATTCAGGGTTGGATGTTGCTTGCTGGGAGTGAGGTCAGACATTCCGTTCGCTCAGCTGTTCCTCAGACCACCGCTCGCCACGCTAGTGATCCCTGTCGACCTCCATACAAAAATTATTGATACCTCTTTCTGCATTCAGTCCATCTTCTCACCATCACAACTATGCGTCGAATAGCAAGGACCGGCAGGTCAATTGACCTTCTTCGAGCCAGAGCGACTGCGCAGACGCCCTCTCCCTACCTCTGCTCAGCATGCAAGCATCAAGCTACCTCCTTCTCGACGTCAAGCATCCAAGCAGCTCGAAACAATGGAAAAGTTCCTTTCACGGAGAAAATCCGTCAGCGGATATGGGGCACAGATAAGCCACCTGGACTAGAAGATCCTTATGGAGGTAAAAGCGTGTTCGATAAGACGACAGAACGAGCCAAGGTGGAGGAGGCTGAGGAGAGAGAAGAACAGCTCGTGGCATCAAAACCGAGGCCGGATTCAAGCACATATGAACCTGCATCTACGTGGGATGGCTTGGAGAAAGTTGGAGGCTTTGGAAGCTGGTGGAAGGAGAATTGGGATCCGGATCACCCGTTTCGGGGATTCTTACCAGCAGAGGTTATGAACGATTCGGATGAGGTAACGGCGGCTTTGCATAGAGCTACTGTGGAAGTCTTTGCATTACAGCAGGCTGGTTTGCCGCTCCGGGAGATTTCAGCAGCGGCACCGGGCGTTGATTTGACGCATGAAGTTCAGATCAGTCCATCTGCGACAGGAGTTACTTTACAGTTTTCGGAAGAGGCTTCTCTGGAGCAGATTGTTCAGTCATTAACGCCGGCTGAGGAGGATGAGACTGCTGTGAAGGAAAACCCAACTGAATCTGAAGAAGATGTTGCAGCCGACAGATCAACAATTGATCCGCTCCATCCCGGGTCGACACCAGCTGAAGTGGACGAAACTGCAGAGAAGGAAAATCCAACAGAGTCAGAAGAAGATGTTGCTGCAGACCGGTCGACGGTCGATCCCTTGTCAGACTCTACTCAAATGACCTACGAGGAACTCGTTGCTTCTTGGGATCCATCATGGCTACAGATTTCCTTGGAGAACCCTGAGGTCAAGTTTGCAGTAAGTAACATAAACTCATGCTAGACGTATACGTGCTTATGATTTCTCTAGGTAATGAAGCGCACGATGCAATTGACAGGACTCCGGATACCAGATGCTGCCATAATGCCAGCCAAGACGGTCAAGGGCCTCCTTGCTCATCTCGTTAAACCTCCCAAGCCTCGCAAACTTGTCGATGCACTTCAGCAAAAAGAAGGGCTAATGAATATCCCAAACATCAATATCTACGCGAACAGAGTAACGCCAATTGATAAGCACAAGAGTGTTGGTAGATGGAAGGTCATTGAAAAGGAATTAGAGGAGCGAGGTCTTCCAGTAACTGGTCATGAAGGACAAGCTCATGCATATGGAGATTACCGATGATTGGATGAGACCGAGTATCGTATGCTGGAGTCCAAAACTTTTTGCTGATAGGCATAGCTACGGAATGTAATTTATGGGTGTCTATGATGAGGAATGTGCAATACCATTTGTGTTTTGCAATTCTTAAGAATGTTAATGATCAGTGATAAGCAAGACATACGCGTTTCGTTCTCTTCTTATTTCTTCTCCAAAACCCCGCACCACTAGTCTCTCCATTCATAAACGGCTATTCTATTTTGGTCATATATTCATACATTACTAGTTGTCCTACTACCTATTCAACACAATGGCGCCCAAGCGTTCCGCCCACAGAAACATCACTAAAGGCGAGCTCGAGAAGCACGTTCACGAGAATGACTATTGGGTAGCAGTAGAGGGCGTTGTCTACGACATGACCAACTACGTTCATCCTGGCGGCAGAGACAGTATGTCTTCCCACCTCCGACATTAAATCTTACTAAGTTTCTCTATAGAAATCTTCCCGCTTCGTGGTACAGATGCCACAGCGGTATTCGTAGGAAGACATGACGACAACCGTCTTCTATTGGGGGGGATCCCAAGGGTAGGCCTCTTGGCTGGGGCGCCTGCATACCCAGTCAGGACTGGTAGACGAAGCCGGAGACTTTCTGAAGTGCGAGTGAAGGCGAATGCTGCTCCTAAAGCGGCGGCTGCTGCGAAGCCAACTGGCGTTAAGAAATCAAAGGCTGCTGTAAAGCCCAAAGCAGCTCCCAAAGCCAAAGCCGCCGCAAAACCCAAAGCTGCATCGAAAGCGAAAGCAGTCCCAGCGAGGACCGATAGACAAACAAGGTCTATGTCTGTCGAGCCCAAAGCAGCAGCCAAACCGAAAATTGTAGCAAAGTCAAAAGCCGCCACTAAGCAAAAAGCTGCACCGAAGTCAAAGGCGGCACCCAAGGCAAAGGCTGCTCCTAAGGCTAAAGCCGCTGCGTCGAAGAAATCGGGCAAAGGGGCAATTGCTGTCAAAGAGAAAGCTGCGCCTGCAAAGCCGAAGGCTCGCCCGGCGGGTGTTGTGAAGAAGAAGAAGGCGGAGCCAAAGACGAATGTAACACCAAAGAAAGTCGCCCCGAAGAAAGTATCACCGAAGAAATCTTCGCCCAAAAAGACCGGTTGGGAGACGATCTGATCTAAGAGGTTGCTCTTGTGCTTGGCTAAATGAGTTTTGATATCGCTTGGTGTTGAAACCCATGAGGTTATATGCGTGTCCTAACTTGGAGATAGCATTGATGATTTTCTTGCTGAGATTTCATCTTCTAGTTGTCGAGTACAGAGTACGGATGGCGGTTCGTTTGTCTGATCTCTATCTGTGGATTCTCTGTAATTCTATAAAATCCTGGCTGTCTCTTGATACAATACTTTTCTCCTTCCCTCAAATGCAGAACTATGGAACCACCTCTAAATAATAAAAATGACCAACCAGTGAATCAGCAACACCTTTCCTTCGGGGTATCATAATCATTCATTTCCAAACGCCACGCAGAAGAAATGCCAGAAATACCATTCCCAAGTTCACAAGAAGCAAAAAATAAATGCAACACCGAGTAGCGAAACCCCACTGACTTGCAGGATCGCAGACTCACTCGTTCCCAGTGCAGTGCTGCCTACACTTGGCTTTGTCGCTGTAGGCTTTCCAGTCGAAGTAGAGACTGCGGTCTGAGTTGACGCCAAGTTCAGCAAAACCGGCGTGCCGGTAGCTGCAATCGTCCTCGTTACAGTCCCGACTGGATTAGAAGTTGTATTCCAAAGAGTGAAGTTATAAGTTCCACATCCAGCGTCCAAACTACCCGTTCCCCAGATTGAGTGGCTGCTCATCGAGCCTAATATTATCTTATCAGCAATACATCCGACAAGTTCACGAGGATTGGGCTTACAAGACTGGATTAAAGTTCCGAAGGTTGAGAGACAATTCGCTTGATCGCACTTATCTGCTCCTGTTGTAGGAGCAAAGCTTAGGGAGACGACTGGCACTCCGTAGACTTCTTGGCTGGCTGAAAACCCCGACTTTGATAGATCTGAGCAGAATGATTGATATAGAGTATCGAGTGTGGCCAATTGGTATCGCTCAGCCGAAGGAATACAGACTGGGGTTGAAGATGTCGCAATCAGAGGGGGCATGAGGCTTGACGTGATGGCGAGTAGTGATACGGGAAGCATAGTGAATGGCCTTTGAAGGTCAAACCAGGTGGTTGAGTATTCAAGAATGATTGGTTGTATTCATCCTCCCCAATAGTTGATGCGTACAGAATTCTCGTGGGAGGTTTCTCTTTACATACTGTGTGCATTGGACACTTTACGACAGAACTAGGAGCCTTAGATGTTGATGACGACGAATGCTCTCGAAGGATTTGGGGACGCAAGGCTGCGGCGTCATGCAAGGCATGCAACACTGCCTCGAAACGAGGCTGACTCAGGGTGCTTTAAATAGAGGGGCTCCAACATCAACACGAGAAATATATATTTGACCGTTGCACCAACTACTTGAAAATTGATTAATTTATCGACTCAGAACTTTGTCGAAAACAACGCAAGTATCGAGCAAGTCATTGTCCGAAAGAAAGTACGATGTGTCGGCAAGGACTATGAAGATCATGAAATGGTGCTCGCGCAGCCCCCTGGCCCCAAGGCTTTCGAAACGCAAACACGCCCCCTTGCAGATCCAGCCTCGGAAGCAGCCTCAAAGTTAGGAGAATGGTGAAACTGACGAGTTGGAAAGAACGTCAAACAATGAAACAGGGCTAGCTGTTTCCTTGCGGCAAAGCCACCTGTTAAGAGTTTTACGCTTTGCGTTGCTATTATCGTCACGCCGATTGGAGGTGGTTACTTGTCACGACTTCGTATTAATTCTCCTGCAGCGAGATCTTAACAAAAAAGTGTCGCAGACACCATGTCCTCGAGTATATTATGGCTAAGTCTCTAGGGCAAATAACTGGAGTGTGCACCGCCAATGTTTCAGAGAAGCATTGGATAATTATTCAATCTGGATACCTTGTAGTACCTCAAAAATGAAGAACTAGATGATCAATAAACGCCGATCGGATATGCACTTGGAATGTTTCCAGAGTCTGGCGTAACAGTTGGTACTGAAGAGTACGAGTTCACCTCAACAGACATGTTCGCAAACGATGGCATCCGCCTAACATGCGTCAAGGCTGAAATGTGAGATGCAATGTTGATGAGCTTGCTCTCACTCCATGGCAGACCCAGAATCTCCATCCCGATAGGAACTCCGATAGGTGCATGGTCTGTTGGAGGCGAGAAGCCTGCTGGGACAGTAACGACAGGGAATCCTGTCAAAGCTGCAAGAATTCCGTTTCGGCCGATTTGAGACGGGGAACCGATCTTCACCACGAGATTTTTCTGCTCTGGGTAAATAATTGCATCCAATCCATTAGCTGAAAAGGTGGTCTGCAAAGTCGTTGTCAGATTTTGGATAGCGAGCTTTGTTAGGGCATATGAAGAGTTGCTGGTAGATGAGTGGAGAGCCTGTTCGACGAAACTGTTTTGGCTGGGAATGACCAGGAACTTTCCGCTGCTGTAGATTTGTCCGAGAGTTGAGGGATGAGAGCCGTTAAGAGATTGCATCTGAAGATAGACATCCATACTCTCCCGAAACTCGGGGGCTTGAACATCGAGGGAGGCAGATAGAGCAGTGGAATTATACACAGTTTCGGTGATCGGAATGATCTCGACACCAGCATTTTGGAGTACCGTGACCATATAGTACATTACGTCGTTGACCGGCGTGGTTTCGTTGGATTGAGTGCGGTTGAACATTCCTTCAACCAAGCCAAATTTGAGGCCTTGCAAACTTCCTCCCACTACATCACGCGAATAGTCGACTCTAGATAACGAAGGGGGGCGCAGGCTCGTGGTGTTGTCGAGAGGATCAAAACCAATAGATGCCATCACAGTCAATGCAACTGCCAAATCCTTAACATTCCTGGCAATTGGACCAATAGAATCCTGTGTATAAGATACCGGGATAATACCAGAACGTGAGATTAGGCCTCTCGTTGGTCGGAAGCTGAAGAGACTATTCGCACTGGCTGGACTTCGCAAGGAATTAACGGTATCCGAACCTATGCTGAGTCAGCTAGAGAACTCGTTCTACCAATCGAATAGTACTAACCTGTGCCAAAGACTGAGAAACTCGATGCCACTGCCGCCCCTGTCCCGCCACTGCTACCGCCAGGAGTTCTTGTAAAGTCGTAGGGGTTGATGGTTTGACCACCTAAAGAAGAAACTGTGAGACCCTCAAGCGCTAATTCATGGAGGTTTGTCTTTCCCAGAATGATTGCACCTGCGTTCTTCAGAGCGGCTGCTGCAGCAGCATCGATTGTAGGCTTATTATCAGCCAAATCGAGGCACCCGCCCGTTGTTGGCAACTCCATGGCATCATAGTTGTCCTTTAACAAGACTGGAATGCAAAAGAGAGTGCCCGTGACGTTGCCAGCAGCGATCTTAGCATCCATATCATCTGCAATAGCTGAAGCTATTTAGAAGATGCAGCTCTAAAAGTGGAGGGAGCACATACTCAACGCATTGGGATTAAGACTGATAATGGAATTGATTGATGGATTGAAGGCTTCAATCCGAGAGAGAAAAGACGAAACCACATCGCGGCAGGTGGTAATGCCAGAGAATAATGCATTGTGCACGCCGTCAATGGTTGCCTCCCTACTGTCGAACGGATCAGAGGTGGTATTCGAGGCATTGGCAGCAAAAGAGAGCAAGGCCATGCCTGCAAAGGCCAGCCAAGACGTCTTCATGTTGTCAGTTGAGCACAGCGTGAAAACAAGAGGTTAAGAGCAGAAACTCACTGCCCCGCATCTTAACGATTGTGCACCAAATATAAATTCTCGCGTACTGATGAGCGCAAAATTTACTCTGAGCAAAATGCTGTAGCCAAAGGTGAGATGATCAAAGTTGGGAGGACATTGGAAGTCGTTAATTTTATTATGTAAGCATGACATAATCGAGCTTACCCCCTTTTCCCTCAAGATCGTGTCAATATATACTTTCAAAGCATAGTTTTGGGACCAAATTTCTGAGACAAATAATGCCATTGAAAGTGAGCAACCGAATGCTATTCAGCGATGATTTGGAATTTTGGTTTAACGTCATCGCTTTCAATTTTTTTATTTGATATATATTCCCATCCAGAATTCTCCAAGTATTCTACATTTTGCATCTCGAAATAGAAACCTGCAAAAGTTCTATCTTTGCGAAATTTTCGCCTCTGCAAAGTTAAGATTCCGAATTGCGAGAAGTTGAGTGTAATGTGCGTCGGGACTCATAAGCTCCCAGTTTCATTGCATCTGCCGTCTCCGCATTTCGCTAACCGAACCTCCACTGTACAAATCTAGATCGGAATATTTCAAAATATGCGCCGACTGTCTCGGAGCAGTCCTAAGACTGTTTCAGAATGACAACATATGAGGTCTTGATACCATCAATTTCGTTTCTTAGGTTCTGTTCCATTCATGCCCGTTTTTCGTCCTCAAAACGTATTGCTTTCGTCTTCCAAGTTGAGATGATACGGAAATATCGATTATAAAATGTGTGTGGCATATCAGCTGCAGTACGACGTTACCTCAAGCAGTTGACGGTCGCACAAAGGCGTGCAGCCAGAGTTCTAGACTGGAAAACAGCCTCCCTCTTCAGTCGGATTTACGTAAAACTTCATTGTCTCCATCTTTTGATGAACCTTGCATCGAACTGTCTAGAAACCCTTGGCTTTGCTGCTGTCATACTTTGACAATGCAGAATTCGATAAACATTTGCTCTCTCCCCTCCCCCACGCAAGACGTGGGGACTATCAGCACAGAGTGGCGAAATAAGAGTATCCCAACCAAAATTGTTGAGAATAGATTCGGGAATATGAACGAGCAGGGGAGGGGATCGAGATGAAGTCCGTGGACCTGCAGAATGGATGGCTCGGTTGCTGATCATAGCACCACTTCTGGGATTTACGCTCCCTTAGGAGGAGGGGAGGACTAACGCTCGCGGAAACTTTTCCGAGATCTTAATGTCTCATTGTGTGTTGGCCGAGGTGAGACAGAAAGCACCGGTTGGAAGAAGTCGCAGCTAAATTGTAGCTTTGAATCTGTGAGTCAGAAGTTTTGATTTTGGGGTTGACTGGGTTGAGATGATGTTGAAGGGCTGAAGTCCTCGGTCCACAGTTCGCCGAGCTTCGCTCCCAACGTAGCCGAAGTGGCAACGGCAACTAAAATCGCAAGTTCCCGAGATCGCGGGATTGTGGGATCGCGGCTAGAGAATAACAAAGACCTTAGAGCTTCATATTTAAAAGCATAAGATAAAGCATGGAAAAACAATTCGGGGGGTTTGAGAATTTTTGGCACGGCAAGAGCTCAGAGACTTTCACACACCTCAACCATTCCGAGAATGGCCAAATACAAGAGCGCTGGACCTCATTAGCCGTGAATAAGCTTTGAAACGCAAAGTGATTGAAAAGCAAGAGACGATATAGAAGTGTGTATCAGACAGAACTCATATGCCAAGTTCTTGATCGGCCATGATGTGTGGTATGATTCATGAAGCACTGAAGCACAGTATTGGTTGAATGGCATTCGCTCCCGCTCTTGCCCTTCCGGTGTTTGAGGGAATATTTGCCCCCTCTCAGAACGCATGGTGTCACTCAGTTGCCCAAAATCCAGCTCTTGGTATGAGTTACGGAAATAAGAAGTCGGGGCGGAGTCGGGGCGGAGTCGGAGACGTGTACCAAGCTGACTTTGACAAGTGTTCCGAGCAGTTCTGTCGCAATGGAGGCCACGACAGACCTCATAAAGCCAACTGCAACCCCCACGGATAGTCTAGAAGTACAGGTACTTCTCCACACTTTCTCCACAATTCCAGAAAGGACTCCTAGTGCAGGATGGCTGACGATCGAGGTTCCGAGAGATGCACGTTGCACCACATCGGTCCTATTAAAGTCCACGAATATGAGCTGCAGAACAAGGGAGCGGAAGGATCACCTTGCGCCACGCCCGAGGTGGGAGAGGAGGGGTAAGATGGTAGTGTGGGTGGGTGTGTGGGTGTGTGAACAAGTTTAGCCCTGTCAAGCGTCTGGCCACCCGGAAAGCCAAGCATTACTCGCCAAGTACATGAATACCTGCTCAAGAGGCAGGTCAGGCAGGTTGGCCGGGGAGGCTTGATATTTCCCTCTAACAGATGCTTGAGTATCCTTTTTCGACACGTCTTGAACAGCTTTTCCGTCCTCGGAGAACCAGAAACGGAAATTAATGACAGCTGACTTCGCCCCACAGCCGGATTTGTCAAGAGATGCCTTGCATCACGGAGACGAGCCAATGGATCGTGGAATATGTAAAATTTCAACAAGACAGGGTGGTGACGATGCTGTCTTTGCATGGTTGACTGCGGATGCGATGAGCTAGGGAAGAGGGGTACAGGACCCCTCACGAAGTTGACTCGAGAGAGGGGGAAAATATGCAGACGCCTTTTTCTGACTGGATCGGAAGGGTAAAGCCGCTGCCAGTGAAGCATCACTGGACTATAGCAACGACCTACTTCTGAAGGCTATGACAAGAAAGAGGCACTGTGAGGTGCGAGGTCGCGGCAGGATAGCTAGACTTCATCTTGAAGTTGTCTTGATGCAAGTACTGCGGACTCAAAAAGGTATCTCACTGCAGATCGATGCCGGCACGGCAATCGAACAGCGAGGCAGGCTGTGGCAGCACGCAGGACACGAGGCGTGTTGCGTATTCCAATAGCCGGGCTCGTTCTCGGAAAATAGGGTTGAAACTCACCATTTCCGGATTCTGGCTCCGTCGTCGTCGGGGAGTCGTCGGCATGCGTCGGGAAGGTACCAAGCTGTTGCTAGGTCCGTGCAAGGTCCTTGCAAAGTGTGGACGGTCGGGATGGGAGCTGGATACGTGGGGGAGCCAACGAGCGTTTCAGGAACGGATCTTGCATGTGGAGCAAACGAGATTGCTTCGAGATTGGCTCAAGTGAGGACAGCTGTGCGCGCAGATCTGATCGGTGGACCACCTTTTTTAACCTTTGGGGGTTATCCTGTCTTCCAGAACTCGCAGGAGGGACTTCCTTCACCGGGTTCACTTGGACTGGGAAGCGCCAATCCCACGCAGGCGCACCCTGCCAGCATCTGCCAGCATCTGCTACCCGGCTGTGCCTGCGCACCAGAGCCACCACCACATGTGACGATTCGCCCTGGTGCTCCGATATCTCGGAGTGCCGGACAACACAAAGGACAACACGATTCACGAAGGGTGAACTTGGTGAAGTTGATTGAAGTGATTCAAGTGAGGTGAAGCACTGAGGAGAAAGCAGTGACGAGGGCAGGGAGCAGCAGAGGGGCTGTGCACGCGGAAATCTTGGATGAGGGGAATGACCATTGTACATGAGATTTTCCCTCGACGCTGGAGAGTTGTATCAGAATTGGGTACGGCTACATGACGTGGAAATGAGAGAGAGACCACAATTGGCGAAATGGCATGTTGTCCGCAGCGCCGCTGCAGCAGGTTATGTAAACCTGGTCCAGTCTGGCAGTTTCTTCCCCCTCTTGCGGATTTCCGGCAACCTCGTGACCATCAGTCACTAGTAGTCATCCTCGAAGGCCCCTCGACGGCCCCTCGAGCTGCTGGCGACCCTGGCCCGTCCTCAGCCTTCTCCGCCTGATGCAGCCCCCGGTGCAGATGAGTGCAGATGGGTGCAGAACACTGCAGATGGCCCAGCAAGCAGGGTGCGCGGCGCCCTGATTGGCATTGCTTTTGGCGCCCCTTTGGCACCCCCTTGGCACCCCCTTGGCCACCCCCCGATCACCCCTTTGTCACCCCACGCCTCTAGCACGCCTCTAGCACGCCCCTAGCAGGCCCCGAGCACGATGGGCCTGGCAGTCTGGCACACGCGAGGACGCTTGGAGGACGCTTGGGGGACGCTTGGCAGGCCTGCTCCGGCCTGGCAACGCCCAAATGCTACCAAGACCGTGATCCTGGATACCTAAACCGCAATGAGCATGATCAGCAGCCGACAGGCCTCGCCGTCGCCCCCAGTTAGGGAAGGTTGAGTGGCCATGGTAAGCGAGCACGACTCCGCAATTTGGTCATGATTCATATCGCGCTGCATCAGCCGACTACACACCTTCTCCTTTCGCCAACCACGACCTCCACCGACCGTCTCTGCTGAGTCTGCTCAGCACTGCTTCCCCGCCCAACACGAGCCCGGCGTTGGCGGTCCAGCCAGTGATCTGGCGCCTGGGGAAGCAACGGCACGCCCTCAGCTGCAGCTGCAAAGAACTGGGAAGAACGGTGAGACGCCTGAGGGCTGCTTGAGCCTCTTTTTTGCTTTTCCGGGCAGGGTTCGAACGCCCTGGGCCTGCTGCATTCCCATTCCCATTCCCTCCTTCGCCGTTCCAGGCGCCTGGGAATAAGCAAGCATCGAGATCGTGAGCACAAGGGAAGAGAACGATGGGTGAACTGCTGGAGAAAGGGGCAGGAGGCGCCACGGAACGCCAGGGGTGAGGTCATACTTGGCCTCCTGATGGTTTTGTCATCCCATCATATCTTGCCAGCTCTGCGGTGCAAGGCGCAGTATCTCTTTGCACTGGCAAAGACAAGTTGATAGCCCTTCTCCTGTTATGCACTTGCAACGCTGTTGATGATCACACTGATCCGAAGAGCCTGCATTTGTGGACCTAGTCCCAGCTGGTCCAGCGAATCTCGCGATACTTGTTACTCACGAATATAGTATCAAACTCCACATCTCCAAAGCTAACCTTGTCTGCAGCTCGAGTTGGCCGACGCCCGTTAGGACCCCAGGCTGAACCAGGTCCAGCCTGGCAAAGCAAGCCGAGCCACGAGGCCAAGAAATGGTCACTTGCAAAAAAGGTCGCGTGGGGGTGAGACCTACGCAACCCAGAAAAAAAGTCCTAGGTACAATGCTGAGTGCCGTCACAGCACGCAGCACCCTTACCACACCTAAATCTCCCCAGTCTCATCCAATCTCATCCCGGGGTAGAGGAATCTGCCAGCGCCACAGGAACAAACAAAATAATACTTAACGCAGCTCCCGTCCAAACTTCTTCCTTGAAGAAAAATTGGTCTAAGACACACGCCCTCCATCAGCCTGGACCCCATCTCCGCTTCTGCCTTTCCCAATTCCCACGCTTGTTTTATCTCCCTCCAATCTCAATTCAGCCATTGATCAACATAAAAGTCAGCTCAAGCCTCAATCTTCTCTGACTATCTCGCTATCCTCTCTCCGCTCCGTTCAGTTGGCGGGTCAGTCGACTACTTTATATTCCCGACTTCCTCGCACCTTCCCCTCTTCAACATGTCTCCTCACAACGACGCACCTTCACCTGCCGGCAGCTTCACTCACAGCTTCAACATGGCATTCCGCCCAACCGCAAGCTCCGGGCTACGAAACTCGAGTAGCAACACCAACAGCATCTATTCCGAGTCACCGTTGAACGACTCCCTCTCCTCGTCCTTTTCGAGCAGTTCATTGGACGTCGACGACCATATGTCCCGTCCATTGGTACCTGGGGTGTACGTCCCAACTGTCTGTTTCTTCGATCCGGTAACGGAAGACCTGGATAAAGAAACGATTGCCACCCATGCGGTTCGCCTGGCTCAGGCCGGCGTGACCGGGCTCACCACACAAGGCTCCAATGGCGAGGCCGTGCACCTCACCCACGCCGAGCGCCAGTCCGTCACCGCTACCACCCGTTCGGCACTCAACTCAGCCGGGTTCTCGCACATGCCCGTCCTCGTTGGATGCGGCGCCCAATCTGTCCGAGAAACAATCCTTTACTGTCGAGAAGCATATGAAGCTGGTGGTGACTATGCACTAGTCCTTCCACCTGCCTATTATGCACCCCTCTTCTCCCCATCGGCTGCGAGTGTCATTGAGTTCTTCCACGCGGTGGCAGACCAATCACCAATTCCACTCGTGATTTACAATTATCCCGGAGCAGTCTCCGGCATGGATCTTTCTTCTGATGTCATCATTCAACTTTCAGCACATCCCAATATCGTGGGGGTGAAGTTGACCTGCGGAAATACAGGAAAATTGAACAGAATTGTTGCAGCAACAAAAACTGCCAAGCCGCAATCTTCGAGCACTTCGCCTCCTTTCTTGGTTCTGGGTGGCAGTGCAGATTTCACGCTGCAAAGTTTGGTTGGTGGTGGTCACGGTATTCTGGCAGGACTGGCCAATATCGCACCTAAGTCTTGCTTGGAGATTTTGCGTCTGTACCGCGCAGGCCAGCTGTCCGAGGCGCAGAAGATCCAGGAGATCGTCGCGAGGGGTGATTGGACAGCTATCCAGGGTGGTATTGTAAGCACCAAGGCTGGCATGGAAAGCTGGTTGGGCTATGGAGGATATGGCCGCAGTCCACTGCCACGCCCAACCGACGACCAGAGCGCCAGATGGAAGGAAGGCTTCAGGGAGCTGTACGGCCTGGAGAAAAGCTTGTAGACGGACCTGGGCCAAAAATTCTTAATACGACCACGATCTGGACGGCCAAGCAAGGGTCATACGCACAAAAGTTCTTTGACGGCCGTTTTTCTTTGAAAGAGTTTGAGACGACCCCAATGGCGAGGAGGTGATGTGTCTGGAGGAGGGCTGTGCTATGCAAGCCAGAAGATACCAAATCTCTCTTTGCGTTACGCTGCGTTCCGTTTGTTGGGTGGAATATCTGTATTAACGCTAGCCTGATTTTCTTGCTTTTTCCGTCGCTTTCGTTGATGCTACTCTTCCCAAAATTTGCTGCAGACGGGCACGAAAAGTTGCCCGGAAAAGTCAAAAGTCTTAATCGATGAAAAGATTAGAACAATTAGATAAGAATCAAGGCTTCACAGCTGTAAACTTACACTTCTGCTCCACATTCCTTCCACGTATGTTGGGAGACGCGACGTGACCAGGGTCTGCAACGTGGCACGAGGATCGTTCCTTGCACGTCCAAAGTCATGTGTGAAGCCATTAATGCCAAAAAAGATCTCGATGCTTGTCGGCAGTGCAGAAGTGCGTTTAGTAAGACATTATGGTGTGATGCTCAGATGTTGCAAGGGAAGGGAGTGGTAGGTGCATATCACATGATTGACCCACTTTAAAGTTAAAATTGAAGACATCCGCAAGCCCAAAAAATTATCAGAAGCAAAAAAATCTTACAACCTTGTGAACCATACAACAGCCCTACCGGTACTCCGCAACTTGGCACGCCAAGCCGGCTGATCCTCGGCTAGCACCTCATCGAGTAAATTAAAAAATAATCATTCTTTGCTTAAGCTTTGTCGTCCATTATATGTTGACTCACTAAATCTCCGTCTTCTGACACAACCCAGATCTCCATCATGGCTCAAGTACCAATTCGATTATGGGGCGGCCGGTTTACGGGTGCTTCCGACCCTTTGATGGATCAGTACAATGAGAGTCTTTCAATGGATCGTGCTTTTTACGCCCAGGACATCAAAGGCTCAATTGCATATGCCAGGGCGAATGTCAAGACGGGCATTCTTACCCAGGAAGAATTTGAGACCATTGAGAAGGGTCTTGGGGAAGTTTTCAAGGAGTGGGCAGAGAACAAGTTCGAGCCAGCACCAGGAGATGAAGGTAAGCAGGCTCAAGTATACAAACCAATTAAACTTCTGGTCTGCATATGTCAAACGTATTTTTCAGAGATCCATTGCTAATTGATCAATTATAAAAGATATCCATACTGCGAACGAACGCCGTCTCGGTGAGATTATCGGTACGCATATAGCAGGAAAGCTACATACAGGCCGCAGTCGCAATGATCAAGTAGCCACTGACATGCGCATGTGGCTTCGTGATGAGCTGATACTGATTGAGGAGTATCTCGTGGATCTTCTCAAAGTCATTGCCCAACGTGCAGAGCAGGATATCGACTACCTCATGCCGAGTTATACACATCTTCAAAGGGCACAACCTATTCGATGGAGTCACTTCCTTCTCAGTCATGCCACAGCATTCCAATCCGACCTCGAGCGCCTGCGATTCACAAAAAAGAACGTCAACAAATGCCCTCTTGGTAGCGGCGCCGTTGCTGGGAATGCCTTTGGCATTGATAGAGTCCAAATGGCGAAAGAACTAGGCTTCGAGGGTCTCATTATGAACAGCATGTCCGCAGTCGGCGACCGAGACTTCGTTGTCGAGGTTCTGCAGTGTGCCTCCACTATCGGCAGTCACTTATCGCGCTGGTCGGAGGATCTCATCATCTACAGCTCCTTGGAATTTGGATACGTGAAGCTTGCAGATGCGTATACAACTGGTAGCTCATTGATGCCACAGAAGAAGAACAGCGACTCCCTTGAGCTTTTGCGTGGGAAGTCAGGGAGATTATTTGGGGCAATGGCCGGTCTGATGATGAGCATTAAAGGTATCCCATCCACCTATAACAAGGACCTGCAGGAGAGCGTACAACCCATGTTGGATACTGTCAAGACTCTGAAGGACAGTCTCCAGATTGCGGCTAGGTCGCTGGCCACTGCTACAGTTTATCCAGAGAAAATGCGTGCTGCATTGAGCCCAGACATGCTCGCGACCGATCTCGCTGAATATCTAGTAAGGAAAGGTAGGCTGTACTCTCCTGAACACTTCTTCGAAAAGCCCTGTTAATCCTGAATACAGGTGTGCCGTTCCGTGAGACGCACCATTTGGCGGGCCGAATGGTTGCGCTTGCCGAAGCTGAGAATAAAGGGATGGACGAGCTCTCGATCAAGCAATTCCAGGGTGTTGACAAGCGGTTTGGCAACGATGTGCTGAGTGTATTCGACTACGAGCGGTCTGTGGAATTGAAGTCCGCTACAGGCGGAACTAGTCGAAGTGCAGTTTTGGAGCAGCTGGAAGCACTGAAGAAGACTTTGGGGAGTCAATAAAAGTTTATGATACTCTAGCTCTATTTTCCATCAAGATACCAGTTTGGCTTCAATTTCTGACAAACATTTGGCTGCAAGCGCGATCCTTCCCTGAGTGAGAAAAACGTGCTGGAAACATTACACTGCTACTCCCTTGAAGCATGGAAGTGGTGCTGTGCTCTGCCACATGACTTCTAAAGCGCCTCTTTAGGTTGGCCAATAAACGCCTTTATCTTGGTCTGTTGCGGGAGCTTGCATACACACAATCTGCACCTTATTTTGCAAACATCTTCAATATTCTAACTTCCACAGCAATTTTCATCACGTCTCATCCCGAACGCCTTACTCCAAAGACCAGGATGTACTAGGGTTCATCTAAGTCCTGCCTGAATAAGTCCAGTGAGGCTTCTCCTTTTTGTATTAAATTTCCCAATTTCCCAACCTTTCCGCATGATTCAAACCCTCCATTACTCGCAATTTTCACGCGAACCGTCGTCTAGAACCCCTATCGACGAGCTGTAAGCGCAATTTTTTCCTTAGATGTATAAGCGGCTTTAGGATATATCCTCGTTAATCTCCATTGGTTTATATCTGGATTTTTGCTGACTTGCATATTTCAATTTCTCGCCCCCCACCAAATTACAACCAAGAACTTCAGTCTGCTGCACACGGGCAATGAGTGAGTGGACACTAGTATCCAGTTTTGTTTTTAATTGATTCTTTATTTCGATTTCTGGGGCCAGAAGCCTTTAGCGCTTGGTCTAAGAAAAAGATGTCTCTGTCCGTCAGGTATCTCCCGAGGGCTTGAGAAATATAGCGCGGCAGTTGGGCAAAGGTAGAACGAAGACGTCATAAATATAGTTGTTTAAAAATAGGTCCGTACCTGTTTTGGAAATTCCTCAATGAATGGTCTGCATCAGTCAGTTTGTGACTTCCTCAAGAAATGACTTTATACATGTACTGCTCGCTACTACTCAACCTCCTTCCCCTTGCAGCAAGCAAAACTTTCAACCCAGGTGCTAGAAATTCGTTCGGGAGACCTAACCAAAATGCCACCTACGAATATGTGGTTATTGGAGGTGGTACAGCAGGACTTGCAGTGTCCATGAGATTGGCAGAGAACACTTCATACACAGTTGCAGTAGTCGAGGCTGGAGGCTTCTATCAAATCGAGAATGGCAACCAGAGTGTTGTCCCAGCTTATAATCCTGAATTTGCATCGCTATACGATCCAACTGCCAACCCCACCGTGGACTGGGGGTTTACAACTACTCCGCAGGCTGGTGCAAACAACCGGTCTCTGCATCATGCCCGTGGGAAGACACTAGGTGGCTCCTCGGCCCTGAACGCGAATATATATAACTGTGGAACTCGAGGATCGTGTCAGCAGTGGGCTGACATTGTGGGAGATGACTCTTACTTGTTTGATAATTGGCTTCCCTATTATGCGAAAGGGACCAACTATACTTCTCCAAACACCACCCTCAGATCGGCAAATGCCACGGTGCCCACACCAGCCAATGTTTCTTCTCAGTATAATGGTGGTCCAGTCCATATTTCTCACTCCAATTTTGCTCTACCATTCACCAGCTGGGCACAGAAAGCATTCAATTCATTGGGCTTCAAGAACATTTCAGGGTTCAGCAATGGCGAACTTCTGGGTTCTCAGTACGCTCCTGCTGTGTAACAGCCTGAGTCAAACCACAGAGAGACGTCCGAATCATCATACCTTGAGACGGCATTTGCAAGTAGCCGCACGAATCTGGTTGTTTACACCCACACGCTGGCTTTGCAGATCATGTTTTCGGGCAATAAGACTGCGGCGGCGGTGAAAGTGAGATCCGGAACCGCGGACTATTTTCTAACCGCCAGGAAGGAGGTCATATCGAGCGCCGGTGCATTCCAATCTCCTCAGCTGTTGATGGTGTCCGGTATTGGCCCAGCACAAACTCTTGCCCAGCACAACATCAGCCTTGTCGCAGACCGCCCAGGAGTCGGACAAAACATGTGGGATCACATCGATATCGAGGTCACCTGGAAATTGGGCGTCGTTGGCTTCAACACTCTCGCGAACGCAACATTCGCCGAGCAACCAACACAACTGTTTCAAAATGAGCTGGCAAGTTCAATCTATGGGAACTACGGGGCTGACTACATCGGATGGGAGAAATTACCTGAGCCATACCGGTTAAATCTATCCACCACTGCATTGAGCGAGCTCGCAACCTTCCCAGCAGGCTGGCCGGAAATCGAATATGAGATCGCCTCGGTCTATATGTCAGGGATAGAGAGCGACTACAATGGCTATGGTAAGTCCCAACCACCCGGAATCTTGATCCCTCTCTTTTCGACTATCAAACAGCTCGTGAAACATTGTATTGGCAATGTCCAACAGTGCCTGGGACACTTTGTTCCAAAAATTGCCTGGAACGAGTTATACTGACTTCGGTTTCTCGCTGAACAGGAACTTTTATCGTCGTCCCCTTTAGTCCGATCTCTCGTGGTAGTATTACTCTTCAATCAAACTCGATGCTCGATCCTCCAATTATCAACCCCAACTGGCTTACCGCAAATACGGACAAAGAGCTCGCGCTGCAAGCCTTGAAACGAGGAAGAGCCATCATCTCCTCAGCAGCCATGCAACCTATCCTCATTGGCAATGAAACCGCTCCAGGACAACTAGTTCAAACAGACGACGAGCTTAACGAATATATCCGCAACAACTTCTTCATGAACTGGCATGCTGCTGCTACTTGTAGGATGGGCAAAGCAAATGATAGCTTGGCGGTGGTGGACTCGAAGGCGAGAGTCATTGGCGTGAGTGGATTGAGAGTCGTGGATGCTTCTGCTTTTGCGCTGCTGCCGCCTGGACATCCGGTCGTAAGGAACATGGGTTTTTTTTTATCTCCGATCTCAAGCTCCACCTTTCACTGCCCTGCTCCAAGTTTCAGCTCCCATCTCTCTCCTGGCCCACTTTCTTTCCCGAAAATATGTTGCTAATTCGTTGTAGTCGACCGTGTATGGTTTGGCGGAGAAAATTAGTGCGGATATCATTGCGGATCGGAATTAAGCATCTCCAAACATCAACATCGATAGGTGTGGGGCAATTGATTCTGAAAGTAATTAGAAGAAAGGTTCCGGACAGTGTATATAGAGAGCGCAATATGCCGAATTAATGGAAAACTGGAGGTAGAGGGGGAACAGGAGTAAGGACATCCATGCGAGATAGACCTGAGAAAACGCGGCATACCTTGTAGAGACTCAAATCAAGTCATATTGGTTATGCGTCTTCTTCATTGACCAAAGTGACGGCCTTGCTAGTCTCAAAGTCAATTTCTCCTTTTTATGCCTCTACCATGAATGTGCAGCTGTGAATATTCTTCTTCGATGCTGTCCGCGTCATATGTGAGTGCAACGCTGTCTGCACTATTGAATCTCCCCTGCTTCCTGTCAGTGCTGCATTCTCTTAAGATGTATCTTAATGATGTACCTTATTGATGAAGGAAAAGCACTCCTCTTTCTCCCATTCTACTGCAGAATGAATTGTGGGCATAGCTTCGGTGCTTCAAAAGAGGCTGCGAGGCTGCGTGTTTATACTGCTCCGATATCTCACCTTCAGCCTTGCCACCCTTTCCCGACTAGCCTTGATAGCTCTAAATAACAGATTTGCTAACACTAATTTTGCAATCTAGGTCCATTCGAAAGCGACTTCGACAACCTCCAATTGTTCATCACTAACAATTGCGAGCTAATGGTGAGAAAGGTCGCCAAGGGATTAGCTGCTGAAGCGAGTATAACTGAATCAAGTAAGTGAAAGCTGATGCCGAAGTAGTCAGGGTACGCGTTTCGCTCCTGATGAAACCATGTACTCTCTCCGGAGAGGAACGGCCCCTGTGGTGTTGCTAGAGTATGGGGCAGCAGGCTTTGAATACAGTAGCCTCGCAAGGGCGTGCTTGCGGGCTACAGTTGATCTGTCCCCTTGCGCTGTATACCACTCTCTGCGGGTGCCTTTCAAAGGATGCGGGTATAAGCCACCAAGATCGACACTGACAAACGCCATCCCGGTAAGTATCTCTCCAGCCCCCTAAAGAAACAAAAGCTAACATGTAAACAGGAAAGCCGTTCTCCACCAAAGCACCAACGATCTTCAAAAATCCCCATTTCGGAGGGGGTTTTCTAAGGCAACCCACATTTCGAAGTGGCTTCGCTAGAGTTTTACCATTTTCGGCCTCTGATATCTTTTAAAGGAGGTGATTGACTTTGTTTTTGAGAAACTTCGCATTCGTAAGCGAGCCCTCTCTCTCTCTTTTGACTTCTCGCTACGAGTCGCGCGCAAAGTGAGATCAAAGCAATTCGAGTAAGACAAGGCCGTAACGGCTAGAAGAAATATTCATATCATTTCTCTCAATTCTATTTGCCCCAACACCAAAAACAAAAAACCTTGCCTGCTATCCTTGCAATGCAAACATGAATCGCTTCGTAAATCATATCTTTTCCTTGGCCTAATAGCCCTCATCACCACCGCCTGCTACACTGAATCCCGCTGCAGCCATGTAGGTATCATAACCCGCTCCGCTTCCTCCTGATGAGGAAACGCTCGTGCTCGGACTCGCAAGTCCACTCCTGATCCCCAGCCCAGCATCCTGCTCGCCGTCTCTCTCAGCTCCATAACTGCCGACGCTCCCGTCTCCCCTCGCAGCACCGATTACAAAGCCGCCTCCACCGTTGAACCCATATCCGTACCCCTCAGCAATACTTCTTTGCCTCCTGCTCCCAATATTCTCGCTCTCACTCCCTACTCTACTCAACGCAGGCTTCTCAGGCAATGCTTTCAGCAGCCCAGTCGACACATCCAGCATGCCCATCGCAAATTCCGTCAACCTCACAGTTCCTCCCTCCGTTCCACCACCTTTACATGACACCCCCAGCGTCCACCTGTACTCGCCCAATCTCCTCCGATACCAATCCGCTTCCTCCCTTCCCGGCGCCGTAGCCCATAGCAATGAGCCAAACGTGCCTATCAGAGCAAAGTTCGTCTTCGAAGCAAAGTACCAGAAAGAGCGGAGATGAGAGGAGGTGAGACGGTTCACGAAGTCCATGGCAGAGATGAGACGGGTCTTGGCTGCGCTGCGGCAAATGTGCACGATATAGGGGTCGAGAGATGGCTTGGCATTGGGGGAGGGAGGGGAAGAGGGTGCTGTAGTTGAGGCGGACAGGGAGCGTATGATGCGACGGTGGAGAGTGATTTCCGTGGCAAAGTAGGCAAGGTGCAGGAACCCGGTTGAGGAGAGTTTGGTACTATTTGGGGAGGTCGTTGACGACGATGAGTCCATGCGTAAGGATTGGGGCAAGGCTGAAAACCACTCTTTGAGCTTCAATTGGACGGGCTTGGCAAGTTGGAGGACGAGATGGGTGCCCTGGGGTCCAGCTTGGGTCACAGTAGCCATGGCTTGGAGGGTATAGAATGTATCGAGGACCTCGGCCAGGATCTGAGAGAGGACGATCATCTGTGTGAAGAGCAGACGACCCTTTTCATACTCGGCGCTTTCTTCGGTGTCTGATTCGTCGTACTCGACATCGGGGAAGTCGTTTGGCGAGAGGGGTAAAACCGCCCAGTTGGAAGCGAAGATGTGAGAGGGTCGGCCATGGATCAGGGACCCCCACTTGTCCTGCATGTATAAAGCCCAAGCAAGACGTTTTCGTAACCCCCGCTCCCACGGGGGAATCTTCCAATTAGAGCAGTCCAGATGGAGGCCAAGTTCTTGTCCAATCGCCACAAGTTGGGCCGTCGGTGCCCATTGATCGCCTTCGGGCCGTTGGGAGAGCAGCAGTCCCGCCTGGACCGTGGATAATTTCGGCCTGTACATGGCATCTGCCAACGTGACCCGTGCTAATCTTTCCAGCTCTCGGATATCTGGTTTGGGGACATTGACAAGCTCTTCGCTGTGATCCCACCAGTTGATCGCTAGGATGTAAACAGCCGCAAGAATAGGAGGAGAGAATTCGCGATGTGACCGGTTGTACTTCTCAAAGAAAACTGATTTCTGAAGAATAGGGAAGTTTGGATGGATGACCTGGAAATATAGATCGAGAAGTGCTGGTCCGTGTGGTGCAACAATGTTTTCGATTGCGTCTGCATCTTCAATCTGGTGCTCGTGACCTGGCGTGCTATAATCTGGCAACATCAGAAAAGTATCCACGTCGCTAACTTTCCTCAACGTTCCCCGCGACAACAAACTTTCATCTTGTGGATCGAAAGGCGACAAGTCGATGAGTGACGGCTCGAAATCCGTCGTTGGTCCAATATATTGGCTGTATCGATCGTTCTGTAGGCCTAGCGTTCGCTTCAGCAGTGTCGGTCCTCCGATATTCGCCATGTCCTCAATCAGCGAATTGGTAGCTCCAGTACTCGACACACTCGACTCAGTAGGCCTCCTCTTTCTCTCGTCTGTTCTATCTGGTGATCTATTGTACTTAAAGTTAGCCATTGTCAACGTGTAGAAGCACTGCTTGATACAAGGAAAAAAGTGGACTCTGCAACAAGAAAGAAAAAATCATCGGCTTACCTTCGTTTCGCGACAGATTCTTCCTTCCCCTCTACATTCAATTTTCTCTTTCTCGGCTGTGGGCTCTGGACGAACGTACACTCCTGGGTATGAAACTGGCACAACACACAACTCGTCTGCCCCTCATTGATCACGCATCTGCTCTTCCTCCGCCGGCATGCATCACAAGGCCTATCCTTCCGACTTCTAATATTGGTTCCCGATTCTGCAGACGTCGTACTGCTCATGCTGGCCGAAAGGTGCCCTCTACCGTTGGTGTTGCTGTTCGGGAGCTCGAGTGAACTTTCGGGACGGGGCTTTCTCGCAGCTATAGCAATTGGAGCCGTGCGAGCGATCGCAGTCGGGGTCGACATGGCGTAATGAGGCTCGATTGGATTGGGATCCGCACCAGGTACCGGAATTCTGTGCTGAGCCGGTGACCAGCTCTGTTATCGGCGGTTGGCTCCGGTGCAGAGGAACTGCTGGCGGAGCTGCAGCTAGGAGGATTTGGATATCTCTTGGGCTCTCTTCCCTGTCCTCGGAGAAGGGCGATGACCAGCTATTGCAGCAAGAAAGGCTGGGGCAATATCTGACTGGCTTGGGGGCACCAGTTCGGGCTCAAAATAGCAGGTCCAGCACGCAGAACGATTCTGATAGTGATGTTACTGGCTCAGTATCACACCGGGAGATGCGCCTATCGTGTCTCCCCACTCACTCTTTCAAAGACCTGGTCGCTCGGCGGGGTATGAGCTTATCGGCGGGAAATCAATCGTGGGAGCAGCGGTGCAGAAGTGGCCTGCTGCTTGTCTTCTATCCCAGATACCGGACTCTTGATAAAAGATAAGGCTCAGGGGGATAAGCCACATGAAACTTTATATGGGGTTCAAGAAAAAGCACGTCTCTTTCCTGGAAAGCCCTTCAATGGCTGTCACTGCTGCACGACCCAGCCAGTGATTGAAGTAAGATCAGATGGTGTATGTTTTTCGCCGTCATTGAGCTGGCGCGTTGACGTGTAGGGCGCGGGACTCAAGAGGCTGAATCGAGGTTGGGACGGTATATCACCTAGATCTGCATCTGCCCGGTATTTGGACCGCAGAAAGCCGTTGGAGAAAGTCGCGGGAGTGCGTGGGACAATTTGCAGCTGGAGATAAGCATGACTGATATGATATATCTCTATCAAATCGAACACTAATCCGTACCTCGCATCTACCGGTGGTACAGCGCCAGAGACCGCGCTACTTGCTCGAGCACAGCTTGGAAAGCCTGGCTCCGATGTTTTATGACAGCAGCAAACCCTCATCCAGCAATTTGGTACGTAATCATTGACCAAGCCCATGTCCTGAGTGGCCGAGCTTCGTACAACCTCAAATACTCTATTTCGACTCAGAGTGCTTCTTTGCCTTCTCACCACTCATCGAGACTTTCCTTATCGCAATCGCAGGCACAAATCGAGAACGTCCTGCAAAGCATCCGATTTCTGGTCCAGTCGCGGAGAGCTAGACCGCTTCGACTCTCGTGATCGGATCGTCGATGCAGGGCTACCCCACAGATCCTACGTAGGTGTAGCTCCGGATTGCTAAAAGATTCAAATTGTGAGCTTCTCATTGGCCACGGGTGCACGAGGCTGGGGGGCAACACATGCCGAGTGCATGAAGTGGGTAAGGGTCCACGGTGAGTGTTAGGTAATGTCGAGATTGCGGTGTTTCCTTCAGCAAATATTGTGTGTCACCGAGTCCCAAGACTCCCAAGACCTCCGGTGAATTGTTCGGGCCGAGAAAATGGTAACGTGATTCAAGTCCACGTGATTAGACACCCTTTTCAGCTTTGCGGGTTGATAAAAAAAGAAGGTTAGAGTAAGTAGACTAGAGTCAAAGCTTAAGCTAGAGTTGAGTTGGTTCTTGTTTTGATTTTTGTTGGCTGCAGCCCTTTATGGGCCGTATAATTCGAGGTTGAAGCAAGGCACGTGATGAAGGACGATGCTGTCGAGATCTTGTAGATTTTGATTCCATAATCTGAAAAAAGATTATCCTCAAGTATATACATCAAAGTCCTGTATTAATGATGAGGCCAGCAGTGTAAAACCAAAGTTCACTGTGCATCCCAGCGGGAATGGGTGTACGCGCCCAGCCATATGCTCTGGGGGTATCTAACCCAGAATAAGTGCTCCCGAACTAAATTAGAAAGGCATGATAGCCATATATACAAGAATCGAACAGCCAGCGGGAAGAGCAAAGTTGCTCATTCGTTAGAAGATCTTCCCAAAACGCCCGTATCGTGCGAAATATGCATACTTCAACAAAATGAAAGCAACAATAGAGACAATGAAAGTCAGAAGTTCGAGTGATGCCTGCACTAACCCAAACTTCCAGCCGAAGCTCACAACATTACAAACAAGATTAAAATCGAGTACGTCGCTGACAATTCCCTTCTCGTGGTTGCCGCATGACCATTTCCTGGGTATGTTAGTTCAAGATCGGTATATGAAATGGCACAATACGCACCAAAGATCGTTCTGAAGCGTGGTCTCTTTGTTAAGAAATTGGCAGGCGCCCATAGCCGATGCGAATCCGATGGCACTGAGGATTGCGAAGACAGCGTTGATAGCATTATTACTTTTCTTGAACTGTGATAGAGTCAGAACCATCGAAATTCAGAAGGCGGCGGGAACTTACCTTGCTGGAGACACAAGAAAGACTGAGGACCATGATACTTAGCACGAGGTTCATGGCCGCAACACCTGTAAACACAATACAAGGATGGTCGGTAATCGTAGCTGGCTTCGGAACGTTGTCGAGAGGATGGTCTGGTTTGTTCTGGGCCTTTCCAAACATGATGACCGCCGTCAAAATCAGAGAAAGCGAGACGACCATAATGAGAATAGCAAGAACTCGAATGTAAATCCTGGAGTTTTGAATATATATTAGGACTGACTTTTGCAGCTTCCCAGTCGATTCTTCTTGCTCTTCGTCCTTCTCTTTCAGACTGCTAATCTCGGTCGAGGAGGAAGAGTGGATATCTCGTTTGACGTAGATATTGGGGTCATGTTTCTCATCTAATGAACTTTGTGAATATCCAAAGGAGACTTGACGAGTATAGGCCGCGGGAACAGGAACCGCAGGCTCTTGCAGAACAGTTTCTATTGTAATCAGTTAGCAAAGTTCTAAGAACTTGCAACTAAGCAAATAAAAAGGTACAATTCGCAAAGCCTATTCAACTTGTGCGAAATCCTCAGCAAAGGCTCCACAGCCACTGGTCAGTGAGCCCAGTCAGAGCTAGAAGGGACCTGCACGCAAGCTGCTGGTATAGTTCGAACACAAAGGAAGAAATTCCTTACCATTATAGTGGGGCATTTCCGCAAAGGTTGTCTGCCAAATCGCGTTTCACAACACTCAATGAAGAGGTCTTAAAGCAAGTAGTCCAGAGGAGGAGCGGAGCAAAGTTCTCACTGCGTCCGCGTCGCTGGAAGCCATATCTTATATTCATATGGTGGTAGTTGCAGCTGGATGTCAAGGCTGAGCTGAAAATAGCGGTCGATCCCTTGAAAGGCTACTCCAAAACCATGTTTTAACCTTTTTGAAAGGATGCATCGAACGACAGATCGGCCTTACCCATGGCTGAAAGTCGATCGTGGCCACTCAGAGCGGGCCAGGTGGGAGATCACCGGCCCAACGCGAGAGGTGGGTATTCCACATCTTCTGGTGGCTGACTTCCTGCAAGCTGAGTGGGAGATTGTTTGTTGGCTGCAGATGTTTTGGTGTTGTCAAATATGCAGTCTCCCCTGAGCCGAGGATTGACAGGGCGGCCAGGCCGAAATCGCCAAGAAGAGTCTATTTTAGGGACATTCGGCAAATGCAGCAAATTAACCTTCTTCCCCGCAACAACGGCATTTCTATCTACAGACGTAAATCTAAATCAAGCACAGCCACGACGGCAACTGGATCAAGGCATAACAGCCCAATCGAAGCTGTGCCCTCGAGTCCAGATATTCAATCGATACTTGGATCAGCATTGACATCATCCGAGAAACATCCCTCCAATCGTTGCCTCCTGCTCAGTCAGGTTTCAAGAGACAAAGAAGGCTACGAAACATCTCCTTGGATCCTTTTCCGCAATTTACTCCACACCACCTGATACTCGTTCCACGCACCTTCGCCAATTACTGCCCCACTGCTGCATCACTGAGGCTCTGCTTTGGCTAAAGGCCTTAAATCCTTATTCAATTTCTCGACATTGCTGGCTATTAAAAGAGCGGCAAAACAATAATGATGCTACAGCTATCTGTTGCAACAGAAGCAGATGTGGACTGCATTGCATCGATTCATCTAGCAGCATTTGACTCCAACTCTTTACTGCATGCTCAATTCCCAACACCCAGTAGTCTTGAAGGATTGCACTCATTTTTGCGTCAGGATGCTCTCAGCACCATCCGGAAGGGGGAGAGTTCCGGAAAGATCGTCTTGGTGGTCAGAGAGACAGAATTTAACGATCAAATCGTGAGCTTCGCCAAGTGGGATCTACCTCAGACGTCCCAAGGCATCTTCTATTCTGACATCACGTGGCCGGAGGGTTGTCGACAAGAATACCTGGATGAATATATGGGCAAGGCGGAATCGGCTAAGAATAGAGTTGTTGGAGATAAGCCATGCTACCGTAAGACTTGTATCTGGTTTATTACTTTATGACATTTCGTTTGTTAGTATTTCTGGTATGATCTACTCCATACTTTGGCGAGGAGTAAGCGCTCGTTCGTCTCATATACTTCACCCCGTAAGAAGAATGCCGACCTTTCATGCTCCCATTTTCACTGTGAAGGAACATGCTTACAGCATGTGAAGGTCTTACATTCGTCGCTACACACCCTGATTTCCAAGGTCGCGGAGCAGGATCCCTGCTCACGGAATGGGGCCTGAAAAGAGCGAAACAAGATAACGTACCGGTCTATCTTGAGAGCACCATCGCTGCATCTTCACTCTATCGGCGATTAGGATTTGTAGCCCTTGACGGATTATCGATGACGTTACCCGGGGATGGACCGGCCGGTGGACCGAATATTTACGAAGAAGTCTGCATGCGAAAAACATGGGAAGACGACGACCAAGCCGGAATGGATTATTGGGACTCCAGTTTAAGTATTTCAAGCCTTTTACAAGATTACGAGGTTGGGATTAAACCTCAATATGTGGTACAAGCTATATTTGAACGCATCAAGGCGTACAAGCAGGTCCAGCCGTCTGTTTGGATCTACCTTCAGCCTATCAGCGAGGTCATGAGAGCTGCAAATGAGCTCACGATACGTTGGCCTGATCCTAAGAATCGGCCCGTCCTATACGGAGTTCCTTTCAGCGTCAAAGACAGCATCGATGTAGCGGGAATTCCGACCACAACTGGTTGCCCTCCCCTCGCTTTCACGCCAACTACCTCCGCACCGGTGTACCAACGATGCATCGACGCCGGTGGGCTTTTCATCGGGAAGACCAATATGGAGCAACTTGCAACAGGCATGACAGGTTGTCGAAGTCCTTTTGGGACGCTACACTCGACCTTCAGCAAGTCTCATATTGTTGGCGGCTCAAGCAGTGGAAGTGCTGTTACTGTAAGTCAAGGCATTGTATCATTCTCACTTGGAAGCGATACTGCAGGCTCAATTCGAGTACCTGCCATCTTCAACGGCATATATGGCTTCAAGCCAACGAAAGGGACCGTATCAGCAAGAGGTGTCTCACCAGCATGCCTTCACCAAGACTGTGTATCATTTCTCACGTCCAATGTTGAGGATGCAGAAAAGGTATGGGAGGTCTGCAAAGGCTTTGATAAAGGAGATTTCTTCGCCAAGCTGCCTCCTACAAGCTCCGTTCGCAGTCAGGAGCAATATCGGTTCCGCTTTGGTATTCCTCCTGCCGCAGCATTAGAAATTTGTAGCCCTCCATTCAAAAAACAATTTGCCGAAGTTGTTGGAGTACTTCAACAACATGGCAAATTGGCTGACTTAGACTGGAGACCATTCTCAGCAGCCAATGAGCTTCTATACAACAGTTCCTTTGTCATGGAACGACTGACCATTCTGCCGGACGGTTGGTTCACTCAGAACAAGCAATTACTTCACCCTGTCACAAGACAAGTTTTCGAAGGGGCATTGGCGAGGAACAGTTCTGCTATGGACCTCTTTAAAGATCTGCACAAGCAGGCTGAATACAAAAGGGCTGTTGAAGACATTCTGACACTCGAGGAAGACCTTGAGAGTGAGATCGCCGAGATAACTTTGATGGTAGTTCCAACAACACCGTTTCATCCTACAATCGAAGAGGTCGGGGAGGACCCAATTGGGATCAATGGTAGGTTAGGAAGCTTTGCTCATTTTGCTAATGTCCTGGATTTGGTGGGGATTGCAATGCCGTGTGGTACTTACGAAACGGAGGAGGTGGTGGAAGGCAAGAGGACAAGATTACCGTTTGGTGTTACCATTCTGGCTGGTGCTGGTCTCGAAGGAGAGCTATTGAGAATTGCTAAAGTGGTTGAGGAATCTCTCCAGGATATCGGCCAGGAGTAGCTTGGCCAGTGTTAAAATCTGGCCTACGAAGCAAGACTGGGGATGACGAATTTGGAATTTGCCATGAGTGAAGTGTTGGACGGAATCCTGCATGCTTACTGTATCAGGAAACCACGCGAAGCCAAAACCCTCCGACGCCGGATAAATGTCCCTTCAATCAAACAACCAATTCCCAACCAATTCCGAGAACCAGTCTCTATTCCCTGCATTCTGCCATAGTTCCCTGCCCGCTTCTTTGTGGAACTCAGTCACTAAACCACAGCTGAAGAAGATCCCTTGCTCATCAAACCGTTCGTCCTATGTTGTACCAGCTCGGTTCTAAACACGAGTTCTAGCTCACTGTCGTATATGCGTGTTTCCGTGAATGAGAGTTTGAACATTTTTTTCTATTCCACAAAACATTTAAATTGTGTTTGCATAGTTGCTATCTGGGAGAGTCTTCGGAAATTTCTTGTTCCGTGGTACGAAGATCTGGCCACGTTCTATTGTACTGTATTGATAATCGTGGACAGCACGTTGAGAAATACAGCTTGGTGACACGCATCTGTGAACAAGAAGCAAACGTTATGGTGGTGTTGACGATCAGCTTCAGCGAGCTGCACCATTCGGCTTTATGCACCCAAGCTTGCTCGATGCTAACGAGCAGGAATTCAAAGTAGTAGTCAGAAATACCGATTGCTGTCAGTTCTTTTTTTTTCTTCAAATTTCTATACACGCCATTTTTGCCAACGACTTCAAGATACTGAACTAAAAATACATTCAGTACCCTCGAGTCTTCCTGCTGTGAAAATTCAGTGAGATTTGATGCAAAATAAAGCTTTGGTTACATGAAAATTGCACCCTGATACCGAGTAAGATCTCGAGAACATTCCCATATGTCACGCCATGTAGCACCTCGTGCTGTTCGTGTTTTCCAGTAGTCTAAGCTGCAAGTACGCGCTCGGAGCCTTTTTATCCCAAGCTCCCAAGTAGCTTTCGACTGAGAGGCAGCACACGACAGGTATGGGATTCACTTTGAATTTACAAAGGCATCCGAAAAAAACTTTTCTTCTTCCCTCCTCATTTTTCGCACAACAATTTTACATTGACGTGTACATTTTGAGCTCGACACAACCTCATCAACTTTCGTCCAGGTCACTAGCTGGAATCGATATCACTATTAAGTGAGCTAGAGACAGTACCACAACCCGTTACTCTTAACTCATCACGTACAATTCTCACCCTTACGATTGCTTGCAATGTCCTCCAACGTTATTCGCTTCCTGGTCCTCTTGGCCTTCTCAGTCTTCTCTGCTCGAGCCGCCCATGCACAATACTTCGCCATCACCGGCGTACATACTGGCACTGCTCAATCTGGTGCAAGACCAGCAAGACGCAATATCTTGGACATGCAAAATGATACTCCAACATGGTAAGCCGAGCTCACTCCATCACTGCAAGAAGTGTGCTGATCTAAGACAGGTCTCTTTATATCCAAGCTCTGAGTACCATGCAAAGTATGGATGAAAACGACCAACTGTCGTACTTTCAAATTGCTGGCATCCATGGCCGTCCGTACATTACATGGAATAACGCTTCTGAAGTCCCCGGCTCTGGATGGGGTGGCTATTGTACTCACGGTAAGTATTGACGCCCAACTATCAAATCTGATTTCTTATCAATCGTACAGGATCAATTCTCTTCCTCACATGGCATCGACCATATCTTGTCCTCGTTGAAGTAGGTCTACTCCAGATGCCGTTGACAATCGCTAACCGAGTTTCAAGCAACTCCTTGCTAGCCACGTACAAGCAATTGCTCAGAGCTATAACTCCACTATCTACGAGGCTGCTGCAAATAACTTTCGGCTGCCTTACTGGGACTGGGCTTCCATCCCTGCAATGCCAGATGTCGTTAGTGAGCAATATATTCAGATTACGACGGCTTCTGGAGTAAAGACAGTGTCGAATCCATTATATCAGTGAGTCGCACTACCTTTATCTTAGCCTACTACCCACTCAAAGAGCAATGCATTTTTGAAAAAAACGGTGGTGCCGTTTGCATAATTATGATCCAAAAATGTTGATCGGATAATTTTTAGGTACAAATTCCCCTCCTCCCTGAATCCTTCATATTTCCCGGCATCCGATGGTCCCATAACGCAAGACCCTTATACAATCAGAGATGTCACCAGTACTGTCAATGCGAAACTTCAGGCCAGTGGCGCGATGGCAGCTGCTGTAGGTTTTATGAGCCCTCCCTCGTTGCACTGTGGTAGTTGCTAAATCTCCTAGTATCGCGCTCTGACCAAAGAAACTTCTTTCGATGGATTCTGTACTTCCGCCGCAGCGGGTCTTGCAATCGAGAACATCCATGACAATATCCATGTTGACATTGGTGGCGGTGCAGGTCACATGAGTTTTCTTGCCTATTCTGCGTTTGACCCAATCTTGTAAGTGATTGGCCTTTCTTACTGCCCTGCAAGTTTTTCGACGATTTTGTCTCCTCTCACTCTCCGCGATTTTCGGTTGGCTAACATCGATCCATAGCTGGCTCCATCACACAAATATTGACCGACTCTTCGCAATATGGCAAGCCATTCATCCGAATCAATACTTGACACAAATGGAGGAAGGCACCGGTACATATACAATTCCTCCAGGAACCCTCGATACCCAATATACTTCGCTCGAACCCTTCACCTCAAACGGCAGAGACCAATTCTACACCTCAGCATCTTCTTGGAAGACGAGCACGTTCGGCTACACATA
Source organism: Stipitochalara longipes BDJ (assembly GCA_009732865.1). Classification (NCBI taxonomy): domain Eukaryota; kingdom Fungi; phylum Ascomycota; class Leotiomycetes; order Helotiales; family Hamatocanthoscyphaceae; genus Stipitochalara; species Stipitochalara longipes. Next base: position 2,299,764 of record ML769333.1, on the reverse strand, counting down.
TCCAGAGATTTCGGACTGGAATCAAACACCAGCACAACTCAAGTCAAATGTAACAGCGACAATCAGCAGGATGTACAACCCCCAAGCATCTGCCAAGCGCGCCGCATCGCCTGGTATCCAGACAAAAGAATGGTCTATTGCTCTCAACGTCTCAAGATATAACCTTCATGGCGCACGCTTCATCATCCGAGTATTCCTCGGCCAGGTGCCTCAGAATCCAGAAGACTGGCCCATCTGCAATAGCCTTTCTGGCTCCTTCTCCGTGCTCCCTCCTCCGCACCAAGGCAACGGGCCATATCCAACTATCATCGCGTACTCGGAAATTTCTTTGACCAAGGGCTTGACGGAGAATGGCGTTGATCCGACGAATGTTAAGGCCGTAGAGAAGTGGCTGGAGAATAATTTGCACTGGGGTGTGCAAAAGGTAGGTCATTTGTGAGAAGGTGAGGAATTAAAGTGAGCTGACCGGGTGCAGTTTGACTTGACCGTTGTCCCAAATGAGCAGGTTCCCAGTCTGCATCTAGTTGTTCAGGATGAAGATGTCACCCCGCCGGGAGATATCACTGAACTGCCAACGTACGGAGAGACGACTTTGCATCCGGAGATCACTCAGGGCAAGTAGGTACGAATATGGGGGCTGATCGAAAGTGATGCGTGCTCTCAAGCTGCTAGAGGTTGCGAGCATGACTGGCCTGATTTTCTACTGACACTGTCACCATCGCTTTTGCCTGTTCTGGGCGAGTGATTCTGAGCTCTGCTTTGCAGAGCTAATAAGCTGCGAGAATTGATAGATCGCGAAGGTCTTCCTATAGGCGATGCGTTTCAATAGAATTTCTGGGAAGACCATGCGATTTCTATACTTGTGAAGTGTGCGATGCCTCTCTCCTGATTGACTCGTGTGACGGAGATTCTATATATATCGACAAGTGATCTGATAGGAAGGAGCAAGCCTGGGAACTTTCGGAATTGGCGGCCGAGCCTTCGTTCCTAGTTCCATTTTTCAGAGTTATACACTCTAGCCTTTCTAGGTTTTTTGAAAATGCAGCTTTGATAGTCTCCGATTTCCAATGCCCCTTAATAGGCTCGCTTAAAATCAAGGGGGGTGATTTTGACTTGCGACCCCATACTCGGTACTAATCACTACGGCTGGCTGCACTAATATTTAGCGTACCACTTCAGCAATCTAACCCTTCTTGAATGAAAGGTTAAGTACTGAAATGAGCAGAATATGCTCAATACACCGGATTCGTGCCGTACAGGCGAGTTCTATACGTTGTACCGAACCCCCGATGGGGAGTAAAATCTCACGAGGGTTTTCATAGGTTGGACTTTTTCGCAAAGAGTTGGGAACTGGACTTTTCCTTCTGTCCCTTAGTTTCTGATCTTGTGCAAAGCTTGATTGATATTCATCATTTTTTACATTCTATGAAATTTTTGGTGAAGTTCGCTACCAAAGTAAAGGGGGGTCCAATAAGGGTGCTCCCCGGACGTCCCCACTTCGCGACCCCCACCGGGCCGTTCCGAACCTTACTGAGGCGGCTCCGGTTGGCCTGCGATAACACAGTTCGGATTCGGAAGCATTTTGGCAGCACCCAGCACGTGAGCGCTGCACTACGCTTGGGTTCCAGCTCCACGATCGTGTCTCAACCCCGTTATCCCGACCGTGGGACGGGCATGGATGTCCTTGGCCGCGTGGCGGGTGGGGAACCAAAGAGAGGCAAGGAAATTGGACGCTGCTGCTCGATCTATCTGCAGTTGTATATCTTCAGCGATGCAATGCACAGAGGTCTCCAACGCTAGCGAGTCAAGCGAGCACCTGTCTGCCCAATCCGCGCCCAGCCCCGCCCATACTACCTACTCTACCCCACGAAAAGGCTCCCTCTCCATTTGGCCCTTCCAGAGGCGTGGAGACGACATGTGCTGTGTAACCTCCAGAACATTGCAGCGCTATCGGACGTGCAGGCAAGCCCTCTCTACGCGGGCACCGGCACGGGCGCGAAGGCCCAGACATGGCGACTTACTACTTATTTAACATGCCTCGGACCGTATCGATCGGCATTCGGGCTGCTTAGTTGCTCTTGAGCTCCTCGGTGACGGGCCTTCTCTGAATAGTCCAGGTCTCTAGCTTGTTCTCCCAAGCTTACACCTGAGAGCTTTGAGAGTTTTCTATCCTCGAAGAACCTTAATGCCCACTTAATATTGAGCGAGATGGCGACCAACCCGAGTGACGGCGGGCGTGCCGTGCCTACCATAGAGAGTATCCATGAAAAAGACGGCCCCTCGCCCGTCGTCCAGCAGACCGATGCTGCCTCTGCCTCCGACATTGATGCCGATGATTTGCCCAAGGGATACTTCACCAGGCCGGCTTTCCTAGGAACAATGGTGGCCGCTGGCCTTGCTCTGGCCGGCGTAAGAAGCCCCTTACTGTTCACTCCACTACCACTAATTCACAATGCTAACTTGGTTATTTGGGACAGGGTGGTGGCACATTCGCTCTTGTTGCGCCTCTTCTTGGCATTATCAACAACGATATTGGTCCCGATCCTAATTATCTCTGGATTGCACTAGTCTATACGCTCACGCTCGCGATCGGACAAGTTCTCGTTGGCCGCCTCTCTGATCTTTTTGGACGTAGATGGTTCTTCGTCTTGGGGTCTGCTCTTGCTCTTGTTGGGACTATCGTCAGTGCAGCCGCTACATCAGTTCCTATTCTTATTGGTGGATCTGTTCTAGTCGGATTCGCTGCAGCTCCTCAACTATCGTACACATTTGTAATCGGGGAACTTATCCCGTTCAAGTATCGATTTCTCGCCATGGCATACGTGTACACCTGGGTAAGTTTATGCCTATACTAAAATGCTGTCTTTCTGTGCAAGAGTTCCAAATATGAGAGCCTCACGAGAGCTTGCATGTATATGTCTTGGGAGCCTTGCACTTCGGCTCCGAGCTCTCTGGAAACTCAGGAAGTGTACATGTTAATTGGGTGGTAGGTAACCGCCATCTCAGGATTTGCACCTGCAATTGCCTATGCCTTGGTACAACATACCAAACATACGTGGCGTTCCTGCTACTACCTGATGATTGGCATCAACGCTGCATCAACGCTATTCTGGTACTTCTTGTAAGTCCAAGAACGGCCCACTCACTACACTTTTCGATTCAGCTTCTAAGGAAGAAATAACAGCTACAACCCTCCGACGTTTGACGAGAAGTATAAACACAAAAAGACTAAGCGAGAAGTGATTCAAAACTTCGACTTTATCGGCTTGGTATTATTAGTAGGCGGTCTTCTAATTTTCCTTATGGGTATATCTTGGGGAGGATCTTACTATCCGTGGAAATCGGTGCATGTTATTACGACCATTGTTGTAGGCTTCGTCACTTTAGTGGTCTTTGTTCTCTACGAGGCTCTCGGTAAGCCTATTTCAATACTGAATGGCTGTTTCTTGGTATAATAACTCCGAGTATAAGAGCTTCAGGGGAGCATGTGTCTTGGGAGCCTGCTTCACCGACTCCCGAGCTCTCTCCTAAAAGTCAAGAATTATCTATGCTAACTTAAGAATAGTGCCGCTTAAAGAGCCTCTTGTCCCTATGCACCTCTTTACGAATATCCCATGGGTAGCAACTATGATGGTAGTTGCGCTTGGAGCTAGTGTTTATTATGCCTTTGCTATTGTCTGGCCAACAATGGTCTTTTCGATCTACACGAACGATTTGACCTACGGGAGCTTGCTTTGCTGTGTTGCCGGCACTGGCACTAATGCTGGGCAGCTGGTTTCCGGTTCTCTTTGCCGTCGTATCGGCAAGCAGCGGATTCAATTAATCGTAATGACGATATCTATGGGGGCATTCCTTGGTGGTAGGTCTTCATAACTCATTTGCACCTAGTTGATCTTATTTAACGGACTTCTAGCCTGTGCATGCGCGACTCCATATAACAAGCACACGGTAATAGCATGTTTGTTCATTGGAACCTTCTCGATGGGCTACATGGATACTGTTGGCCTCACCATTACCGGCATTGCAATCCGAGATCAAGCTGAGATCGGTACTGCAGTGGGATTAGCGGGTTCAATGCGTTCTACTGTGTCGACGGTGGCATCGACTATCTACACCACGATTCTCACCAATCGCTTGCAAAAGACTATTCCTCAGGAAGTGCCACCCAAACTCATCGCAGCCGGCTTGCCTGCGTCGTCCGTCGAGTCCTTCTTGTCAGCGGTCGCCATCGGTACTCCTGCTGCCTTTGCCAAGGTCCAGGGACTAACTGCTGCTATCGAGGCAACTGGCATGGCCGCCTACAAGATTGCTAGCGCCCACGCATACCAGACTGTTTTCTATTCAACCATTGCTTTCAGTGGTGTCTGTGTTATACTCACCTTCCTTACCCCAAATGTTGACGATCGGATGACCAATAGCGTGCCAGTGACTCTTCTCCACAAAGAGGCGAAGGATGAGGAGAAGTAAATTTGGTTTCTTCTTTTAATGTTGGAATATCTGGATGGGGTAATTTATACGAAATCTTATGAGGAGTTCCAGGTTTGTGAGAGACACTAAGTGAGGGGTTGTTTTCATGGCAAAGCATTAAAGCTATTGTCTTCTTTTTTTCGAGTAGGTGGAGTCTGGAATTTCGCCTTTCCTGTTGCAAGCTTGTAACAGCGCTTTATAACAGTTCCTCGTAACCGTGTTTCGTAGCAGACCTTCGTGAGTCGTAATAGCAGTTCGTGATAACTATTCGTTTTCTTTAGACACTTTTCGCAAGACCTAACTTATATACTCACCGGAAAATAGCCACGAATGAGCAGCTAATTTGCTAGTTCATGAGCAAATCATGGTCGTGTGGTCCATCACGGGTTCCTTCCGCTCATCTCTTATTTATCAGCCTGTCCAATAGATTCCCCATAAGGTGCCTACTTTCGTCACCAGATCCATCACCACAACACAATCTCCACTTTCTGCTTGCAGAAGTCTAATTATTCACAAGAAAGCAAGACATTTGGCTGTTAGTTTTGATGAGATTTACCTTCCTTAACTTCTCATGTTCAGTTATGTGCTAAAAATAGAATTTAATTATCTATTTTTCAGTTAATTCACTGGGACGAAAGCTTTAAAGCGGTATAAAGTGCGATGAGACGACAAGATAATAACAACGCCGGCTTTAACAGGATTTCCCCACTGCTAATTTCACAAGTCGGGGCCCAATCTAGAACATCTCGACAAACTGGATTCAAGCCAAAAATCTCAACGCGGACTGGAGGGAAAACTATCAGGTAACATCTCTCGTCCTAACCTTGACCCATAACGCCGGCTTCTTCCACACGATATAATTCTGCAGGTGCTCCCAACCGCTATTATCACCGACCAGCTCAAAGTCAAACAAGAACACCATCTTCGCAATCAGAATCCTGAGCTCCATCCACGCCATGCTATTCCGTCTGTTAGCACGTGTTGAAGAAAAAGGGGGTTCGGGAAATCCAGAACTTGGACCTTACTTGATTCCAAGACAAGTGCCTGGCCCTAGAAGGAACGGGCTGCTAGCGGCAAGGTCATCCGTGTTCTCTGGGTCAAGCCAGCGCTCAGGGATGAACGAATCGGGATCTTTGAAGTATTTGGCGCTGCGCGCCGTGACATAGCCGTGGACACTGACGACTGTCTACGGGTGAGAGTTAGCCTTTATTTACGTACGGAGATGCCGCGGGGAAACGTACTCCGCCGGGAACGAAGTGTCCATCCACAGTCTCGCCGCCCTCGGGGATGACTCTTGGTGTCCCGAAGGGCATGGGTGGAACGAGTCGCAAGATCTCGTTGATGACAGCCGTCATGTATGGAAGAAAAGTCGCATTGTGGCTCGTGATCTCGTGTGATGAAGCATACCGCGTCCGAACCTCTTGCTTGAGTGCCTCGTAAACGCGTGGTGTTTTGCAGAGCCAGTACGTTAAGATGCTCATGACCGTCGCGCTCGTTTCGCTGCCTGCCACTATCATAGCTTGGCTGTACGAAGCCACGTGCCAATCGTTGAGATTTAGCTGGTCCCGTAGCTCAAAGATGTAGGAACAGAAGTCCTTCCGCTCTCCTTCTCCTCTGGCTATGCGCGCTTCGATCTTTGCTCGGGACCGCGTGTAGTGATTGAGGGCCGACTTTTTAATTCTTGGTGGGGCTATATACCAAATCGACTTTTCTAGCAGAGGAGATATATGACCTATAGCACAATCCCATGCGACAAAAACCACTGAATTCACAACTGTTGCAACCCATGGATTGGTTTTTCTGGCTTCGACTGAGCCGAATGGCTCGCCAAAACAAAGATCACCGAGGACTGACTAAAATTAGAACGGTATGCTCATTGACTAACCTTTCACTTACCGTCAGCAGTGACCCATTGATACCACTCCGTAAAGTTTAAAGGACCATTACGGGACTCTTCGGCGATAGCTACCGCGAACATGTCGACATACTTGAGTATAATGTGTTCCTGTTCAAGCAGTGCCTTTGGAGAGAATGCATGAGACTGAGAAGTCAGTTGCAAGTCCAGTTTAAGGTTTTATTAAGACGTACGAGCACTTTCTTCGCTATCGCATGCTCCTCGAGACTCGTGGTGCTAACCAGATGAGGAGCACGGAGCCTAGATTTCGATTAGGAGCCATTTGGACAGGGCGAAATTAGAGCACGACATACGTATCATCCGTGATGAGAAATCTAGGGTCTTTCGGGAAGAGAACACCAGACTTGTGTTGCATGTAGACGTCTTTCCAGGAACCCACAGAAGCAAATGAGAGTTCACCAGGAGCAACGCGGACTACGTCTCCTATCACTTGCTATTAACCGGAATGATACACCATACGTGATGAAGAAGAAAGTACATACCATACTTTTCATGAAGAGCTCTTAGTCTTAGATGACTTGAACCACTGACGATATTATAGGAGAAGAAAATCTGTTGGAATATTAATCACTTTGCTCGTGATCGATCCGTTGCGAAGAAAACTCACTTCTGATATAACCGCATACCACGGACCTGGGAATTGGGCCAAAGGGTGGAAATATAGATTGTAAATCACACGATTAACTATGGAAATCGCTACCTGCAATTCCTCAGTCTCGGTTGTAATACTCCATTCGTAGATACTCACCACTAAAAACAAGAAAAAAGCAAGCGATAGCCAGCCATAAGACGCTGGGAACTGCGTGAGGAAAGCCAGCAAACCCATGATTACGCGCGGAAACGTGGGGAACGGGGAGAACGTGGAATCCGAAGTCGATGATCTGAGTTGAATAATGAATGAATGGCCTTGCGGGCTCGTTGCCCGACGCAGGGTCCTTGTAAGGTGGGTTGGCACTCCGGTCCTCGCTGTTGTGCTGCATCAACCTGCATGTCGATGATTTCGGCTGTGTGGGCAGTGCCGGTTCTGTGCGGGTCTACACTTACGAGTCAACTGGGCTTCAGATAGCGTGGGACTGGCCCGAAAAGTGCACCACTTTAGCGAACCAGAGCGTCTCTCACGATTGCTGGTTGCCCTCTCTTCGGGATCTCGAATTCGTTCTCCCGGCCAAGGGCTACTCAAAGGTGGGTCCCATATTCGGGGCTTCCCTATTATGGCATCCTTCTCAAGGGATACCTGCATGTGTTTAGTACGGCTCTTCTTTTCGTCTAGCACTAGTTAAAACTCACTTCTTAAGAGATGAAGCGTCAACAGTCCAATTGTCATATTAATCGCTGCTCCATCTGATGTCTACTTTTCCAAACGGTGACTTCATGACTGCACTCTTCTCAACCGATCTCCTCGAGGATCTAGTCGTTTCTGTCCGCATGCTCCAAGCGGAATCTTTTAGTCGTTGTGAGTTTTTCCCTGGCGATTTCTGTACTTGTTGTGGGCTCTGCTCACGAGGCCTCTTGGAAGACTTATTCGGTCGTTGTGAGCTTTTCGATATCTGTTTCGCTAGCGAGTTCGAACTCTTCTAGGGAGCTTTCTTCGGAGAAGTCGGGCTCTTCAACGTTGTCTTGCTTGGTGATATTGGACTTCTGAGAGGAGACTTTAGAGGAGAATCCGTGGGCCTCAAAATCGACCTTTCTGGCGATTCAACAGCGTCTCTTGGTCCGTTGAAGTTCGACTGAATCCCTTGGGCTTGGTTGAAGATAGAGGCAATGAACGAGTTTGGATCCTGGAAATTGGTATGGCGAATCTCCTCAACTTCAGCCATATAACGAGGTTTTTGTTGCTCGTACAGATTCGTGATCACTGCTTTAGCTCTAGCAACTGCCGTTTTCTTTACTGATTCAGACATCTTGAGAGCTTTATTAAGTCAAGTTAGCTGGAATGTCTCCTTAAGAATATGGAATGTTGTTTTGTGCTTACTGGCCTTCCCTTTCTCTCTTACTTTGATGACTGTCTTCAAAGGTCGCTCACAGGAGCAGCTCACGGTTAATTGCCGCGGCAGGCACACTACTGTCGGAATTCCGGCTTCTAAGATTGTGCGGCATACCTTGCATGAGACATTCTTAGCATCTACAGGTGGCTGGATAATCCGTAGCCACTCTTCGTCCGAAACTTCGGGGGGAAGCACCCTGCTCCTTGACACACTATCCCATCTCTACAGCAGTTCAGCCGACAACTGCATTTTCCCAGCATCTTCAATGACTGCTGTGGCGAATTGGGAGGGACAGGAGCTTCTGATGTTGGCATGAAAGATCTTGTAAGTTCTTGGGCTGTTTTCATGAGGCCAGTGACAGCTTCTCCATTCATAAACTCAAACAACTGCTGGAGCTGCATTCCATCCTCGTGCCAGAACTTGTTGAACCGCTCCTCCCCATTTGAGTGTTCTTGTTCCAGGCCGTAGGAATTAAAGTGTATATGTTTGGCTTTGCTGGTATATGGTCCTGGTTGTGCAAGTTCGCAAGAGGGTTCGTCCCCAGTGATTACAGTTCTAGCTGTTACTGCTTCGTAGAGAAGATTCTGCTGTATTTCAGAGTTTCTAGATGCTTCTGCCTCAGCCATTCTCGGCCCGGGACGCCCTCGTCCTTGTCTCCTGCCAGAACTGTGCATTGCTGACTCGGCGATTGTCTTTGGTGTATTTTTCGTTGTCATTCTTTTGAATTATATCTTCCGTTATTCGTTTCGGCCGGCTGATATGTTTAGCGGGAGGACGTGGCTTGATGGGTGAAGTTGGTGAAGGCTGAAGACTTTCCGTCACGGCCCTCTTCGTCGTTGAAGCTTGAGGCGATGGCTGATGAGTCTCCGCGATTGAATCCTTAATCTGAGAGATGTTGTTTGGTGCATTCTTAGCTATCGTTTTCTTCCTGGCCTCAATCTTTGTAGCGCGCTTGGGTGGGCCAGTAGATTTGGCTAGAGAACGTGGCTTCACCGGGGATGTTGGTGGAAGTCGAGGATTTTCGGATTTTACTGCCCGTGAGCGCAGATTTCGGGCATGTCCCACGGATTTCGTCATTTTAGACTTGTTACCAGCCTTCGGAGCCGTTTTCTTGGAAGGCGTGATGGCTTCTGAAGGAAAATACAAATTCTTGCTGAGCGAGAGCACTTTTAAGATTCGAGGATCAAAAACAAGATCAGGAGGATCTAAACGAAATTTTTAATAGAGATTCTTGCAGAGAATTATGAGATTATACATTCTTGAGCTCGACAAACAATACTATTGCTGCGGAATGCGTTGCCACGGCACATCATCCAGAGCTGCGGGATATCCTGGGCGCTCGACATAATTTCGAATGCACGATGATTTCCCATAGTCATGTAAAATAATACTAATCCGGAGTAGGACTTCCAACTCTTTTCTTGAATGGTTTTGACAATAAAGCTTGACTATACTTGCAGCTCGACCAAGGAATAAGGAAATGATAGTGAAGAAACGCTTATTCTTGTGTCCCTAATATACCGACTGCTTGCATAGGGTCATCAGTATCAAATATCAGTAGTCGCAGAAATTAGAGACTCTGAAGCAGGTTCAAGTTGGGCAGGGTTGAAGGGGTGGATCCCTTTGAGCGCTTTGACTCTAAAAGCTTCATGCACATCGTGTTATCTGATGAAACTTCCCATCAGCCCCGCTAGGTTTGATTGGCCCGCGAACCCGTAGACTGCAAATGTGCGGGCGCAAAAGTTATCAGATGGTGGCTAAAGAGGGAATTTTATAGTAAAGGTGGGGGTGAAAGCTTCCTTAGCGACGCCAGGCATCACCAAAAACGCCAATGGAAAGCCTTCAGTGACGTTCCAATACGTATCGCTGTCAGAGACCTTCAATCAGGGAAAGGCTTACTGAATTCGTTGCTGTGATGGGTTAGCCGTGCAAGCCATTGTGCCGCTGCAGGCAGCATGACAAAATAGTCAACTTTTGTTTGTTCTTCTCTTCCAAGTTCCAGCAACGGCCACCAAGCTTGTGAATACCTTCAACCCCTTCCACGAGTTGAGTGACAACCTCGACCGGCATCACCGGAGCAGCGAACCTCTGTTAGTTCAGGATGGCAACCAAATACCTTGTCAAGGTCCTCGAGGAGCTTGGCCTGGTTTCTCTTTACAAATCCACCATCGACACCAAGCTCCTCTGCATTCAACGATTCGTCCGTCTTTTTGCATATGGCGCGTCGACGCTCATTCTGGTGGCATACCTTAGCGCTATTGGCATCTCGGAAACGAAGATTGGTCTATTCATGACCCTCACGCTTGTTGGAGATGTCTGCATCAGCTTCCTGTTGACCATATTTGCCGATGCCTTGGGAAGGAAAGCGATTCTTGCTCTGGGAGCTGGCTTGATGACTGTTGCAGGCACGATGTTTGCTTTATTCAGCAACTATTGGATTCTGCTTATTGCAGCTATTGTCGGTGTCATTAGTCCAAGGTAAGATTTAATTCCACATGTGCAGAAAGCTTCTAACAATCGGAAAGTGGTAATGAGATAGGGCCCTTCCGAGCCATTGAGGAGTCGACTCTTGCGCAGCTCACTCCCCCAGCGAATCGGGGAGACATATATGCGTGGTATTCTTTAATTGGCACGGCCGGATCTGCATGTGGGATGATGGTGTGTGGATGGCTGCTCAATTATATGATGAGCAATCTGGAATACGATCAGGTTGCAGCATACAGGGCTGTCTTCTGGGGATACGCTGCTGTTGGTCTCATCAAGCTCTGCCTAGCAATGGCACTGAGCAAAGCATGCGAAGCCGAGAAGAAACAAGCGCCACCTGCAGCAGATCCGGAGACGGCACCTCTGCTTGGAGATGGCGCTGAGGATGAAGAGCCTAAGAAGAAGCAATCGAGATTGCTGGCCCTGTTACCAGAAATCAGCAAGGAGAGCAGAATCATTGTAGTCAATCTTTGCATTCTGTTTGCACTTGACGCTTTTGCTTCTGGTCTTGCCCCTCTGTAAGTAACCCCTTTTCTCGTACCCTGCAGAGTTCTTGCTGATTGCAACTAGCTCCTGGGTGATCTGGTTTTTTAAGAAGAAGTTCGACCTCAAGGACGGAATGCTTGGTTCCCTCTTTTTCTCAACTAGCATCATCGCGGCAGCTTCAATGCTGGTAGCCTCGTCAATTGCAAAGCGGTTCGGGAATATTAAAGTACGACCCCATCTACCCTTACCATAGGTAGCAGAGCTGACACAATTTCAGACAATGGTGTTCACCCATCTTCCTTCCGCCATCTTCCTCGCCCTCATCCCCGTTCCAAACAGCCTGCCATTCGCAACCATGTTCATCGTGCTGCGCTCCTGCACCCAATCCATGGACGTAGCACCACGCTCAGCTTTCCTTGCTGCAGTCGTGCTCCCCCATGAACGGACCGCAGTCATGGGCGCCATCAACGTCGTCAAGACATCCGCCCAAAGTCTCGGACCGACTATTACTGGTTTACTAGCCCATAATAATTTGTTCTGGGTAGCATTCGTGACGGCTGGCTCGTTGAAGGCAACGTATGACCTAGGGATGCTGGCTGTGTTTGCAGGACATAAGACGAGAGAAGAGCGGGATGAAGAACAGAGACAAGCTGAGGAAGATGAGCAGTTGAGAGAGAGTGAGGACCCGAATGAACGGTAGGTAAGCAGGAGAAGTCAGAGGTGGTGTAAGTGCTACGTGAGTCCTTACTTATTATAATACCCTCTTGCGTTGTATGATTTGAACATTTTGGCACGATATTGCTTGTATAATGACAAAAAAGGTCTCGTATGAATCCAAAGGAACAACTTATTTCCTCCGGTTCTTCAGACATCAATAAGTCGTATCGTTGTAATTGACGGCAAGCGCTGTCTCATCATCTGACCTGATCTATCAAGACTTGCCACTCTCCAGCTGAGGAAAATATCTACTTCATCTTCCCTCTCTTCCAAACCGGATAAAGCCAATCAACCTTTCCATCTTTGGGGTAAAGGAGGGATGATCATCTCGTCGACGAGGAAGGACGATCTCATCAATAGTCAAACCCGGTCTCGCAAATATATCCCTATCTCTGGTCCTCATAACCCTCATGAGCAAGCTACTATATACCAATAGTCGCACATCTTTTAATATGTGACACGAGATTAGATTAAAGAGATAACGATCTTCCATTCCGGCCAACTGGCATCAGGTGGGGTCGATGTGGACGGTTTGGCCTTGGGGGTCACCTGAGATGCAGAAGCAATGTCCCTCCGTATCTTCTGCTGACACCCACTCGTCATTCCTGCCTATCACAGACAGTGGAACTATATCTCGTGGGAAACACTCATGTTGTCTTTATCTGAGGCACCGCTTATCCGGGAGAAACCTTGGGCCGTCGATTATTTTATATTGTGGCTTTGTGGCTTGAAGGCGTGCCGTGCATTGCATGCTCGCCAAATCAGCAGCACACCTAAATTGCACGTCACGCCTCACTTGCAAACGAAAGGCAAGGAAGACTTTTGGGATGCAAAGAGATGTTATTAAAGGCATCCATTTTACAAGACTAGCTAGGTAATGTTTGAACTGAGCGAGGCAGCATGACACATGACAACGTGCAATGAAGCACGGAACTAACAGAATTTTAACGATACAAGCAATGGCAGCGACCGAAACGCCGCCGCGATGGGTCTGGCGAGCTCAGACAGTCGAGGTGTTTGTCTCGATCGCGTGTTTCTCGTCCAATGGCCCATGCTCCTCATGTGTCTCCTTCTCAATCTGGTTCATGTCCAAGTGTGCAACCTCAGCACTGTCTCCGTCAAAGATCTTGGCGAGTTCCTCGAGAGTTGGTCCTCGGGTCTCAACATAGAAGAAGTAGACAAATGCGAGTTCGATGAAAATCCAAACCTATGAAGATGTTGGTTAATCAGTCTTTAAAGGAGTAAAGAACGTCAGAACTTACGGTGTAGAATGCGATGAAGCCGTATTGCGGGTGGACGTTTTGCCAGGCGATTGGGTTGGTTTGGTTGCCGAGAACCAACGCAGCTTGAACGGTCAAGTTCATGATCATGAGTCCCTTAGCTCTCAGCTTATATGGGAGAATCTCGAGTGCGTATGCGACGAGAAGACCGGACCATGCAAGTGAATAGAAGACACCGAAGAGCCAGACGAAGGCGACCTGAGGATATCCTGCGCTTTTCACTGCGGTTTGGTTGCTCTGCTCAAACTTTGCGGCAGTGATAGTCCATGCCAAAAACATCAAGCACATTCCGGTGGTCGCAGTTAGGAAAAGTGGTCGTCGACCCACACGATCAACGAGGAAAGCACAGCTGACACTGACAACCAAACTGAGCAATGTTTGGCCTCCATTGAGCTATGATTTGTTAGCGGTGGTATGAAAATTGAAATTCGAAAAAGCTTACAGGGATCTTCTTGCTTTGCTCTGTGATACCCATGCTGTTGTAGATAAGGTTGATATAGTTGCTGAAGAGAGCGTTCCCAGAGTACTGCGAAATAACACCGAGGGAGACAAGGAGAGCCAATCTGTATCGGTTGCCCTTAGTTCTCATGAAGTCAAGATAGCTGCTGGTCTTCTTGTATTCGAATTCGAGTCTCAGGGTTTCCTTGATTTCGCGGAATTCGAAAGCAACTGTGGCGTTCTGCCTGTCACCATTGGCATGGTAGTGGGCGAGGATAGTTTCGGCCTCTTCATAACGCTCCTTGGAGATGAGCCAACGAGGGGATTCTGGAACCCAGTAGATGAATGTGAGTTGGATCACAGCAGGCATGCATTGAAGCAGGGCGAGAGTTCTCCATGACCAACTGTTGGGGATTGTCGAGGTGGCCCAAGCGATCCAGGCAACGACTAGATACATGTTAGTCTTATTCCACAGCTCTCACGAATCATGTTAGCTTACATAGTGCACCCAGATTCCAGAGACAATTGTAGATGGCAGTAACTCGGCCTCGATGTTGAGGATGGCAAAGCTCAGTAAGCAGAACAGGGGATGACATTTGAGCCAAGGAGTTGCCGAAACCAAGAATGAATCGACCTGCGACATACACTAGCACGATGTTAGTATTGAAAGTCCAAAAATTACTAGAGAAATGCGGAGCACCACATTATACTTACTTCCGTAGCCGTTGGCAAAAGTACCGATTAAACCACCAATAATCATGAGGATACCGCCAGCCGCAATAGGAGTTCTACGTCCCCACCAATCTGCCATATATGGTCTATTTGGGCGTTAGTCCAACTCATGATCTGGAGTGAGAGACAACGTACACGAGAGGGAATGAGATCAAGGAACCAATCTGGTAAACAGAGTTCATGAACCCCAACTTGCTTCCCGTGGGAGTGCCGAAATAGTCTTGCCATAATGTGATGTTTTGAGAGGTGTTCAACATCATTCTGTCCACAAATATTAGTTTTGAAACATTTCGAGATGGTGAGGCTGAGAAAACGTACCCATCATAACCAGTGGTTGCGGACGCAACACAGAGGACGGCACACCAAAAGTAAAGCTTTCGCAGACCTGGGTCTGAATACCAGACGACCTTCTCAAACTCAGGCGCCTCAGCCTGGGCGGCATTCACCGCCGTATCGTGAGATGCAACACCGATGGCAACCATCTTGTCAAGAATCGATTGACTGTTGATGGGAGTGGGATTGTCCTTCTGGTTCGCGAGAAGCTCAACTTCGACGAAGATGATAAGAATTCGAACTCTTCAGATGACAGCCAGGGCCCATGGCACTCTTAAAGAAATCCATTGTGAGAATAATGGTATGCTAAGAGTCGTTTACCCGGCCAGTGGCGGCAGGATAAAAGGGAGCTTACTGCACATCGTCTCGTGGATGCAACGCTCGTCGTCTATCCCTTTCCGGATCGCATATGGGGTCGAACAGCAGATCAGGGATCTAGAATCTGGTTCAGAGAGCCAATGAATCTATCCAGGGCGGAGCAACTTAGTAACAATTTCGAGGTTGCGGATAAACAAGATCGACCCGAAACCATGGTCTGAGAAACATTAGCCAGACCTGTGTAGTGATTTCGGGATGGGAGAATCATGTGCTGGAAACAGGGGCTCACCTTCGCCTCTGGTACGAGATCCCTGGCTCTCGATTGGGGTATTCCATGTCCAACCCCGCGCGCCGTTGAAACCGGGGTATGGGGTAGACTTTCTTTGACATGCTCGGGAGACAGGGCTAATCTTTCAGGCTCAACTGCCAGCGGTGCCGGCTAAAAAGGATAATGCTCGAGGCCACGCAGGGCGTCTGATATGTCGGGGCCATCCTTGCAACGAGCCGCTTGAACCTGGTGGCGTGTAGGCGCGAGGTGTTGTGTTTGGCTCTGGATAGGTTGGCGAAAGGCGAGACGGAACGAACTCCCCGCCTGGAACCCACCATAATTACGGAGGAGCGATATTTACAGACTCTGCAGCGGCCGGGACGCTTGGCCGCATGGCAATATGGGCCATCGTTACCAACTTTCAGATGGAATGCAGGCCCTGTAAACAAAGCTGCAGTAGAAGGCGATCTTCTTCTGGGGTGTCGAAATCCGAGAGTCAATGCTCGTCGTTGATTGCAAGTTGAAACGAACGCTCGCGGTGCTTGGCTGTGGTGGCGTGATGGCTGCGGAAACCTGCATGTAAAACATGTGGCGTAGTGTCGGCCGGCTTGACAGTTTGCACTTGCTAATTTTGCTCGTTGCTCGTTGCTCGTTGCTCATTCTGCTTCATCTCCAGATGTACTTTCACTTTCGCCGAGGCACCAAGTTCCACTACAGCTAGACAGTTGATTCTGCCTCAATCACGTCCAACATTTGAATCAATGTTTCCTGTTTAGTAGGCGGGAGCAGTGGGACTTTAAGTGATGCGGTCCCTGCCGTATGGCCTAAAACTTATCTCCAACAAATGTATCTACACCCTTAACTCGATGAGTATTAATTTCGTCCATTTGGCCGGATATTGCAGCTTCAGGGGTTGCACAACATACAGTAATCGTGGATCTTGAGATTCAAGTCAAGCGAAAGCCAGCATGGCTCGAGCGGCCGCTAACCTAAAAATAGGGGGTCTGCCACGTGACTATAGGTACTCGCGTTTACGTGGACAACTCGAATGGTTAAACGCCCGTTAATCAGGGACCAATTTTACGAGCCGGGACACAGCCCGAGGACAATATATGACCCGCGTTGGAACGCCGATGGTAATCAGGGTTGTTTGAAGAGTCCAGCCGGGGAGGAAGTAGACGATCTCTTCGAACCAACTGCTGGCCACCGGATTATCCCCCATATTGGCCTAGCGGGGGCCACGAATATCAAACAATCAAATAGCCTTGAATAGGACCGAGCAAATGAAGTGGCGATGCGTGATGCTGGATCGAGAGATTGGTTGGCCGTCCGAACTTTTTTGGCGATGATCTATTGCCACACGCATCCACTCCCTCTCGAATACGGTATCGATCTGGCTGACCCCCATGTTCGATATTAGGATTCTCAAGTCCAGATCTCATGGATGATTCATATTTGCCAGGAAAGGCTTGCATCGGTGTGCTGCGTGGCTTCAAGCATCTGGCCATGCACAGAATTCAATACTGTACGGTCGAATGGATCTGGATCCTAAAGGGCATGTTGACGCGCCTAAGCGCGCCAGCGGCGTTAAAGAAATTCAAGGATGGCACGTGGCAGCTCTGCCGGCTTCGAGGTTTCTGCGTCGTCAGTCCAGGCTTTTCGCTGAAGACGGGACGAGCCTCCAGACGAACAGTCAGAAGCTTCGTCTCTCGCCTCGATCGATTTCCCCGAACAACCCTATGAATGCCGATGCAAATCTGACTGTGATCTTGATCAGGGATATTCCTGACAGAATCCTGACGGATTGCATTTGCAGGCTTGTCTGACCTTGAGCGCGCACATTACTCAGGTTTCCAGGGCCCTTACTCAGCGGTACGTACACCCCGCATTCGCGATTGCGCCCATAAAACAGAAACTCAGTCATGGACAGCTGACTCCCATAAGTCGCTCTCGCTCCATCCTGCACGCATGCAAAGCGTTTCGAGTCCAGCCAACGCTGCATCGCTATCGCATTGACCATCCTTCTCGAATCCTGAGAGACTGGAACAACGTTTTCGCTCCCTCAGGTGCCATGCGGCCCCACAACCCTATCCGGCCTTACGAGCAGTCACGGACTCACACCATTCCTGATCTGGTCACCACCACTCCACAGCTTCAACTCCCCAGCTTCAACTCCCGGCCCGGGCCTCCATCTCCACGAATCGTACACATGTCCGCCAGTTGGTCCTTTGGGCCGCGGTATTCGACGCGTTCTAGTATTCAAGACTTGCCAAGTGCAAATGTTCTGCCATCAAAAACGGTGGCTATCTCGTAAAGACCAAAGGAGACAGTCGGGCCGTTTGTGGCGTCCAGCTACTTGATCTTGCGTCCCGTTAAGTGAGGGGAAGCCGCCACGCGAGTGATGCGGCTTTTCGCATCTTTGCACGCTGATTGGCCGTGTGGACGTCAAGACTTGCGGGGAGGACGCAAAGCCTGAACTAGCGATCAATGTCTGTATCTGGTAGGACTTGAATTTAGACTTCGGCGTACGCCGTGAAAGTTGACGAGAAATTGAGCTGAGCATTTCTGGCTACAAACGGTTTAGAAGAGGGGTTGCATTCGAGTGTAACGCCAGCTGTTCAGCTCTGATTTTGAACTGGAAGGGCGGGAGCCTTTTCCGAATGGCTTCGAGATGTTGCCACGCGACCGAATATGCCAATCTCTCGCTGATTGTTTTTCGTCATTTGCTCGTATCCAGATTGTTGCCCCCTCCGTGCATTATCGAAGAGGTTTCCACTGACACGAGTTCCATTCCGACTCACGAGGAGTGCAACTTTAAACCTCACCGTATCTCCTATGATAATAGCGTTCCTCTGAAAGAGCAATTATTCTCAGTGGAGGTATTCTCAAAGAATTTGATGTTGTTCCAGCTTCGCACAAATTGTGCTCTAGTGTATGACCAAAAGTTGTACTAGTATTATATGTTCAATATATGCTGTCGAAATCCCAGAAAATAGTTGATCTCAGATTTACCCGTACCAGCTGCTTGGTAAGAGTGTGAGGGATGTCCTTGCTTAGTCTCCTCAGTACCGGCATTAAGGCCCCTGGTTTTAAGAGCAGCATAACCAGGGCACCGGTAAGAACGGTCAAGGCCTGCGTCGCACAAGTATTCTAGTAGGTATCAAGGTTTTTGGAGCAATAATAGCAACTGCAATCACTGCTTAAATTTACATAACTAAGATTATTCAACATATCAACGACAACAATTATAACGGTCGCTTCTACCAGTTATAATAATATACGGAAGTCCTTGATTGAGTCGTGATGAGTTGTCCAATCATCAAAACATCCGCGACTACCTACTAGGGTACCAAGACCATGATCTCGGAGACTTCTCCGGCTTCCCAACCATCAACAAGACGAACTTAGAAAGTGACGAACCACTGTCACTTTTTCCTTCTCGCTACTATAAAGTTTGCGTCTCCACATCATCACCAAATCTAGCTCACTCACAAAACTCCTCTCGATGTTTCCACCCATCAATCACAACAATACAGCAAACCCAACCTGCACTAGCAGGAATATGTGTCCAGCTACTAAAAGCAGAACGCGTCGCACTCTCCAAACAGACTACTGGACCAGACCCCTATAATCTGCCTGTTAAATCAAGAGTACTTACCACAAATCCCTCCAAGAATGGGAATATTGCCCTTAAAGGGGAATTCAGCCTGCAGATTCTCAAGTCGGAGCCATCCTCAACTATCCCTGTTGAACAAATAAATATAGTTCCCTACCGCAGTCCCGCATTGCTAGCTACAAATGAGCCAGATTCATCATCTCAAAGGGAGTAAAAGCTCCTAGCAGATGCTGCTGTGATATGCCACTTATAAATCACCGTTGCTCTTCTGTCAAATCCACAAGAACGAAGCTGCCATCATTCATCTCGTATCCCACAAACGTAAACATGTTCGATCCCTCCACACCTTTCATTTCTGATAACCCTGTATAGCCCTGTGTATATCAAGTTCTTGATTTCATTTTCCAGGGAGGAATAGGAGGAGTCGTGCTTGCTGATGTTTGAAGCATTCCTCAAAGGGTTCCGTCCAGGCTTTCATGGCTGTGCAATTTCGAGAGCTTCCTAACCGACGCAAACAGTGTCCTACCTGGGAGTAACAAATAGAGTAATGGAATGTAATACTCGACCGCAGCTGGGCTTCAGAACAGAATCTCAATGGCTTGTCCGTGATGCTATTGAATTGCCCTTCACTGCTCGAGTGGTTGAGTACCGATCTTCAGCTACTTAGTTAATGCCCTACAAACTTGAAGTCATGATCTGCGAGCTCTCCACCACAGTCATAGGGGGGATGCAGGTAGCTGGCAGCTTTCGAAGGTTGAGATGTTGGAGGCGCATCTGGAAACAGCCGTGATGTCGTGTTTGCGTTCTCGAGCGCTAGATGTTTGGTTCCTTTCTAGCTTAGAATTCCTGTTCTGCCGTTTTGGCATCGAGGCGGCGATCTTATTGAATCGAGAAAATAATTTGTTGATATGAGTAGGGAGTTGAAGGCGACAATGTAAAGTGTGGGCGCACGACGCGCTTCTCAAGACGAAAGGCGTTGCTCACGCGTCTCGCTTGGCGTCGTGAAATCCGGGCACAATTATGCCCACCCCTTTACCCCTTTCGATCCATAACAATAAAACTGACAATAACAATGGCAATATCTCATTTTCTATATACATCATCTCTAAAAGAATGCTACAGCCCCAAATATTTCTAAATAACTCGTGCCTACCAGTCAATAGTAGCGCCATTCGGTCCACCAGCAGCAAGGGCCTTCTTCGACTCAAATGGTTTCCGGCCTCTCATCCCTACACCATTGGGACCGAGTCTCCTATCCAGCTTCTCAAACGGCCCCTCACCACTCTCTCCCTTCTTCACCATCCACTTCTTGGTTCCCAGGACGCCGTCTAGCTCATGCACAGGCGGCAACTTCAAATATACCATGCCATCCTCCCTCTCCTCGCACGGGAAAGTTGCTATGCTCAACTCCTCATCGTTTTGACATCTACCCGCCTGCTCGCCATTTAACTCGAAGTTTCGTTTATGGTTGGGACAAGAGACCCAGAGCTTGTCGTTGGAATCTCCGATCAGGCCGTCAGAGAGCACAAAAGAGCGTTTGTGCGGACACATTTGTTGAGAGGCGAGCCATTTGCCCTTGACTCTGAAAATAGCGAGTTGCGTATCGCCCCTCTTAATGGTCGCTGAGATACCACTCGGGCTCTCATCTGCGCCCTTGAAATGGCTGGCTTCGATGATCGGCTGCCAAGTAAGAGACGTCCACTTCGTGTTCCTGAAATCCTCTTTCACACTCTCCTTAGCCCAGTATACAGGTCTTGTCTGTCCACGATCTTCTTCAAGTTCCATGTTTTGAAGAGTTTCGGGCGTATTGTCGAATTGTTGGAACTTCTTACGGATCTCGGGGTTTTTGATGGCTTCGGCCCATTCGTCGAAGAAGGTGCCTACCAGCTCTTCCATTTGTGCTTCCAGTGAAGCGCAGATACCTAGCTTGTCTTCCAGGACTACTTCACGCAGGTATTTAATGCCACCTGGTAGGTTTTCCAGCCAGCGTGCAGTACGTTGAAGCTTGTCGGCTGTGCGGATGTAGAACATGAGGTAGCGGTCCAGGATGGGCACCACGTCGTCAGGGGGCACATCTTTGGCCAGGAGCTCGCTGTGTTTGGGTGATGCTCCACCGTTGCCACCCACGAAGATGTTGAAGCCTTTGTCTGTTGCAATGAGACCGAAGCTATCACTGCATTAGCCATTGTGCAAGTCAAGTTTGGACTTATAGAACTTACTCTTTGTTTTGGGCTTCAGCACATTCTCGCACGCAGCCACTAACACCTCCCTTCATTTTATGAGGACTTCGGATGCTCTTATATCTCTCTTCCAGTCTCACAGCCATTCCTACGCTGTCTCCAATGCCATATCGGCACCAGGTCGTCCCTACACAGCTCTTCACCGTTCGAAGCGATTTGGCATATGCATGACCACTTTCGAATCCACCTTCAATAAGCTCGGTCCATATAGCAATGAGATCCTGCTTTTGCGCGCCGAACATGTCAATTCTCTGACCACCAGTGATCTTCGTGTATAAATTATACTTCTTGGCCACATTACCAAGCACAATAAGTTTGTCTGGCGTAATCTCTCCAGCACTCACTCGAGGAATGACAGAAAATGTGCCATTCCTTTGAATGTTACCCAAGAATCGATCATTCGTCTCCTGAAGGCCGTGGAGGGGCTTATCCATGATGTGCTTATTGTACAGCGTCGAAAAAATTGACCCAATACTTGGCTTGCATGCCTCACAGCCTTGACTTGTGGGGTCGTTCCCAGCTTCTTTCATAACTTCAGCTAAAGTCTTCAACTTCTTCACGGATATAATGTTGTATAGGTCGGCTCGAGAGTAGTTAAAGTGCGGGCAGATGTGGTTCTTGACTTCTTGGCCCATGGACTTCATCGTGGAGTTGAAAATGCTGGTGACGAGAGGCATGCATCCTCCACAGCCTGTTCCAGCCTTTGTGCATGATTTGACGTCGCCAATTGACTTGCAGGTGCCACCTTTCACCGTGTTAACCACGTCTCCTTTTGTGACGTTGTGGCAGGAGCAGATTTGTGTATCGTCATCCAGATCATCTCCTCCATCATCCCCCTCTTTGCTTGCTCCTAGGATGAATTGACTTGGTGGAACATCCAATTGCTTCTGGTTCTTGACTATCGGGACGAGCTTAACGTAGTCCTTGGTATCGCCAATCATCATTCCTCCCAAAAGGTATTTTCCGTCCATAGTGAACAGGTACTTCTTGTAAACTGCTTGGAATGGATCCTTGTACGTCAATGCTTTGACTGGAGGCGGCGCCGGCCCATCTGTCAATTTCCTCAAAGCATCAGGGCTTCCTTCCTTCTTACGTCCAGTTCGAATGGGTAGGTGTTTCGGTCCATCTCTGTCGGCGAAGAAGTCCCCAAAACTTGCAACCTCAACTCCCAACAGCTTCAACTTGGTGCTAAGATCCGGCCGCTTGAATTTTCGATATGAATGAACCTTGGCTTGTGTGAGGTTGAAAGAGAGAACATCTGCCATCTCAATACCAGGAGCAATGAGACCAAAAGTCTGATTTTCCCAACTCGCGCACTCCCCAATGGCGTATATGTCTTCTTTGCTCGTGCGCAGATCCTCGCCAACCACAATCCCACCACCTCGATCCGCACATTTGATCCCGACTTTTCGAGCCAGCTCATCTCGAGCTTTGATACCAATAGCAAAGCAAATCGTCGAGCACTCCATCTTCTCCCCATCCTCAAACACCACGCCTTTCACAGCATTATCCTCCGTAACCTCAATCTTGCCCACCCTCTTACTAAGTAGAACATCCAGTCCTAGATCTCTTACTTGCTCCACAACAAGGCCACCTGCATCACTATCCAACTGTCTGCTTAACACCCACCGATTCCTCTCGATCAGCTTGACCTTCTCAAAGGCTTCTAGATCTATCATTGCTTTCGCGGCTTCCAAACCCAGAAGACCTCCTCCAACAACCGCGCCAACTGTTCCTTTCTTCTGTGCGGAGTAGTCGATAAGTTTCTGTAAATCTTCGATGGTGCGGTACACGAAGACGCCTGCGGCGTCGTGACCGGGCGTGTGCCGTGGGAGAAGAGCATCGGAACCAGTTGCCAGGACGAGGATATCATAAGGGACTGTCTCGCCGGAGGAGCAGGAAACAAGTTTGTGCTCGGGGTGGATCTCGGTGACTTTTGTGTTCAGGTGGTAATTTAGAGAGCCTGGAGGGCAGGCAGAGTACTGTGACACCGTTAGTCCAGCGATTTGGGTTCTTGGATATTTGAAATCTTACCCATTCTTTCGGGTTAAGGTATAGATTCTCGACTTTTCGGTGTTGGAAAAACGACGTCAGGCCAACACGATTGTATGCCAGATGTCCCTCTTCACCGATGACAATGATGTCGTATTCTCTTCTCTTCGCGTCGAGCTTCATCAATTTTTCTCTGAGCCCGATTAGCAATGCCATATATCAATAGAGGAGTAAAAGCTCACATAAAACTAATCCCCACCATGCCTAACCCCACAATCACAACCTTCTTCCTCTGACCACCATGGCTCTCATTCTCAGATCCCTTCACGCCATCAGGTCCACCGTCAATGGGCCCAGCTTTGATTTCCTCGACGGGAACTTGAGGCTGCCAATTGCTCGACATGGTGCCTGTATCTTCACTCACGATCACTCACTCACCAACGATTATCTGGTCACCAAACAAGATCTGAAACTGAAAAAGAGAGAAGTTGATGAGGAAGTAGAAAAGAGAGAAATATTGACCTAGACCAGACCTAAAGCTACTCGACAATAGCATCCATCAACCGTCCGTGTCCCGTTCGAAGCCAACGACTCCGGAAGGTGCCCACCCACCTCACCAAGCATATCAACCATCTCCCAAATCCGTGGAAAAGTTAGCTCATGCTGCAGCTCACCTCTCTCGCAGCCAATCATAGTCTCAGCAATTGCACCTACTCGTCCGGAGAAGCAAATCCTCTCATCATGGACTGCATCGAGCTGTGCGCCTTATCGCACCGAGGAAATGCTGATAACGAAAAATGGACGTGGACGAGAAGAAAGAAACCTGGTGATCGGCGGACGCGTTGATAAGGATAGCTGGGCGTGCTGATTGGTTGGTGAGCAGCAGAGAAAGATGATTGGCGAATGGGCCATGTGGGGCTGGAAGTTGGCGGAGATGCTAATATCGACGGAGACTCGTTAGAAAGGCACGAGGAATGGTCTGGAATTTGCCTCAGGTATGAAAGTGCATTTCCATGGTTCGCAATCACCTGTTAAGTACGAGTGTAGTACGGATATGTGCGACACGGACAGGAAGATTGCTCTTCTCGATCATGGTTCAAGGAACGTTTTCATTAATACAGGCTAGAGGAGCTTTTCGCTGCCATTCAAAGCATCAAAGCATTCCATCAGAATATACCGAGCATGAAGAATCATACCAAGGTTATACTGGATCGTCCCTCGCAAAAGGAGAGAAGAACGCATTTATGATAGACATTATGCGCCGTGTATTCATCCCCAAACCCCCAATTCAAAAGAAATCATCGTCCTGTAATTGCATGCGAGTTGAGTTGAAGAAAGCAGAAAACTCCAGGCAATATACAACACAGTTGTCTGTGAAGAGAGATTTACCCACCCAATACGAGTTGCAGACACGTCAGAGTGAGAACGAAATACCGAGAACTGATCAACAATCCTCGCCGTTGTCCTCATCCGTCATACTTCCGTAACCCGCATCCTCCATACCGACAATACGCTTTGTGATAGCCAAGCATCGCTCGACCATCTCTCTCTTAACTTCCTTGTCCAGACCGCTTCTCTCACAGCCCTTGCCGCCAATCCAAATTCTAAGACGCCCAGCCAGTCGCTCCAGCGCACTGATGCATTTCTCAGCAACGATATCATGGCCATTGATCTTCTCCATAAGCTTGAATGCAGCGGTGAAGCCGAGCAAGGTCAGATTGATAGGATGAATAGTGCTGATAATCTTCGGCGCAGCTTCGGGGATTAAGGGTGCGGCGAATCGTTCTAGGTGCGCAATGGCCATAGCACAGCGAAGGGACAGCTTGATATCTGGTAGACCAGCCATCGAAGTGCTTGCATTGATGAGGCTGGCTGTTGCGTTTTTGCTGCCAGGCTTCTCAAGTGGGCCGAGCGCTTGCAATGCTTCAGCAATGCTGACTCCGCGCTTCTCCTTGACCAAAACAGCACGTGCAACTAGTGCACGGATTTGCGCTCCGGAACCTATAGGTGCAGTCTTGATAGCGAGAGTAATGTCCTCAATGATAGATTGCTGGGTAGCGAGATCACCGTCCTTGGTTTGAAGGCTCTTGGCCAGGGCTCGTTGCAGCACGAGACTTGAGTACCAAGCTGCGACGGCATCGAGAGGACTGCGAATGGTGAAATCGTCGACAACCTCATTCATGCCCTCGCTTGAGCCTTTAGCGTTCTGGGTGGTTGGAAGGTTCCAGGCTAGGTTATAAGCACGCTGACCAATGCTATCAGAAAGAACATCATCACAATCTTGCTCAAGAAGAGCCAAAAGATAATCAGGCAGTTCATCGTCTTGCTTGACCTTCGTGTGTGCCATCAATCGCTGCAGTTGCTTGGCTTCGTTCCACTTCCATCTAGCCATCTTGGCGGCAACTTCCTGGAACATATAGAACCCATTAAAGCCAGCATTACCGATCTCCCATAGAAGAACACGGATATGCAGTGCCTTGAGCATCAAGCGAGCTGGGGTATCTGGCAGGGTTCCTGAAGCCAGGAGAGTCAATGTGAGTCGGCTCTTGCTCACCTCAACATCACCGCCAGCTAACTGAGCGTCAAGGGCAATTGACCATGCCTTGACTCGAGCTGCTTCTTGCTGTGGGGTAATACCCGTGACATATGTATAGCCTTGAGTGCCTATGACGTTGCGCATGCTAAGCTTCACCATCTTCAAGCACAGAGCTGCGGCCTCGAGGAAGAAATTATGGCGAGGGACCCAGACAGTCTGGATGGCCGTAAGCCATGCTTGTCGGCGAACTTGAATCGAAGAGGCGAGGGAGGGTGCAGCCGCTATAGAAGCGCTTTGGATCTTCCCATCCTTTGGTTTCGGCTTTGTCTCGAACATGGAAGGCAAGAATACATAGAGAAGGGCACCTAATACCAAGAAGAATTTGAGATAACCCAACGAATGAGCTGCTGGAAGGTGGTAACCGAGGACGTTGATATTTAGCGAGGAGTGGAAGGCGCTGCTTAGGGTTCTGAGAAGTTGTATAGGGACGGCAAAGAGGCCGCGAGCGGCTGGTGCGTCTTGTTCTTGCTCCGCTTCGGTGAAGCCTTCCATGATCATGAGACCTGCAAGAGACCCGACCATCAGCTTGCCGAAGTATCCGCCATTGTTCCAGCCATTTGGTCCAATTGGCCGGCCTTGTGGTTGATACTGCTCTTGTGGAACAGGGTATATTTGTTGATTTGCTCCACCTGCTGAGGGTTTGAATCAGCCTCAATTCTAGTTACATTGTGTTTACAATGCTCCAATTTCTATGATCAATGGAAGGGAGCACAGTATTGCAAGGGAGATATGACGTTAGAGAAGGAAAGAATAGCTTACTCTGTAACCTTCGTATATCATCCGGAACATGAATCATACCTTGTGGATCAACACTACCAGGGCTAGGTCCAGGAGTACTATAGTCAGGTGGATACTGGAATGCGTTGGTCATCTGTGGTGCTGGGTTGAAGCCCATGGAACCTGAACGGAACAATGTCTCGAAAGCGGCAAGACGAGCCTTTTGTTCGGCATTTTCATCTTGTAATCGCTTGTTGCGTTTCTCGAGGTGATTAATATATTCAGTAGCTTTGCTGAGAACCTGTCGAGAGTCAGATTTGACCAGGTAGGAGTGAGTTGACAGCAATCTTAAAATATATCCTTGTATCTGACAGAAAGGTTTGCAATGGGATCGGTCGCTGTTTAAGGACACTACGAGAACCAAGTGTAAAGAAACAACATTGGATGACAATGAAGAACAGAGATGAGATCTTATGTTGCACTAGGTGTTATATGCTAAGATTGTTGGAAAAGAGAGGCTGGGTGACAATGGGCTGATCTCGGCTCCTCGAGGGACGAACAAACTCCAGAACTTACAGTAGCTTTATTCAACTTATGCGCAGGCGTTAAGCCTTGCAGCTCCTCTCTATCTGTAATTGTGTCTTCTCCACGAGCGCTCTTTGTCATAATTCGTAGACTGGGTACGCTGTCCCGCAACGCTGCAATCTTGTCGTTGAGATTTGTTCGGTATCGCTTTTCAATCATGTTATGGGCAGTCTTCTTGACTGGCGGATTGGAATCATCTTCCTCCTCCTCATCCTCGACCTCCGCAGAGGACTTGCGCTTCCGACTGCGTTCATTATTGTCCGGGGACGAAATCGAGTGGCTCTTCGTGCTCGCGGTTGAGTGCGGACTGTTGTGGGTACGGTATTGGAGGTGCTGCGGCATCGCAATATTCCTCAGCTTTTCTTGTTGGGCTGCAGTGAGTACGGTGGTATTCATCATGGAATACGGAGCAGTGGACATCGGCAGAGGTTCAATCTTTGGCTCAGCCGGAGGCTCCCAGGATAATGGGGTCGAGTAGAGATTTCCCTCGTATGGAGGCGTATTGTCATCCCAGCCTGGGAAGGCAGTATCTTCGTCGAGGGAAGCCAGCGTGTCTGGGTACGCCACACCAGCGTCAAAATCGAACAGATTATTGTCGAAAGGGTCGAATGCCAATGAATCAGTTGGTATGGAGGAATGATCGTAGTCTTCGTTCGAGTCCATGGTGAGGAGGCGTCCTAGGACGTCGGGAGGTGCGCTGATTCTGCTACCCGGACAGCGATGCCAGGATCAAACGCTCGTTGAGGAAGGGAATCTGAGAATCGTATGACTTCGCTGCGTGAATGCACTCACGTCTGGCTCACTTTCGCGATATCAGACCACAATCCTAGCGCCAGGGGTCTAGATTCACTTGCCGACCAAGAGGGGTGGTACCGAGCCTATCATTTAGCAGCGGAATCGCCCGCTCATGGTTGACAGGGGTTGGAAGTGGTGATGTAGAAATGAGGCGGGTGTGCAAGCAGTAATGTGACCGTGCACGGGAAGTGCCGAGAAGGTGAAGACGAATTGATTCACCTGATTCGTAAGAAGAAAGCAAGATGTTGACGGAAGATTTGCAGATGGCAACAACAAAAGAAAAATTGAGGCGTAGCTGGAGAGATGTCCAGATACACCTCGAATACTTGGTACAGAAAGCAGAGCTGTGAAGAGTTCCAAACCAAATACAGCATACAGTGAGGAACACGAGAATGCTTTGCAATTGCGCGGAGCCTTGAGTCGCAGTGTTGAAGATGGAGAAGTGAGGATGTGTGCGAGGAGTTGACCGCAGATCAAGGTTGTTGCTAGTGACATCCCGCTGCTTACTATGTGGCCGCACGTGCAAGCTTCATTTGAGACAGCATTCCTCAATCTGATTGGGAATATTTCATTCTCATAAAGTGCTCGTACTTGTATGGTCCAAAGTCCCCTTATATTCTGCACAAGCTGAACCCTTCAAGAAAAGCTACCAAATGCCTGTCAATTTCTAGCACTTTCTGTCGTAAAACTGTATCTGTAAAAGTTCTATTACAGGTGAGAAAGTGTCCACGAAAAATCAAACACGGAAATTTCTCCGCATATGGCATCTCCCAAAATTGGCCCAACTTCACCAGCTGTCCCGACAGTCCTTGCGAGAAACTGTCAAGTCCATGAACTCCGTCATCTGCATCTATTCTCGCTGATATTTCCTCGAAGCAATTATCGTTTGCTGTCGCCTGTGCAGTATCATTGCGGGATGCGGAACTAGTGAGTTCATCCGTTATTAACTGCTGAGGGTAGACAATATCTGCTCTTCGTCTTTTTCATGGAGGCAATCGAGTGCCATCAAATCTGTAGAGACTGTTCTTTCTGAATTTATAGGCAGAGTAGTTTTCTGGTAAAGGTCGAAACTTGTTTGAAAGCTAAAGACTTTAGCAAGATCAAGGCTCCATACCCTCACAATAGACCTATTCGGCAGAGCATTCAGGGCTAAGAGCATATCGAAAGCAACCATTGCCGAACCGGAGTCACGAGACACAGCCAACTCTGCCTGACTCGAGTAACCAGTGCAGTTTTGAAGGTGAAATGGAAACCCTTTAACGGATTGAACTTGCAAATTTGACCATTGTGGCGCCGATATGGTTCGCAATCTTCTCTTCCCAGATATCCGTCAGCATGTGCTCGGAAAGCTCAGGAAAGACTTCAGGAATAAAGAAATATTACGAGGGCAAACTCCGCTATGTGCAAACTGAACGAACGACGTTTTCAGTGTTCAGAACCATCACAATACATACTATGTAGAAATATGAATCAAATTAGCTTTGATTCTTTCCGCACTAAAGAGAGGTTCGGAGTGGTCTTAATGAGGGCAGACCGTGGAAAACCAAAAGGTAAACAATTCTGATGTAAAAGATAATTGACCACTTACAAAGTTAATGCTCTTAGTTTGACATAAGAAATTTAAAGTGACAAAAAATAATCTGCAGGGAAATATGCAGCGGTATAGGCCAAAGACTCGGAATTCAATGGTTCAACGAGAAGAAATGGTCAACATTGTGGCATCTCAACCCTTTTTTAAAACCAAACGACTCTCGGAATATAAACGAAACAAGGAATGAACTGATGTAACGGAAACGATTATTAGATCTCATTCTCGAAGTAACGATCTCCACAGTGATTTCATCTATTCCATCGCAAACCCAAGATCAACAGAAAGAGTGCTCTCGTCAAATACTTCCATTCAGATTGTCCATCTTCGCTTGAAGTTGACGGTGTCGAGGCTAAGCGAGTGCATCAGGGGGAGAATGGGAGAATGGAAGGAAGCGCGTCTGCTGTCCCGCCCTCTCTTGCGCTGAAGCTCACGAGAAACCCTCCTCGTTCACGGCTTCGGTCTCGCTGCAGCCTCAAGTCGAGCGGCAGATTGTAATGAGTCGTCTCCACCAGCATTGAGGCTATACTGAGAGCTGTAACCACACCTGTTACCCAATAGTTGTGGCCTCATATCTTGTGCCAACGACTTCATCTGCGACGGAGCAAGACAGAAATTGGGTGTGGTCCTGAGCCGATGCCAAGACTGGCGGAGCCGAGATTCACGACCCCGCCTAGCCCGCCACCTTTTCCCATCACCAGCGTGTTCTCACAGACAGCATCTTCTGAACTTCACCACTTCACGGCACCACCATCATCACACCACAAACCTCACCTCCAAACTACATCTGTGCATATGCATCTCGGCGCAGATCATACTCGCAGAAACCAGATGATTGTGCTGTTCTCCGTTTACAAAAATAAGCTATGAATCGTCGAGGAGGTGACCGTCAACCGAGGAACCAAGCATCCTACGCGGCTGCGAAACCGCGCAGGTTTCAGTCGCCGTTTCCATAGCAGGGGCAGCGCGGCGCACAGAAGACGACCCCCCTTCTCGGAGCCAATCGAAAGCCTGGCTGCGACCGGAAGCCTGCCAAATCTGCATCCCGCGCAATGCCGCTGCCTGTCATTGTTAGAGATCTTGTTCCAGTTTCTCTCGACGTTGAACGTTTTGGGGAGTGTCAACCCAATCCAGCCTATGCCACGCCTTGATCGCTGTTTGACGATGGCCGTGGTGTACTGTCATCAAATCGATGTCAGAGGCAGAGAGTTCTGTCGCCCCGGCTAGAGCCGTATGCACCTCGTGACTGCTGGGTGCTGGGCTCCTCCTGGGTGGATCTTTTCTGTATTCTCACGAAGTCTCTGAGACCGACAGCCTTTCTGCTTGTTGTCGCCGGCGCTCACCATGAGATTGGGATGACAATTCTCCGCCATGATGCGTGTTCATGAACTTTGATTCTTCCCATCCTTCCCCATAGACTGGGTGTTATTATTATAATTCTTTCCTTTGTCGAGTTCAGCTCTACGCCCGCGCCGCGATGGCCATCTCGGATGCCGTCCAAACCTTGTCGGCGGCATTTTCATTGTCAGTTGGAAGCGTGCTCTGGGTGACGGTTCATTCCGCTAACAGGTGTGGATAGTGGTATATTACTTCAGGCCGCGTCAGGAACGTTATTCCTCTATTACAGAGGTCATGGACCGACGATATTTCAGGACGGCCGGAGGCTGGTCCTCGTGCTTTTCTTATTATTTGCTGCCCTGTGGGCGCAAATCGATTTCGTGAATCTGCTCCTACCAGTAACGTCGACGACAGCTTGCCAGGTTACGCTAGTCTTTTCGACAATATTCGACCAACTGGCGCGAGTAGTGATGGAGCAATTCCTACTGTGGTCGGTGGGACATGGAACAAAAATGACGGCAGAGCGATTGGTTCTGCAAGTGGTCTTGCTCTTTAGACTCATTGCAGGGGGATTACTTGTTGGGTTTACGCGACCGGATTTCGCGCCCGCGTGCGTAGCCAGGACATCGGTGCTGCCAGTTGCGATTGTCGTCCTTGTTTTAGATGTGATTATTATCGGCGTATTGGTCATTCGAGCCTTATCGCTGGGCATGTTCGGAGACCTGAGGGAGAAGGATTCAAGTCCAAGACAGGAACAAAGTAGAGCCTTGATCATCAGTATTGCTGGCTTCACTGTATGGACTGGAGTGGGTTACCTAGCCTTCATTGGTCAAAATCATTGCTAATAGTATCTCAAGACTAGCGTGGCCATGATATTGGGCATTCCGACTATACTCCTCATCGTTCGAACAGTTTTACCATCTAATGGGCTTCTTATTCTTGTCGGTAAGTAGTATTGTTGATGATACAAGACAGAACCTTGGCTGAGATACTACAGGCATTATCACCATGTTCCTCGGCCCTCTAATGCTCGCGAGAGAAGAAGAGGCAATTACTCCCGAAGCGAGATCACCCTTTGTTACCCCTATGCCACCCTCGCGAGAGCTCTTCCGAGATAATGTCGCTAGCAATGGATCTCCAATCTCAGGTCATGGGTACACCAAAAGCGGGGGGCTGTTTGTTGTCAATCCTTCTTCCACTCCTCGTGACTCCCCAACCGCTATGTTCCAGGGCAATTCTCGAGGCGATACAAAAGGGTTCACGAAGCTTGGAGAAGAGATTACGGTGCAATCCATAAGCAGAGACGTGCCTGGAAGGCCTGAGAGGCCTGATGGAAAATATGGAGCAGGATATCGTGGGTCAAGCGGGGTTTTTCCGTCGACGTTCACGGCTTCGCCAATTGGTGTCACAGGTGCTCTTGCGCCGCAAATCAGACCCAACATTACTATGAAGACACAGGATTTGTCGGCTGCAATTCAGCAGAAAAGGTCCCTCTTCAATTGGTCTAAGCCGCCACCAAAGGTTAGTGTACGAAGTTTGGCCATCTCTCAGCCAGTCATGGCCAATGAAGATGGCTCTGCGATACAGCCAGTTGCACGAATGCAAACAATCGACTTGGCAACAGCCGCTATCAATGAACGAAAGCGTCGAGAGGAAGCCGCTGCCAGATCGAAACTCGTGGCCAATAAGCCTCCGCCTCAACCGCCAGGAATGTCCGCTCAAGAAGCCCTGCGTCGAAGTGTCAGTGTTAAAAGAAAGGAAATGCCTTCGTACCATCCAGACATAATGCCGACGATACCTGCCTCCTCGGCATCTGGGCTCTCGGTTGATGCTGCAAACGGAAGCACAACATCAACATCTCTGTCTCCTGGACGAGAAGAGGTCCGACGGCGATCACCTCGTAACGCAAATAGCTTCGATATCTCGATGGACGAAAAACCTTCTAGAAAGCTACCTCTTCAGAGAAAAGGGACTATTGGCTTGCCTTCGAATCCCAAATCTCAGAGAATCACTATGGCACGAGAAATGGGCATGCCAAGGCAACAGACAGTGATGTTAATGAATGAAATTGTCTACGACGATCCTGGCATGGTCAGAACCATCATCAATGGAGCACCCGAGATGTATGCCTCGGCAAAGAAAAACCACAAGATGTCAGAAAAGACTTCCATCGACTCAACAGCTAGTGGCCTCCATTCCGCAAATTCGATCATTCATCGTCCTCGGCCATACAAACGTAAAACTGAAGACCACAGAAATTTGTTCCCGAGCGAGCCCTCACCAGGACATAGGCGGAGCAGATCAGGGTCATCAATTGTGGTTCGAAAGTCATTCTTGATGTCTAACCCTGGCAGCCCTACCCTACTACCGCCTCTCCCACCTCCGCCTACAAGTGCAACCAAGCTACCTCGCCTCCTGCCGAATGACACGAAAAGCATGACCTTTGACGAGAAGATCCAGCTACTCTTCCCAGCTCCTCCTGGGGGCCCAGTCTCCAAGCACAACCGGAGATCCTCAGTTCCATCGCTTCCCCGTGTACCCTCAGTATTCATGTCCGAAAGCCCACAGGCACAAAGTCCGACAGGTGACGAGCTTCCAAGCCAAAGAGCCTCGAAGAGAACCACTATAGCGTCTTTTGGAATACCTGATGTGTTGAATCTGGCTGGGTCCCCAAAATTGGAACTATCTCGACAGGAAGAGCGCCAAACCTACCGCTTCAGCGCAAATACCTACCGAACGATTGCGGATCAAGTCGGCGAGACCTGGATTCCAGGAATTCCACCCAAGGAAATTGACGTTAGGAATGCAATCCAACAACCTGCACCCAGGCCTTCTGCTTATGACATGCGCCAATCTCACTTCACTGAAGCAACCTCAAGTGATGAGAGTTCTCAAGCCGACTCCACGACCTACTGGGGGTCTATTCACTCGGAGATTCCACCTATAGATCTTTCGAAGTCAATGCAGACGGCACAACCTACTATGATACAAAGATCTGGTCCTCGATCAGATGCTAGTCAGGGCAAAACTTTTCCACCTGTCCCCCAGATCCCCCAGGTTAAGCGCGAGAAGGAAGACGCTGTAATGACAGTGATGCTCGACACCGAAGAGACAGCTCGATCGGTTTTATCTGGTTCCGGTCCCAACAGAGGCTCTTTTTTCCTCGATGCAGATCAGGCTTTACCTGGTGACAAAACACCAACTGCTCAAATTTTGCCCTCATGGCATCGCCGCATTGGTGATGATCTTCCAACATTCTCAGAGAGAAAGTCAAGCTCTAGGTCTCGCAAGATGCCGCCCCCTACACCTCTTCTTCTGAACAAGACAGGACGAAAAGCAAAAGTTATTATCCGAGCAACTGAGCCGTCTCCGCCCGCAGACTCACCTGAGCGTGCAATCCAAGAAATACAAGCCCAGCTTAAGCGTTTTGAGGAACCCAGCCGTGGTTCAGTTGGTTCTCTTCTGAGGCACTTGCCAAATGCTGCAACCGATGTTGACGAGCAGGACCAAAATAGCCGCCTCCGACTTCTAGAAAATCTCGAGAAAGAAATGGGACAGCAACAGGACCAGTGGCAGCTAATGCAAACTAATCTTGACCGAGATTCCATGTCCGTTGTCATGACTCCTCAAGCTGATCCATCTGAGGAAGCTATATCACGACATTCGTCTCAGAGGTCCGCCCGCACTCCGCCTGGAATTATGTCTCGTCGTGCTCGCATTCGAAGTAGCATGACAGTGCGATCCAAGGGGGAAGACTCTAGTCGCACGAACTCGACCGCAAGCTCTGACAATTCCAGAGCCAGTGTGTGGCAGCAGCGCCTTGCAGAGGCTCAAATGGCCTACGTGGAAAATGCACCAGATCTCCTTCGCAAACGAAGCTTGAACTTCCTCTCCGTTTCAAAAGCTCAGCAGCAGCAGCTAGGTAGCCCAACCCCCCCTGACTCTGACACCGACATGGAATTCGAGTCAGAATCTGAAAATGGAGATGTTGCCAACCATGTCAGCCAAGCGCCTGCTTCGCTTTGGCAACCTCCGGTACTGTCACCAGAAGCAGCCGCTGGGAGCATGTGGAGCCTTCCATCTGAGAGCACAATTAGTGGGCCAGCGTCTCCTGAGCCTCCTGCCCGGGATGTCAGACCCGCACAACGTCGTCTTGACTATCCTCTTGTGATATCCAGCTTTGATCTCTGGACCAAGCCCCGTTCGTCTAACCACAGTCGTCCAGTCGTGGCTTTATGGGGCTCAAAGCCTGTGCGTCCTCGAAGTATCGTAACTCGTCGTGCTATTCATAGGCCTCAACGAAAATCAAGACGGGTGACGTTCCTTCCGGATATTGGTAAGACCACCATAGATACAGGAATGCAAAGCTAACTTACCGACAGTTGAGAGCCCTGTGCCTATTCCCAATAAGAGGGACACTCTTGGAATCTTCCAATTTCCATGGGGAGAGACGTCTGACCAACCAGTCTATCAACCTGCGTTCAACCCAGCTCTTCTGGCCGGTCCTACCATCAATGCAAGGTTAGATGCTCGGTCCCGGCAGCTTGAGCCCGAGTCCGAATATGCGTCGTCCTTCTTTGACGATTATGATGATGGAGAGAGTACGTATTCCAAATCCTTTCGATTTTGGACGAGAGCTGACTTAAAATACAGTGGACCCAGAGAGTGACGATGATTTCGATGAAACAACCTTGTGGGAGATTGCAAACCTTTTAAACACAAAGGATGTTCCTTCCAAAAACAGCCTCTTGCCTTCTGGAAGAGCAGAAATCATTGAAGACTATGATGAATCTGAGAGTGACTCCGAGGACAACGCTAGCAGCAAGACCAACTTCGAGGCACCCCCCTTGCGTCTCCCAATCCAGCCGCTGTCGGTTTCCAGGGAGACATCGCAGCTTTGGGCAAGCGATGTTACCTCTGCATTCTCAGCGGTTGTCGCTGGTCTACCAGAACCTGAACCCAATGTTTGGAAGGCTCTTGTTCCATCGGCAAACGATGCCGTTCGGTCTAAGCCGCGCACCCCTGATGCCTTGCCAATACTTGCGACCCGTGATTTGTGGACCGTACCCGAGGTAGAAGTGAATTCCCTTTCATCTTCACCTTCCATGTGGACTACTACCGAAAGCTATGAGCAGTCATCAAGCGAAGCACCGACCCCGGGGACCAACTCACTGGCTTCAATGTGGTCACCGCCAGCAGAAGCTATCGAAGATCGCAGTCCCGGTCTTTTCACACCCCCGTCTGAAGGCTCAGTGACCCGTACAACGCAAGAAGTCCCAGCCGCCATCAAGATGGTGAAGGCTCCTCGTCAAGCAATCAATGCAGTTCCGAGAATAACATCTCAGAATATGTGGACCCAAGTTCAGAACTCGGAGGGTGCAACTGAATGGATCTCGAAGTCCACTGCGCCTACGACTAGACGTGCGGCTTCCTCCTTTCCTGCTCTTTGGGTCCCGTCTTCAAAGGAAGCGACTATCACTTCCTCCGACCTTTTCGATCTTTCTACTTCAAGATCTGTTTTCCGCACCACCTCTTTGGCACCAGCCGCAATTAACATGATTTGCAAGCCTAGAAAGTCTCGAGGTCCTCTGAGCCAGTTGACGTCGAGTGGACTCTGGAATGGTTGTGATAAGCTGCCAATTGAGCAGGATTGGATTTCAGTGTCCTCGGTACGACCGGAGAGCCCATCAGTATATTCTGCAACTTCTTCCGGTAACTCCTCCCCATCATCCGACTCATCATCCGTCAAATCTACCAGCACCAAGGCGTCGTCTCTTTGGGGCTCTATCGGAGCGGCTTCAGTATCTACTTGGTGGGAAGGCAAAAAATCAGCACCCACGTCCTCGGAAGGCGAATCCAAACAAGCATCAAAGATTCCAATCCACAAACCGTCTTTCAAACAACTTGCTCCATTGAGAGAATCAAGAGTATTGGCATCACGAGATCTATGGGAGTCCCGAGCTCCAGTCTTGGACGTACCAGCGAAGAAGTTCCGGAAAGGAACTGTTACAGCTGCGAAGCACATTCGTCAACACTCTAGTGTTGCCGCCTCCCCTGCAGACTGGAAAGCAGCTCTAGCTCAAGCAATACTTGCAGGAGCACCCAAGAAGTCTTTGACTCGACCTCTCGCAAGCATTTCTGATTGGGAATCTGCTCTTGCCGAAGCTGTAGCTCTTGGACAGCTCTCCAAGCCCTCCAAATATGACCCGTCTGTGATACATCCAGTTTTCTTTACCGAGTCCCTCGTCTCAAGCTCCCTCGAAGTGCACCCGGCTGCGATTGGTTATGCAGCGAAGAGACCGGCTTACGATGCTTCCGTCCTTCATCCTGTATTTTTCACCGAATGCCTCACCTCAAACGCAAGAGAGGTTCACCCGGCTGCACTTGGGCATTTAGCCAACACGAAGTTGCGAAATGGGGGTATGTGGATTGAAACTTCGTCATCTCCCTCTCCCAAATCTACGCAATTATGGTCGAAGAACGCAGGACAAGCATGCGATGCTTCACTGCATAGCGTCCAGTTCAGCGGTCACGCAACTCGAAAAACCCTCCCGATGAAACCGTTAAATTTGCCTGCCCTGGAATCATCATCTTTTTGGCAGCAGCCAGCTCAGGCTGCTCCGCAACGCGACTGGCTGAAAGGTCCCCATGTCGAGAAAATGTCGCCTCGCATAGCGGCCGTTCAACGCTCGAGAACAAATGCTTTGTTCGAGAACGATAGTGCCGAGTCAAACGCTATACATTGGCTTCATCAAACATCTGCCGCAAGCACCGTCATCAAGCAGTCAGCGAAGATCGAGAAGCATGACCCCGCACTTACCTCGCTTTTTAGCAACCCTCACGCTGAACCCTGGAACAGAAAGAGGAGAGAGGACGCGTCATCAAATAAGATTGAGAGTACTGAAATGTGGCGCCCGACGTACGGATTTCCCGAGGAGCCGAAAAACTGGCTGGTGAATAAGAGAGCTTCGAGAGTTGAATTCAGATACTGAGACTTGCTCAGACATGAAGTAAATACTGTATAGATAATTTTGTATGTCCATAACGAACAAGGAAGAGGAGAGGTTGAAATGCGATGGAAACTGTTGATACCCAGAAATGGATCGTTGCCCCAGTAGCTGTTTCATTCGTGTGACCATTGCAACGTTACCTAATTTAAAGACTTGGACAGTGCCATGTTCGTACCTTCCCTCTGTAGTCTCTTCGTAAGTGGAGATTTACTTCTCTAGATTTATTCGTCTCCTCGACGTATTTCCACCAGAATATAAACAATCTCCTGCCCCTTCTGGATGTCGATCGTATCTAAAAGAGGTGTTCCTATTCAAAGATTGCAGGAAGCTGACGCGGACACAGCGAAGAATGACTCTTAAGCCAATCACACAGCTCAGCTGGAAATACATCGACCAATTGAGTAGCTGATGGATGTCTAATTAATTGCAAAACCTGTTGCTACACTATCTCTCCTCGAAAGGACGGCCCGGCACGTGACACGCATTTGTATTACAAGTACGCTAGTTGTCGATCACTTCCTATCACAAGACGAACGCCCTCAACTCCGACAATTAAAAGCACAACGATATAAAGATGCCAGGACTTCAATGCATACATGCCGAGATCTCTCCTCCTCCATCCCTCAGAACCTATCATACAACGGACAAAGTTTCCTCCATATTCGCCTCTTTGGTCAACAGGTCGTTCGCAATAATCACCTCTTTGGCAACCGTCTCCATAGCAAGTGATACAGTGGCCAACGCCGCAACAGCCAGCGACTCGTTGGCCACGGAATCTGTCGTCAACGTCTCTTTCGCAGTCGGCTCCGTAGCCAAAGTTTCTTCTACAGGTGACACTGTGATCAAGGCATCTTTCTCGGACATGTCTGTGGCCAAAGCCTCTTTCACAGTAGACGCCTTGGCCAACGCCTCCTCTTTCGCAACGCGGTCGAGCTCAAGAAACCGCCACACATCGCGGCAACACGTTTCCAAGCTTTTCTCTGTCCGCCAACCCAACTCCTCTTGCGCACGATTAGGCTTCGCCACACACATTCCAACGTCTCCTTCCCGTCGACCGACCAGTTGTGTTGATATCTTCCGATTTGATACTCGCTCCATCGCAGCGACAACTTCAAGAACCGAGTGGCCCGTTCCTGTACCCAGATTATACACCTTAAATCCTTTGTCTGTCCGGGACTTGAGTGCTGCCAGATGTCCTCGGGCAAGGTCCGTGACATGAATGTAGTCTCTGACTGCTGTTCCATCCTTGGTGTCGTAGTCGTCACCATATATGTTCAGGATAGGCTGCGTTCCAGTGATGACTCGGAGAACGATTGGCATGAGATTGGTGGCAGCATCTCGAGGGTCCTCTCCAAGCAGTCCAGACTCATCACAACCGATTGGATTAAAGTACCGTAGTGCGGTGATCTTCCATTCTGGGTCTGCATGGGCCAAATCGTTCAAAATGGCCTCACACATCCATTTAGTCCTGCCGTAGGGGTTGGTGAGGCCAGAGCAGCCTGATTGCTGAACTTTTTGTTTCCCGTCGTCATCAACAAAGACCGTTCTGTCTTGGCTGCAATACTCTTCTCGCAAGGGAATTCCAATATCTGCCACAGTTCCATACACTGTCGCTGATGAACTGAAGACGAGGTTCTTGACGCCAAAATCCCCTAGGAGGGAGCAGAAGTCAATGAGGCCAGAGACATTGTTTGCGTAATACTTTAGTGGTTGTTTGATGCTTTCACCAACTGCTTTATGAGCCGCAAAGTGAATGACTCCGGTGATTTTCGAACGACGCGGAATGGGAGACTCCACAGGGTCGAGTGCAAACCCGAGTGGGCTTTCGTATGCTTCGAGAACTGCAGTCATCGCTTGCTTGTCCCGATAATCTGCTTTAAAGAACTTGAGAGAGGGACGATGGCCGGAAGTTTTTTGATAGTGGTCTGCTACCATTGCCTCTAGCCGTTCAAACACAGAATTGAAGGCATTGCTCAGATTGTCGATGATGATTACCTACAAGAGATCCGTTAGTTAGCGCAACTCTTCACGGTTCATTCTCGCAACGTTGAATGCTTACATTATATCCAGCCTTCGCGAGTTCCCAACAAGTGTGAGAGCCGATAAATCCCAGGCCTCCGACAACAAGAATGTGTTGATGCGATCGATGTACTGCATTTTCTATTTCTTCTTCGTTGAAAAGCAGCGAGCGTTCGGTGAGCGGTGTATCGACCTCACCACAGTCTGATCCGGATGAAAACCATGGGCTGCAGACGCCCGAGTCGTTACTGAAGGACATGCTGACTTTTAGCCCGATGAATCGATGATAGATTGATGCCAAGATGATCAAGACAGATTCATCAGGTCAGTTTGAGCATCCCTTTATGTAAAATTTGATTGAGTAAAGGTTGAGTAGTTTGAGGTCACCGTTGTGTTTTGATCGAAAGTCTTTCACTCGCCCGCAGCCTTGCTTGTCAGAACGTGGTCGGTTTCGCCTGTTAAATTGACCTTTATAATGCCAGTCGATTCAAGTTTGGTCACACTTCAAGGATTCCTCCCGCTCAGCCGCGAGAGAAATCCTACTGGGATATTACTTGAAGAATTGTTATATTGAAAACGCTCCTTCTAGAAGAAGATCTGAAATCCAGGGAAAGGCGCAAAGCGTCAGATGTGTGTGAAGTTTTTTTAACCCGCCTCCTGGACCGTTCTAATTGTGCCTGTAGTATCTGCATCCAAGTGGCGATCCGGGGCTGGCTCAGAGGGTGATGCCACTCATCACACCCTGCATTTATCCTTTGGCTCTGGCGCCGTCATGTGAAGCCACACATCACCTTGGGCAGCATTAGTCTAAACTGGGGTACCTGAGAAGGTTTCCGGGCCTGTACGCGCTCCAGTCTCACCGTCATGGCCCTTCAACCTAGCGAAGGATGACAATCGTCAATACGCGCTCATTTCACAATGAAAATGTTACAATCGCAAGACTGTATTGCGGCACTTTTTCTTGTCTTATTTGCATATGCAGAAAGTATCGTCCCGGTCTTCCCCAATGTCACAATTTATTCAGAAATACTCGGTCTGGGGGAATAGATTAGGTACCCGATGTGTCATTCTGAAGTCAAAATTCGGCCAACATCATGGTATTCTGATACGGCATTCCTTGGCATTATAACCTGGGAATAGGTAACCCGCCCTGTGTGACGCCCATCTCATGTTTTTCGGATTTCTTAGGCCCAAAAATAACTTTCAGCTCCGTCTGGTCGCAAGCCAGGTGATGATCACGGTTTTTGTGCTTAGGCTTCCACGACGATCTAAGGTACAATACGCACAGCCTCACACGAACGTCTAACTACCCCCGCGGCGAACGCTTCTTCCAGCCTTGGGCATGTGCCCATCCAAGCCCAATCTGGATCCAGGGTGGACACATTTTCTAGCCTCTTGTTTCATCGGCAGCGGCTGACTTTCTTTCACTCCCGAACAGTGAGCACTTCTGCGATGACAGACTTGTTGGGCCCTGCCTATGAATATTTGATGACAACAGATATGCCGGTCTGGTATAACATCGAATTCCGTGCATGTTGACGGGATATCTTGATGACGAATCCTCCGGGGGATTGATTTATCCAGTGGACGGCTTGGAAAGAAGCATGCTCTTGCGAAAGTTACACAACTTCTACGGCTTTGCCCCATGATCGACCTAGCTAGAAGGCAATGGTGTCGGGGAGGAGATCCGTGGACAGCAAACTGTTCCTGCTTAGGTCCCTTGCATATAGAAAGTGATGGAGGCTGACTATGACTGGCAGATGCTAAACAACCAACCAATCGGGCCCTGAAGGATCACTTTGATTTCAGCCGCCTGAAACTCACTCTTATCTCCCAAACCCGTGCTGCTAATAATATCCCCGCAATATACCCTCGAGGTTTTCAACTTGGGGAATGTGGGGTTCTGTTATCAAAAGCAATAGCTGGAGATACCGATCTTCAGAATATAAAGCTACATCGAAGCAAAGCAGTATGGATCGTATTTTCTCTCACTTGGCAAAGACTCAGCTGTTCAGAGGTGTTCTCGTGTCCGGACTCTTTCGGAACAGAAGCGATATCGCCAAATACAGCAGATATTGCGATGATTTGCAATCTGTGCGGCGGTCCTTTCATCCGAAAAGTTTAGCTCAGCTTTCGTCACAAATACGGCAATGGCGTTTGGTGCCAGTCATCAGTCAGACGTGCCCCAGACGTGCTCCCAAATGGATATTCCGTGATGGCTTGTGGTGGTGTTGTGATTCGTGCGACGTTAACCACCGAGGAGAAGTACCGCTGCTCATCGTTTCCCTTTCCAATAATGAGGGCCTTGGCTAATACCCCGCAAGAAACTGGGAAGCTGGTAACTTCCCGAATTTCCCCAGGTCCAAGAGTCTGTGGCGATGGTTCCGATGCTGCGGTCCTGCACATGTACAGGTACAAACGTAGATCACTGCGGCTGGCAGACTTGACGAGCCATTTGCGAACCAAAGAGAGTGCCCTTGAAATGCACTCCACTCGTTCTTCGGAATTATCACTGCACCTCGCTGCATTGCCGTGTTCCGTAATCTTACGGTGTAAGAGATAGAGTATTAGTGCACAAGTACCTGTTGCCCAGCTTATTCTACTCGAAGAATTTGGCGAGACCCGCTGAAATTTGGCTTCGGTCCCGATCATCAAAATTAGTACACAGTACATCGATTCAAGTGAATGATCTCTGGGGGTACGTATTTTCACAACTTTTTTTTGTGCCTGTATTTTGCCTGAACAAGTTGCCATCTCATCGTCCGAGTTCGTTCTCCACACCCTACAGAGTGGTTGCGCGTCGGATGCGAACCGAAACTCTGGCCATCTGCGGGTCGATTACAAGAAGCACATGAAAGCTGGGTCAATGAAAGACAATTCCATGTTTCATCTCATTAATCGATATTTTTAAGTTATTGGCTCATCTATGGAAGAATCAACGCCTCCATCCAGCCTATATAGGCTGAAGCTAAACACCGACCACCGAACGGCTTGACCGAGCCTGGAAAATTTTCCATTGCCCCATTCAATCTCAGCAAGCGTCGATCCAGCCATCTAGACTGACCCTTTTCAAAATCGTGGAGAACCCTGTTTCTCTTTTGCCATTGCAATATTGCGCCTTCGTGGTGGCGTTGATCGTGGGGGCCGAACTCGGATACTCTATATGGAATACTGGTTTGCCTGCTGCTATGAAGGGTCGGAACGTGCTGCATTCTTTGTATTCTACACACTGCTCGTTCAATTGCCATTGAACTTCGTCAAGGACGAAGGGAACAATGTCCCCCGAGTTCTTCAGCCCGATGGAAAGATTCCGTGCGTGAGCCGCATCGGCCAAAAAAGAGACGTAGGAGACGGCGTCCTCCATGGTAAGATTGAACCCGTTCTTGTTGTTGTACGCATCTGTGTTGTCTGGATCTACTCCATCGCACATCATGCTAGCTGCGCGGTCTAGCCGTTTTAACATGATGTTTCGGACATTTATTGAATTCGTGTTCAACCACCACTCCCCAGGCCAGTTCATTAAAGGCGCTCCATAGTCTGCGGGTAAGAATAGTGAGGAATCAGAACGAAAGTCCTCGTAAGATCCTGCTGAAAAGTAGCATATGACTTTCCGATTCAAACCGTGGAGTTGCGTTATTGTGGCTGGTTTGTTGCTGAGCAAGTCGATATCATATACGGAAGCATTTGCAGTGGTGTCGTTGAGTGGGTATTTGATCTCGATTTGCCAAGACTCTCCCACGTTCGGAGACCACCATGAGGTCCCAGCTGCAAGCAGATTGTTGTCTCTCGGGACGGCCATGCTGGTGCTTC
This sequence comes from Stipitochalara longipes BDJ, assembly GCA_009732865.1. Lineage (NCBI taxonomy): Eukaryota > Fungi > Ascomycota > Leotiomycetes > Helotiales > Hamatocanthoscyphaceae > Stipitochalara > Stipitochalara longipes. The sequence goes on along the minus strand of ML769333.1, from coordinate 2,256,035 downwards.
GTGATGAAGATTGCAGGCGTCGGGTCAAGCCGACACCCAAACCGAGTCCCAGTGTTACCGCCAAGACCACCAGGAACATCACGATTCCCAGCAAAATGCGAGGCACCGTGCATATTCTCTGAGCCTTGGCTGTTGAGGCTTGATGTAGCGGCTTTGGAGGAAGTCCACCTGACATTCCGACTTCGATAACGATAACATGGGCTAGCCCGAAGGCTGGGTTCTCGGGATGTTTTTATCGAGATTCGGGTTCGCTGTCAGACCGAGAATTTCGGGTCCACAAGGCCGGGATTTCCTATCCGGAGGATTGTTTCTCCTCGATGTGACAGATCATGGCATGACCAAGGTCTTTGTAAACGAAAAGGATGTACTCGGTACTGCTCTTCCGCTATGATATTGAGCTTACGTCCTCACCTGTATTGCTCATTTTGGAAGTTCTGAAAAGTCTCGCAATCCAAAAGGCCGCAGTTGCAGATAGAAAAGGGATACCCTGAATCCGCATACGGCAGTGCCAAGCCGGCCCCACGAGGCTGAATTGAAAGAACAAATTTGTGTCCTTCCATGCATGAAATTGCCGGTCTGGCGTTCGTTGCTAGCTCCGTGTTGGCACAGCTGATGCTGGTCGAGGACAGGCATCAAGGATATAAATATCACGGCGTGCGGTCCGAAAGCTGGGGGAAACGAGGGGTAATGGTAGCAACAGGCTAAGAACAAGTCCCGGTGGCTGCTGCACCTTGGGGTATCCTAGATCATTAATGTCAGGGGTTGTGGATCCGATGTCCTGCGGGAGTAGCCTTACCAAGATGATAGACCCTGCTGGCGAAAGGCACGAACTTGGTGATCTTCAGGAACAGCAATGTGACTTCGAACATCAGATCTGACCGGATCTGCTTGCCGAGCGGGACCTGAAATGATCTAGAGTGGCGATTCCACAGTTTGGAAGAATACATCCGTCATGAGTTACCCAAAGTTTCTGGCTCGTATATCAGATTAGCGTATTGGACAAGATAGATGGCTCGGCCGACCTCATGCAGGCAAGCGAAATTTGAATTTTATGATGCTACAGAATGAGTTCCGTTTTGGGAATGGTGGCGCAGACAAGCTTCGAAAGCTTGATTGTAGAGGTTGCAAAACGGCATGATATTGATGGTACATAAAGGATTGTAATCTTGTGCCGCAAATTAAAGAAGATCTCAAGAGCTATTAAAAGAAACAGCTCATGCTCCTGGCCAAGGAGATGCAATGCTGAGCCACATGAATACTAGCGAATGACACAAGCGTGTTAATTCTATGCATGTCGAGTAACCCCAAAAATCTCTTCTCAAAGCGCAACCGGAGTAGTAAGTTGGAATGTCACAGGCGAGCCGGTCATCTTCACCCAGAGGACCAAGGGATCGGTCCCGATTTGCTCAGGAGTGGCGCCTTGTTGCGACACCACAGTGCCGGGGAATGTCACGGGAATCGGTGCTGAGCATGTGTTTCCGGCGGTGGTTACTGTGACAGCGGTGATAGATTTTGCAGAGGCGTCCAAAGTATAGCTTAAAGATGCTTTGCAGTTGTCTCTGGCCATTCTGTCTCGGAAGGAGGCCGCAATCTGAGACGAGGTTAGTAATACTGGATTCTCCTTAAGCACTCAATGAATGCTTACATCGTCATGCTTAATTGAGATGAGAGGCCAGGTGACCCTAAAATCTTGTTAGAATATTTTGTAGAAGAGGATGTGTGACCCACAATCTGACGTATTCGTTAGTGATGACTGTAGTCCAAAGCTCAAATATAGACATTGTTTGGTCAACTCCATTGATGGTGTAGTCGTCTGCGCCCTCGTAGCGAAGATTGGCCTGATGAAACATGTAGGGGTCATGACGTAGACCCATCAAGTGCCTCACATTGGTGTCTCGTTCAAGGTTCAAAAGATCAAAAAAGTCACCCTTTCCTGCGGAAGTTGCAATCCATTCGGCCACGGTACAGTCTGCCAGATCGCACTAAAAGTTGATTAGAATCACAACAATATATCGATATTCTGGGCTTACATTATAGTAAATATTTGATGCCCATCTGGGTGTGATCTGGATTCCAGCATATCCATTGTTCTTAACAGTCGACATCAATGGCCAATGCTCGTTGACCTAAAGTACGTTAGTAGAGATTTGGTTAGGATACATCGAGAATTTGTTACCGTATTCAGAAGCACAGGCCTGGTGTTGTCGCCAACGACGTGGGTGATCCCAAGGTCACCCCAGGCTCGCAATGCATCGCCGTTGTGCAAGCCTGTGATAGCCGGAGGAATGATGCCGGTCCCACTCCATTTAGTCGCGCCCATAATGCCTATGTTCTGTAACCACGCTTGGTTCCACGAAATCTCTCTGTATACGTCAAAGTATGTGCTATTATCTTGATCTTCGTGAGTAAAAGTGTGTGAAATGTGCGCGAAAGCATTCATGTTGGCTGGGGTCAGCCAGAATGTAAGTAATGCATCTCTTTCTAAGCATGCAGCTGAATAATTTGCATATCCTGTCGAGTTAGATGGCCAGAGGGTTTTTCCTGTTCCAATTGGCTTCGCATACTCCAGAGGAGTATCGATCTGGTCTGGGTATTCGACTAGTCATTGTTAGTACTATCTTCTAACCTCAGTTTTCCCTGCTATAAAGCAAGGCTTTGTCACGAATAATAAGATGAAAGTACATACTAGGTCCCGGAGAGCAATTGGTTGCACCTCGTGCAGATGTAGAAGCTTGCTGTAGCCAGTTAGCCTTCAGCTTACCATACATGTTGGGAAAACTATACCTCCACATTTCCATTACCATTGTGGCCAACCTCAATGACCCAACTACTTCCAGCTGGAAGCTTCTTGTTTACGGTTTGCATAACACTAATATGGTGTTGTACATCGGTCGCAGTAACACGATAATTTGTCACTGGATCGCTTCCATATATTGGGGTTTCACTTCACAAGCTATTAGTCGCATACATTGGCCTCTGGTTTGTAAGGTATCATACAGAAACATGTCATCAACTGTAAAATGAGTCAGTACGGTGATGAAATTGTCAGGGAAAGGGAGATTTACTTTGAGTGTTAAGCATAGCTCTGCGCCATCCTAGATCTGGATAGGATTAGTTGAAATATTGCAATGAAAGGGAGTATACTACTAACAGAGTCCTCTAGTTGCCCAAGTAATCCAAGCATGTTGCAAGAAGTTCGACGTCAAACTCCAGTCAGTACTGAAAGGAATGTAAAACACCATCTGTCACTTAATCAGCTGGAAACCTGAGATTCCCGAACGCAGCGGCGTACTTGTTGTCTTCCATTGATGTTGTTGATCACTCCGGCGGTAGAAGTACCAGTGCCATCTGAAGTATTGGAAGGTGCCGCAAACTGCATAAATTCCGTGGCGATGGATGCATTGGTGATCTTTGCTCGGTAATGATATAATCCTTTCGTGCTAAGGCCTGCGCCCCTATTTCATAATATCAGCGAGTTTGTAATCAGTAGCTGAAGCAGCACTTACGTCCTCAGACCGGCCTGAGGAAAAGCAGATGCATCCGAAATATACACCAATTGATCCCCAGTACAACAACCTCCAAGGTTGGTCGTCCCCGTATCTGCAGATGGCGTAGAGTCCAGGCGTACCATCCGAACACCAAATTGCACTTGATAGTTATACAATGTTTGCCATTGCGAAGCCGAGAGAGCGCTTTGATAGCCAATAGTGCCACCTTTGTTGTAGCTGACCTCTGACAAAACCACAATCAGCCCATAATTTCCATGGGTTGAATTGTCATTGAGAGACGGTAAGTTGGCGCCAGAAGATGGAACAAGGAGGATCTGATACGGGATACCGCGATCGTTCAACCCGGAGTACGCAGAGTATGCCGAAGCTTTATCTCGGGCAATGACAAGCGCGGTGCTGCTGATGGTTGTACCTGTGAGACCCTCAGCAGTGGCAGCTACTTGAATGACATTGGTAGTGTTGGCTTGGAAGGTAAGATTTCCTTCCACTGTGTGCTCAACAAGAGGAACTGGGTCTGGAGCTACGTATAGCGATTGATGATTGAGGGCTACATTTTCGGCGAAGCTTCGTTTATGGTTGCAGTGGACGGCAGCATAGACCGAAACTTGGCACAAGGCCAGCGCAAAAACGCAGTATCGCAGTCGTGAGGTAAACATGGTCGGAAACAGACACACAGCAGTCTGAAGGCGCTGTCGAATGGTGCTGTCCAGTACCACGAAACAGAAGTTGAATATATAAATGCAAAAAGAATGTTCATTGGCATGGGAAGATGGTGAAAAGATTTCGCTGTCCACCTGGCCTGCCGATCCGAGAAAAACGCGTGTACAAACAGCTCAAACAGGTCTGTCTCCCAGATGAACGCCTCATCCGCCACGTACCTATTTAGCAAACGTTAACGTTACTCAGTCTGCGGGCATTATGGATTATTGGTTTCAACCCTCCAGCTCCCAGCCGGGGCTGCTATCTTCCGCGATCAAACAGACACATCGCGGGGAAGGGGCTCGAAAGCGGCTGCCAACGGTGATGGGAGAATCGGCGGGCTACCCCGTCCAGGGACAGCAATATGTGCAAGGACGATATGGGGGGCCGTAACGTAGGGTACGGGCGGTGACTTGGTGGCTTGTGACTTGAATAGCCGCCAAGCCGTTCATGGCAGGGACCACGAGAGGCATTGGGAGCCGGACCCCTTGCTGCACTCGGTTGTGAGAGAGATCGCAGAGTGCCGACAGCGCCGCAGGACATCGGGACTCGAGTAACAATATGGTTATTTCAACGTGTGCAGTTGGCTGATATGGGTGAATGCAAGGAAGCCGGAGAACAGATGAGGATGTGCAGGATATGCATCAGGTGCTTGGCCGCTTACCCCCAACTGGCCCATGCGAACGATCGACGGCCTGCAATTCTCCGCCAGCCCCTGCTGCGCTTGCCCTGAATGGCACGTGTCTCGGCCGCCCACCAAGCCAATCCAGGCCTAGCGCCTACTTTAAATGGACCTCGGGTGCACATTTACCCAAAACACCAGACTCCAAACATCCAAATAGAAGGCGACTTTCGATATTCAATCTATCTGGCCAGCCAAACAGGTCTCTGCCAGCAGGCGCAAAGTTGCCCGCCGCCACTAGCTCATCTAGACCGTCATCTCGTGCAATCTCGCCAGCTGCGGCTGGTCTGTGTGTGCAAGTTGCAACACCATGGCTGTGACACTGCGATTTTCTGCACCATTGAGGCGACCTGAGGATTGAAGCAGATGCCCGTCCACGCTGGCGAAAACGGGATGCTATTTCCGCAAATGCAGACAGTCTTGAAAGGTTACCCACTTGGATGCATATCATGTTCTCGTCATGGATCCATCGCCAAATCTGGCTATTGCCAAGACTTTGGATGCCCGGGCCGATGATATAGCATCTCGTTCTACGGATCCTGCCTATTCCATGATGGAATTGTGTATCAAGGATCAGCGCCCAAGGCCCTGTTCCGCCTGGCCGGATGTATACTTGAAGGCCAGGGCATGTACCTCCGTACCGTCCCTCATCTACCGTTCTTGGGAATTTCTGTTTCCTCTGGCCATAGGATGTTTGAGGTTTTCATATCCCCACAGTTTCTCCAATAGCCTTGTCTTCAGCCACGTGGAGCCAAGACTTGGACATTGCGTAACATTTATTCTATAGCCCCAATATGTTAACATGCTTCACTCTTTACTACTGCTCAGCTGTTTTGTGCTCCCTCATGTATTTGTTGCCCACTGATCGGGGTCACCCAGCATCTCGTTGTGCCCAGCAATGCCTTGGCCTCAGATCCTCGAGATACATGCTGCAAGTTGGCATCAATTGCTCCAAAGCTGGTGGCAGTTTGTGAGTAAAATCTAGTTGTGCTGAAGAATTTGGGCGCTGATCTTTCGGCAGGTCCTGGTTGGGCTTATTCTCGTCTCCGTTGGCCTCGGGTTGACATTTGTATTGTATCTCACATGTTCAAATCTACTAGAAAGATGGCTGGTGAGTTTCTTCTGAAGAGAACAGAATGCGCAAATTGCATCGATATAGTCCACTTCTTAGATGCTGCGCTCGTTAATCGTGGAGGGGCTGTAAATCAATGAATCTCCCACTGACTGTAAATAGGCACACAAATCAAGGGTGATCAAAGCCGTGCCTTCTTCTGTGAGAGCCTATGTCGAATACAGCATAGATAATTTTTCTCCGTATCGAAGCGAAAAGCCGACAAAGAGGCCTGAAAGCTATGGAGTTTATCTCGGCGACTTCGACAACCCGCCCACCAGGCACCAGATGCAAATATTGTCGGAGTGGGATCTCCTTATTTTCGATCCGTCACAAGCTGGTATTGTAGATGCGATGTCTTCTGGATTTTATCCCGTTTCATCGCAGTCTCTGGCCCGACTTGATGTCGATTATGTGGTGGGTCGCTCCTCACGACCAAGCATAGTCTCCCTGGTGGAATGGGTGGCGAGACATATTGAACACTCCGCGAAGATGACTGGCCAGCACTGTTGCTTCACTGGCCTCGTGATCAGTAATTGGGACGATTGTCTTCCGTCTTCGATATTGGCAACGTTCATTCGTTTCCTTAGTTCACTCGGGCTCTGCGTCTACCTTGAGGTTTCTGCTCCGCATTTTCTTCGCGATGTCAGTCTGGCCGAGCTAGATGACGTGACAGGCCTGGTGATCTGTAACGGAACCATAAACCCAAATGGGCAAGAACGTGATGCTTTTCAGATGGCGGCTATGAGACCAACCATCAAGGCGTTCGTCTCCCAAGCCTGCTTGCGCAGTTTTGTGGTCCTCCTTTGGGAGACTCTCGATGATGGCATTGAACCTTTAAATGCGGTCGTAAAGAGAACTTACCAATGGTCGAAGTTTTATAGTGCGTTGCCTTGGATTGGATCGGTATCAGCACTCACGTCTGCTGAATTATCGAGTTGTCAAGATGAACCGTTGGGAGCTTTCGATTGGCTAAAACAACTAAAAGTTATGAAGATGCATGAAAAGTGGCGGAGCAACCAACTTGTAAGTGCCTCTTCACTGGTGCCTCTGGTTGTCATATTGGACCGGGGTCGCATGTTTGCAAGAATCCGCTAATGATAGCTAGATCTCGCGGCACTATTTTCGAGAAAACTCGGAGCCCTTGACCAGGTTGCATTCTATCCTTTCTACCTTTCCCGGACCTTCAGGAGACACACCCTGGCCCCGCGATTCCAGCGACCTGTCAACACTTGCGTCTGGAAATCCTTTTGATAGGGACAGTACACCCGGCAGATCATCAAGCAATCTTAGATCGGGTAGTCTTACTGGATCCACATCCAGCGAGAGCTCTATCACCGGCTCCGACTCTTTAGGAGCTTTAAGTTGGCTTTCCCTACTGGATACAAGAGTAGCAAATGCCCTCTCAGCATCACCGAAGGGCACATCCTTTGATTATCTGGGTTGCTTTCCACTTGGATTCAATGTCACAAGGAAATATTTTGTTGATGTTGTCCATTCCCAACAACGCCTGAAGGACATGAATCTGCTAGATGAAATTAAAGTGCCTCGGTTGGTGGAGATTGGTAGCAGGCTACAACGTTTCTGCGAATCTCTGAGCGGCCAGCATACCCATCACTTGTCTGAATGGCAAGCTGCAACAAAGGACTTAGCTCAAAACCTTTCTAGCCTCAGTTCAAGTACCCTCTATCCCATTCATGCGTTTATCGGACTTGATTCGGGTTTCCAGATGCAGCCTGGAAGTCGTTTTTGGGCGGTGTACGCACTAGATGAGGATTCAAGTTTGAATATTTTCCTATCCAGGAATGTCCCGGACATACCAGGGGCAATTTTTCACACATTTTTATCTAGCCGTGGCTGTCCGAGGCACCAATGTTTTCAGATGGAGGTTATGTTCTCGGAGTGGTCCAAGAGCCTCGTTCAACCACACGGTCTCCCTCCTCGGATCCTCAATGACATTGCACTTTTATCCCCAGCAGAATTGCTCAAGTTTCTGCAACACCTCAATCTCTCTCCTATTACAGGAGATCCTCAACTCATCAATACGATCGAAGCCGCTTGTCAAGCACAATTGCTAGACTCAACGGACTTTACACAGCTTAGAGAAACTAGCACCACTGGCTACTTGAGCGGTCGGGCCTCTGCTAATGAATTAGTTCATTCCAGAATTCAGTGGTACCGAAAGATAGGCTGTCAGCATCCAAACGAATCCATAGCTTTGGAAAACTTTGTGCAAACAAACAACTCAGTCACTGAGATGCTCAGACACAGAGACATCTCTTCTCTTCAAGTGCTGACCGAAAGCCTGGCTCACAGCATTGAAAGTGGGAGAATTGATGCCCGGATCGACTTGATGGCGTTCTCCGTATTCTGTGCAATGAGGATGCATGCTTTCGACGAAGCATATATAGAGGTAACGGACCGCAATACGCTCTTTAATGACCAAAGCGACCAGGCTGCCGCATTTGCGGAGCTGTTTGCAACGGGGGCTCGCTGCGAAGCTTACTTTGATGTTACTCCCAGTGCCTTCGGCAAACTCCTTTCTGACCGATATCGAGATTACCATCATCAACCTGGGCATGAACCTCCTCTTTGGTCGGATGCAGAGCCGTCAACTCCATCTTCTTATGCTGCGGCCAAAATTGACGTCGATCCAAACTCCGTGAAGTCATCTATGTCCGCTCCCCAACGCTTCACATTCTTGAGCGTTTTTGCAATCCCAGCATTGCTGGACATTTTACTCCTCACCACTACCGGAAGAGGACTGTATTTGAGCAGTTTCATGCTCCACAAGGAGCTACATGCTGCTACTCTTGCGCTAATGATATCTTTGCTGATATCAGGTGCTGTTGGCACCTGGATTACTTGTGGAGGCACGTACTATCTAGTATCTATGGCATTTTCCGCAATGAACATGTTCGTGGTAACGAGATTGGTTGGAGGGCTCGCATTTACCCTTGCAATTGCAGCCATCGGAATGGCTGCTCTTAGTTCGAAAGAGGATATCGCCTCAGGGATCATATTCGCACTTTATTTGCTTGCTTTGACGGCTTATTTATGTTTACTGGCCACTCTCGCCAATTTCCAGTATCCGGGATCACCATTTCAATCCGTGAGCACTTCCATAATCCACACGGTGCCCTTGATTAACTTTTGTGTAGGGCCGCCCAATCATCATCATGGTTGTGCCGTTTCTTTTCATCTCGCCCATCATTGCAGTATGGATACATAACCACGACATATTCATATATCTTACAGTCATCTACATATTCATCTTCCTACTGGTGCTTGGTGTTCGATACACTGGCGCGCGTTGGACGACATGGTACTTGTCTATCGAGAAGATTAGCGACCCAGCCCTGCGGGATTGGTATGTCAAGACTCACGAGCGCGGGAATGACCAGGCTTTAGTTGGCCTCACAGAGCCAGCTGCGCTGAAACTGGCTCGAGAGGCTATGCTGCGGGATGTGAAGGCTGCTCGAAAACGCTTTGGGCGCAAAACAAGCGACCCAGTTGTGTTATCAATGGTGAAGAGTTACGAGGCTACTGAATTCTTGCTGGAATGGTATAGTGGCTACTCTGGAACTCCGCTCCCCATCCCATTTTCGTCAACATGGAATATGCAAACGAAAGTAGCGCTTCAGACGTTGAAGCAACTTCAAACTGGTATTCGTCTTCACAATGCATTTATACACTGGCGCCAGGCTGGCGATGAGGTACAATCTATGAACCTAAATTAATGGTCTCAAGCTAATTTTGTTCTAGGTCGGATGCAGCCTTTTGTATTTCATTGTTGCCCTCCTTGACAAATGGACCGCTCTACTCGATGGCGGACAGCTCTTGGGCCTTTCTTCAGAAAACAAATCTTATCGTATGCCGGTAGGATTTGCTCTAGCTTACTATCTAATTGGAGCTGTGTTGCTAGATTTCAACGCTGCCCAGCTTCACACAATGGCTGCTCGAGGTCAAAACATGCTGATCGGAGATGTATCATCAATTCAAGAGGCCGTTAAGAGAGAAGTTCGAGCTAGGCGTTATTTATACTGGACGGTGCTCGGACGCTTCCTTCTTTTCCATGTTTGGAGTCTGGCAATCGCTTCCAGCCTTCTTTGGGTTCTCGACAGCGCAGAAGATCACGCAGAGGAGTCAACAAAGTTATTTCTTGCATATGTCTTCTCTTACACAGGTTCGTTTCATGAAATCATGATCAAAGCCACTGCTAATATTTTCCAGGTCTGCTTTGGTACCAGGTATATCTTATCTGTTCGTCTGTGTTGCGAGACTGCTAATTCATTCTGTAGTATACAAAAATATTTTCAGGCCCCCGAAGTCTCAAACCAATGATCGCCGCAGTTCTAATTGGTCTCCCTTTGGGTCAACTTCTCAGACACTTCTACCGCGGAAAAAATGAATACTGCGATGTTATTACTCTCGGCGTAGCGACATGGACAGCTGCAATATTGTCACTCTACTACGCGCGCATCAAGTCAAAATCAATTAACAAGTTGGGCCAGATCCCTGGGTCAGATGGTCGGTCTAGGGGAGACTCATCTGAAGGCGTTTATCACGCCTACAGTAATCCGGGCAAAGATCCACAATTGTCTCAAGATGAGATGCGGATTCTGTACCAGAATCTTCAGGCTTTGCGGGAAGAAGAACGATACGAAGTCGATCCCCAGACACACCCGGGACTGGAAATTAAGTCTGTTCTCCTCCATGCTCTTGGCGACTTCCGAGGAAATCGAGGGTCGCTGTCGAAATTTGCGTTGGAAGCCTTTCCCGAAGCTGAAGAGCTCCTAGAATCCGCAGTTTTTGCCTTCGAGCGTGGTGCTGTTATCATTGATTGTGTCCCCGTCTCGGCAATGTCAGATTCATTTGCAGACGTGAAGGCAATCAGTTACGCCTGCGATGGGTCCCTCCGGATCGTCATTGGTTGCGAGATGATGAATGTTCAAGAACAGCAATCGAGCATAAGCAACTTTTGCCAGAGGTAGATCCAATACCTTCAAATCCAATAAAGTAAGATAACTGACGACCATCTAGTACTGCCGAGATCGTCATTCATGCTGTCGCTGAAAGCATCAGGGGAATGCCCCACGATTGTTCAGCTCTTGCCGAGTCTTTGGTAATTCCCAGACCCGTGTCGCAGGGAACGAGACAGTCTTCTATCCCAAGCCGGATAAAGAATTACCTCACTGCCTCAAAATCTTCGTCCACACAAGCGCAATCAGTGGCTCAGAGCTGCGAAGACGAAGCATTGAAATTCCTTGCTTTAGGTTTTGATGTCGACATACTCTGGGATCACTTGCCCCGCGATATTCGAGAGCTCATCGTCAAAAGATGTACTGGTCAGGATGACGGACTAACAAGGTCACAGAATGAGTGGCTAGTCACACATCACGCTCAAGGAACGCCACTCAAGACTTTTCTCACTCGCTGCAATTTTGGGGCCTTTGTGGCGATGTCTAGCCGCCGTTTTGCTCTTGGAGCTAGAGATTATACCAGAGACGATGCCATCGATGAGAAGCTCTATCATGAAGACACCCTTGATTCATTGTCATTCCTGCGAGTCAAACCGCCTATTGCAAAATTTACAGTGAAGAAAATAGGACGAAGCCTCAAAGTGCCATTCAGCGCGGTATACCACAATCTCGGGGTTTGTTTGAAACTTTTCGCCATCGCATTTGTTGCTGAGCCAGAATTTCAGCGCGAGTTGGACTACGCCTTACACTCGACACCAATGATCATTCGACATATTATTCTCTTCCTGGCAACTGGTGTCTGGAAATACACAAAGTTCTTGCACACTATCGTGATGCCCATATTCTTGTTGCATGGACGCAAAAATGTGACAACACTTTGGAAGCATATTGGCGGCACGACTGTCTCCCTTAAGCGACAAAGAATCGCCATTGAGAACAATGATGGTCAATCAACAGCATTCATACACTCGCCATCTAGCGAAGATGGAACGTTCGAAGTCCATCAATATGGAGGGGACCTTGACAAAGAACCAGAGGATAAGATGAAGCTGCAGCGCATCAGCACTTACAACAAGCAAATGCTGCTTCTCCGAAGAGAAGACTATGCATGGGCCAGTAAGGTCAATGTTTATACTTACGAATATGCTGTAGATAACTCAAGTACACGCCGGAAACGTCTCTCGAAATTCAACAACCACCGGTACCCGATTCTTCGGAAATGTGTCGAGGGGAAGAACGAATTTGAGGAAGTCAATTTCAACTATAGAGGCCTCGTTCAGAGCGGATCATATATCCTCCACGGCAGCTTGATCAGATTCAATTGTCATTATCGACAAGGAAGCAATTTTGACGACGAGCTTCTTCGAGCTGAGTTTGTCCTTCCACATCTGACCTGCACAGTATCTTGGTCAGCGCCGCCCAAGAATCATCAAGAAAAGCTTGACAAGTGGATTCCACATTCGCAAGTCACTGAAGCGACCTTTGTGCTTGAAGCTGATGTCTATGAGTCTCATTGGACTTATGACCACAAGTTTCACCCGATCATTCACACGACACTCAACGGCGAAGTAATTGAAACGCCACCAATCATCCGCTGGGATCATTTGGGTGTACTGAAGAAGCCCACTAAATTCAGCTTCCACCATGATGACCCGCTCATCACATTCAGGTCACTGAAGTCGCACGCTTTGACAAGATGGCTTGGTCTAGATACCCATCACAACCCCGTGTCCACGTCCCGCGCTCGATCGCGACTTTGGAACGCTTGGAAGAACACGCCGGGATTTGATGGAGTAATTGTGCGGTGGTTGGATGAACGACTATTAAGAAAAGACCCTCTTTTACGTCCATACTGGAGGAGGCGTGATCGTGGAAATCTGGCTGGGGCAGGAGCATTTCTCAATGAGAACGCAGATGGAGTCATGGCCGCCGTAGATCTTGATAATTCGATATCAGGATGGGCGCCCTTGGCAATCAAGATCGCGGATCTCCATAGTTTTGGACAAGGTGGCGATGCCAATAGCCGTACAAGGTCGAAGGATCCCGATTTCGACAATGATGGCCTGCAGGTACTTGCGGTAGACTCAGGAACCTGGCCAAATGAGGGTGGTGGAGTTTCGGCTTGTCGTCGAGACATGATCAACAATCTTCGATCAGTGAACTGGCACATGATTGCAGAATCTGCCAACGATTTTGGTCTTCCCAAGCATCAGGTAAGCTTTGGATTATAGAGGCCTTGTGGTTCCGCTCTAACTTCAATCGCAGACTGAGATGAATGTTCGCAGTCTGAAAGTCATTCCACTCTGGGGCCTCGATTTTCTCACCCCAACGCATGGTCTGTTCAAAGATCGACTGGATACCGAGGTTGAGCATGTACCGAGATATGCGACCAAGCAAGATGTCAAGAGGAACTTTTTGCCCATTCTTACTGCTCTTGTACGCGGGGCAAGAACAACTCATTTCACCAGCGCCGATATCCAACAGACTACACGTGCTCTCGTCAATCTCAACGCGTACTTCTCAGAGTCAAAGCATTGGGGTGCGATTTGGACAAGCAGGATCGTTAAGGACGCTTGGCGTAATTTATGGATTTCTCAAGACTTGGTAAGCATTCCAACAGCCGATCCAAGAAACTTTGAAGTAGCACAAGACGATTTTCTAAGATATTTTCCTATTAACACTCTACAGGTCAGTCCAACACCATCCGAAGGGTGGTTCCAAACCGAAATACCCACAGTGGCTCAACTCGACGGCGCATTGGAGCTTTGGTTTCGATATTTATTCATCTTTTCGATACCAATTCCGGAGAGAATACCTGCCATCTTTCAAGCCTCTCACCATAGCGTCAGTGCGTCGTACGGAATTGTTTGTAAGATCAAGCGTGGATGCACGCTCCAGATCTGGGACCATGCCATCAGCTGGCGAGAGACTAATCTCTACCTTTCATCGGATCTCTGCACCATGGCACCTTTCGTTCGGAACGCACTACTAGGACTCATGCGGATAACCAGTCAATTGATCTTGCATCATGCAGACACCATCCTCCCCTGTGCTGACTTCTTCAACCCAGGATGGGAGACGGAAATAGGCACATGTCAAGGAGTAAGTGATCTATTCTAGTAACTATTCGATATGTAATGCTGACCTTACCAAGACGCTTGAGCATAGAAACACCTTCAAAAGGAAGATTGACCCAGTTGTCAATGGAATTCCTGATATGTCAAAGTTTGCCCCCATCAAGGAAATCACATCGACGCTACCCACAGTTACAATGCTTTCCCATGTTTGGTACGCGAAAGATATCAAAACGGCAATTCTTGCAGCAGATATTATCGTCAATGAATGGAAGTTCACAGATTATCGACTTGACATTTATGGCGCCATCGATAAAGCTCCATCGTATTCGACAGATTGTTTCGAAATCATTGCCTCGAAGTCTCTTCCTAGATTCGTAGTACTACGAGGCGAGGCAAATCCTACCGATGTTCTCGCAAAAACTTGGGTTTTCCTCAACTCTTCGATATCCGAAGGCCTTCCACTTGCTCTCGGAGAAGCAGCTCTTACAGGAGCGCCGGTAGTTTGTACCGACGTGGGAGCCTCTTTGCGTGTTCTTACAGATCCAGACACTGGAGCACGTTATAGTGCTGTGGTAGCACCGAATGACGCTCGCAATTTAGCGCGAGCACAAATAAACTTCTTGGCCATGTTGGATGAATGGGCGCCCTACGCAAACGATCCCGAGGGATTTGTTGCACCCACAATTTCTGATCAGCCTACAGCAGAAGATGTGGCGAAGATCCAGCAGCGAATGTATGAAAAGGTAGAAGAGAGGAAAGCCCTCGGCATGAGGGGCCGAGAGATCATCCAGAAATCTTTCAGTGGTGAAAGGTACCTCCGAGAACACGAGCAGATGCTCTGGCTTGGGAAGGCTCGTTACGATCTCCATAAATCACCAAAGCTTCGCAGGCCAAAACCCCAACAACTACCTAGTCAGTCGCTACCAGTCCCCAGCGATATTTGGGGGACCGCATCTGTCCCATCAATGCTCCCTCGCCGACCCCAAACTAGCTCGATACAATCATCTAGCAATATGGCAAGCTCTATGCAAGCCTCAACTACCCTGGCTTCAACTCTCATGACTCCTGGTATCAGGAGTTTGTTTGATACTGGGACCACGCTTGGAAATCGTTCCAATGGAAGCAAGGCTTCAACTGTCCTCTCCGCCCCTGTTATGCAGCCGACAGCAGCCAAGAGAGCTTTACTCCCTTACCGAGTCTCCTACCTCGCCAAAAGCGGAGGATACGAAGCATCCGAGAAGTCGTCACTTCGGATTAATTCTCTCCCCGGCGAGGACAATTTTATTCACGACGTCACGGCAGCTCTAGAACGAGTGTGAAACACTCAACTTTTTTTGTATATAAAATTTGGTGCAGCTCCTCTGTATCGAAGACCGTTCGAACGGTTTCTCGAAACGCCCATGAAAGGCGATTTTGTTGTTTTTGTCTTGCCTCATAGCGCTGCATTGCCGGCTCTTACAGGCGTTCTGGCTATAGACTTACTTTTGGGAGCGGGCATCAGATGAGATCTTATTTGGCGTTTCAAGAGAAACTTTACTCATATCAGCGTTTTCATATTGTATATATCACGTGTGTCGCGGTGGTTGTCCCATCTAGGAAGCCGTTTCGGCAAATACTGAAAGTCACTATTCTGAGCACTGCCCCTTCCCGCTGCATGAGATCTATCCAATCACGATTATATCTCCGAGAGGCGTCTCTGCGCCTATCGGGCTGTCGTACTCTAGACTAGATTAGGAATGGAGCTCATCACTGGGGGAAGCAATTTCTGGCGTGTTCTCTGCAAGCAGAGGTGGCACAAGCGCTTCTGTGTCTGAGCGAGAATATATAATCTGTATCATTGCCTAGCAAATAGCTATTTCCCTTCCATCGCGCTTTTTGTATTCCTTGCAACACATTTTCCCCTTCAATCTATTTCTTCATTTCTCAAGCGAGGAATTACTCCTTCACTATGGCGATCACAATTCACGATTACTATCGATACAAGCCCTCTCTAGATGCTGCAATCGTCGTCGCAGTACTCTATACACTGGCTTTCGCAGGCACGCTACTTCAGTTCATTAGGTACCGTTCTTCTGTATGGACTGTTGCTGTTTTGGCATCCGGCATGGAAGCTGCAGGCTACATTGCCCGCTGCTTATCAGTCAAGAATATCGACAACAAAAACCTCTATATCATCAATTTCACGTTGATTGTGTTGGCACCGGTTTTGATGGCTGCTGCGTGTTATATCGTCTTTGTATGTTTATCGCGCTTCACTGAGGTCGAGATCTAACAGCCAACTCAGGGCAGAATTGTGTTCCATGTTGTTCCAAAAGAAGCGCGAACAACACGACTGCTCTGGATTCCACCACGATTCGTGACGCCTATTTTCGTTGCTTGTGACGTTCGTAAGTGCAGCTCACGAACAGTCTTCAAATTTCATTCCTAACCCAAGCTTTAGTTGCACTCCTGCTCCAGCTCTGGGGTGCCGTTCAAATCACATCCGTCACTCCCGGCCAAGCAGACGCCGTCTCCAAAGCCAACAAAGGCAAGAGAATTGCGCAAATCGGCGTCGCTATCCAGCTAGCCTGCTTTGGCCTCTTCAGTATCATCGCTGTCCGCTTCAACTTCACTTCCAAGCGATTCGCTGCCGTCTTCGAAGAACGCATCACGAACATCAATGAAAAATACTGTACAATTGATGGCACGGATCATAAGTTGAAGAAGAATTGGCAGGCGATTTTGAGAGTCACGAATATTGCTTCGGCTTGCATTCTCATCCGTTCGGTGTACCGGATGGTGGACTTCTCTCTTGGTAGAGCTGGATATACGCAGTCGCATGAGTGGTGCATGTATTGTTTCGATGCTTTGGTAATCTATCCGGTTGTTGTGCTATACGTCTATTGGCATCCATCGAAGTATCTGCCATATCTTGGATTCCGCCTTCCAAAGCATGCTCGCTGAACGGAAAGGGAATGAAGTTCTGCTAGGAGAGAAGTTTGCCGCATTGAAGGGCGTCGGGCTTCAGATTAAGAAGAGGAAGTTAAGAAATGCGTTTATATGCTGTGCTTTCACTTGCTTCTATTTTCCGCGAGCTAAGCGCCACCGATTTCCATAATCCATATATACAGAAGTCAGCTCAAGATATTCATAGCCATTCATACATATCTATTGCTTTTAGTGGCCGCCTTTCATGAACTCCGTACCCTAAGGGTTCTACTGAGAATCCACACCCCGTCTATGTGAAATTGATTCCAAGCTTCAGGGGCTGCACGAGTGTTGTGAATACATGGCCGAGTCTGTTCCACCAGAATTCGAGAGCTTCTTTCTGGATCTTTCACAAAAAAAAGTCGGTGATCTTGAAGATATCGGAGCCGAAAGGTGGGCAAGGTGTTAGCACGGACAATTGATCACCCCTGTAACGGCTTTCACACGGCCCACTTTTGTCAAGCGAGTCCATTGCAGCCCCTGAAGCCCGAATTGATTGCCCAATCTGCACTAGCCGTTTAAGCAAGCGAGAAGACTTGAGGCAGAAAACCCCCCTGGTGATTCGCGTACTCTGCGGCTTAGGACAAACCAAGAACATGATAAAGATCCTAAACGACCGGAAGGGCAAGAATAGTAGTCCAAGTTCGAAGGCGCTCGAAATCCTTGTCTCGTGCAGAGTTCGGGGTGGCCATTCGTTTATACTTACTCCAATGCAACTGTTTAGCCAATTATCAAGCTCTAAGCTCATTCCACGAGACGGATACCCTTTTCGAACGTTCACCTCGAGCTTCTTCTGGAGCTTCTACAGTCTGGCATTCCCATTACGCGCCTTGTGTACAGCCATTGTCCATTTGAGGCATCCATTTCGGCAGCATGGTCTTCTGCGGCAAGCCAAGCAAAGGTTGTAAACACTGTCGAATTCGGAGGATTAAGGTAAAGTCAGCTCCTCCCCAGGACATCTGCTGCAACGCTTACTCTATATGTCTTGCAGTGTGATCAGCTCGACCCGGCGTGCTCACAATGCCTGAGGGCTGGCAAGGCGTGCCCAGGCTATCGGGACCAATTAGCCCTTCTCTTTCGGGATGAAAGTGAGAAAGTCGTCAGGAAAGCAAAGGTTCCCAGAAACACGCCTCAGCACCGAAAATCCTCACCCGGTCAAAGTACTTCAACCAGAAGCTCTAATTGTACTCAATATACTTCCCCAACCTCTTCAGTAACACCTCTAAGTGAAAGCCACGCTCTGGCTGCACCAAGCCCCGGCTCCTTCCTCCGTTCCTTCTCCCCTCGAGGCCTTGACGAAGGTGTCGTATTCTTCTTCGATCATTATGTTACTATCAACTCGAACCACCTGTCCGGGAAGATTGATTTACCTCAGCTTCCCGTGCTGCGATTATTATTTAGTAATGAGGCTTTCAATGATGCTGTGTCTTCCGTAGGATATGCTGGCCTCTCCAATGTAACAAAGCATCCAGAATACATGATCATCGCCAGAAAGAAGTATGCAGCAAGCCTTCGAAGCATCACACTTGCCTTGAAAGACACATCTAAAGCTGATCTCGACACAATTTTTAAATCAACAATGCTCCTGGCCGCCTTCGAGGTAAGTTCTGAAGGAAGTTCTCTCACAGGTGTGCTAATTATCTGCAGATTGTGAATGGAGGAGCTGGGTCATGGGGTGTTCATCTCGACGGTGGAGCCGCCATCTTGAACCTGCTAGTGGCCATGCAACCTCCACGAATGCCACCAATGCGAATGCAACTTCAATTTGTTTTCACACTTGTAAGCTGTTTGGTATCTAGGGTCTGTGCGGTGTTTG
This sequence comes from Stipitochalara longipes BDJ, assembly GCA_009732865.1. Classification (NCBI taxonomy): domain Eukaryota; kingdom Fungi; phylum Ascomycota; class Leotiomycetes; order Helotiales; family Hamatocanthoscyphaceae; genus Stipitochalara; species Stipitochalara longipes. Next base: position 2,237,192 of record ML769333.1, on the reverse strand, counting down.
CTAATCTCTAGGCAGTATATCAAGTGTATGATAGAAGGCGAAGCGTGCCCACCCAATAATGTATGGGCACCACATTACAAAAGAGCGATGTCTCCTCACGATGCTCATGCAACCGACCTCGCGTACATCGTGTCTCGATTCACGAACCTGCACGCATCCATCCGGAGCAAGCTCCAGACCGATTCAGATACCAAACTTCGCGAAGCACTACTTCTCGACACCATGCTAGAGGAATGGAAGCTGCAGCTTCCCCAATCGTGGCTATACAAACTGGAGCTACACACGGAAGAGACAGCAGTTATGTACAAAGGCGTGTCGCATCGATATTGCGATTTCTGGACAGCAAGAATGTATAACCATTATCGGTGGTGCCGAATCCTGGTTAATGAATTGCTGGTGACCCAGCTCGGGCCAAATTCCCCCGAAAATGCTGCTCAACGTGCGAAGTCACTCGACATCATCTCGAGGGAAGCCGCAGATATATGCAGTAGCGTTTCCATTCAGTTTCATAAGCCCACACTCCTTGAGGAAACAAAGCAAACGGGTGTGCCGGCACTTACAGGATGCTTTCTTCCTCTCTTCCACCTCGCGGTTGCTGGGAGCGCAATGGGAGTCGACGATGAAATGCATAATTGGGTGATTTCCATGCTCGAGCTCATCGGTCATGACAAAGGGGTTGCTCAAGCCCTGTCGATGATTCCCGGAACGAAGCTGCAGCGAGAGAAGTGGAAATTGTTCAGTCATGGCCCGGCAGATTGTTCGTTGTTGTCAGGGTTCCAGATGTGAATGGTGCGAGAAGTGATTTCGGCGGTGTAGGCCTAGGAGGAAATGCGACAATGCGACCCTACGACGTCAACCCCGAACACATGAACTTTACAACTTCTTTTTGACATGGCATCAAATGGCATCAATAAGCACGAGGGCCAACACGCGCCGCTATCGAAATCAAATGCGATGCACGAAAGGTCTTAAATAGTACAACGTTACTTGGCCTTCCTTTTCGCGCCTGCACCTCCCCCTCGGTAGGGTGCTCGCCTAGGACGGTTACGGAAGCTCCTAGGCGACCACCCCCGGATCCCCAGGAACAACATGCATCCACTCCGCGCACGGTTTCTCCCATGCGGCCAATTGCAGAAGTTGCTATTTCTTAGCGGTCCTGGACTTTCCTCATTTGCGTTTCTGTCAGGGGAAGGAGCCACTCTCATGACCAGATGGACGCCTTCGGACGGACAATTGTGTGGAGAGATCTTCGGTACTTATTTCCCGGTCCGAAAGCACGAAGGAGTCGAGATGTTCAAGTGAGCTAGCTGTAAGGGCAGGGCGATTTGCGCTCCTTCTAGGAAGGAGGGGTAATTCCACTAGGCTAGGGCTGACTGTGTATATAATCGAGTTGCCTTGAACCTCGAGTTGTTGTGTTCTATAGCGAACTATTCTTGTATAAACTCTTAGGATAAGCGCTCATCAAATTCTCTAGGGAACACTTGGCAGATTGCAACGTCTTCAACTCATTATGCATTATTCGAGGTTATCGCTGCCTTTTGTGGCTGCGCTTGCTCTGCCTACCTTCGCTCTTCCTCATGAACAACCCCTCGACAAGCGAGCTGACAACCATACCTTGAATCGAGACAGAGCAGACGCTGTAAAGGCGGCATTTGTCCATGCCTGGACCGGGTATCAGAAATATGCGTTTCCACACGACGAACTTCATCCTGTATCCAATTCTTTCAGCGACTCTAGGTATATACTCATCAACTATATATATTGGGATATTATGACTGACAAAATGCAGAAATGGCTGGGGTGCAAGTGCTGTAGATGCTTTCAGTACAGCTATCGTAATGCAAATCCCAGATATCGTCAACACAATCTTGGACTACATTCCAACTATCGATTTCGATCATACGGCTGATCAAGTTTCTCTCTTCGAGACTACCATTCGCTACATGGCAGGAATGATGTCAGGTAAGCAGTGAAATCATGTGACTGAACACCAAAACTCACTCGAGTAGGCTATGACTTCCTGAAAGGACCACTATCAAACCTAGCAGAAAACGCAACTGCAGTTGACGAGGTTCTCAAGCAAGTACAGCGCCTTGCTGATAATCTCGCCTATGCCTTCGACACGCCAAGCGGGGTCCCGAGCAACAACCTGAACTTCCCAAACGGTACCGATGGCTCTACCACCAACGGCCTTGCCCAAATCGGCAGTCTAGTTCTCGAGTGGACGCACTTATCTGATCTCACTGGCAACCAGAAGTACGCCGAACTCTCTCAAAAGGGACAGTCGTATCTCCTTGCTCCCCAGCCAGCCTCGTCAGAGCCTTGGCCAGGACTTGTCGGCACAAATGTAGATCTCACAAGTGGTCTTTTCCAGGACGCATTTGGCGGCTGGGTCGGTGGTGATGACAGCTTCTACGAGTATCTCATCAAGATGTACGTTTACGACTCGGCCAAGTACTCAACGTATAAAGACCGCTGGATCCTCGCTGCCGACTCGACTATTGCACACCTTGCTAGCCATCCCTCGACGAGACCCGATGTTACCTTCGTAGCAGAGTTCGATGGCCAGGAGCTGATCTTCCAATCCGAGCATTGTAAGTCCCCCATTCTCTGTTAATTAGATCAAAAGCTTACGATCCCCGAAAGTGGCCTGCTTCGACGGCGGTTCCTTCCTGCTTGGCGGGCTCACCCTCAAAGAGCAAAAGTACATCGACTTCGGCCTCGCTCTTGTGGACGGCTGCCATGACACGTACATTAGCACCGCCACAGGCATTGGGCCCGAAGTCTTCCAATGGGTCGAGAACTCCACCTCGTCCACTGACCCCAACAACCCGCCTCCGCCCGCTGACCAGGAAGCGTTCTACGCGAAATCAGGCTTTTACATCACAGCCAGCGATTACGTGCTGCGCCCCGAGTACCTCGAGAGCGTGTATTACGCCTACCGAGCGACTGGGGACCAGAAGTACCGCGATTGGTCCTGGGACGCGTTTGTGGCGATCAACACGACCTGTGCAGTTGGCAGCGGATATGCGGAGTTGAATGATGTTAATGCACCTGGTGGTGGAGGGTTTAGTGATTTCCAGGATAGTTTCTTCTTTGCGGAGGTGTTGAAGTATGCTTATTTGACGCATGCTCCGGTAAGTGCTCCTTCCTGAGATGATGTGCTTGTGTAGAGATGGATTGGCTGACTTGAGTAGGATAATGTTTGGCAAGTAGATAATCAGGGTGAGAATCAGTGGGTGTTCAATACTGAGGCGCATCCGTTCAAGGTTAATGGGCCGCCGGTTTAAAGGGATTCGGAATTAGGGGGAGAATGGGAGACTGGGAATGGGCATGGTCATGGTAATAAAAGCACACGGAATAGAGTAGCTAGACGCATTGTTATCTTTCAACAACATTAATAGCCTACATCCGGCCAAATCGATCTTGCGAGCCTGTGAGGTGTGATAATGTGGTATACATCTAATATACTAACCTGAGAAGGACTGAGAAGCTTGATTCTACGTTTTCAATGGCCCGTCCCAACCAAGTTGGAGGTGAATAGGCGTAAGGAAAGGCTGAGAAGAAATCTAATCATCATCCTTTTCGTCTCGTGTTTGGAGACATGGATTTCATTGCCTATATGTACTCTAATTCGAGCCAAAGATATATACAAGAAGGTCGTTTCCGTTCGTCCCCGAATGACAATATCAAGTCATGTAGTATTTTGGACCTTCACCGCCTTGCGGAACGGACCAATTAATATCTTGGTCGGGCACCTTGATATCACAGGTCTTGCAATGGATGCAGCTGAAAGGGTTAGCCATAACTCCCGTCCATAGGTCTGACACTTACTTCTGAGCATTGATCTGAAACCGCACGCCAATATCCTTCGTCTCATCCTCGACATACTCATACACGCCGGCAGGGCAGAATCGATTCTCAATGCCCTTATACTTGGGCCACTCCATCTGGGCATGCTTCTCCCAGTCCTTGACTTGTAAATGCACAGGCTGATCTTCCTCATGATTCGTTCCCGTCCGACTCACACTCGTCAAAATATCAAAGCTGATCTTCCCATCTGGCTTCTCATATTCGATCTTCTTGCATTGGTCTGCAAGCTTCGTAGCGCCATAATCTGTACCTTTGTGCTTGAGCGTCCAAGGCACTTTGCCCCTGAACACAAATGCCTCGAGTCCGGAATACATGATGCCGCCGTAAAGTTTGAGTGGATTGTGGAAAGATGGCCGCATGTTGCGGACTGCCTTCAACTCTTTCCAGATGCTTGACTTTCGAAGCGCATCTTCGTAGTCATAGAGGAATATCGTTCCACTGTCGGTGTTTCCAAGTGCTGTCCAGGTGGCTTCTGCGGCGAGCATGCCTGATTTCATGGCAGTGTGAGTGCCTTTAATTTTGGGGACGTTGAGGAAGCCGGCAGTATCGCCAATCAAGGCACCGCCTGGGAAGGCAACCTTTGGTATCGATTGGAATCCGCCTTCGTTGAGAGCTCGTGCACCATAAGAGATGCATTTGCCACCTTCGAGAACGGATTTGTAGAGTGGGTGATGCTTCATCTTCTGAAATTCGCCATATGGAGACAGCCAGGGATTGGGATAATCAAGTCCAACGACTAGACCAATACTGACAAGATTGTCTCCAAAATGGTACATCCAGCCACCGCCATAGGTATCCGCAGGTAGAGGATAGCCCAGAGAGTGAACGATCTGCCCCTTTTGGAACTTCTCTGGTTGAACCTCCCACACTTCCTTGATTCCAAGACCGTAAGTCTGAGGCTGGCTTTCATTTCGTAGATCAAATTTCTTGATGATTTGTTTCGTAAGATTGCCATGGCAACCTTCTGCGAATAGTGTGATTCTAGCGTGGAATTCCATCCCTCTCTCGAAATTGTCTTTTCGCTTTCCTTGTCTCGAGATCCCTAGATCGTTCGTGGCAACACCTTTTACAGACCCATCCGACTTATACAGCACCTCCGAGGCAGCAAATCCAGGATATACCTCAACTCCAACCTCTTCTGCTCTGTCTCCGAGCCATTTTGTAAACTGGTTCAAACTAACAATGTAGTTGCCATGGTTGTTCATTTGTGGAGGTGCAGGTATTGGAATCGCGCTCGATTTCGTGAGAAACCGCATTTTATCGCCCGTGGCAGGTGTAGCATGTTCGAATCTACTTTCGTTGTCTTCTGCCAGCCAGTCTGGGATTAATTCGTTGATTGCTGTGGGCTCGATGACGGCCCCAGACAGAATATGTGCACCAATCTCCCCAGCCTTTTCCAGCAACAAAACTCTGAAGTCTTCATTTCCAGCTTCATTGGCCAGTTGCTTCAGACGAATTGCTGCACTCAACCCAGCAGGCCCTGGTAATGTCAACACCGGGTCCAATACAATGGCAGACGAGCTTACCTCCACCAATTATACATACATCGACCTCATCGCTCTCTCGTTCAATGGACTTGGGATCAAAGTCATCATTGACATCTGCGAGCCTTCGTGGGATCGAAATAGAAAAGGCCCGTTGTTGACCAAGGCATTTGAAGCTCGCGCGGGGGCGGGTCAAGCTCGAATTTGTCTGGAGGCCGCTTCGTGGGACCTGAGTCGCGACTCTGATGGGATTTCGCCTCACCAGGGTACGCTGCAGAGATGCAGTGACAGACCTGGAGGAAGCCATTGCGAATTGTTACCGCATTGCCTTGCTGGTGTTGACAGTTGCCTTTCTGCAAACTCCATGATGTTGACGGCAAGCTCGAAGGGCATTCTTGGCTTCGGCTTCGGCACTCGGTTGTGCCGCCGATTTCCGGCTTTGAATCTCGCTCTACGTGATTGGCCCCTTTTCTCTCCTTTTCTCCAAGCAACTCGCGACTTCATTCTTTCAGACGAGAATGTCTCCATACCAAATAAGCATAAGTCTAGCAAATGACATCGTCCTTTTATTATTGGTCGATCTTATCACCATCGCTCGCATCCTTTGGGTGCCTGAAAGATGCACATCGGCTTCATCATGCGATATTCTTGAGCTCTTCGAAGCGACCTTGGCGTTTGGTGAACGTTCCTCTGCCAGGGCATCTGAAGTCTCTCCATCAATTAATCTGATAGCCTGTGAATGGTTTTGCCAAGTCTCTAGCGAGCTGTCAAACCAAGTGTCAAGACTTGTCTTTTCTATTCTGGTCAGTTGGATGGCCCAGCATCAGAGACGTTTCTCGTCGTGCGGAAGTCGCCATCGCACAGGCTCGCCTGGACTACATCCCATTGGGCGCCATGATGAAAAGAAACGGACCAGCACGCCGGCTGTGATGCGCTCCGGATCATCAGAAGTTATTCTGGTGGGGCCGGGAGTGGTGACCAAGTCTTGGTTGTTTTGCAAAGTGCTCTTGGAGCCGAGAGCGTTTGAGCGTCCGTTTGGGCTTGGGCCCCCTGTCCACGCACCAACGGGGAACATCCAGTCTTGCAGAGAGCCTCACCAACGATTCCCCATCAAATTTTGTCTAATCTGGAAAGATCTCGTTTCGAAGTACCGCTCGGTCTGGAACGTCTTGTGCGCCTCCGTCCCTGAGACAGCTTTCACGTCTGGAGCTCCCCTGTTCAGATCGCCGTGAGACCTATTTCGGCCTCAAGTGGAGCGCAGAATGTCACTGTGAATGGGCAGATGGCTGGATAACGTTTCTAACGCCTCCCGCTGAGCATTTCGGGTAGGTCCTATTTGTGGCTACTCCGATCCCTCATGCTCTATTCAACGCCGTTCATTCGTTCTTCACTTTTGACATCTGTCATCCGAGGAACCTAATTCTCTTTTCAGATGTAGATCAGACGAGCTACGGATCAGATATCCATCGCTTCCATATCTTATCGTTTCATCAGATCTTGTTGGATGATCTTGGGAATCCCGTGATCCACAGGAAGTCTTGTGTGGATATAAGACCTGAGACTCCGCATAAGCAGTTCTTGTCTCTCATCCCATTCTTTCTTTCTCACGTGCAGGCCATTTGTAAATCATTTCAAAGAGGTATGTTGAACCGATTCTTGGCGATGACAGTACTAACAGATGATAGCTGTGCTCCATACTTTTACATTCTTTCATCCGTACTTTGGCTAGCTTGACGCTACTTACCTCTCCAATACATCATCATGAAGAACTTTGGATCCATTCTCACACTTCTTGCCATCTCGGCTTCTGTTGTTTCAGCCCGTGCTCTTCCCGCTGAAAATGGCATTGAGGCTCGGGCTCCTCTTACAATTGGTGAGCATCTCACTCAGTTCTCTGAAAATGTCTCTTACACACAGCAGTGTCGGAGCTATTCTCTCGGTCACCAAAGAAAAATAAGGCTGCTGGTAGGTCCAACCTAGATTGCAATGTTCCATGGACTGACAATCTCTATCTAGCCAACGAAACCGCATCAGCTGTAGCGGCCACAACTAGTGCCACTGGAAAGAAAGCAAAGGCGGGCAAAGGTGGAAATGCCAGCGCTTCGAATTCAACAGTCGCTGCCGTGTCAAACTCCACATCTACAGATACTGGGAAAAAGGCAAAAGTCAGCTGAAGTCCATGAAAATTATCAAACCCCCAAACTAATATACAACAGGGAACTGCCGCCCCGAAGAAGGCTTCAACTGCTGCTGCTAGCTCTGGCTCAGATATTGTCGGTGAACTCGAGTCGGAACTTTCAAGTCTTGGCCTTAACCTAGGAGGCCTCCGACTCCGATCGATACCCGTCCTTGAGGCCAGAAAAAAGAAGAATGGCACAGCAGTTGCTGGAGTAGCCGCTGTAAGTACTCTTCCTTTGGTTTCGTGCCTCTCGTATCTCAACACACAGCTCTGTCGGTAATAGAGGCTAATCGGAACTATTTAGGCTTCTGGAACCGCAACAGCAGATAAGAAGGCCGCTAAGAAGGCAAAGGCTGCTAAGGCAGGGAAAGCAAAAGCGACCGCAGCTGCCGCAGCTGTAAGTTCTCCATACTTCTTCTCGTCATAGTCTGTACACATTTCCAATAAGACTTCAAGTTGCTATCTTGAAAGTTGCAAAATAAAGACGCACAAAATCCTAACAGTGTATCCCAGGTTGCTCCTCCTGCTGCCACAACCGTTGATGTCGCGGTTAGTCCTTCGATCCTCTTTCCCTATTGGCGAAACTAATAACCACGCAGGAAGCAGCTGTATCTACAGTCGCGGCTGCACCAAAAGCCGCAAAGAAAGCCAAGGCTGCGAAAGTAGCAAAGGCAAAAACCGCAACAGTAAGTTCTTCATTTGCGCTCCACAGTTTCACCAATCTCCCCAGGCTGTCGTTGGCATGAGCTCAAGACTTCCTATGGAATTGCAGAAAGAATACTGTTGGCCCTGCAAACTTCTTCTCAATGAGAACTCGTTGCTGATTTTTTTTTAATCTAGGCCGTTGCCGCCGCCGTTGATGCTGCCGCCACTGATACTGTAAGTTTCTCCGTACTTTCCCCGGTATCAATGAAACTAACAATCAGATAGGCTGTTGTAGCTGCTGCACCACCTGCTGCGACCGCCACTAAGGCAGCAAAGAAGGCAAAGGCAGCCAAAGCCGGCAAGGTATGAAGACTCCCAAGTCCCTTTCTCCACTGCGACCACTCGCGAGTGCCAATTCGAATCTCCCACAGCGAACATAGACTAATTCAATTTTCTCCAGGCCAAGACTGCAGCAGCAGTCGCCGCTACAGCTACTGCATAAACTTCTTCCCTTTGGTTGCTTTTAGGTTGGCATTGTATTGAGTTGGAGCAAATTGGAGTAGACAGGCAAAGGGGTTGGGTATAGGAGTGACAAATTAAAACTGATTGAAATAAATTGGTTGAAAAGTTGTATGATATTCTTTGTACATGATATATGATTGAACGACAAGAATAGAATGTGCTCGAGCTCATGTATCATTTAGGAAAAGGGGGTTGGACACGTGATAAAAATCACGCCTCAAACAGAGTAACTCATCCAAATCATAAGAGGCTTTCAGCAGTTGGGCTGCTTTTTGGGTTTGGAATCCTTGGACATCCAGGTAATGCGGGCCGTGGTGTACGACCTCTGACACTGCAATTTTAGCGCTCTCGAAGGCTTTGGCCCTGGCAATCCTCGGGACTTATTTTATTGGTCGCCTTGAGACTAGGACATTGACTTTGCAATCATGAAAGTACAAACCCAGCCTCCACTTGCGCAAGGCTCGGCTCAACCCCCTATCTTCAAGCGAGACGCTACTGCATTGCCATACTTTACATGGCAAATTCATCCGATCTCGCCACTGTCTTCAACCTCCCTAATGTCCATCTCTAACGCCCCACAAATCGCCCAGCAATCTCAACAGAACATGTCCGAGGTATCCGCCTTCAAGGAACCAGTATTCACGCTCTTCCCAGAGCTCCCAAAAGAGATCCGCCTCCTAATCTGGGAAGCCGCGCTCCCCGGTCCTAGAATCGTGCCCATCCAGCAACGCGAACTTCAAATCACGATCAGAGAATGGGAGCAAAAAACTGGGAGGACATGGCCTGTCTTCCCCGGTGAAATGAGTGCTGTGGACGACGCAAGTCCCAACGATGCAGCAGGAACCCTGAGGAGATTCCAACAGCGCGTCATGCGCAGCCAGCTGAATGACTATCTCGGCGCTGGGGACCGCGCCTCAGATCGCTATCTCGACGCAAACATGCTGGGTCTGTATTCCTCGTCCCCGGCTCCCGAGATAGCGAACGTATGTCACGAGGCTTTTGACGTCGCCTCCAGCTTGTACCCAAGGGTATTCTCTGGTCCAGCCTCGTTTGCGCAGACGTGGTTCAATGGTGCCAGTGATACGTTGTATATCCGAAAAGACACGTACTAGATCTACCCTACAGAGTGGGTCGTGGATATCAACTCCGGCTTTCCGGTCTTGGATGTTGAGAGCATGAGGAGTGTGAAGAGGCTGGCTATTCTATGGTTTTTACGGACACCTAGTAGGAACAGGGGGGTGCGACCCCTAGTGGAGGACTGGACAGCACCGGTGCTGAAGCTGTTTGGTAGTGTTGAGGAACTGATTTTGGTACTGAGGCATTATGGAGAGGAAGAAGAAGGGGAAGAGGTGTATTTGATTAACCCAATATGTGTTAATAAGGCGGTGGAGAAATATGAGAGGATTGCTTCGGATCCAGGAAGTGGGGACACGCTCGATCTCCCTCCAGTGGATGTGGGATTCGGCGTCAAAGATCTAGATATGGAGTTGCTGGAGGAGTATAGGCAGAACTTTGGAGAGGGCAACCCGACTTGGGCTATGCCGAGATTTGTTGAGAAGGTTGCTGTTACGAAAAGTATGAAGAGAAAGCTAGACGTTGCGAAAGAAAGGGCGGAAATGGCGCTCAAGGAGCGGGGAGTACGTATTGCCAGCTAAACATTTGATGTTTGTTCATCGAAGATCCCCTGGTCGAATACTTTGGATCATTGATCAAATCCTATGCTTTTGCTAAGAACCTTCAAGGCTACTTCACTGGTCTAGAAGCACAATTTCCAAAGTCTGATTTCTAGACCCGAATTGTCCGAGGAGAGCAAGCTGCCAGCACGAAGTTCAACGCCACGTCGATCAACGATAATGAAATTATATAGGATGCAGAGTCTACATCTGAATTTTTGTTTCTTGTTTGGATAAGAGCTGTCTACTCAACTACAAACCAGGACCCTCACCCCTTCACTCCCATATCTACCCGTCGGAAAGAATAGATCCCTTACACACGTCCCCCACAGCTCCAAAACACCTATCCCTCTCTTACCTGACCTCCCATCCCTTCCCATTTCCCCAAACGTATCCTACTCCCACCCGAAAAAGCAACCAAATATCTATCCAAACTTCCCTCTCAATTATTCTTACAGATCCACCACTCTAACCTGAACTCCTCTGGATTCGAGAAGATTTCAGTGTTCTGACCGAGCATGACATTTGTTATGGACACCGATATACCTACCAGCTGGGATAGTCTAGTCTCGATACTGCATGGGAGAATCATGAGAGATGTGAGGAAGACACATCGATATGCAGTAGAAGAGCGACGACGTCTCCTTGATCACAGCTACCAGATAAAGTAATTTCTGCTAGCTTAGAGAGCAAGTCAGGTAGACTGAGCTCAGCGCACCTATCGATGGTTGTGAGTTCTTTTTCCAGCGTCCTCAAGATGAAAGGCGAGGAGAGGTGATGGAAAACGGGAGAGAGCCTATAAGACAGGGATTAAGGGCAGATGGCGGAATAAGAGGACCATTACTGCAGAAATCAGTGACTTCTTGAGAAGCCAAGGGTCAAATGCTTCATTTCCGACAGGGTATTGGATGTGCCACACGCAAACTCAGTGGTGATGTCTAGAGTCATCAGTGAAACTTCCCCTTAGATATAGGAAAGCCAAAACATACCATCCAGTGCCGCAGACAGTGCATGTAAGACCTTAACTACCTTTCCAAAATCCTCCTCCAACTCTTCCAATCCATGCTTGAGGCTGTCAACTCTCTCTTGCACAAAGGCAATAACGAAAGAAAGGATTGAGCGCCGGCCGCCTTTTCCGGTGAAGTTTTATGCTCTGCACTCGCCAGCAAGCTACCCGCTAGCACCAGAGCAGCAGTATGTCATGGATCTCTATTGCGTTTCTGAGAAGAACTTGTGTAAAGACGCCAGATGCCCAGGTCGGTCTAGTCCAGTTGCGATACCAGCTAACAATACAACAGAACCGAGTTCCTATAAAGTTGTACATCCTTCATTGTGAAGAAAGATAAAGGGGGGAACGAGAATGGAGACAAATGCAAGCAAGAGATCTCCGAGAAATACCATGCTAAAAAAAGCATGCAGTCTAGAATTAAAGGTCTATCTGGCTCGCAAGTGCAATTTCTAGATGGGGATGACAATGCTGCGAGGGCGTGGCCGTACTCGTGCGTTTACACTGCTCACACATTCACATCCTCTATAATATTTCCGAAAGGCTTCGTAAAATTTACCTCACTTTCTTGATACTATATTAAAATAAAATAAATCTCTCTCGAAATGGGATCTGATATAATCTGTATTCCTTTCCTCAGTAACTTCAATATCTTGAAATGCAAATTTTCAAAATTTGGGCTGAAGCCCCGAAGTCTAAACTCCTCTCAGTTGTCAGATGGCATTGGGTCATTGAACTATATTGAGTCTTGGAAAGCCTGTTACATTTACAATTTTTATCTTGTGCGCCGGACAACTCAAGCAGTGAGCTTTGGACGGGCAGTTTATGACGGAGATTTGGATCTCAGAGAGCTGCAGCCTTGTGACAAGATTCCTGATAACTCGTCCGATACATACAACTTGTTTCAAGACATCACACCCCAAGGAACCTATACCTCCTTCTCACGCACTCCAAACACTATCACCAACCAAAAACCTCTCCCCTCCCCTTCCATAAAATATCCTAGAAAATGGGGAAGAGATAAAGCGGGACAGACGAGATGAATTGGAGAAAGAGAGAAATGGTTTAATTTATTAAGATGTTATTTGAACACCTACGGGGTTTAAATAGAGAGTGAAGGTACATAGAGGGCATGTGAGTATCGCCATACGTGAACTCGAACGACGAATAAGAGGAGTAGCTAAACAGCTGTGGCTCCTTCTCCCCAAACTTCTCTGGCATGAGCTGGCCTTTTCAAAGTTGTTTTCGAAGGAGGATGTGAGTGATTCTGTTAGTATAAAGATATAGCAAGAAACAGATGGAAAGTAAGAAGAGAGAGGGAGGGTGCATAGTATTGGCATCAAGAGAGCTCAGATGAGGTCGTCAAATAAGCGAATGTGCCCCCTTTTCGTCTTTGACACAAAGGTAGAGGTGATTTGGAGGGAGCTCGTATGCTCCTAGTGCGAAGGGGAGACCTGATCCAGAGGGGAACACTCTGACCTTGAGTAGTTTGGTCTTCAGAGCCAAGGGAGTCCATATGGCACCACTTTCTCCACGCATTCTCGGAGCTTTTGTCACTCAATCAATATGTGGAGCGGATATTGGCAGTAAAAACAACAGCACTCGATGCACGCACAAAAGGGGCGATCCTCGCAACGCTCAAGATCAGCCAGGCGAGGATGGAATTCAGGAGATGTCTCCGATCGGAACAGAGTGCATGGAGGAATAGATCGGCATTCATTTGAAACTTTCGATATTGACTCCGTTACAGTACTGTGGGGACGTACCGGTGCTGACGCGCCCCTGGGGTAACGAGAGCTTGGAGCCATCCGCAGGCTCGAATCAGCTGATTGCTACCCGCGAAGAAGGAAATCTTCTGGAAACAGTGAGGGGAGAGCTCAAGATTGCCTTGCTTCGAGATTGCCGATAAGGTACTGTCCACGCATGTCAATCTGGAGCTGGGACTGGCTGGGCTGCCTTGGCGCATGATTATGTGCTTCTTGCATCTACAGACACACATCGCAGATTCGTGTAAGATGAAGATGTTCGGATGGTGCGGATGGGTGGCAATCCCTGCATATTTCCGTGGGTGCGGTTCGAAGACGCAACGGCTGACTACCGTTGGAACCCTTATCGATGCACTTGGCTGATGTGTTGCGCTGACAGGAGCGTGAGGGGTGGTGAGGAGGGGTGGTGTATGGAACGTGTATCAAGAGTGAAAGCCGCTGACGAATTTACGATTAAAGATCTCACCTGAGATACATGTACCCTCGTACCACCACTGGTGTGATCTGAGTTTAGAGATGTTTGGTGCTTGTTTCGGTCCGAGGGAAATATAGACCAGAGAATGGTCAGAACATTTTGGTACCTGGAGAAACTTTTTTTCCTTACAACTCTGTACTGAATACCAAAGTTGAAAGCACATGAAAAGGGATAAAGCACATGTTGCCCAAGCCCAGCCTTGCTGGCGAATCTGGGTAAATCCGCATCGGGCTCGGTAGACTTGGGTCTGCATTGGCACGATGTCGGCTTTCAGGTGTGGCTTATCGACTATCGACTCCAGTTATGAAAATAAAAGTTGAAAAGGAAGGTCTAGCAGACCCCACTATCCCCATGCCGCGAAAGAAGCACAGCGATTTGACAAAAGTTTAGCCAGTGTATGAAGTACTTTGTGGATGTACCTTTCAGCTGAATATATGCGATAGTGAGGCACTCACCCAATTAGATTTTCCTCTTACCGCTGTTTGCCTTGCGTCCAAGCCTTGCTGTGGATGAGCAGATTGGGATAACGGCCTCACTGGTGGGCCGCCTATGCATGCATGCAGGCCGATAGAAGCCAATGCGGGGGGGATGTCCTCATTCTGCCTGGCAGCACGAGGGCGGTGAAGGGATGACCAGAATTAATTGGCATCCAAGAGGGTATCTCGAATGCGGTTTTCGAAGCTCGAAGCCTGGTCGTGCATATGCATGCATGCAGCCTGACCTTGCTTTAGACCCGCAACCTGGCGGGCGAGGAAGCCACACAACTTATGTGCTGACATCCACCTCGATGTTGGATTCAGGAGGTTGACTTCGCGGAATGTGACCTGCGAGACGTCGGAGGGTGCGGTTCTCTTTCTCCGGGGAAATTGTAATCGATCCCATGACGGATGTCATAAGGCGATTAGGTGATGATCTTGTTTGATAGCCAGGCTGGGCCCGGGTTGGGAGTGGCGAATGGGAGCGCCTTGCTACGAGTCAGAGGCTCTTGTTGGGGCGAACGTCTGAGGGTCCCAAATCTTTGGGTGGGGGGTGGGGAGGGGCTCCAGGAGGCCGAAGGCAGATGCGATCGATCGTTCTGAGGATTTTCAAGATGATGCAAGTTCCTCGATAGGCTTTCACGGCAACCTAATCCATTACTCGTGAGTCGTGCTCGGCGAGGGTTGCACTTACGAATGAGAGCTAGGAGAATGCAAGTGCCTTCAGTTCACCGGCGGTTGGTTTTCGAGAGGGAGTTGGTGCCAACCACGGTGGGCCGCTTCAGACCGAGTGGTTGCTCGAGTTGCTGGAGTTGGGTTGTCGGCTTATACGTAGTAGCGCTGTGAGCACGCCCAAAGGACGATGGCGGCGGGGAAGAAGGCTGGAAACCGAAGAGAAGTCGAGAAGATCCGCTCTGGCTCGGGCTCTGGCGCTGCGCTTGTCACTCACGAGGGAAGGCTGCGAAATGTGAAAAATTCGGTGACAGGGGCATTTGCGCAGCGCATGGGAGGACATGGGAGGGCACATAGGGCTAGCATTCAACAGGCCAAGCTCCAGCGAACCAAAGTGGACCCCTCAAGGTTTCGGGAGCAGAACGGCCAGGATGCTGAGCCAGAGGCAAGCGTCCCTCTGGAGCTTGACGTTATGGAAACGCAGATGCCATCATGGCCTCCATCTTTTCTCATTGCTTCTGATGGGGCCACGAGAATGCACAGCACAGTAGTGAGGATGTCCTCAGGGGCAGATGCTGTATATAAGAAAAGGGGCTGGACATGGCCGTTGCATGCAAGACTGTCTCGCCCAGCCATGGCTTATGGCTTGAGCCTTGAGCTCTCAAGGCGCGGCATTTCCTTTTGTGGATTTCTTTCCTTCTTTGGTGATCATCAGCCTTCCCCGACGCAAGCTTCCGGCGAGGTTTCAACCGCCCCGGCGGCGTGGCTGGAGCTTGATGCGCTCTCTCCTGAGGCCTGACCCGCGCGGTGCTCTCCTGGACGTCACCAGCGATGATCTTAACTCTGGCCGTCGGGGTCAAGAAGGAAACATCGACGAGAAGCTCCAGTTTTCGTCCCGGGTTCTGCTGACTGTCTCTCGACGGCTCCAGGCTCATGCCTTTCCCAACTGTGGTTCATTCGTCACGTCTCGTCACATCTAAAATAGCCTTTCACCCTTACTCGCCAGCTTTTTAAAGGGTCGCCAATCAGGGGAGGGTTCTGCATCGCTTTGGCCGCCAGACCCTGTGGCCAAAGCTCGCCCTGCCCAAGTCAAGCCTGATCCTGATCCTGATCCTCGAGGGGAGCAATGCACAACTGTTTTTTGTTTCTTCGGAATAGTACCACATGGCTGCCGCAGACTGGACTGGCGGGCAGGAGGAACCTGAGCACGAGCGCGAGCATGAGCATGAGCATGAGCATGATGATATCCAGTGATTGCAAGTCCTTTGTGCTGAGGATGCGGTCATATAATATATTTAAATTCACGGGCGTGCACAACAGGAAGGAGGCACGGCGGAGGACGAGCATGGCTGGCCGCTAAAGTTAGGGCCCTCGCTTGCCATCCCCTCCCCTGCAGCATTTGCCATCAGCGCTCAAGTGAGGTTGCCGTTCCCAAACTCAAGACTGCCATGGCCCGCGCATGGCTCTTAGACCTTAGCCCTTAGTGTAGCCCTTGGCCCTGGTCGAAGTCGCTTTTTCTCCGAATCCCAGAACAGCGCCCCGTCGACTCGTCGAGCATCTGCCTCGTTCCCTCCTCGTCGCCGCCTTCTCGTCGCTCGTCCACTTGAAACATCCCCTCGGACCTTGCCATCATCTCTCCCTATCACTCTCCTTCACCATCTTCATTCATCCACCCATTCTGCCACCTCCAACGCTCGACCGTATCACGACCACCTGCTTTCCAGCTTCAACAATCCCATCTCATCCCCATCCCATCCTGATCACCCCAGCCGTGCAGGCACGACATCATCCGCAGGCGTCACTGTCACAAATAAACAACAACCCCGTTGCGCAACCGCGTCCGGTATCACAAGTCACCACACTGCACGCACTACACGCATTCCTCGCCCCCTTCGCATCTCCTTCACTCCCCACTGCCATCTCCACCCGGGTCGGCCACCGCAGCGAGATTGAGCAGCTTTAGCAGCTTTCCTGAAATAGCGGTGTTGTGTCGGTGCATTATTTGAGTCCCTTACCGCCTCCAAACGCCCCCGTTTGCAGGCCCGCACCTACTGGCCACTGAGAAAAAGAAATCATCTGCGGCCTGGAATCCTGGCATCCCCAGCTCCCTGTGTCACTACCACGCCATCTCACATTCCGACGCACCTCCCTGTCCAATAACAGAATTAAGCCGTCGCTTCGAAAGATCAGCGTGCAGGAACACAACAAACCGACCCTTTCTCTTACAGAGCTGTCGCAAACACCCTCACCCGCCCGAGCAACACACGATATTCGACATCTCTCCTGTCGCAACGTCTCTGCGCATCATCCTCCGATATTTAATGACTGCACATCGAAAGTTGCAGCCATGCCTTACAACACTCGTCGAAAGTCGCTCTCTTTGCCATCCCTAGGCATCCACCTTCCTGTAACTCATGCTTCACGAGCGGCCGCGCGACTCTCACCGCCTTCAACCGGCCCAAATTCTGAGATCCCTCCTACGAAAAAAATAAAGCGGTCGCATGAAGAGTCGCCGTCGATGTCCCCTCCACCAAAGCGAGTCGTCGTCAAGTACGAACATACCCCTCCACCGTCACCAGAGGCCGATGCGGATGATTCGGAGGATGAGGCGAAACCGAGGGAGATAGACTTAGAGGGAATCAATGACGAAATCGTGGAGGGAGTAATCATCCAGTTACAAAAGACCGGCAACAGACCTCACTTAGTCAAGGAACTGGCGGCGATATTGTCTCAGAACGTCAAAATTGTCGAACAGTAAGTCATTTCATCAAAACTCTAAGTACACAACTAACTTTATTAGATCTGCGAACCCTTCAGCCATTATTTCCTCACGACTTTCTACATACTTAAAGCGACCATGGACGGCGTTGGCGCCTTGTCCAGTGGCGAAGGAATTAGAGACGGTTCATCCGCGAAGAACGTATTTCTACTTGACGACATATCAACATCAACCTATCCCCGACCCAACAACGATCCAATACCCTTCGAGAGCGATAATTTCACCGTCAATCTCGAGCGCAGCCTCAAGATCCGACGAGGCCGATGCTGAGAGGAGGAGAGAACTGTCGCCATCACCAGAAGTGGACCTCTCATCGCCTGAGTTCGATGATGATGAGATGGTATCGCCTACTACGCCTTCAGGTTCGTTCTCTGGCCGGGTTGACCGAATACCTCGCAATAACCGCGCAACATCGCCACCCCTAGAGAAGGACGAGAAGGAGTTTACGCAAACGGCAGTCGGCATGCAGAAGCGGAAATTTAGTGGCGACGTTCAAATGAGCGGGATACCTTCGGAGATGGAGGATCATCCTACGAAGAGCTTGGAGACCGATGCACTTTTCGGAGAAGGACGAGGCTTGAACGTACTGAATACTGCTGTGTTCATTAGCAGTCCAGCGATGAAGCCAAGCTTGTCGCTCAACACGATGAAGCGACCTTTCGAGGATTCAAACGATTTATGGGGACGAGTCGAGAGCACGATGGACTGGGACATGCGGAGTCCAGAGAATGTTGAGTTAGAGGAGCTGGACGGCATGTTCGACGACCTGTGAAGCACGGTTTTCGACTGCGATTTCGATTCAATTCTTGTATTTGCTATATCTCAGCTCCGTCTGCTTTGCTATATCGCTTCTCATCTCTGCCGAGTTAGAAGATACAGGAAGGAGCGCTAGCTATTTTCATCTACTTTCACCTTTTCGCGACGCTGTCTTTTTATCATCGATATTATATAGGAGGCAATTCAGAGAGTGTGGTGTGCGTGTTGTACGATCTAGAAGAGAGCGAGAGAGAAAGACAAAAGGCCACGGCAAGGGAAGGAAGAACAAAAGTCAGCGCCAGCATTCGATTTTTTGCTTTCGGTCAGCGAGAGAGAGCAAAAGGTAGATGAGATGTGTTTGCACATTCGAGCGAGCGAGAGAACGGGCGGGATACATCGTACATTGGCATGCTACGGCGTTTTTGGAGCGATTATTATGGGATCGTCACATGTATATATATATGGGAGGGCAGTGATGCAATGCACCCTTGCTCTGCTTCTGTGTGAATGCGTCTCTGGACGCAAGAAGGTCATTACGAGCTTGAAATAAAGAGACATCTCCACCTACTTACTCTCTTCCCTACTTTCCAATCTTAATCCTGATTATTGTTTCTGTGTCGCCTCCGGGGGGGTTATGAGAGGCAGGGGCGGTATGAGGTCAGTGCCTTATCCTCTTCGGAATCCCGGATGTAAGGGCGGGTTTTGAAAAATTGAGGTATTTTCGTTTTTTCATCCGTATGGGGTCAATATCGGGAATCTTCGGAAGAAACCGCGCCTCGCCTGAGGAAAATAGGGGGTTCCTAGGGGGCTCGTCACGTGATGACATCATACTCCACTATGCTGAAGGGCAGTCGTAGGAATCTTGCGTCATTTCAAGTCGGGGAGAGTAGAGAGATGAGATTTTTCTAGTAAGTCCTTATTTTTTGGTCGATCTGCTGTCTTGTTGTCGATAACTTATTTAGAGATAGGAAAATGTAATAAACTGCTTGTGTTATTTCTTGAATTCGAGTGCGTTGTTGTGAGCTTCCTATTCAGCACTATGAATATTGTTATGCTATCTAGCTAGGCTAAGGAGACTTATGGATAGAGACGCCGGAAAGGGTATTGGGGGTTGGAAGGGAGGTTAAATACTTCGCAAGACGGAGTAGCGTGATGGGATCTTGGTCGTGAGTACTGGGTCTGACAATCATGACTTGGAAATTGCGTGAATGTTTACGGTTGGATATTCTCTCCTGCAAATATCGTAGATTCTTTGGTGAGAGGTGGCTGTGATCAAGGCCGCTATTCATTACTTTTAGACAAGGACGGCGGGCTCTTAGATAATGATTCTTGTTTGAAGGTGGACTTGGGGTTTTAGTGCGTTATTTATACTAAGTCGCAAGCCCTCGCACTCAACAGATGGGTTTATGGAGTAGGGGGGCAGGACGAATTGCTTCTTCGGCAGGGCTCACGTTCCATTCAAGCCGGAAGCAATCTGTTGTGTCGACTACTTCCTTATGAACGATGTACTACAAATTGTAAGTTGAGACTCAACTTGCTCAATTAGTGTACACATTCTCGACCTTTGGTATGCATGGCTACCTTGATGGAATCCCTGATTTCAGTATACCCAGCTCACTTAAAATAGGTATTGCCAAGAAATGCTCTATAGTCAATTTTACCTCCAGACCATGCACTGATCAGAAACAAACACACAATCGAGACTTTGTTCCTTGAACTAGGCTGGCACGCATTTGCAGGTGTTCTCAACACTTGATGGACGTAGGAACTTGAGGTCTAGGCCATCTACACTGAGCGTACAGGCCATGCAAGGCAGTTGCTCTCAACACACGAAGTAAGTCCTAAGCATTTACTCTTGCTTGAGCGTACGATAACAAGATCAGAATACAGTGAAATGTATCAGACCGATCTGTACAATTAGTGCTGCTCATGAGTTTTCGAAAATGTTTGAGTGAAGAAATCAGCGCTTTTGAAAATATGAGATAGTGCAGAGATATTGAGAAGATTCAAGTACCACTTCTTTCTTCAAAAATTAAAGATGAGATAATCGAGCATAGGAAGTCAAATATAATTTCATTTAACACAAATCACTGACCCCAAGGCCTTAATCTTGTCGCCATCTTAAGATCGAGCTAGCTCGTTTCTCACTGGTCTATCAGTATCCCATGTCTCCTGCCGCGGGCTTTCGGTTGTATTGTCAAGCCCTGTTTATAGTGCAGCGAAGCTACTGTTATCTGACGACTCTCCCAGTGTCCTAGCTTCCCCCAACTTATGCCTGGGTGAAACGGTCGTTTGCAAAAGCCTGGATTTGTTGTCAAGGAATTCCCTGCTGGCGATTGATTCTAGCCTCGGTACTAAGATTGGAGCAGAGCTGCTCTTGAACGTCTCATCCTCTGTACGTTGGGGTTGCCAGTTTGGTATCTCGTTCCTGGTGGAACCGCGAATATTCGCAGATTAGCCATCCTATCTCATTTCTCTGGTTTCTTAGCCTCGGCCTTTGGTTTCTTAAGTTCAATCCACCAAGTTGTGCCACCATGCCTCCACCATTTCGGTTGCTCAATCTTTACGACCTCCAAGCCACTCTCCTCAACAATGCTGCCCAAGTCCCTGTTCCACCAACAACCAAACTCCTTGGCATGGCCCTCCGCAGATTTATCCAGAATACTATTCAGCCATGCCCACCGTCCTCTCCCATGCTCTAAAAGCAATATTCTCCCCTCCTCTTCCTTAACACAATCCCCCAAGTTTTTCAACAGTGCCACCGGATCCCCAACGGAGCAAAGACCCATAGTTTGAATCACAGTATCATACTTCTCCCTCAAATTTCCACTCCTCTCATTCGCATTTTTCGGGGGTCCAGGTATCACTCCCTTCTCCGCGGCATCTGCAATAACCCACCTCACGCCCAATACCCCTGGAAACATTTTCGAAAACTTCTCATGCGCAATTTCCAACATCTCGGGACTCTTGTCCACAGCCGTGAAACTCCTCACTTTTCCCTTCTTAATATTGCCTCTACTATCAGGTCTCCCTACACCTCCATGGCCCTTAAAATTCCAGTCATAGTAAGAGAGATTTCGTCCTGTACCAATTGACACTTCAAGGACGTCGCCGTGTGCGAGAGAGGCGAGTTTCTTGCGCAGGGAAGTTATGCCCATTAGTCGTTCGGTCAAGTCAACGCTGTCGTCGAAGCTGGGCGCAATCTTGTCATATCGGGAAGAGACATCTTCTTGCGCGGAGGCGGTGGTCGGGACTGGGTGGTCGACGAGACGCGTGGCGGCTGTCAAGAAATAGGATCCATAAGCTGCTAAGGCAAAGAGTGATATGCTGCACACGACCATGGGGATTGTGCGGTAGCGGAGAGGGTTGGCTTTTGGCGCTGGAGAAGGCTTTAGAGGTTTGCGTGTCGGAGTTCTGGATAAAGATTAGCGTCTAGATCTTGAGAATTGATCTGGTGTATATTATGCCTGTAATCTAATGGCTTTCTTTGAGGTGTCTTAGGAGAGGGCTTGGATGGTCTGGCGACACGGAGGAAGCTTGTTGTCCCAAAACGCTGTACGCATCTTGTAGCTCCAATTGTCCGGCAATGCGAAGCTGCCCTGTGAGTTCCCGACCTTGCATGATAAAGTACCATTCTCCGATATAACATGTCCTTTTCTCAGCTAGCAAGTCTACTCCGACTGACGCGTAGAGCTTTCATTGGAATTCATGACATGTTCATATCTCGGAACTTAGGAGGAGTTGGTGCCGTTGCATGTGAGGTCAGCCTGAGATATAGCTTCAATTGCTCTTGCACACCGTCAGAACCAATTGCATGGGACGATTGTTGATAGTTGAAGGTTCATGTGAAGTTTGTCGAGAAACTTTTTAGCGCGCGATTCAATGCAAGGCTACAACCTCGGCGCAAGCAAGGCTACCCACCTTCCTCCTTCAGCTCCTTCCAAAAGTTTTCCAGAAGTCCCCGAATCATGCGTCTGGACCCTTCTCGTCTAATTGATGCAGGACATCGGAAATAGTTCAAGATCATTGGCTCCATCGGGTTTATATCCAACGAGGATCGATTCCGCCTCGCATGACTACCCTGTTTATTGGTCTTGCCACACTTCACTCGAACTGGGCGTTCCTTACCTCGCAATAGCAATACGGAATACGGAGGTACGTCAATGAAAGTCGAGATGTACTTTTTTTTCTTTAAGGGAAACGCAGGAATAAGACCTCAATGATGTGAGAAGATCGCATGGATTTCCTGCGCAAAAGCCGTCTCAAGATCTCTTCAGGTGGTCGAACACCTCCTTCAACGAGTCGGCACTTCAATCTCATCAACACAAGCAAACATTCGAAACTGACCTTGATGGTACACTACGACGAGACAGTGCCGTGCTCGGCCCAGGCACGATGAATTAGGAAAAGGAAAGCCAAAACGCGACAACCAATTTTTCGGTGGTCCCGAGCCCTTCGTATTATCGAACGAATTGTCGTCTTCCGCTCGGGAATACGATTTTTGACGACTTGCAACAGAATGGCAAAACTTTCACGTTATTGGGATAGTGTTACGAGTGTGGATAGGAGGATGAGGTAACTGAGACTTGGTCGCCTCGGAAGATTACTCTTCTACGAAGGTAGGCCATTGTTTCGCTCGGATGCAGGCTTGGGGGAAAGTTTCGTGAGTTCGAGGTCCTTATTGGCGCTGACATGGCTTGAGTTTTTTGCCGCCATACTTTTCGTTTCCCCATCTTGAAAAGGGAAAGGAGAGATCGATCTGGGAGTCTCTTGGAAATTGATTCAGTAGGTTGATGGAATTACCCTCTTGGAAGCCGACTCTTTCGAATCTACTCTCGAGATTTGAACTGCATTGAGACTGTGGGACTCCCCGGCTCAAACGCGTCTCCACAGATCGGATAGTAGCATCGCAACGAATACCTAATTGGATCCGTTGCATATGCTTTGCTTAGAAGTCCACCTGCATTGGATCTCCACTTAGGTCGTGTCCATTCATCCAAACCTCTGCTTAGCTAACGCCTTCAGCATTGACATGGTTCCCTCCTCCTTGGTCCGATACTCCTGCAGTCTCTCCTCCCTCTCCGCCATTCTCGCCCTCAAAATTTCCTCCTTCCTCAATTCCCTCTCATTCTTCTTCCTCTCAAACTCCTGCTTCACCTTCTTATATCCCTCAATCGAGTCACCGCCACCCATCAGCTCCGCATCAGGCACTTCCACCGCACCAGGACTCTTCTCCCTAAACGATTTCATTTTCTCGTTGACCTCTTTCTTCTTCTCTAGTTGCCGCTCTCGTGTGCCTGCCTCTGCGCGGGGTACTAATTCGTCCAGAGCAGCCTTTTGTTCCTTGCGGTCGAGCTTCCGGGCAAATCTGATATCGTCTCGACGTGCAAGTCCATCCTCTTCATCCATTTCTATATTCCAGTTAGCTAGGACGACAAGAAGGACTTCAACAAGACACACCTTTCTTAAGCTCTAAATCCTCCATTCTGGGTATACTCGGTCCCATCCGGCCATTTCTCGACCTGCCTTCTTGTCCAGGCAACATAGGGCCAACTTCCTCGTCGCTCTCGCTCTCCTGCAGCTCCTCTCTCTCTGGCGCTCTCTCCTCTCTCCTCTTCGAAGCCGTATCTCTAGGCCGTTTCTCATCACGCGCTCCCGATTCCGGCTCCGCAGAAGACTGCACAGCTTTCTGCAATGTAGAAGGATCATACCACCCCTCAGCCAACTCTCCACGATTCCTAACACGTTAGCCTAGTCCTTTTTGAGAACAAGTCTTCCTCTGCTTTCCTCTGCCGCTCCCAGACCACGTGTAAATAAGCATAGTGGAAAGGGAGCCTCACCACTTTCCCAAAAAGCTCTTCCACCGTCCCTTGATCTCCGTCTCATCCATCTCTTCCAGAATCTTGCCCTTCTGAATATCCAAATAGAGCGCAAACATCGGTCTGAATGCCTCGTAATCTCTCTTCGTCAGCAGTCTGCTGTTGAACGGGAGGTCTTTTGGCGCAGTGCTATTGGTGGTGGGGTCGGGGCTGCGCTTGTGCTTGTGTTGTCGATGCGGCGAGCGCTCTCGGTGAGAATACGTAGGATGTCGGCGTGGTGAGCGCGAGCGCGATGGGCGTGTGCGGTCATCTTCGCGGTACGAGGGGAGTCGGGAGGTCATTTTGGGCGTTGTTGTGATTTGGAGAAGTTGTGGTTGCGGGAGCTTCGAGCTTTGAAGCTTTTGTTAGACATGATGCAAACAGAGCAAACACCCCGCATTTTCATCTAATCAACAAATGAAAATAGTTATCTGTATTTCCGGATTCTAAGTCATACCATCGGAGAACATAATCAATGGTATGATATTCCGTGATACCCAATTCACAAATCAGATGAAAGGCTTAACCAGAGAGAAAATGTTTCATTCTGTCATTTCCGTGCCCTGTGACATAACACCGTAACATATGCTCACTCGTAGATCCATATACAGACATAGTCATACACTTCACCATCTTCGCTGGTCACCATCCCCTTTACTGAAGTTGCCGCCACTCCGTTCACGCTCCACTCGGGCATCGAACTCCTTCTGAGCTTCCTCCTTAGCATATGTCCGCTCTTCCTCAGTCTTGGAGAAGGCAAAGCTGTCCCCCATAGTCGAGCCTTCCTTCTGCTCCTTCTGTGTCTCGTTCTGTTGTCTTGCCCATGGACTTTGATTTGATTGTGGTCTTCTGCCCGACTTCGATGGAATTGGAGCTGCTTTCTCGCCTCGCCTCACTCTATCCCATGCAGAACCATGTGGTGTGGAAGCAGTGCTTTCCTTTACGCCTTGGTCACCTGTAGGAGATGCATCATCCCAAGCATCAAAGGGCTGAGCATCAGTTTCCTCAGAACGCTGTTGAACCGGTAACGGTGCCCCTCTGCCAGCCCATTGGCCTTTACTTTGAGTAGATCCACCAATGCTTCCCCCGAACGTCCCAGAACTGCCTGCCGTATTCTCCTCTTCAAATATGCCACCCGTAGGGCTTGCATCATCCTGTGAAAGGCCATCCTTGCTATCGTGTTGAGTGCCAGCAGGTTGTCCACCATTAGGCAGTTTTGTTGTTCCTTGCATACCTGGCAAAGCGCCCCTTTGTTTCTGCGCCCGTGCTTGAATAGCAGCAGTCACTGCCTTCAATCTCTTGTCTGATAATTCTCCAACTGCACTCGTAGTTGCAGCATAGCTGACAAAGATTATCTGTGAAAATATGATCCCCATAGCTGCATAGCCCGAGGCCCTCGCAGCGTGCCAACACGCTATTGCTCTGATCCCTTTGATAAAACCTAGCCCTGGGGGAAACCTATCCGGGGTGAACTTTTCGGGATTTGGTTGATAGAAAGGGAATCGAAATGTACTTCGAGACTCGTAAGCCCTCCATAATCCTGCCGCAAAACCAAGCGGCGCTCCGTATGAGTATATGGAAATAGACTTTGTGGTATAGTACGCTATTGCCGTGGCTTCCTCTTGTGTGGGTGGTCTCTCGAGGATTTCTGATATCGTCTTGACCCTTGCCTGTATGGATTTCGAATAGAATTGCTCGTTGTAGCCAAGTAGCTTTCCAATGATGGGTATAGGTTGTGGAAATTTCCTCGCATCTATGTGGTAATTCATGCTAGCATCAGGCTGTGAGTCTGAATATGGATCGGCATCCGACGAGGGTGCGCTGTCTGCGAAGGCATCTGAGGAATTTGAGGCGGATGCATTGTCGAGAACCATTGTGATGACACGCAGCTCCGAGGAGCTTACCTGTAACTTGACTTAAGTAGAGAGCGTAGCCTTTTCTTAAGCAATGGCATAGAGGACGTGGTAGTGTTGGCTTGAAAGCTTTTTGAAGCTCTAATGAAGATCGTGACGTGCTGTTGATGATCCGATTTGGAGAGGGCGGGGGAAAGGGCTGTAGCGAGAGCTCGGGGCATTTGGTGGACCAAGCGAAGAAGCCTTCGAGAATCACTACCAATGTGAATCTCCTCGGTATTAAGACTTCCCTTTCGGCTCCATTTCAGCACGCACTGCCACGGAACCGCTATTGCTCATAGTGATTATAGCCTCTGTTCTAGGTATAAAAATAAGCTCGCACTCGTCGCGACTGAGGCCACAGCAGCGAATCAGTCGTAAAGCACTAAACGTGGGCCTCGAATGTCAAACGATTCTCAAATGCAATTAAAGCACTCTCTCTATTTGCCCATAACCAACTCACACTGAAGGCGTCCTTGCCTGCGTTTCTGTCAAGCTTAGCCTCATTCTCGATGTATTTCTTGTCGTCAACTCGGCACTCTTTGTTGTCTCAACTCGTACCATCGTATAGCCCAATAATTACAAAGCTCAGGTTACGCCCAGAGTACACACAGCGAGAACACTATGGAAACAGAAGATCTTCTAAAATAAAAAAAGGGTGTAGATTCAAATCGCTAATGTTGAATATAGAATCACATATACGGCGCATGATAATACAACATGTATTTCATGCTTAAATTTACAAACTGCTTCTCCTTTCATTGAAGTCAACCACAAACGCCATTCTTTTCACTTGCTAATCAGAGTACCCTTTCCCGGCTTAGAGCACCTTAAAAAAGTTGTACTCAGATAGATGCTGGAGTCTTGCGAGCACCATCGACCAAACGAAGTGCTTCGTCCACTCAAGCTACCACACGAAGTCTGCAGCAACCTCTGTGTTTGGATAACATCCCCCCTCCCTTCTCTGAGTATGCTGGCTATCTTCTGAGTGGTCGGGGCTGTGGCGAGGCCAACCCCTGACCGACAAAGCCATGTGAAATCGATGCTTCCTGCAAGGTTCAAAGCTAGTTGTGGGGTCACGCGTAAACATTTTTCCTATTCGTCGTCGTCAAGCTCTCAGCTGCTCGGTCCTCATGCATATGCCGTGTGATCAAAGTCTCACTCCGAGTGGTCAGCCTCCCAAGCATTTCCTTCAATTGTCGAGTTACCATGTGCTTGTACCTTGGAGAAGTTGTGGTTGGGCACCTATTACAGAAGAGCCCAATGATGGCCTGCAGCTCCATCTACACCTCAACCCTAGTCAATATTCTATCCTGTATCAGCGAAGCGTGGGGTACAACGTTTTTGAAGCTTGACACTCCTCCGTATATGTTTCAAACAAGCCCTCAAGTTGAGATCAACACGAGGTGGTGTGCGAGCAAGTGCTCAGCCGCCCACACGTTGCTCACTTCTAAATGGTCGCATGTTCTTGAACTGTGCTTTACCATTCCTTCTCACACGCTATATCAAACCTGACAAGCTTCTCATACTTGTGGTGTCAGCTTTGGTCATTGGGTAATTATTTTCAACTGTTCAGGCCTTTATCGTCTTTAAGATATTTGGGGCAATAAAACATTAAACGCCAACTACTCCTCGTATTACGCCAGCGGCCCCGCAATCGACTTAATCACATATTTGCAATTTTGTTTCTTGACTGGCTGCCTCGTACAGCCTATGCGCGAACATCTTCAATGTCCAGCCTTCTCAATCTCGCCGGCATCGCTTCGTCCAAGAAAGAGAAGCACTCCGCCAATCGATCAGCACGACGACATTCGGGTGTGATCGTTGTCAGAGAGAGCAAAAAGCGCAAGAGGGACAAAGACACCGATTCTGAATCAGTATCCTCTTCCACGCCATCGTCAACAGATTCAGCCGTCAACTCAAAGTCAAAATGCCCACTTCGATTCGTTCTCTTGGGACTATTCGAAGCCGAAGGCGAAGCCGATGGGAAAAAAGCAGGAGGCTGTCCTCTACGAAGAGTTCAACTTTGGCACACGATCCCGCTTTGCCTCCTCGCTGCTATCAACCTCCTCCTGGTGATTGTGGCTTTACTGGGACTTGCTGGGTATAGAATCACAATGGGTATCCAAGGCTTTATTGTTAGCCTCGCGAGGTTGGACCCCGAATACAATCCTTACCTTGACAGTCCGCCGGACGAAACCGCAGTTGTGGTGGTTGGGAAAGGGAAGTGAGGGCTTAGTTATTTATCTACACTGATTGCGTCGCCGGAGTCTGCAATGCATCCTTTCCAACAAAGCGCAGTTCGATCATCCTGACAGATCGAAAACGCGGATCCATGGAAATCAGCAAAATTTCTGGGCTGTTAAGCTAAGTGTGCTTGAGCTACACGGCAAGATCGTTGGGCTATAGGGGGATGTTAGCTTTTGACGTTTTAGCTTCCAGTTCAACGAACTCTCTCCTCAAGACTGAAGGGAATCATGGACAATTCTCAACATGGACGTAATTACTGGAATAAATATGCAGGTATGATTGAGAGAATATACCCCAATTACTGTCAACAACTGTTTACTCTCTCCAAGGTTCAAGGTTCAAAGCATTGGAAATCATGGTATCATCAAATCAAGAATTGTTGCCACCCATATTTTAAGACTTCGTAAACATGCTATACCCCTGACACCTCTTGTTGTATTTTGACGACCCTCTAGTCCATGAAGATGCTCTCAGCTAGTGGCCCTGCCTTCATTTCCGCCTCTTTCTCTGTAGTTAAAACGTACGTAGCAGTGCTGTCGAAGATAAGGTAAGGGGATCCAGCTAGGCAATTCCCTACTACAACCTAAAAATACTCTTCAGGTCCATGTCATGCTTCCATGTTTATGCCTCACTTTCCTCCAAACCATGAGTGTCAGGATCAACAAGATAAGCAATATTTGACCAGACCCTCCAGTGGAGTATACCAATATGCGCCAGCCTACTGGCTATATCCACGATCTCCTCTCTTTCCCCAGATATCACGGGTGAATGGGGCCTTCGGGTTGTCGCAGCCTCAAAGAGCCTCTCGTTGCTCAAAGGAAGGAACATGTCAACCAACTTTTTGAGCACTGGGAAGAGACGTGAGAGGGTAATGGCTTTGCATCGCTTGAAAGCCGGTGACTCAGAATTTGAAAGATGGGAAGCGAGATGTGATTCAAAAGTCGTGAGAGTAAGCGTTTCAGTCTTAGTTTGAGTAGACCTGAGAATCTCAAGAGCGAGAGGTTTCGAGACATCGCGCCATTTGTCTCTCTTGATAGAAGCGGATCCATCAACGAGGTCCATGAGAGATTTGCGGATGCTCTCTTCGGGACTGGGTGTTTTTTTCTTTTGAAGTTTAGAAGCAAATAGCTTAAGTCTCGCAACTCGACCGCTTGCTTGAACTGCCTTCCATAAATTCAGACAGATCTCCATATTTATTGCATCAAGCATATCGTCACGAAGTTTTATCAGGCGCACTTCATCAAATAGCAAGGTACGAGGCACTTTAGTGGAGCATCCAGGCATGATGAGGTTAACTGAACCCTCGAATAAACTCCAGATTGATTTGTGTAAGGTGAGATATGGGTTCTGGAGCGTTTTCGTTGTTTCGTACCACGCGTGGGCCTTTGTGAGGTCAAAATTTCCCTGAGCAATCTTTTTCACGATGAACTGCTGTTCGAAACGAACAGTGTCTTCGAGGAGAAGTGGCAGAAGTTGCCGAAGGCATAGAACAGTGTGATTGGCTTTATCCTTTAGAGACGGTTAGGTGCATGATGATATGAACAAAATATCTTACTTTTCCGATAAACGTACGGACCGTCTCGTTAACGCCATTGTTCTGGGAATTGGCATGGCAATGTTGGTAGCTCCGATGTGGATCCTGCAAGCTGTGCATTCTCCAAACGCGAAGCTTGGAACCATCACAGTGTTCATTGTTGCTTTCCTGGCTATGATTTCCTACGCCACCAATGCGAAACCAACAGAGGCTTTGGGAGCAACAGCTGCGTATGTTGAGCGATGTTTGAATATCATTCGCTTAGTAGCTAACGCCTTCACAGATATTCAGCTGTGCTCATGGTGTTTATGCAGCTTGGGGAAAATTCATCATAGCATCCCACCATGCTTCAGATCTGAAAAATAATAAGTCGAAAATTGGAGCAAGTGGAAGATATGAACTTCAGATAAGAAAACTCGACATGCCATTAATTGAGGTCGCTGCCGAACCAAAGTCTTTTAAACTTGCCTTTGGCTGGGGGTTTCCAGATGAGATGAAGGAACAACGAACTTCAGTCCGATATCTGTGCTTCGCGGAAATCTCAGCCTTATTTATTGAGTCGGGATTGATTTGGGGCGGCGCAGTGAAGGCTTGCGCATACTGAGCTGTTCCGATCCAATCCCGGAGTAAATGTAGGGGGACTTCTTAACAAACTAAACTTGGAAATGCAGTCTTACCACAGTTCTGTTTTCCTACCTAAGACCACCACTGGTCCCTATTTTGAAATTGCTGTGAAGCTCATTGCTATTTATTTAGATTCCCTTTCATTCTCTCCCTCAGAATGCGGAATCTTTTTGACCCTTATCCCTTGCCGAGTATCTCACTCGCCTCCCTATCGTTCCACCGCACCAATCACTTCATCACACCAGGTCAACAATGGCTCACCCCAGATTTGCCATCCCTTATATACTCTAATTTCCTCTTCCCAGCCCATGATCTGACTCTTTAATGCCTTTAACTCTTCCACGCTGAGTTCCACGAGAGGAGTCATGTACGTCCTAACTGTGAATAACACGGCACCAGTTTTT
This sequence comes from Stipitochalara longipes BDJ, assembly GCA_009732865.1. NCBI lineage: Eukaryota > Fungi > Ascomycota > Leotiomycetes > Helotiales > Hamatocanthoscyphaceae > Stipitochalara > Stipitochalara longipes. The sequence continues at coordinate 2,206,324 of ML769333.1, read as the reverse complement.
GCTAGCCGCGTAAAAGTCTGCCTCTCCCTTCTCACCATCAGTCTTCTCGGTGCGATGATCTCCGTCGAAGCTGCCTCAGGAACATCTTGGAACAAGTCCGGCGTAGTCTGGATAAACAAATTTGTCCTCTCCATACTTGTTTTTGGAGAAAGATGATCGAAATACCTGTCACATATCAGTTAACTCTTCCTTCAGTACGTCTTGAAGGAGAGGGGAATTACCGATTCACGTTCCCACCCAACTTCTCATTCCACCGCGGAACAGGCGCATGTAAGTTTGCCATACTTGTCCCAATCCTCTCTTGTAATTTCCATCCAGCAGGAAACAGCGTGGCTGAAGCTTGAAGATGATATTCTCCCGTTTCTGAGTTCTTCATCAGGATGTTGAAGTCCTCCATCGATAGCTTGGCTGCGATTTCGAGAGGGTTGGGACAATTGTGCAACCCGATGGGGAAGATCTCGTTGGTCAGGTGGTTGTGGATTGCTGGACCTCCTCCTGAAGACATAGTTGTGAGGGTGAAGTGTTGTGGGAAACGAGAAGAGAGGAAGGAGGTTACGATGGAGAGTACTTCGTAACACGCCTCTAACGAGTCAGAGAGGCATTGGATCACCTGTGGGCGTTTGGTGCAGAGGAGGCTGCAGCGGAGGAAGTGTTCGAGGAGGTAGTTAGAGTCGAGGGTGAGCCAGTTGGATTCATCGAGACGCTTAAGACCCATGGCCATCTTGGTTGATGTGCGTTCTCGGAGAGGAGGGAATTGGTAAGGCTTGACATCCTGGGAGACCTTTACCTCTGTGTCGGTGACAGGTTTTCGAGACGTGTAGGATGTGCGACAGAGAAGTGTTTCCTTCCAGATCCTTGAAAAGGGTTGATCTGAAGACAATCGTTGGATGATGAGTATGAGGCCCACGGCTAGAAAGAGAAGGAGGCCGATTGTGGGGATCATGATGAATGATAGGGTGAGACTGAGGTGTTGTTGAGTAGGGAGATCTGAAGATTGTAGGCCAGCAAGCTCTGAAGGTGATGCCTAGGGGAAGACAACAAACTTGGCAGGAAGTACTGTACTGCTCAAAGAAAAAATTGGGTTTGGGAGCATTCCTTTTTCGTCTTGCTACAGGAAGAGATTTCACTTTGCAGAATGAAGTGGGCAGATGAGGCAATGTAACCCAAGAGACCTATTCTACCTCTTCAACCCCATTCTCAGAAACTAACCAGCAAGTTATATTCTCTCTCGCTGCATACTTTTCGACGACAAGTGTCGACGACAGTCAGCAACACTCGGAGCATGACCAGCAAACCTATTTCAGGAAAGCTCAACCCAAGCTCTTTCTCAAACGTTAGACTATAAAATCCAACGGGACCTTTCCGAGTGGAAGCCCACGCAAACGAAACAAACCATCTTTCCCGCCATACTGCCATTGCGGGGCAGCTTAGCTTCTATCCTTAGCAAGTCTAGAGCTTAGCAGGGATGCCCGCCTTCTCATCGAACCACTTGTATGTCACTTCTCTCAGAAGTCGATAGTTCCTGCATTACCGGCTTTCCCTTGCGGCTCCAACGGCCTTTAAGTTGAGTACTGATGGACCAGTGAATAGAGAAACGGAGTTCTCCATCTGCAGCTGAGCCGTAGGCTGAGAGATCTCGCGAGGGAACCAATGCCAGCGAGAAGGCTGGATGGCGTGTGGCACAGCGTCCGTGTTCAAGCCAAGATCTAGGTGGAGAAGAATATCATCGCGGCAACCGCGCCTTTATTGAAGGAAGAAAGTGGCGAAGCAGGGCTGGGTGAGGTCTGCACGGAGCCTAGAGATGTCTGTGATCTCTGCAGGGATCGGATTGGGAGACAATTGGCTGGACCTGGATCAAGATCTTGCCATCTTGGTGAGAAGTCGGAAAGATGCAGCTGGGTCTGTGCAGCTCTCTGCATACGCTATAACCGCCTGTGGAGGTCATACGGAGTATTCCCGATGACACAGACCCGAGTGGGTAGAAGAGGTAGAAGTGTTTGGCCCGCGACGTTTGTGGCGGCCAAGAGGGAGTGAAGTTTACGCTGAGCAGGGAATCTCGGTCCACATCCGGCGCCCGGAAGCATTCCCGCAGCAGCCAACGGCAAGGGTGCTGCAGATGCAACGGCAGTCCTCAAACGTTTTCACATGGACATTTACTCAACGATGAGGAATCGGGTATCATGCTCTTCAGAGTTGGAGGCATCACCATGTGTGAAACATAACCAAAGGCCAAATTCTCTCGTGGAAGCACCAGGATTGTCTGGCAACTCTAAGCAAGCTCGAAGAAAATTCAATATTAGATCTTATTTTCAAAAATGTCTCAACTTCATCCATCTCATGCACCATCCTCCACCATATTATGGGTCTCGAAGCCCAGATAAAGTTCCTATCTACAGATTTACTCATTGAACTGCGTCATGCTTCATGTTTCTTTCCTAAAGTTGGCCCACCTTTCGGGATCTCTATCATCTCTCTTCGCTGCTTCGACATCGATGCCATCTAAGCTTTTGGCCACATCTAAAGTTTGATGATCAGTAATCGTTCTCCACAGAGTGCAAGCCATACAGCATCAAAGAAAAAAGAGGAAATTCTCACCTGAGACTTTATTCCTCAATCCAATGGACAGCCATGTCGGCCATCCTCGGATGCCTGAGAGGAAGCTCATACGCGCAGGCAACACCAATTGGCCACCTCGGCCAGACAAAACTTGACCCACAACCGCCGTTGATACATCCTCGGGTTCCAGGACTGTGTCTTTGAACTTTGGGTGTGAAGTTAATGGTGTGATCAGTGGTGTGCGAACCCAGGTTGGATTGACAACCCTACAATCTCAATTAGAAGATTATTTTGTGGTAGTCCCTCTGATGAACTTACGTTGTCCGGACATTCGGAGCATCATATCTCGCCCTCAATTCTTGTTGCAAGCCCTCATGGAAAGCCAGGGCACTTGCTTTCGTGCAAGCATAGTCGACAATATTAGAAGCACACATAAACGATGCCATGCTCGCAATCGTCACTACGTGGCCATGATTCTTCTTAATCATCGCTGGAAGATATTCTCGTACCATCCAGAAATGCGATATAGTGTTGACTTCGAACGTCTTCTGGATGATTTGTTCCGTGCTGTCCAAAATAGGAAGGCCAGTGCCAATTCCAGCATTATTGATCAAGACCGTCGGCTCGCCATGCTCCTTGCGGATCTGAGCTGCAGTCGCAGCAATCTTCTTAGGCGATGTGACATCGCACTGGTAGAAATGAATGCCCGAAGCTTCGTCTCATCAGCAAATTCTATCAGTGGAACTTAGTTGAAGACTTACGCAGCGCCTGCTTCGGCGGATTCAAATCCAGAATCACAACCTTCACTCCCTTTCTCGCGAAGTCCTCCGCCATCAACTTTCCAATACCACTCGTACCCCCGGAAAGCAGCACAAGCTCCTGGCTCTTCACAAATTTTGCATCTTTCTTCCAATTATTCGCCGCCCATTGACCGAGCTTCCTATTCACGCCTCGTACGATACTCAAGCCAAGCAACACAGATAAGGCACGGATAATAGCCTGCGAAGAGATAAGATGATGGAGTCGCTCTGGGAGCAACTCTCGCAGTTTCTCAGGGTAGTACAACAGAGCGACGAGAAGCGGTGCCGTGACCCGTGGGTCGAAGAGCGCAAGGCGGATAGGCGCGGTCAGGATGGAGAGGGGGCTCATTTTCGATGCTGCCATTGATTAACTGATTCACACTTCAATTCATCCGACGGCGGGAAGTAGATTTGGGAAGGAGAAAGGCACATGTCAAATATATAAAAGAAGCTTTTTTAAATGCACAGAAGATCAGCACAGCAAGCTCCACTCGAAGCGAACAAGCGGGTGCGGAAGAACAGTTCGCCGTGGGGTGCATGGGTGCATGCCTGCCGAGGATCATGGAAAAGTGGATTTGCGGGGAACGGGAAGTTGCGGGGCCCAATCGTATTGCTGAGGTACGAGCTGTTTGCTCATTTTGGTTTGCTAAAGAGCTGAAGTGGTCGGATGCCGAGGTTCGCATGAAGGTGTTCTGTTCGTGGTTTGCTTCTCATGTTAGGTACGCGTAGGAGTCAGATGTTTGTTTCAAGTTTTCCCGAGGTCGGCAGTGTTTGGCTGTGCGTCATTCAAGAAGACAGGTAATTGTTCAAATCAAGAAGGTCTGCTTGTATTTTTGTTTTAATGAGAGAAGCAATTCCACCCATATGCTCAAAGCGTTAAATTTAGAAGTGGCCATCAAGTGTCAAAGTACCAGTCTTTGTGATCAAATATTCGTTGATGGCAACATCTTTCCCCGACTCCTTGCCATAACCTGATTCTTTGATACCTCCAAATGGAGATTCGGCTGCCGAGGCATTGCCTATTGTGGATAAGTACTGGCGCCTATGGGACCCAGAGTTGGGACACTTACCGGTATTCATACCAATCATTCCAGCTTCGAGGTTTTCCAAGAGTCTCCAAGTTCGGTCGACGTTCTTAGTGAAGTAATAAGAAGCAAGTCCCATCTATACTGTATTAACAAAGCTTCTAAGTCGAGTCAAGAATACTCACGCTAGTATTGTTTGCAGCTGTCACAGCCTCTTCTTCTGTATCGAAAGAGTAGAGTGCTAGCACTGGGGCAAAAGTCTCTTCTGAAGTGATCAACATCTCCTTCTTGGCTCCTAAAATGATGGTAGGCTCAAAGAAGTATCCGCTCTTGCCAATTACCTTTCCGCCACCAAGAATAATCTGACCACCATGCTTTTTAGCATCTTCGACCTGGTTCGTAGCTTTGTCAAGACTTCGTGATGTGGTAACTGGTCCCATAGTAGTTCCTTTCTCAGCGCCATGACCTACTACCAGTTTCGAGGTTCTCTCTTTCAGTATCTGCGCAAATCTATCATAGACTCCTTTCTGGACATATACTCGATTGGCTGTGATACAGGCTTGACCGGCGTGTCGCCATTTGAGAGCCATGAGTGCTAGATTTGGTTAAGAGCAGCAATTCAACATCTACATTGGGGAGAACTTACCATCAGCCGCTTGATTTAAGTCTGCATCATCAAAAATCAAGAAGGGGCAATTCCCTCCAAGTTCAAGGGTCACTTTCTTCAAGCCATCCGAGCACAACTTTGCGACGAGTTTGCCGACACGGGTCTAGATAATGTTAATCTTATATCAAGTACTCAGTTAAAGATTGCGTACAGATCCGGTAAATGTAACTTTCTTGATCAATGGGTGACGGCAAAGAGCTTCGCTCAAGGGTGGAGTGTTTTCAAGACTGGTCGTCAGGACGCTGAACACTCCCTTTGGAAATCCAGCTTGCATTGCAAGCTCTGCCAACGCCAGGACGGAGAGTGGAGTCTCAGGTGATGGCTTCACAATCATGGTGCAACCTGCAGCAAGGGCAGCTCCAGCTTTTCGTAAGATCATACTACCCGGGTTAGTTGGTATTTCAATTAGTCTTTGAAGACACTCACGCGATAGGGAAATTCCATGGGACAAGAGCAGCAGCAACGCCAATTGGTTGCTTAACTGTGAAGACTCTTCTTCCAGGGGCAGAAGGAGTCTGAATCGTTCCTGTGATCCTCTCTGCTTCACCAGCAAACCACCAAGTGAAGCCAAGAGCATAGTCCAGTTCCCCCTGTGACTCAGCAAGAGGTTTGCCAGTCTCATAAGTGACGATGTGAGCAATATCATCTCTGTTCTCACGGATCAAAGCATCCCACTTCAAAAGCCATTGTGCTCTGGTACGTGGGTTGACTTTCTTGTACGTCTGGAAAGCCTCATGAGCTGCGTTGACTGCCGCATCGACGTCCTCGGCTGAGTTGTCGGGAGCCGACGCCCAGACTTTATCAGATCCCGGATCTGGAAAGAAATGAGGATTTACTCTGATTTTGGGACGGATGATGTCTTACCGATGACATCAAATCTCTTGCCGGATTTAGCTTCAACCCATTGTCCACCAACAAGTGACTTGTCTTTGAACAGAGAAAAGTTCTTGACCTGGAGCTTGTTAGTCACTATTCTGGGTTCAGATTCTGAGAGCTTGCCTCAAATGGAAGTTTAGGTGCCATGTTGATATATTTGCTTCAAGACTAAGTAACTGCCCGAGTTCACAGCTGTGATGGAGATGAACATATATGATATGTCGAGAGGGTTGGTCGGGTATAACGCGGGCTAGTGAGGTGGGGTAACTTGGCGCGGGGTAAGCACGAACGCTCCAGAGGAAGCTGCTGAGAAATTCATCGTGATGAATGACGTGAAACCCTCTGGGACCACTGAATGTACTACTAGATAGTGCCATTTATAATACTTGTGGCTCCAACAGAACACGAATTTATAATTTATTCCGATCTTGAAATATTGACACGTGATTGTCCCAATTTTTGGTTGGCGATGAAAGCCCTCAAGCTTGTGATAGAGCGACGAATAGCTCGGCTAGAAAGTTGGAGAATTTGGAGAATTCTCAGCACTGGCATACTGTAGTTTCCGCAAGTCGTTCTTTCCTCAATCTTCCGATGTAAGGGGTTATCACGTGACCAACCCCCTTAATCGCTCCTTCATCTTTTGCTGAATTCTGCTCGTCTCGTCTTTGTCAGGAAGTCAAGAAATTCACAACTCACCAGTAGATGCTTTCGATTTGAATCTAGGTCGCCTTCTAGCCAAGTCGGCTTCACGGCATTCTCGAGCATGGTTAGGCAAGTCGAAACTGCCAAGCACGTCTCATGGCAATCAAACAGTTTGAACCGAGCAGGCGTTAACCGAACTCCCGCTCAAAAGCACGTCCCGGGCAAAAACACGCTAATTCGCGTTCCACTAATAATATCAAAATCATAGCTAGAATCGACAAATCAGCTCGAGTTACGAAGGCGGTTAATATAATTCAAAGAGGAGAGTTCAGTGATTATAGCCAGGTAACTAAGGCCTTTAGGTATACGCGTTCTACCATTTCTCAACGCGTAAGAGGTCTCACTAAGACTAGATAATAAGCTAACTCCTTCTAGCACTAATACCTTACTATCGAGTAAGAAGAGATTCTAATCTATCAAATCAATTACCTTACTAATCGGGCCATGCCTCCCACCAGTTATATTATTAAGAATCTTACGGAAGAAATTAGGGGAAAGCCAGTTAATAAGAACTAGGTGGGCTAGTTCATTAAGTATTATAATATTAGGCTAAAGAGCCTCTATTTACGCAATATTAATAACTTATGGGCTAGCGCCAAGTACGCCCTAATATTTTAACTCTTCTTTAGTGTTATTAATTACTTTTTAATATTATTTCACGCTTATACTACTTTAAATACTCGCTAATATATATATGTCCCACTAGCTCATAATAGTTATTAAGAAGTATAAGATTACGGCCGAGAATATATATAACTTTAATGAAAAGGGGTTTATAATAGGCTTTAGATATTCCTTAAAGAGAGTAATAATATAAGAGGCTCTATATTCAGGGAGAATCACGAAATTAAAGCAAGACAATAATCATGAATTCATTAGTTATTTAGTGTATATATTAGTAATTAGGAGATAAATACCACTACTTCTAATATATAAGGGCGAATTAGGGCACTTAAAGAGTACTTAGGTAGATAAAGTAAAGATAGATTTAAAGGCTCACTTTATTATTTTAAGTAATAAGTAATTAAATAACACAATTAGGATATATTAGCTAAAGATAGTCTTTAAGCACTATACTAAGCCCGCGCGTATAATAATAAAGTATCTTCTTATTATAGATAAGCACTCAAGTTATATTAATATAGTATTTATTAATTAGGCTAATAAACACAGTATTATTCTCTTAATTTTGCCTCCCTATATAACTCACTATCTTTAACCTCTTAATATAGGCCTATTCTAACCCTTATTAATATATTACTTAATTAAACTTAATAACTTACTAGACTCAATACTAGGAGAAGTGGGAATAATAAAAGGACTCTTTTAGGGAAGGTTTAAACCGGTATTTAATAAAGCTTTCACTGAGTATAATATATAATTAGTATTCCGGAAGTCGGGCATTTAACTAACTAATAAAAGTAAGATTATTAAGACTATTACTCGTCTATTACTTATATTACCTGAAAAGAAGTAAGAACTATATACACTAAAGATATTAAAGGCTCTTTATTAATTTCAGCTTATATATAAGAAAGAACTAACTAAGGATAAGGTTAAGAGATTATTCACTACTACTTTATATCTCTCCGCCTAGGTAGCTTACTTATAATACTAAAATATCGGCTTATTTAAAGTAATTAATCTCTAAAAGAAGAAGGGTTAATAAGGAGTTTATTTAAACCTTTATAGTAAACCAAATAAGGGTACTATTAATTACTACTCTCCGGGGTAAGTAATCAAGGCGAGGGAGTATTAGGAGTAGAAGGAAGTACTTAAATTAGCTAAAGAAGAAGCTAAGATAAAAAGAAAGATCCAGAGAGCTGTGAATACCCTTAGAAATAAGCTAGAAAAAGAGAAGAAAGCAAAGGAGACAGCTAAAAAGAAGGCTAAAGCCACTAGGGAGAAGGAGGCTAAAGAGTAAGCAGCGGCGGCCAAGAAGGCACTAAAAGAGTAGTAAAATTATATGGGAATAAAGGCAAAAAAGGCTACTTCAACTATGCCAAAATAGCCTAGGGCTCTCCCTAAGGTAAAGGCACCAGTTAAGGTCTCCGTATAATATTCTATTATAGTGCTTAATCCAAGGGAAGTAGTAATAGTACTAGAAGCAAGGAAAATAGCCACACGGATAATTACTCGGCCATAACGCTTTTTATAGATATTTTAATTAAAGAAATATTTAGTGCTTAATTAATTATATATATATATTCAGTTTTATAACAATTCATTAAGTGGTTATTAAATACTAATTTTTGGAAGATCCGCGCGATCTCGTCTATTCACGTGCTTTTGGTAGGGACGTGCTTTTGAGCGGGAAACCGGTTAAGCCTTGCGACCCACAGCGCCAGCGCTGAAGGGCTGCAAAACATTTCTCGATAACATTGGCACCAGCTGCTTCAGTCCCAAACCCCATGAAACATCTTTCATGGGGGATGGAGATCATACATCGCCCCTCCGTCCTATCTTTCGACGATCTTGAAATCCGTCGGAACAAGCTAAAGCAGCAGAAGTCTCTTCTATGGCCATTAACATCGAATTTAAACCGGCTTACTTCTTCGATCATTCATTTCAAGCTCGAGCATTCCTTCCAGAGTCGACCATTGGCTCACACCTCCAAGTAAGTATTGGGAAGCTTATGGGAGGAAAATTCCCCACAGTTTGCTGTCTCAAGTGTCAAAGTTCGGAGATGGCCCCATGTAGCATCGATCTTCGGCAACGTAGACCAATTCTGACCATCTTATCAGTTAACTCAACCTGAGTCTGTTTCGGAGACTCAGATCATCGAGCGATATTCGTCTCATCTAATTCACTTGGTCTAGGCCCTGCGCTAGAAATGTTCTGTTTCCGAACGCCTATTCCTTCCATTTCCTTCCACAACTACTGATATGCTCCACCTAACTGTATTATTGGACCTAATTGTCTCCACCTCCAGATATCCATATATCGAAACCCCTAAGTTTGTACGCTGGGATGGAATTTATGCAGGTTTGATGCTCCCGAGCTTAGCTCTGCTTCGAAGTTCGAATATCCGTCAGATATCCCGACTGCCACATAGAAGGCTTGGCATTCTACTTTCTTCACTTGAGACTGCAGATCCTCCTATTAGGAAAGATTTTCCAAAGTCAGGTACCGAAGTATAAAGTTCTCATTCTTGCTCCTACTTCAGCCTTCTCTTTCCATCTATTTTCGCCAATCAACTCCAGGTTCGAGTTTTTGTTCTTTTCTTTCATCCCTGCATTATCTTCAGCTGCTGGCCAGTATTTACCTCCACTTTCAAAATGTATACCTCAATCACCAAGTTTATGGCTTTAGCCCTCCTGGTCACCCCTCTCATTGCTGCTCTTGAAGTAGGTGGCGGATCCGGACTGGAGAGAAGATATGTCGTAAGTCTGTCAGTCTCGTTCCCCTGGGTCATCACTGACAGTTATCAGGGAGGCAATGCCAACCTTGCGTCTTTGATAGTTCGAGAGGACGATCTCCTCGAAGTTCGCCACCATACTGGTCAGTTTCCACCTCTCACTTTCTTTATAGAACTGTAGACTGATATTCGCTGTCAAAAGAGGCCCAGATTGCCGTAGGTTGTCTTACAGATAAGTCGATATTTGATCAAGGGTACTGATTTACAATAGGCTAAGAAAGCAAAGACTGCTGGCCGTGCTTTGACAGAAGAAGAGATCGAGGAGGATGAAGACGATGCCCTCTTGACCACGCTCGCTCCGGGTGGTGAGATCGAAGCCCGCCATCATACCGGTCAGTTGTCATCTCTTGTTTTCTTGACTCAAGAACAAGCACTAATCTCTCTAAATATAGAAGCTCAAATTGCTGTAAGCATTGAGCAATGACTCTACTGGTGGTCGAATATTCATACTGATGGTACAACTAGGCCAAGAAAGCCAAAGCAGCGGGGCGTGACCTGCCAGATTTGATAGCCCGCCACCACACAGGCAAGTTTCCCCTCCTCTCCCTCACTCAACTTAGGAACAAATAATAATTTGTCATTCGTTCAATAGAAGCACAAATCGCAGCTAAATCCGCCAAGGCAGCCAAATCTTCAAAGAACTGAACAGCTGCTGCTTAGGTTATTGACAAAGTATAACGCGGCCGTGTGCAGCAGATTTGGGGTCAAGCTACTTGGAGGAAGGATAATTCCAGCTTCAAGATCAACCGAGGAGCATGGTTATTGACTCTCAATGTAGACAGACTTAGAAATTGAGAGCATTTTGAAAGACAATTCATGACTCGACATAAAGTTTTGACAAGTGTTAATGTTCCACTCCAAATCGGGCCATAGCAACACAAGTCTATAGGAAAATAGCAGTCATTGTATAAAGCCATCACTCTCAGGAGACCAGAAGCAGGTTGCTCTGTAAGCTTCCCATCAATCCGAGGTTTTTGGTGAGAAAAATACCGCTAGCTTGTAGGGAGACTATGCTAAATGTAAGTACTTGCTCGAACTGCCTCTGCTTCAGAACAAGAATGCACGTCCAGCTCGCACAAAGATAAGGAGAATGAATAAGCAATATCTTGTGATTATCTCGATTTTGAAGAACTAGGTATCCTCATCATCAGAATCAGCAAACATATCCACCGCCCTTGGCCGTCTTCGTATCTGTCCTACAGGCGCAGTATCCGCTTTCACCACAGGCGGAGGTTTACTTTCCTCACGAGGCGGTGGTTCAGGTGACGCAGGAGCAGGAGGCTTAGCAGCCTCATTGTACTCTTCCATAGGCTCTCCATCAAAGTCCTCCTCCATTGGCTCGCCGTCAACATCTTCGTCCTCATCCATAGGCTCCCCATCAACATCTTCATCCTCCGCCATCGGGTCGCCATCTACGTCCGCTTCCTCGTCTTCCGCGGTCTTCTGCGCATCCTCCTTAGGAGCAACCTCAACAGTCTTCCATCGACTCTTCCCCTTCTCTGCCTGCTCTTCTGCTTCTCTCTTCTTTGCCTCAGTCTCCTCCCTCGCCGTCAATGGTGGGTTGTTAAAGACATTCACAAACCACTCCTGGCTTTCCTGCGGGAAGACGCACCATCCTTCCCATAGGCTCAGGATATTGCCTACACTTCTCTTCCACTTCTCTGCTCTCAGCTTACCCCAATTCATCTTTCTTTCCATTCTACCGAGACCCTCAAAGACGTGCCTATGCTTTAATGCTGCCTCAAACAACTGTCTATAGCGCCAGGCATGTCTTACTCCACTAGTAGAGGAAGAGGATAAAATGTCGCTGATGAGAAAAACGCCGATTAAGCTTGCGGCACTTGTGTCGGATTCTCCTTCGTCCTCAGCAGGTCCATCATCTCCGCTGGTGTTGTTTTCTTTCTTACGGTCAGCGTTGGCGGACGTGTAGGCGAATGGTTTCTCAATATTCGAGATTATCATGGCGACAACTTCATCAGCGCCTCTTCCAGCATGAGAGATTGCGAATGCAGTAACTCGAGCCACATCGCCTTTACGTAGTTTTCCTGTCGTGATAGGAAGTCGAGCCAAGAGATGAGTTAATTTTGCTTTCTCGAGCGGGTTGAGGTAGGCTTTTCCATCGTCTGTCAATGCATTTGGGTCGAGGAGTGCTGCTCCTCCAAGTTGCTGTCGTTTTGCTCCTTCATCTCCAGAGTCATCTTCGTCTGAAGAATTATATTCTGAATCCGAAACAAATTCATCAAGTCGAGTGGTGTACTCGAATGCTAACGGCTGATCCGGCGATTTCCATGCTGAAGACCCCTCAAAGAGGGGCAAGTATTTACCCTGTCCTCGACGAGTTTGTGAGCCTGTCAGTACCTCCCATAATCGCCAACGATACCAAACACCACCCGTGCTTCTTGGATCCCATAGCCAAGCCCACTTTTCCTCACGCTGAACATCCGGCCGACTCATAAGAAGAGCCTCAAACTCCGGGCCATGCGTAAGAAGTGACTCAATGACTTTGTGAATGAGTTTCAGTTCTTTGATATCTCGTGGCGGCTGAACAGGAACATGGAGTAACGGGCCGCTTGGTCTCATCTGGCCTGGGCCTACAGGAGCATATGAAGTCGGTGGAGCAAAACCCCGTTGGTGTGGAGGAGGAGCATGTCCTCGGCCAGCTCCTGCAACGTCTACCGGCTTTGCGCCGAAAGGGTGCTGTGGCATAGAGCTTCCCAACGTTGGCACACTTGCAGAGCTCGAAATAGCGGCCGAGGAAAGGTGTCGGTGAAGATTGAGATAGTATCCATATCCTAAATATTTGTGCTGCAAAGCGTTGACTGCGGCATCAATATCGTTCGCCGGTGTGTCCTTGGCCAAAGTGACAATCGCAGACATAGATTTCCTTTCGGAGTATACACCAGGTCCAGAAGGTGGTAATATCCTGACAGCCTCGATGGTCAGATTCGGCGGCAGTAGTGCCTTGATACCAGCAGGTGACGTTCCGGGTGGGAGTGAAGCAAGTCGGAGTGTAGGCTTAGGAGCTGCTCTTTCTTCCTCCTTTCCACGATCTCTCTCATATTCGTCGTCGTCATGGTTCAATGCTCGCTTTGGCGCCCTTTCTTCTGGTTCATAGTCATCGAATGCCAATAATCCCCTGTCTTCCCTCCTGTCCCTCTGCTGAAAGCCTTCATATGTCCGTTTCTTTGCCAGACTCGGAGGAGGCGGTCCTAAATTTCCTGGTCCACTGCCAAACCGTCCTCTATCCCTATCTCTATCCGGCGCACTTCCAAATCCTCCTCCAAAGCCTCTCCCAGATGCAGGCCCAGTCGGAGCGCCGAGTCCTTGTCCACTGCCATACTGTCTCCGGGGCGGCGCACCGCTGAATCCACCAAACTTGTTCCCTCCATCATCTCTGCCAAACCCCGCAGATGGTGCTGGGCCCTCGTCCTCGTCGTCGAAGCTCTTTATGAAGTCCTCATAGACAGCCTTGGTCTCAGCCTCTTCTCGCAGGCGCTTGGCTTCTGCGTCTGCTTTCTGGCGCTCGAACTGTGATTTCTTCGTCGGAGCTTGGAGCTTGTTTTCCACATCCGGGAATTCGGCGATTTTTCTGTCTGACATCTTGTTGGAATTTCACATATTCGCAGATCGAGTGTCAGGTGTAAGGATGTTTAGTGGGTGGAGGAAATGGCGTTGCGCGTTGCTGGAGCAAAGTCGCGAAGGAGATGTGATGTCGCGCTTGACTGTCTTCTCGGCTTCAATTCCACCTCGTTTGGCTCCGACCAACCATCCTCACTTTCTCTTCGAGCCGCCTCGACATTGGATCTGCAATCTAGTGTGCTGTTTAGGTATCTCTGTTGGAACTTGTTATTGCATTTTCGATGTCATTCTGCTGTAAATTGTTTCTTTTCTGATCAGATCGCAATGTCTTCTGATTGCAGCTGCAAGGACAAGGCTATTTATTTTCTGGCAGTTAACGGACTGGACCCTCGTCGTTGAATGAGCATCTTTTGCTTCACTATCGCGCTGCACAATTTCTTCAATTACTAGTTGAGATTCCTTGAGTGCCTCCAATTGCAAGCTTGCAATGTTCCACAGAAAAGGTGAACTCACTAGGAGAAAGTGAAGCTGAAGGGAGACAAGGATACTGCCTAATTATGGGAGGATACAAAATGTTGTCAGATATGTTCAAGTAGTTTACTCATCTTGGATGTTCTTGACTGCATACATATTCTCTTTCTAGACCTGGGATTTTTATTGCAACTAAATAATACTCTTATCATTGTCTATTATTTTATCTCTAGACCGATCAAGAAGTATAATACAGCATTCCTCACTCAAGTCGTCAAAGTCTTTATTTTCGGTTGACGAGCCATGGAATATTGTCGATAAATACCAAACCCCCTGAATCTATAATGATCCCACTTGTTCAGATCAATATCTTTGTGCCCCATATCCTCGAAGCCGAACCTAAGATACAAATTATGAGAGCCCGGGAAAGCGCTCAGCCAAGCTGGGAGGCCATCCCTGTCAGCAATCTCAATACATTGTTGTAACAGCTTTGATCCAATGCCCTTCCCTTGATACTTTGGTGTAACAACAAAAGTCGACAGGTCTAAGCTGGTCAGAAAAATCAATCGCATTAGTCTAGAAGGCTCACAATAGTGCTTTTTGCCCTTTATGAGGTTACTCATATTCTCCATCTCCGGGGCCGAGGCCATGATGAACTCCATGTTGAAGATTTCCTTCATCTGTTGCATCGCCTTCCCAGTCGGACCATCGAAATCCATGCCAGGCAATTCTACGGCAGCTTCATCAATAACCTTCTCAGGCTCAAGCGTCCAGCATACAAAACCTGCAATCTCTCCAGTTTCGGTGACTGCCTTGAAGACCTGGGTATTGGGAGTTTCCATCCGTGCTTTTATCCTTGATTGAAAAAAGTTGAACATGTTGGTTTCAGCTGGCCAATTCTTGAAGGCGATCATAGAAATTGTCTCTTGCATATAAGCAAGCCGATTTATCTCTGTAAGAACTGGGAGATCTGTGATATCGGCATGACTGAGGGTGACGTCGATCTTTTCTGAAGCCATGGTAAAGATCAGTCGGTTTGAGCCGTACACTGTTCTGAATTCGTGATGGACATTGCAATCCTCTTATAGTCCAGATACAGTCAGCAGAGGAACTGCAGAATCTCAATCCTCTTGAATTTCAGATACAGTCAGCATGACAAAGGCAGAAATGCGAAACTGTGGTTCCTGGGAACAGTCCTATTAGTGCGGAGTGATTTACACCATTTAGGAGACTTTGGTAGCATCCTGACATGCTGTACCCCTGAAGTTTTCGTTTGCTGTAAGAATTTAGTTCGAACTTGAAATACCCCTTGAAATTCCCAATTGAAGCTGGGAACAAGCTGTGGGTTTCATAGGTCATTGAGAGCTCGGCCGAGAGGCATGGTTGTCCGCCGCTGCCAGTTGGTCAAGCTTGAGCACAGACCAAAACGCCTTCTCGACAGCAAACCCCACTTTATATGTACAACTAGCAACACTAATCAACCCCACTCTCTGGTACAGTATCAGATCATTCTTTTCAATTCTTTGTCTTATAGTTTCTGCTATATATTTCCTTGAACTCGTTAATTCATTCCTTCTCCTAGTACAGTATTTCTACAAAGCACTTCACTTGATTTCCTATTACCGCACTACCCCTCCTCCCTCTAAATCCATACCTCCCCCTCAAACAAGCCCCATGGGCCCCCCTCCCTCTTCAATCCTAATAATCGGCTCGGGCGTCTTCGGCCTCTCCACAGCCCTTGCCCTCAGCACCAGGCCCTCCTTCAAGGGCACACGAATAACGCTCCTCGACCGTAGTCCTTTCCCCTCACCCGACGGCTCCTCCATCGATACCTCACGCATAATCCGCGCTGACTACAGCGACCCCGCCTACGCCTCCCTGGCTGCTTCTGCTCAAGAGATCTGGCGCCAACAAGGCGATTCCGAGCTAGGAGGTCAAGGGCGGTACTCAGAATGCGGGTTAGTGCTCGTAGCAGACAAGGGGAAGCAGGGGGAGAAGTACGTCCGTGAATCGCTGGAGAACGTGAAAAATATCTCGGCAAAGAAAGGGGAAGGCATGATACGGAAATTGGAAACAAGGAAAGAGATTGACGCAGCAGTCGGCACGGGAGGAGGGTCGGGGGACTGGGGATACATCAACACGTCTTCCGGCTGGGCAGACGCAGAAGAGGGGATGAAGTGGCTTCATCGACATGTTGAATCCACTGGGCGTATAAATTTCATCACAGGCGAAGCTGTCTCTCTCCTGAAATCCAAAAATGGGACAAAAATCCTCGGCGCAGCCCTCAAATCTGGCCCTCCCCTGCTCGCAGACCTGACAATCCTCGCAACAGGCGCGTGGACAGGCTCACTCATCGACCTGCGCGGGCGCGCAACAGCTACAGGACAAGTGCTCTGCTACCTGCCTCTCTCTGCTTCCGAGCAAGAGTGGCTTGGGAAGATGCCTGTGTTGCTGAATATGAGTACGGGTATGTTCACCATTCCACCCAAGAATGGGGTCTTGAAGGTTGCTAGACATGGGTATGGATATTCAAACCCTGTCTCTATACCCAATTCCTCAGCAGATGGGGAGAGGATCGATGTTTCGATCCCGCGAACAGCTTTAGACGACCCTACCTTATGGGTGCCGAGAGAGGGCGAAGCAGCATGCCGCCAGGCATTGCGAGAAATGATCCCCTCTCTCGCAGACCGAGCGTTTACGAAGAGTAAGATATGTTGGTACACCGATACGCCCGATGGGAATTTTCTGATTGATTATCATCCTGAATTTGAGAGCTTGTTTTTGGCGACGGGTGGGAGTGGACATGGGTATAAGTTCTTGCCGGTTATTGGGGAGAAGATTGTGGATCTTATTGAGGGGAGGGAGATTGGGGAATTAAAGGGGAAGTGGAAGTGGAGGGAGAGCAGGGTGGAGAGTGTGGTTACGGAGGATGGGAGTAGAGGGGGACGGCCGGGGATGGTACTCGATGAGGAATTGAGGAAGGGGAGTAAATTGTGAGGCATGGGTACAATATTTAAAAGAATTGGATGCCGAGTCTTAGATGTATGAGGATAAGTCTTACGAGGCACAGTTGAGCAAGTCACATCACAGCATATAGAACAGAGAACATTGTCTATCGTGTTTGAATTACTCTATCTGAATAGCAGAGCTATTTCCATGACAGCCTGTGCATGTCCTGAGCCTCCGTTCGCAGAAATCCATCCACTACTAAACAGACCAAGTGTGCATATCAAGCACCGGCGTGCCACCACGACACAATAAAGAAGAGGCCAGTAAGACGATCAACCGTTTGTCCATACTGCCTATGAAATTCCGCCGGGTATCCCCTGAAGCTCTTCCCTCACCTGGAAAGCATCAGAAGAAATGTGTTTGTGACCAACGAGCAAATAAACTCTGCGATCAGTCCGAAGTCAATTAGGGACGGCATCTTCGACCTGCGCACATGCCATCGATCGAATGGGTGTGCAATCTATGTTCTTGGAAAGGGACAAGCATGCTAAAACCAAATGTGAGCCGTCTTCGACTCTTCCCCGTGTGCGCCGATGCAATGCAGAGACAACGAAAGCAGATGGTGGCTACCGCAAGACGTGATGAAATGTCAAGTCGGTTCTGGGGATGCGCCAACCAAGTGCCGGAAGCTTTTGAAAAAAGTTCGTGAAATCGTAATCGACAATACTTGTACAAGTTGGGTGTGGAGATGTTGGTACATCGCGGTGTAGGTGGGTTGAATGATCGACCGCTGATGCAGACCTTGGTAACAAGATCAGACCTTCTTGAAGTCTTCGAATATGTTAGCAGAGGTGCGAGTACAGCAGGCTCAGACAGCATACCTTGAAGCACCGGGTAAATCATTTCAAAGGCTTGGTAAATCTCCTCTCGAACCTTGGCGCCAGTCAAGACAATCTTGCCGCTGACGAAGATCAGGAGCACAATCTTAGGTTTGATCATACGGTAGATGAGACCAGGGAACAACTCAGGCTCGTACGAGCTGAAGTTGTGATGGCGTGAAGCAAGACCCTCCAAACGGATTGGGAACTTGATATCACAGGAGCCGACGATGTTCTGGATCTTGAAGTCCGTGAACTTTGCATTGAAGCCGAGCTTTTGAATGATGCGTGCATACTTTCGTGATGCGAGCTTCGAATCATCCTCTGACTTTGCGCCGGTCACGACCATCTTGCCTGAGGCGAAGATCAAAGCAGTCGTCTTAGGTTCACGAATACGCATAATGACAGCCGCAAAACGCTGGGAAGGTTAGCATGAACAAAGGAGAAATTGAAGCCTAGAGTCAGCAAGTACCTTTGGGTTGTATTCAGCGTTCCTAGCATGCAGGGCGATCGTCTTGAGATCCAAGCGGCAATCGAGATTGACCGTGGCAACGATGTTTCTTTACATGCAAGATAAGCCTCATGTATCAAGACTGAGGCGCAAAGGGGTATACATACTGCAAGGTAGGAACAATACCACTCACGCCCTGCGTAGCACCAGGTGTTGCAGCAGGTGTCGCGGGAGTCACCCCATTACCATTCTGGCCTTGAGCAGCCTGCTGTTGACCTCCATTCATCTGCCCGTTCCTCTGACCATTTTGCTTATCAGCCTCGGACGAGGGAGGAGTCAGTTCGCCAGCACCACCTGGGAATGAAAGGGAGCCGGGAGCGATGAAGGTCTTTGCCTGGGCGGCGTTGGACGGGTGGGTTTGTATTTGATCCATCTTGAAGAAGGTTATGTGCTTCTTGTGAGGTAGATCGAGACTAGAGAGCAGGTCTGTGGGAGGACTGATGTCAGATGGATATCTTGCAGATGACAATCGAGGCAGCGTTTGATCGCGACTCGAAGTCGAGGGTATGAAGGAGGAGGAGGAGGAGTAAGAGTGTATCAAAGGTTTGCGGGCTTTGTTTGCGCTCGAGAAAGGTGAGGTCGTACCGTTTGCGGGAGAAGAACAACTCAATGTCTCCCCTACAGTAGTCGCTGCTCGACGAGAAGAAAGCGAAGCGGTTCCGATCTATTGATCGCGACCGCAGACAGTATTAAGTATTGCAATAGAAACGCTATTGGGGACCTGGACCCTCCGATGACTCTTGCGACGGATCTGACGGGGGCGCGGATCGCGGTCGCAAAGGCACCAAGACAGACACTCCGAGCCGACCAAATCTTGGTCGCGCAGTTCACCTGGATCAATGAATGTATTGAACAGGGCACTATGATCTGTGCGCTGTTGCAGCGGGGAAACGGTGAAGCGGAGGAAAGTGGAAGGTCTTGTGGAGTGGAGGTGGAGGTGGTTTTGTTGTTGGTTGTGATGACTAACCCGGATGTCGCAAAAAGGGTTCGAAATTGGAAGGGGCGGGCGGCTGTATATATATAAGGAAGTTGCTGCCTCGCGAGGCCGCCAGGCCGCCGCAAAGGACTCGCTAGTGCAAATTTTAGGTCCACTAGCGCGCTTTCCTCCGCGTGCGGGCCAATCACGGCAGCGCTGAGGAGCCCCTTTGGTTTCAGTGCCAGGCCTGCCAGGCCGCGCAACCATGGATGAAGGAAAAGGAGAACCCGGTCCTGATAAGAACGGCAAGGCTCGACCGTCACGACTTGCACCAGGGGCAGGCAGCAAGACGGGATTAGGGGCTCGGACCTGCGAGCGCGTTTCCAGCCTTCTCACCTTCTGCGCATCGCAATCTTTTTGCTCACGACAACTCTTTTACAGTACTGTACGGAGTACTCGGTCATCGTGTGAATGCCGCCCTCGACAAGAAAGAAACGATGGCGCACACCGTCGCCATTCCACGGCCGGAGTCGCACTCGTTCATCATCGCGAGGTGGCGTCGCCACAGTGGCACCGCCCACCAAACACCACAAAGAAAACAGTCCGACCGACAAAGCCGCGGCGAGAAAAGGCGCCTGCCTCGACCACGACACAATCACGATCATCAAAGACACCAGGCTGTCATGTTTCTCGTCGCGCGATGCCGTTCGTCCCTTGGGTACTTCAGACCTCCGTCCCCCAAGGCTCACGATACACGTCTGCGACACCAATAGCTCGCGCATTAAGGAGAAGGCTGAGGCGATATGTGATGGCTGCATATTAATGCATAAATGAAATGGTGGGCGTCTGGCAGTGAGTGAGTCACCGCGGTGCTGCCAAATGGCTGCCGGCCAGTGAGACAGGGGGGCGCGGCATCCCAGCCTCGACATATTATTGTGCGAGAATTATGTGCGGGCCTAGAAGGCTGCCTGGAAGCCACAATTAATCACCGAGATCGATATCGAATCATCCGTGTGGGAAAAAGCACCACGCACCAAGCACCAAGCGACGAGCGCGAACAAAACGGAAACCAAGGTCAACCAAGGGGAGAGCATGTGGAATCACGATTGCGACGCGAGAAATCTGTCATTTGCGACGGGTTGCGATCATGAATCGCGCATAGTCGAGGGAGACGGGAATCGGGACCCTGGCTCACCGAGCAACGCCAAAGTGTCAGCTTCATCTTTCCTTATCTGGCCTTCCGCACCGTCCCCCTATCTCTCGCTCGTCAATTGTCCGAGCCTTTTCTGCCCCTCACCCCCCTCACCCCCCTCACTTTCATCAATCAGACGCCGCTCACCCCGCCTTCTGCCAAAAAGCTCAAACCTGTGACGCGATTCAGTTAACACCTTTCCGCGGAATCAGACTCTCATTGGCTGCTGTTTGAGCCGCGCCGAAGCGCTTGTTGTCATCACATGCAAATGCAAATCTATTTCGACAGACCCACCATGAGGCTGAACCGAGGATTCGAAGACCGCCATTCCAACCAGAACAAAAGATGATGGAGCAGCACCTGTGCAGCCTGAATCCTTCCGATTGTAAATCCTCCACTGTTGCATGCCACTCATGCAAGAATTTGAAGATGGATTGAATAGTCCCAGCTCATGCTCCTGCGCAGAGTATTGCATTCTCGTATTCAGACCAGTCTCATACACCCAGTGGAACAATCTTCAAGGAGACCTGCCAGGGAAGAGACCTGCCTTGTTCTTTAGGAGCAGCCCTAGCGCAACCTAAGTTTGAGGCTGAGAATCCTGAGGATTTAGGCCAAGGATGGATCTCCTCAAGTCTTCAACCTCAGCCTGATTCCTCGCCCCCACCATCTTCCTCAATTTGTTTACTCTTAAATGTCTCCACTCTAGTCCCCTATGCACTTCAAGCTGAAGCACAGATGTCTTCTTGCTGCACCTTTAAAGTTCTGGGTCTATTTCAGTCGTTCTCCTTACGGAAATTCTGCATTCTGCAACCTCAATGTTCCAAATTCCCTCTGGTATTCAAAGCACTGAACCGTTGCATCCTATTAATTGAAAGCACCAGCTCATTCAGGATTCTACCTACACGAGTGTGTGATGATCTGTTGTGAAATAAACGTCCCAAGAAATTTAGATCAAATAAACTGTCACACGATTCCAATTTCTCTCCTTCTAGCGTGACATAGGACTAGCTCACGACTTACTCACTTCCGACTTCTTAGAAATGCTAGTGTTAGTAGAAGAAGAGTCTTGGTTTTGATTAAGGTAGAGAGAGCGCTGTGTGAATGTCGACTAGTCAGTTGATACTTGGACATCGGAAGGCACTGGGGCTATCGAAAAAGCAAGAGATTCGCTGGAGAGAGCGTGTGGGTTTATTTCGATTTGACGTCAGGAGAGTGAAGGGAATGAGAAACAGAATTCCGAATACTCTGTTCTGATGTCAACGAGTCATTCTACTTTCCGGTCTTTACTTTAGTTACACTTTCGAATACAATCTAACCTTTGGATGTATTCATGCAGATTGCAGCGAACTATGAAAATAGTAAATCAGTAGGGATCAAACGGTACTCTCACTTCCGCCAAACTCTCTGGCCTGTGCAGTATCTTCTCTCTCAACCATTTCCCCATCCTGCTCCCGGCGTGAAGACTGAACCATTCTTGACATAAGTTTTGTTGCACATCGCTCCTGCATCGCATAAGATGCTCACCGCTGTACTTCGGAAAAATTGGCCTCGTTGTAAAGGATAATGGCATGAAGGACCGCAACGCGTTCGATGCTATGCGATTCACGGAGCAGCAAAGCATACTATCGAGTATAGAAGATGGAATCTTATACAATACACCTATCCTTAACAGGACCCTATTTTATGGAGTCAAACCATTCAACTCATTTAGTCATCATATCCTCTCTTGTTTCCCACTTCTCTTCAAAGTCTCTTTCAAACCACAAGCGAATAGAGTGCTACCCACATCTTCATGTTATGAGATGCTCTTCGCATGCCATACCATGCCATCCCAACTCGTAAGAAAGAAAGGAAGCTATAAAACGAGGCATTAAATGAGATAGAAGATATGGGCTTATATGACGAGCCGTTTCAAGCCTAAGGTAAAGCCGTGCTATATTAAATGGTCTACATATTTTTCACCGCAAGCCATGCTACGAAGATCGCGCCTCTGAAGGATGAAAACGCAATCGATTAGGATTTGGCCTCATCAGATGTCGCCTAGCCATAAAGCTTTCACCCAGTGAAGCTGAACGCAAGCCATGCACATCCTAGATGAGATGATATAGTCTAATCATCTCCCATAGCTTGATCTCATCCGAACCTCCTAGCTCACTTATTACCCCATGCAATGAGCTCTCCCATACCACGCATTATCAAGGCTCTGTTCATGTAGTAGAACCCCATCGGATCATGCTTCAAATTTTGTACATAATCGATACTCGTCTTGCCATCCCATCCTATGATCTCCATCGCAAGGTATGCACATGGAAGGCAAAATAGGTCATCTCACGGAACGGCACTTTTCGCAATAGAAATCCGGTAGAAAAAGATTAGTCCATTCGATCGAATCATTGATGTGCGATGTGCAACAAAGAAAAGAGCAAAATTATCAGATTTAACAGTTTATTATCTTTACAATGACCTTAGCCTGACTTATCATTGTCGTGAGAAGGTGTTCTGGCCGTTGGAGGGCTTTAAAGCAGCAACTTTGCTAAAAACTAATCATAGACCAAGACATTGACCTTTGAGTCTGTAATTTTCAGAGTTGCTCGTGGCTGGACTGAACTCTCAGCTCTGTAGGAAGAGGGTATTCGCCTGTGACAAGTAGAACAGAACAAAGTGGGGGACTTTGAAGTAGTTTGTGCCTCCGACCTGAAGCAAATTCTCAACATCTCCAGTATAACAGAAACCTTTTCGACGCTGTTGGGTATCATGGATCATCACTCCTTCATTTCTCTCATTTTCCACCTTTCGACCTCCTCCTTGCCAGCCCACTCCTCTCTCCTCCTTCACTAAAGCTCGTTCCCACACCGGAATCCCTCCCAGCCCTATACGCCTCCAACTCCTCATCCTCATCATCCGCCTCCGCAGTCAGCGGCTGAATAGCCGTCTCATCCATAATAAATTCCTCACTCTCTTCCTCTTTAATCTTTGGCACATACCTTAATGGCGCCTGCCTGCCATAGGTTGGGAAAGTCCTGGGCGTGTCCGATAGATCAGGCTCATCAGTTTCCTCCTCGCCCTCGCCTTTGACTTGACTAACATCCGTCTCTTCATTCTTCACCAGCTCGGTCTTAGTTGCTTGCTGCGGGGTAAACAAAGCTCGAACGGCAAGCCATCCAAGCACGGTGAACGTCATTTCTGAGGACCAGAATGCGCATGTGAAGATAAGGAATGAGATGAGTCGGTGGTTGTACATTAGCCATCTTAACCCCCCAAATCGGGCTGTGAACAGAACCCGAACGTCGTAGACTTGCACTTCTTGTCCGGCCTGTAATTCTAGCATCACATAGCCGGGAACATTCTTCCAGCCTTTGGGGAAAGATTGGGATTCTGCCATTGGGATATGTAAGACCTCTGATTCCTTGCGCAGCCCGAGAATGTATAATGGGAGGGACAGGAAACGCTCGGAGAGGGAGACGAGGCGGGATGTATAAGTAAGGATCGCTGGCCGCCGCGAGAAGAATAGTGTTTCTTCCAGAGAGGGAGTATTTGTGCGCTTTAGGATGGAGGAGGAGGATGCAGGAAGCGCCAGCTTGTACGTTGGGGGCAGGAGGGACAGGGAAAGCATGAAGTTTCCTTGTGCGATGTTCGGTGGGGATCGTGGAACGTTTAAGGAGACGATGATATCGTAGGCTTGTTGGGAAACGAGGGAGGAGTCGAGGGCTGCAATGCCATATGGGTGTGGTCCATCTCTATACAATCATAATAACATCAGCAGTGTGTCGCTCTTGGAATGCGAGCTTCGTACCCATATTGCAAGTGTATGACCCGCTCAATTCCTATCTGCGGAACGTAGTTGAAATAGAAAAGTATATATGCAATTATAGCAAGAATCAGTAGGATCGTGGATGTGATCATGATCAGGAGGGTGTTGAGATATGTCTGCCGCGCTGGCTTGGAGATCGCGACTCGGACTAGGGTGAGAATGAGATCCTGAATTGCGTCTCAGCATGTTTTTGTCAAGATGGGATAAATGTGTCTTTACCATCTTCTCAGTCACAGCGCTGCCGAGAGCGGCAGAGCAACTGCACGTTGTGTTGAAGACTGGTCGTAGCAGTTGGCATGAAATGAAACTTTGAACCTCGAACGGATGACGTCGCGCGAGGCTGATCACATGTCGGTTCTCAATTTGACAGCCTTCACTTCTACGAGACTGTTACTAGCAATTCCGTATTCGCCTTATTCATAAAAAATAGCATTGCTGTCCCGTTCGTCAGCTTAAGCCCATTGCTTTTGGGCATTTCACCTTAGGACAAAATCGCAGGAACTTCTTTAAAGTTCACGCCAGGGGATGAGGTTTTCAAGGATCTTTCACGACTGTATTATTATTGACGAAACACATTTTCTGCATATACTCGAATTCATTGCTTTGCTCTTCACTCTTGTCTCGTAATATTTACAATGCTGAAGCTGATATCCGACTCGAAACAAATTTCATGCTGGCCACCCATTCACGCAAAATAAGGACTCGAACATATCATGTAAACACACAAGCGTGCTTCAACATGCCCACTCTCTTTCCAAGTTATTAGCAGTTCTGAAGATAATTACTTGGCACCAGGCCTGGTCTACCATTCTTCCCAGCGACTTCTGCTTCCCACCATCCGTCATCTTGGTGCCGCAACACAGCAAGGATGTCTCCCTTCGCAAAGCTCAGCTCCTCTGGAATGGCGGCCTGGTACATATAAAGTGCACGTGCTACAGATGGTCAGCAAGTTACCAAGTATGAAGAGCGGAGAACTTACCGAAATGCAGAATTGGACGCCCTTCTCTGTTGAACTGCCTAACTTCCGCAACGCTCTTGCTTCTTTGTCTGGAAGATCCTCCGCTTCCATCTTGACTGCCATAGTAGCTCATAGATCTGGCATTGCCGGCTCGACTGCTTGCACGTCCTTTTGATCCATAACCTTCATCAGGACCAGGAGCAAGCTGTATCGACATGTCATTGTTAACATGGCTACTACCTGGACGATCTTGATCACGGAACGGAGCTGGGGACACAGCCCGTGCGACATCGTTTGGAGAGGTGTGTCGATAATAACCAAGATCAGAACCACGCTTCTGAGGTGACTCCGATTGAGGACGGCGCTGGCTTCCAGCATAAGGATTTGGGGAAGCAGAACGATATGCCTGCCTTGTGTCTACCTGCATTCCAGGACGTGGGGAGGCACTGCGTGGAGGAGCCGGAGAAGTGGCCCTTGGCATGTCATTTCCTCGCGTATTCGGGCGAGATTGCGATCCAGATCCGTATCCACTCTGAGATTCAGGGCGGCCTTGGGCGTTGAACATGTTTTGAGTCTGATCCACATATTTCTGCCGTGTCTGCTGCATCGCCTTTGACGTGAAGGCCGGTTGGGGAAGTCCAAGTCTTTGCATTGGCTGGTCATAAGACGGAGGTGGTGTGCCTCGCATGCCGGCCATTAAAGCACCATTGGCCATTTGAGCTCCGCCAGGACGTGAGTTTGGTGTTGCTCCAGGGGCAGGAGTTGGGATACCGTGGTAGTTATCTGCTGACATTCGAGATGAAGAGGCTTTGGTTACACCCTTCAACTCTGCTAAAGCTTGGGCAATTGGATCAGCATCATCCTCTTGCTGGGATGCTTTGCTTTGCGCAGCCTTGCTTTTTCTGTCCGGTGTGGCTACGTCAAACACGTTGTTGCCAACGTTGAGTTGAAAGCTTGCATTAGGATCGATTGGTTCGGGACTGCCAGTCGCCCTGTCGGTGATCATATTTCGAGGCTCCTGCCCATACGCTTGATCTCGTCGAGAGGGGGTGTTCTGATTATTATTTGTGCGACTGGCAGACCAGGTATTTCGGTTTGATGGTGTCATTACTGTTGAGGTATCCTTCTCCTTGGTGCTCTTCCGCCTGAAAGGACTGTGACTTTGAAAGAAGCCACTCTTTTTCTTCAAAAGATTTCTTTCAGCAGGAGGAGCCGGTTGTTTTACTGGAGAAGTCTTGCCACTGGGTGGCTCCTGGCTCGAGAACGAGGTGGGATTAGAATATTCACTCTGTGAATCTCGACTGGATGGTCTAACCGGACTATGAGCGGAACTTCTTTCTGAAGGAGGACCCGTTCGACATAACATGGTCATTCCATCCATTGGATAAGGGTCATGAGGAACCGATGCTAGTGGCCCATGTTGAGATTGGTCGTAGCCGAGTCTGCTTGGCTGAGCTTGATAATCCAGCTGCGGTGGTTTGCCTCTATCCATTACCAGCTTTTGGGGAGTTAAAGTAGCCTCGCGGCTCGGAGGGGTAGCCGGATCGTGGCCAAGTTCTCGTATTAGGGGATTTTGCAGATCATGATGGCTTTCGTAAGTGGATGGTTGCGGTGATGAGCTTCTGTAGGCGGGATTTATAGTTCGTTGAAACTGAGCGACTGAATAACTGTCGTCTTCGGACGCCTCAGACTGTGAGTCGCTGACATCACCTCGGCAGAAGTTGATGTACTTTGGCGGATCTGGTATCTCTTGACCGGTGCCCCTATCTTTGATGAATGAAACAATATCCTTCTCCACCTCACAGTTCTCAAGCGATAGTCGAACCTTCTCACAGGATGCGTCATCACTGACACAGACTGTGGAGGCTATGTTGGCAAAACTCCACAGGCTGCTCTTCATAAAATCCAAGCGTTCTTCCTCGAGATCTTGGAACTTATCGGCGGCAGCCTTCCAGTCCCTGTTCCATCGGCCTGTTGTCTCCTCGAGAGCCTTGACTGCATTCTCATATTCGGTGTTCGATGTAGCAAGGTTGATTTGAGTCTTTTCGAGCTTGGCCTTGTTCTTGCGCTCCTCTTGTCCCATTACCATGTGTCCTTGTGCCAGATAGCCTTTTATTTTAAGGCATTCCTGCTCATATCTGTCTCGAGTCTGGTAGTGGTGAGCAAGGGCTTCTAAATCTTGCGGACAAATCCTACCTTATTAACCTGTTGTGTCTGCCCAACTTTGACCTTCAATAGCTTCTCGATACCACCCTGGACAATCTTCCTGCGCTCTTTCATAGCACCAGCAAATGCCGCCAGCGGCTCCTCGAGTTCTGTCTTCATTTGACCTGCAATGTTCTGGTGTGACTTGCCCATCTGCTCGACCTCCCCTCGCAGAACATCTAGTGACGCGCGCAAGGTACCAGTCTCTTGAGAACCCAGAGGCTTACGTGATAACGACAGTAGTTTGCGGGCATAGTCCTCCTCGATGGCAGAACGAGCTATAGAACATTGTCAGTAACATGTATATGGACTGGTGGCAGTGGCGTCTAAGGTTTAGTACCTGTGTAGAACGACTTCAATTCATCAGACGTCTGCTTCGCATTGAGCATGCGCTGCAGAAGTGGTTCAACGCCAGCGTCATCCTTTCCCCAGAAGTTGTTGGCGAAGCTCAATGCCACAGAAGGGCCGTCCGACACAGTCCCGGGCATGATGCCCACGTTTACTGGCTTTGTTGACGAAACGCGAGCAGGTTGAAGACGCGTTCACCGAAGGATAGAAGCCGGTTTCCGCTGGCTGAAAGAGTGTATCGGAGAGATCAAGACGTAGTGAGATTTCAGTAAGTCGTATGGAGACGGTAATATGGAATGAGGAGGCTGGTCGTTATGATCAGGGATGTCCTCGATAACTATTGATTGTTTTGGCGCGTTGCTCGGACGACCTCGCCAACCCACACCGCCTTCCGCTTGGATTTTTAGGCGCTGAGGTGGCCTCACCAATACGATTGGCTGCAGTCGAGTGTCGAGAAAGATATGCATGGGGGCATTGATAGGAGATTCATCTAGTTTCGAGATAGAGTTTGTTCCTTCTGACAGAATGTATACTTAGTGAAGCGTTCCGAGCCGCCGACCAGAAGATGAGCCGAAGCCTCGGAGCAATCTTTTTTGGATCAACTCGCCGGCTTGAGAGCTCAAATCCTCAAGTCGACCTTGGAGACATGGATAAAGGACAAGTCTAACGTTCAGCACAGTCTGGGGTTTGTTGATGCCGTGGCTACAGTGTCCAGCTCTCGATGACCCACTAAAGATCGAATCAACTCTCCTCATAACTCTCTCGCCATCAAAAAGGGCATCGAAGAGTATCGGCTTCATATTCCCTTGTATATCGAATAGTTAGAACCTCGCATCCGTTCCTCACTCTCGTTGCGATATTCGAGCTGGCCTTTTCAAGCTGCAATGTCTAAAGATCGATTTGGTCGGCTCTCCTTCTCCTCAACTGATTTAGCTACGGTGCTCATCCGTTATTGGCTTTGGAATAGGGGTATCCCATCCCTGTCCTGTTCTGCAGCCTGCATGGCATCGCTCGAGAGAAATTTGAGACCGGAGGCATTTGACATTCTTCAATAACTTCGTGCAAGAATTAAGAAGAAGAATGTCAATCTAGAATTGCTGTTTGAGGGACCGTCTCTTTTTCTTTCTAATGGAGCTCATCTGGAATTCAAGTAGTGAAGGAACCATCTATATGTACATGCAGACCGTCTTCAAATTCACACAACCAGAGCAATAATTCATTGTCCTTACCTTTTCAACTGTAAGTCTACCTAGAGACTATGTTGATGCACAACGAATAAAATTGGGGTGATACGCTATTGCTCCTGTGATAAATCCAACCGACGTTAGCAATTCCTGGGTTGTCTTCTGAATCTTCTCTTTATCTCTAGCTGAATGCTGAAAAGGTCAAAGTGAACAGACCATTCACAAACTGTCTGCCGTTTCATCAATCAAATTTGACTTAGGTAAAGGTTCCATCATTAACTTTGGTGGTGATCATTCTTCGGCACTGAGCTGTCAATCACGTGTCTAGCCATCTCTATTCGGTTAGCTGGTGAAGTGCGGCTCGAGCGCTACTCGACTTCATTCAACTGCGCATTCGCGAACCTCCTGCCCGACTTCCTATACCATCCTTTCGACTTACGCACACCTTTCATCAATGTCCATACCTCCCCGGTAGAACTTCTTTCGTCTCTAGGGATCGAGAGACAGCTCTGCGGGAGTGGGTCTGCGCCAGAACGCCAGCATCTTCGATGGTCAACCCAAGAGGGGGAGCTTTCACACCTTCGCCAGCGCAACAAACCATCGTGACTGGTGTAAGCCATTCACCTCACGGCTCCCATCACAGTACATTCAGTGCTGGAGCAAGTCCGAGTACAAATAGTCCAACCGGGTCGAACTCACTCACCAAAATCGTCGTCGCGCAAGTCTACCTCCTTCTCAGCACCATCAAGGAAGATAAGGATCGCACGAAGTGGGAACAACAAGCTGAACAGCTCAGAAAGGTAGGATTGCGACACTGCTAGTCGATCTTTTGGAAGCTAACTATTGCTGGTTCTAGCTGATCGATGAACACGGCATGGAAGTATTTCAAAAATACTTCAGCCGTCTTGTGGTTGGCAATGCTCCCCAGATATTCCCTGGTCTCAACCGTTCGGTAGCCAATCCTGGCAACTATCAGATTCTTGTATCGGAAGTGCGCAAGGTATCTCACGATGTTGACCAGGCTGGGAAGATTGCAGAGTCCATCGAGACGGCAAATGAGGAAGTTTTCAGAGACTTCGACCTCTCAACATTCATGGAGCATTTTAAGCTAGACGCCCTCGAGAAGACAATTCTAGCTTTAGCCTTCAAGACTAGCTCTAGGTCGGATCTGAAGACGAAAGGTAAGTCATCCACATCGGCTCGCTTTTAACCCCTAGTCTCGCTTTCGGTCCTCTCTAACATATTGCAGCCGATGCTATTCTATCTGCTAATTTTACTCCCTTCCTCCAAATCATTGCGCGACATACTCCTCCAGATCATGACGATCTTACTCCTGCCTTTCTCGCTGCAATCCTCGATCGATTTATCCAAGAACACCCTCCCAATTTCGATCAACAGGCAAAGCACGATCTTATAATGGCAACACAGTACCGATACGCCAATGCTGAACAGGATATGACACAGCCAACTGAGGTTCTTGCCTCGTTGTACTTATTACACAGCCTCAGCGACAACAATCCTCTCGTCTTGTACATCCAAAGAATGGGATCTTCCTTCACTGCGGACGTTGAGACGTGCAGAGATCGATTGCGCGCTGCCATGTCAATCATGAGAATTGATGAAGAACAAGTTTCGGCTGCCCTGGTCTATACAGCAATCAGCCAAACTATCAAAATCTCGACTCCAACATTGGTCCACAGCTTGCGCCAAGAAGTTGCACCTGAGTTCAATTGGCAGAGAGTGATTACATACTTTGACCAGCAGGATTTCAGGATCACGAATCAACAATTTCTCACCTTGTATGAAGCTCTGCGACCACTGGCAGCAGACGAGATTCTTGATATCCAGCACATGTGGGGCGGAAACTGGCAAAATTCTGAGACCCAATTGTCTTTCATCAGCGCATTTGCGTCCCTCACTCCCGAGGAGCTTGATGCGACAACTATCCCCGGGCTGCAACCCTCATTCATTCTGGATGACTATGCTGGTTCAGACTCAGAGGTTCAAGCACGTGCTGCTCAGGCCGTGAGACATCCCCTAGTTTCCGTGGAAGCATTATCAGCCATGTTCCATGTTGCTCTGCATGAGCCAACGGCATCAGATACTACGGAAGCTAAGAGACTATTCCAAGAGGTTGTCGTACCAAATCTTGACATTTTCTTGGTCTCAGCGTTCTCAGTTGCAAAGCCTTGGCCCGATCTAGCAATCGACACAATCAACAACTTGTTTGACCGCTTCTTATACAAGTATGACCCGAACTACGACTTCGTACTCGAAAGCTTGTGGCGCAAAGATAAAGCATGGGTTGCACAGCGGCTAGTGGAGGCACATGCTAAAGCACCGATGGAGCTACCTACGATCCTTGACCACGCGCTGAGGCATTCGTGGCTCGATGAGTTGGTGTCCATGCGTAATGGATTTGGGCTTGATCTTGCGGCTGTGGCTCACGCTCGTGGGTTCTTGGACTTAGGAAAATGGGCAGAGACTCAATTGCCACGCAGTCAAGAGCTGGCCTCCTCCCTCTTGACCTTTCTTAACATCAAAGCACAGCATGAGATCGAGTCCCAACGTCAAGGTCGACTGCATAGCGTCTTACTTCCTGTCAAGACTATAGCTATTCTCCTAGAAATCTTGGAAGAGATTATGCCTAAGACGCCATCACAAGAGTTGATTGTAGTCCAACGCTCATGCATCACGGCATACCCTCGTCTTATCAACTACGGGGAAGGATTTGACGATATCATTGATGCCAACGGCATGGAGAAGAATTCATTGCCTCCAGCAGCGAACGACAAAATGGAGGAGCATTACAAGCGGATGTACAGTGATGACGTTCAAGTTAAAACTGTTGTCGAAGCCCTCGATCGCTATAAGCATTCGCGCGACCCTGCCGATCAAGACGTCTTCGCCTGTATGATCCATGGACTCTTCGACGAATATGTTCTCTACGGCACGTATCCCCTGGAGGCGCTAGCAACTACAGCTGTTCTCTTCGGGGGTATCATCTCCCAAAAACTCATCTCTGGTCTATCACTGGAGATTGGTCTTGGCATGATTCTCGAGGCTGTCCGAGATCATCTGCCGGAAGAATCCATGTATAAGTTCGGTCTACAGGCTCTCATGCAACTCTTTTCTCGATTTAGAGAATGGCCAGGATTCTGCAAGCAGTTACTGGCCATTCCGGGGTTGCAAGGAACGGAAGCTTGGAACAAAGCTGAAGATGTGGTCCGCAATCAAGAGGATGATGAGCAGCAACCCCGTCTGAACGGTGGATCAAGCATCATAAATGGCAATATCGATGACATGATTGCTCCCGAACCAACCGCCCCTCCGTTTAGGTCATTGCATGTGGACCCGCCTCGATACGAAACAGAAGACCCCAGTGAGGACACTCAAGACAAGATCCAGTTCGTTTTGAATAATATCACCTCCGAGAATCTCAAAACCAAATTCCATGAACTCAAGGACTTGATGGACGATCATAGCCAACAGTGGTTCGCGAGTCATCTCGTCAGGGAGCGAGCCAAGATGCAGCCGAATTACCAAGACTTGTACCTCAGCCTTATCGAGCTTTTCAACAAGAAGGCCTTGTGGGCTGATGTGCTTCGGGAAACATATGTCAGCACGTTCAAGATGCTCAACGCAGAGGCTACTATGCAAAACACCGTTGATCGAGCACACCTGAAGAATCTTGCAACTTGGTTGGGTTCTCTCACACTGTCTCGCGATAAGCCGATCAAGCACAAGAACATAGCCTTCAAGCAACTCCTCACTGAAGGCTATAAGACCCAGCGACTCATCATTGTGATCCCCTTTGTCTGCAAGGTGTTGGAGGAGGGCAAGAAATCGACCGTTTTCAAGCCACCCAATCCTTGGGTCATGGATATCATCAAGAATCTCATCGGACTCTATGATAGAGCCGAGATCAAGCTCAATCAAAGATTCGACATCGAGGTCCTTTGCAGAGAGCTAGAGCTCGACCACAAGACCATTGAGCCCTCGTATGAAGTGTTGGTTCAAGCTCCACTCGTAGAAGAAGCAAACGACATTATGGCCGCCGAAGTTATGGACCGATTTGACAATCTGTCAATGAATGGTATGGGGGGTGGGGTTGCTAGTGGCAGATTCTCGCCCCAAGAGATCACCTCTTCCATTCCTGATCTTGGACCGATGCTGGTTTATCCTCCTGCGAATGACATGGTCAACCAAGCTCGTCTGCAAGAGATTGTGAGAACTGCAATCACTCGAGCAGTTCATGAGATCATCTCCCCGGTCGTGGAACGTTCCGTCACTATTGCAGCTATATCAACTTGTCAGATGATTCACAAAGATTTCGCTACTGAACCCAACGAAGCCAGAGTACGATCTGCTGCGATCAACATGGTTAAGAAGACTGCTGGAAGCCTTGCCTTGGTCACATCAAAGGAACCGCTGCGAGCAAGCATGACTAACTATATCCGCGCGCTCTCTGGGGAATTGCCACAGGGTTTGCCAGAAGGCACTATTATCATGTGCGTCAATTCGAACCTGGATTTAGCTTGCAGCCAAGTTGAGAAGAAGGCTGAAGAACGTGCTGTCCCTGAGATCGAAGAGATGATGGAAGGAGAACTGGAGGCCCGTCGACATCATAGGATCACCCGACCAGACGAGCCATATGTTGACCCTAATTTGAGCCGCTGGTCTTGGACAATTCCACATCCTTACAAATTGCAGCCGAACATGAGTGGTCTCAACCAAGAACAGATGGCTATCTACGACGAATTTGCGCGTCCACAACGAGTTACGGCGAGTCTGAGTGGCACTACTCATGTTGCTTCATCGTCGGATGCAACAAGATCTATGGCAAACGATATCCTGCAAGACCAGTACCCTCCAGTGCCACATATCCCAACTCCTGCTGAACCAGCTGCAATGCCACATCTCAATCCTCAGCAAGCGGCGTACGCTCAGCCAAACCCCACTATGGTCAATGGAAGAGCAGCTGCTTTGCCTGGAGATCCCCGAGCATACGAAAACAGAGTTGAGAAAGCTCTCCAGGAGCTGGCCCGTGTTGCTTCAGAAACACCTGAGCAGCATTATCTTGATCTGCCGCGACCTCATCCCGTCCTTGACGTTCTGGATCATTTGTACAGTATGATCATCAGAAGCGCCCAAGGACCGGAGGCTTTTGACATCCTGATTGTTGACCATATCTGCAAGTTTCTATTTGGTGGTGCTGCACAGGACCTCGTCATCGAATGCTTGGTTCATGTTCTAGAGAATATCTGCAGAATCGGAGGCCGAACTGCTAGCCGAGTTGCTGTCGTTATTGCTCATCAACCCGGAGAGAACTTGCTGCGTGTGCCAGTCGCTACTTCATTGATCAAGGCCGAGATGGTCGACTGGCGCAAGATTGATGCCGAGGCCTCGAAAGCGATTCTGAACAAGAAAGAAGAGTCGCTTCAATTCCTTTCAGCACTCGTAGACGCCGTTCTTCTAAACGATCGTCCTATTGCACTCTATGCGGATCTTGTGAGCAGTTTGGAGGCCGCTTGGAAATGGATCGAGGAAGAACCTACCCTAGAAGTTGGCCAACAGTTGAAGCAAAAGCTGACGAGTTCTGGTTTGGGTCAAGTGATTGGCCGCAGCACTGATGATCGTCTTGCTGCTCGTCAAGATCAAATGGATTATGTCTTTGATGAGTGGGTCCACCTTTGCAACAATCCAAATGCCTCAGAAAAGGCCGCATCACATTTCATCTCCCAGATGTACAACAAGCAAGTCATCAACAACCGAGACGATTTATGCCTGTTCTTACGACTATCTATCGACTCGAGTGTTGACCGTTTTGAGGTGCATGTTGCAAACAATGGTAGTCTTCACGACGCATTTATCCCCACCGACGCTCTAGCTAAACTGATTGTTATGCTCATTAAACGCCGTGAGCAGGAAGGCGAGGTCAAGGTTGACAAAGCAGCCTTTCTCAAATCGATCTTGTCGCTGATTGTGCTTGTCCTTAACCACCACCACGTTATGCGCGGAGAGCAGTTCAACCAGAAGGTGTTCTTCCGATTGTTTTCAGCACTTCTTTCGGAGATCAGCAATTGTGGCGACGAGCTTTCTGAAGCTGAAAATCAGCAAATTACATTGGTGTTCGCAAAGATCTTGCTGGATGTTCGCCCTTCTTATTTCCCGGGCTTTATGTTTGGTTGGCTAGCTTTGATTGCACACCGAAGCTTCTTGCCTGTGCTAATGAGACTTCCATCTCAGCTTGGCTGGGAACCCTTCTCTGATATCATGGAAAACTTGATGCTTTATGTTGGTGAGCTTCTAAAGCCACTTCATGTCGCACAAGTGACCAAGGAGATTTATCGAGGTGTTATGAAGCTTCTGGTCATCTTGCAACATGACTATCCGGATTTCTTGGCTGCTTATCACTCTAAGCTCTGTGCTAATATTCCAGGCCACTGCACTCAAATGCACAATATTATTCTGCATGCTAATCCGGCACCTTACTCCAAGATGGCGGATCCAATGCAACCGGGCCTGAAGATTGATCGTATCGAGGAGATTCGAGAGTCGCCCGAGATTGTCTACGATGTTGAAGGCCCTCTCCGACAAATCGGACTTTTCGATGTCCTTGATCAAGCACTGCAGAGTGGCCCGACGGAAGATGCGGTTGCACACATTGCACATGCGATTCAGCGATCAAAGACTCGTCAAACTGGCGTCGGCTTTGTTCCCATCAGCGTCGATACAAAGCTGATCGAATCGATAGTCATGCATGTTGGTATGCATTCGATTGCAAGAGCGAATCAAAAGGGCGGTCCGACTTTTGTGCGAGGGTCTCCTGATGCTGCTCTACTGTCCATGCTCGTCCATGAGCTTCAGCCAGAGGCACGCTATTTCTTCATCAACTGTATCGTTGACCAGCTTCGATTCCCCAACACCCACACGCATTACTTCAGCCAAGCTCTGCTAGAGATCTTTGGCAGCGACAATGTTGATCCGGAAGAATCTGATATTCGTCAACAAATTACTCGCATCTTGCTGGAGCGCTTAGTCGGCATGTGGCCACACCCTTGGGGTCTAATTGTCTCCATCATGGAGCTGATCAAGAACGAAAAATACATGTTCTTTGATCTGCCCTTTATCAAAGCATCACCAGAGGCAAGGTCTCCGAACGTTCTCCCAGAAATTAATGCTAACATGCTTCATCAGGTTGTTGATCGTTTTGCTGCGTTAGCGGCGCGGCCTATGTAACTCAGCATCAGCTCACAAGATGCCCCAAAATCAAAAACGAACCTCTTAGATGCAGCTTCGATTCTGAATAATATCATCTTACTATCCATCACGCCCAAGTCATCCCATGGAAACATCAAATTCATACCGGTCCGTTTCAATTAGTTACATAACTTATCGAAACACAACGGCGTTCTCTCATTGTCCTCGATCTAAGGATTTGTTCTCTGCATAGCGAGCGATGGTTTGGGTTTTTGCGAGATTTGCAATACTGCGGGTGGGACAGGGCAAGAAAGAAATTTCCTAATAATGCATCCTACATGATAATGTTTTCCTGCTTGCCACTTTGTACGAGGGCGCGAGAGGGCGGGCAAAATGCGGCATGGGCGTGGGTAAAACAGACACATATGGCGCGGAAATGGTTTTGCTTAATGCTGTCATTGGGACGGCTCTTTGTATGTACCATAAATCGGAGTTTGTGATCTTCTGGACTTTTTCCAGAACAGCTTAATTTCCGGTTCTGGACATGTTGATTTCCTGCATATAATCGAGAAGTCTCGATTTTCATAGATCAAATGTTGGTTTTGGCACGGTGAGCTCGGGATGGGACTAAGAGTCCGGAGCAGTCACTGGAAAGCGATTGCTTGCTTGCCGAGAAAGGGCTCGAGGGAGGCTAGTGTAGTAGTTAGTAATGCTCGTGGTTGTGGCTTGAGGATCTTCGAGCCTGCTTGGAACAATATAACGCTAGGCACGGCAGTCAACGGTCCCGCAAATCGCGCCGAGGTAGACCAAGAAAGAACACAACTAATGTGGAGAGGGAGGAAGGTGTCATGCTAATATGGGTTTCCCATCACTATTTCACCAGTATCAAATGCTCTCTTCCTCCTTCAACATTGAAGAGACAAATTTCTAGATTTACTATGTTTTTGTCACACGCAACGGTCCTCCCTCTCCTCCTATCCCTCTCCGCTGCCCAAAACTTCTCTACATGGTCCCCTCCAGGGCCAGCAGACGTCCGATCTCCCTGTCCGGGGCTCAATTCTCTTGCGAACCATGGTTTCCTCCCTCATAACGGCAAAGGCGTCACAATTCCTATTCTGATCAAAGCCCTCAACGATGGAATGAATATCGGAGCAGATTTTGCCACGGTCATAGGAGGAGCGGGCCTACTCTCGGTTCCAGCCAACCTACTTGCTACTTCCTTCGACTTGAATGATTTGAATGAGCATAACTTTCCTATTGAGCATGATGCTAGTTTGAGCCGGGCGGATTATTATGGGAATAATGAGGACAATTACTCTTTCAAAGAGACGATTTTTGATACAGTGCTGGCCTACTATGACGGGATGAACGAGACGAGCATTCCGGTTGCTGCTAAGGCAAAGTAAGTGGCGGTACCAACAGTGAAGTGGGATGTGGCTGACGTCTTAGATACAATCGAGTTGCCACCGAAGAAAGGAAAGATCCCAAGTTTACTTATACACCTCAACAGTTTATTCTTTCTTATGGGGAAACAGCTCTATATATTTCGGTCATGGGTGATCCCATTTATGGTGTTGCCTCCGTTGAATATGTTAGAATTTTCTTTGGTTAGTGGGACTCGGCGTGGGCTCTCCACTGTTACTCACTTTCTATCTAGAACAAGAGAGACTTCCGTATGCTGAAGGATGGCGACCACCGCCCACGCAGACGACTTTGTTGACCCTGTGCGACATGATTCTCGTCCTCTGGCACCCATTGCCTGAACATCTTGCAGAATATTTCCCTTCCAGCCATTCATGCCAGCGTCTATCATTGTTGCTGCCAGTTCATCTACTCGAACGCATACTTTAGTCCCCATCATCCAGCCCATGAAATCTCGAGGGCTTTTGATATTTTTCGATATCACAAATCCTGACTTGACTATCAGAGTCTCCCAGAGACCTTTAACCGTTTCCTTGGTGGCCAAGCCGAGCATATTATCTTCTGCTTCTCCCTATTCTTTGTTAGCAGAATGTTGATACGTGCATAATAAGACTTCTCTAACCTTCATCTTCCGCATCTCCTTTTTGAACTACAGCGGTTTCTCTTGATCTCTTTCTGTCGTTGCTCCGCTCAGATGGATATACCGAAACTTCTTCTCGAGAGTTTTCGAGACAGCATTCCCGAAAGCCAGTGGGTAATCGACTTCCAAAATTCTATCTCCAGCAATAGGCCCCATACACCTGACCAGTGTTAGCGAGTAACTATTGTACTTCTTCCAAATTAAGGGAAGAATGAATTTACCATATGCAAGCATCCGCACCAGAGAGTTCTTTCAGGATAGATTCCGGATATGAATTGAAGTTTTTCATGATCACTAAGTTTAGTTTGAGTCATTGCTCAGAGAATCTGGGAGTTGGCGACGTGAGAGTGCGACTACTGATGTGATGGTTGGGTTCCGAAGACATTGGGAGAGGAGTTCACTGCCGATGAAGCCTGTGCAACCTGTGATGATGAACTTCATATTGATTATTGACTTGTTTTTGATTTGGCATAAAGGTAAAATCAAGTAAAATTAAAAAATATATAGTTCTGATCTACGAGTATGTTCACGAATATAAACTCCGCTAACCCCGGTAAAGCCACAGCTTGAAGCGTGTCAGTGAGAAGAGTACGTAGAATGTGTTCGAATTACAAAGCCTGGGCGAACATAGTGGTTTTTCTTTGGCAATGATCTGAGTAAAACTTCTGCTTTGAGGCCTCGAAAATTCCTCTGAACAAACGTAGGGTCATTGGCAAGGCTGAGAAGCTACCCCGGAGTTTCGCTTACAGCACAGTACCCCTGAAGCTGCAGCCTGGACCTGCAGCCTACAGTAGCAGCCCTTTGGGTCTTGACTCAACGGAAGAGCTCATCATCTCGACCTTCTTTAGAGTTCACGTTTCAATGATGGCCACCCAAAAAGATGTCCAAGATCTTCTCCGCCTACTCACAACAGGCCGCAATAAGCTCCCAATGATGGCAGCAATGGGGCGCGTCAAAGCTCTCCAAGCAGCTAATCTACGGAGGTACCTCCACTTCCCTACCCTACCATCGCCTCTCTAACATATTCCCAGTATATCCCAAATCGCTGAATCAGATCTCGTAACGCTTACCTCTGCCATCTCCGATGACAAAGCTGCCAAAGCTCTCCTCTCTGCTTGCAAAGCATCTCTCAAGCCCGGCTCCTCGGTGAAACGCCCCGCAACCGAGACCCTCTCCTCTTCCTCCAAGAAGCAGAAATCTGCTTACGAATTGTCGAATGAACCACAGTCGCCTGCTGAGCTCGAAGCTTCTTTAAATCTTCCGGAGTTGATAAAAGATGAGGAGAGGTTGGTGGAGGCAGTAGTTTATACGAATCGAGCACCGCTTGTTCTGGCTTTTGCGGTGGCATTGCTGGCCTACACGATGCCCGAACAGCCACCTAGTAGTAAATTGAGTCTTGGACAGGCGGTGGTGAGTTTGAATAGTAGGAGTAAAGCTGTTAGTCTGGGATTGCAGAGTGGGAAGGGCGCTGATGAGGAGGGGTGGGGACAGGGACAACCGAAGGTTAGGGTTATGGGGAGGGAGGTTAGTGTTCTGAAGAGGAGTGGTTATGAATGGATGGAGACGGCGATAGAGAAAAAGGAAGAGATTGAAGAGGACAGTACGCAGGGAACGATTACGGCTCAAAGTTCTATTGAGACTTCGAAGACTGAGGGAACCAGTGGCTGGACAGTTTCTGGGACCGTAACGTCCAAGAAATCTACTTTCGTGGCGAGGTCGATTACTGTTACGTCTCCTTCTGAAGCTAGATCGGAATTACAGAAGCTTATTGCAAGTAATGCCGAACTGAGAGAAGCCAGTCACAATATCACAGCTTGGCGAGTAAGTGGCGATCACGGAATAATCGAAGACTCGAACGACGATGGAGAGTCGGGTGGTGGAAGACATATCCTTGGCCTGATGCAAGCAGACAACATTGTCAATGTGCTTCTCGTGGTGACTCGATGGTATGGAGGAATCATGCTTGGCCCTGATCGGTGGCGAATCATGTCACAGGTCTCCCGAGATGCATTGTCCCAAAGATTAAGAGTAGCAGGAATTGTAGGGCAAGAAGCACTTTGGGGCTTGGATTTGGAGGCTATGAGAACTAGAGATGCGCCCGTGACTGGTGGGACAGCAGCCGGAATGCCGATTTATCAACCTGGCCCTGCGAGATCATATATCTTGAAAGCTTTCAGCTCACCACCTCCACCTGCGGATTCGAAGAAGAAGAAGTCCGGGGCTGCGCTGGATAGAGAGAGAGAAGAGAATCTAGGATTGTTGCTTGGCGCGCTGGATCTGCTCTTCAGCTCTTGGGCGGACTATTTAAGTCGAGAGGAACTTGATCGGAGAGCTTGGAGTTGGTATGTTCAAGTGAGACCAGAAGTAGAAAGTGGAGTTGCAGGATGGGGTGGAAAAGGTGAGGTCAAGCTTGTTGATATACTGAATTTACGAAGGAAAAGTTAATCTCAATATAATCCTATATACCTCTTATCCTTGTATGATCATTTGTCGACTTTGGTACACTCTTAAATCCTCTCAAACCATATCCTCCCGTTTGGTCCCATCTCAGGCTCCGCTGCCAGACCAAAGGCCTTCGATATGCCGTCGGCACTAACTTTGAATTCAGCTGGAACAGCTGCCCTAATCATCGAATTAGAATGTATAATTCCTGAATCGCAAGAGGGAGCTCGGCAATTAGAGAGGCTGACTCCTAAGACATATGCAACTTCCGGTGAAATCCCCAAACTCTGAGCTCTCATACAAATAGACAGTGATTTAGCATGGAATAAGCTTACCTGAATGCAGTGCCGGGTGCTTCGGTCGAATCTGCATAAGCGATGAAATAGTCTCCAGAGATGTGGTCCAAGTTGAACTCAAGTTTCAGAGTTGCATCTAACCGATTCGCATACAGAGTACCATTCTTGATCTCAAGTGTAATATTGTTGTATGCGGGGTGGAAATATGTGCCTGTGTAATTCTGTAGAGGGAGTATGGTGGGCAATGGCGGATCCGGTAAATGCGGGTAGACCTTTTTCCAGGTGTTTTCGTATTCTTCATTGAATTCTTGCAGTCTTTCTTTGTTTCTGAATCACTATTAGTAAAGAGTCAAACCGATGGGCCATACAGGCAGGGAATTGACTTCTTATTCCAATCAAATCTCTCTTGCTCTGGAATATTTAGGTGCTCGTCGATAAGATGCCAAAGGAGGGCTTGTTCTAAGAAGTTCGATGTTACTGCTGTGTTGCCAAAAGCAACAAGTCCGTAATTCAGCGCTGGGAAGAAAATAATGTCCGTTCCATAGGCGATCATGCCTCCGCCGTGCTCGAAAAACTCGTATCCATGGTACACTCCGGTTGACCAGCCTAAGGCGTAAGCTTTTGGACCAGTAAAAGCTGTCGGTTCATCATCACGGTCCTCGAATATGTGGGGAGTT
This sequence comes from Stipitochalara longipes BDJ, assembly GCA_009732865.1. Classification (NCBI taxonomy): domain Eukaryota; kingdom Fungi; phylum Ascomycota; class Leotiomycetes; order Helotiales; family Hamatocanthoscyphaceae; genus Stipitochalara; species Stipitochalara longipes. Next base: position 2,164,598 of record ML769333.1, on the reverse strand, counting down.
CTTAGAGCTTTGTGTCCGGCTTTTGAGATTGGCCCGGACATGCTCAGAAGAGATTTAAGCCACTTCGAGTAGTCGTGGATATTTGAGACAATGCTGCCAGCTCCACTCACACATGAAAGGTCCATCTCCTCTACAGGTTGATACTTCTCTTTATAGTAGACATAACCTTGTGCTAGGTGCTCTGGTGCATTCTCAGCATCAGAAGCTGAGAAGAACTACAACTTAGTCTGCGTCCGAGTCGGTCAAATTTTGTAGACTCACAGTCGCTTTCATCTCCAATGGTTCCCAAATTCTTTCCTTCAACACATCTCCAAGCCATTTTCCGGTCAATGTTTGAATAACATGAGAAGCAACGCTATACATGACGTTACAGTACTGGAACTTGGTTCTCGGTTCTGCAGTCAGGGGAAGATGTCTTATAGCCCTCACAGCCGCCTTGACCGAAGGCTTATTACCCTCGTAATTCCCACCGTAGCTGTAATCATGTCGCGGTAAGCCAGTTCGATGGGAGAGAGCATCCTCAATGGTGATATGATTTGTGGCCCATTCGTCAGAAAGCATAAAGTCGTCGGGAATGAGTTGAACGATCGGCGTATTCCATTGAACGTTTGAGTAATTCGCGTTATCATCGACGAGAAGTGACATTGCTGCTGCTGTGAAGGCCTTTGTGGTGCTACCCGTGTAGTAGAGGGTCGATGGTGTTACTTTTGTGTCAGGGTAGGTAGCTATGCCATATCCCTGGTGTGAATGATGAGCATGGCTAGGAGAGTCCGATCAGGGACTACAGGAGAAGTATCGATGATATCAATCATTAAGGACTCTAAATTTTTCAAACAGACTCCTGCCTAGCCAAAGAAGTTCGAGTCTTTATCAAGGCGAGGATTGTGGATGGAAACACAAAATTGGTTGGTGTAGCGAAGCAAGTAACGTAGAAGAGGCACTGGCGCATTCTCAAAATGGGAGAGCAGACATACAAGACCCATTATCAGCTTGGAGTGTCACTTGACAAGAAGACTGTTCAACGAATAAGTTCATATTCTCTCACCTCTGACCATTCCAATTCCCCATCTACAACTCCGACAGCTACCCCAGGAACCTTCCACAAATCTAGATTCTCATAGACCAGCTTTTCAAATTTCGAATTGAGTGGGCTAGCCTTTCTATTCTTCAGGATTTTCTGTTCTGCTGCAGAGCTGAAAGAGAGGAATTGAACGAGGGGCAGTAAAAAAGAGGATTTCGAAAGCAACATCTTCAATTGGCGAGAAATTGAAATCAGTAAAGAGCAGAACAATAATCAGTAAAAAAAATTTCAAACTTATATCTACGGAAGAATTGTAATCGGGCGCGGACAGCTTTGAGATATTGGGAGCGTCGTCACCTTTCGTAGGAAGTTAGACGGCGTTCGACTCCGCTGATCGACAGCCTATTACAGTAGGCATCAGCCACTAACTAGGCTTAATTTAACCACCTTCCAGATGTAGCAAGATAGGTACAGCAGAGACGTCTCAGAACTGGTTTTCAGAATAAGTCCATTATAGTTCTGCGGAAGCCAGGTCCCGCGAAATGCGGCGACTGTATTTGTTGTTTGGGTATTTAAATTCTTACAAAACCACTCATGCTGGCTGCGTTCGCGTTCGCCCACGTGATACCACATACAACAGCTGTCCATGCCTATTATGCAAGCAACCACGCCGTGCTTTCCAATCCCTGTGCTTAGTCTAGTATAGCAAGAAAGACTAACACCTGTATGTAAATCCAGGTTTGCTGGAACCACAAGGGCTTCACTCATAACTCTTCCTCCATTTCGATGGTGGGAGCCTGTGCTGTAGGGGGCAAAGGTGATTGGGCTGCTTCTGCTGCCGCTACGACATCTCCCAGCGAGCTTCCAAATCCAGATCCTAATCGCTTCTGCATCGTCTCGTTGTCCATATCATACAGGCTCGCTCTGTGCTTCTTAAGAGGGCTGCCAACCACCGAATCATCTGGCAAGCTTGCTCCGAATACATTATTTGGAAGGGTTTCTTTGGAAGGGGCTGTATCGATATCTGCTGGAGGAGTTGCACCAACAGAGGTACTGCCAACAGAAGCAGGTGACCGACGAGAATTGGCATTCAAGGGCTCAGCAGAATGTTGGCGCTTTAGCTGAATATGGAGTTAGCAGATGAAGATCTGAGAATTGGATTCCAAAACCTACCTTAATGCGGCCAACTCCATCTGCTAATTCTCCTGAATACTTCGCGTCTTCCGGGCTTAACATTGCTTTCACATCTTTATCTTCGGCATCTTCCATCTTCCCGACAATCTCGGCATCATCGTCTTCCTCGTCACTGTCCTCCATCATGGTCCCTGGTGCACTTCCATTGCTTTTCTTCCTGGACTTATTTCGCCTGGAGGGATCATTGTCTCTGAATGACGAAAAGCCAACAGTTCCGCCCGGTTTCAATGGAGCCAGATTGGAGAAGTCTAGTTGGGTTGATCGTCTTTTGGCGGAAGTAGGATTGGGCTTTGACTTTGATGTCAGAATGCCCATCTTTTGCAATTGTCCTTATGAATTGTTAGCAAATATCAGATAGACAAGAAGGACGAGCTTACTCTCGCCTCTGTAGAAAAACGTGAAGACTGCGAAAGGCTTGTCCGGGCCATCTATTCCAGTGACAGTTTGTGTACTGATCGACTTCGGGTCCAGAGTCTTGGGCTTTGCAAAGCTTGTGGTGTGGTCTATATCTGCTTCTTCATTGCCACCCTCCTTGTTGCCGCCTTCTTCGTCATCGTCGTGAGCATCAAATTGCGGAGAGTATTCGCCCCTCTTGATCTCCCCTGATGCTAGAACGCGGAACATGGAAACCTTGATCTGTCCAGCAGCCTCTGGTGGGGCATCGTCGTCTGAGTCGGAGCTGAAGTCATCGTCATCGTCCGATAGCTTCTCGACTGGTGATCGTTCATCATCGCCGTACCGCAGCACATCTCTTGGTCCTGATGGTTTTCGCGCAGACATCATACTCGAAAGCTCGTCATCACTGCCCTTTTCTTCCTTTCTACGCCTACGACGCTTCTCAAACTTTTGTCTGCGCTTCTCAATCTTCGCTGCAGCATCCTGCCCGTCCAAATCCAGGCCATTCAACCACCGCTCTAAACCAACTTCACGGAAGAGGAATTCTCTCTCGGCGAGTCCGCCACCTTCGGAATCAGGAACCTGGACCCAGCGCGAGTTCACCCAAGTTTCTTCCCCAGGTCGGAGCAATGTAGCGACTTCCTCTTTCGCTCGGCCATCAAAGTAGATATAGGCAGCAATGGTTTCGTTCTCGGACTTGGTGATTGGTATGTACGGGCCAACAGTTCCTACATAGTTTCCCCTTGGGGTTCCTATGCCAGGAAGAGCCCCAACAGTCTGCGGTTTGGGATATGGTTCATTTGCCGTCGGCTTGGGAGCGCTGTATGGAACTGCCAGACCAGGAGTTAACAGGGTGATGGAAATAGCGAACTTGGAAGGCTCTGGTTTGTTCGACGCTGGATCTTGTGGGATCTTGGGCTTAGGAACTGGTATGTAGGTGTTGACGCGTGAAACTCGAGATTGCTTCTGGACGGAGTATTCTGGAAGCGGAGCGCCTTCGGCGTGAACGCTGACGGCGATGCCCTTGAAGCAAGGCATGTCTAATCAGCTTTGTGCTGTAGCGACTGCAACTGCACAGCTCCACCACGGTATGATAGTAGGAGAGAGTGTGAGATGCAGGGTGCTGAGCTTCGAGGGCGAGTTGTGAGATCGAAAGACGGCGCGGGAGAGGCTCTTGAACCAGAATCGAAAAGTAGCGAACGTCAACCTGATTCGACGGCTCGATGGCGTGCAGTGGCAACCGACAGTGAATATGGGAATCTCTGGGCTTCTGGAAAGATGTGCGAAGGCAAATGAAAGTGCTCAGAGACGCTGGCCAGACATTTCGGGGCACAAAGAGAGGGTCTTGGCCAAGACGAGGTTGAGGTTTGGTTTGGCGGAACGAACCCAGACAAAAAGAGACGCGGCTTTCACCCTCCACACGGACGGGTCAGGTCCAAGGTGAATCTCAGGACATGTCACGCAACCAATATCACAATTTAGCATCACAACTAGAGAAATTTCCACAACTGCCATGGTGACACGTCGCAGTGCTCGGTTTTAAGTCAATATCTCCTCTATTGTTTTAGATAATTATATGCCTCTGCGTCACAACCTGAGTTGTCATGACCTTTCCACAAAAACAACTTGTCGAATCAAGATTCCCCACTCATCCATAGCATTATTGTTTGTTCTGAAATTGATTGCGCTGGGGATCAGTAATTTCCTTAGAGGAGATTTGAATCTCCTAATGATGATATCTGATCTATGATCTTGCATTAGCAAGCGGTCGATAAGTTTGACAATAAACTGCAGTAGTAGTTTGTAACGAGATCAGACTGTTGAGCTTGATAATTGATTGATACATCAGACTCCGAAGATCAGAGTATTCAGAAGGCCGTTCTTAATGGAAGTGTTTTGTCATCAGAGTACAGAGGATTGAGAAAAAGGTGATGAAGAAAAACGTACCATAAAGACCAGTAGACTTGATTGGGGGAATGCTGAAAGAGACAGTCAGTGTATAGCAAGTGGTAGGGTGAGCCCTCGAACATTCTGCTGACGCAGACGTGGCCAACAGGTGTGTTGTCGAAGATGAATAGGACGGTATTTTTGAAAGAAAGATCCGAATTCGAAAATTTGACTTGCGCTGGCTAGCGCCAAAAATTGCATGTCACGTGGCACCCTCCACCTCCCATTTATTTACCCCACCATGCACAACAACAACAGAAGCAACGAAACGTACCAACCTCACACAAACAAACTTCCAAGAATATCGCACAGACACAGGTGTAAAGATGGCAAGTATGTAAACTGTTTCGCCCTATTCGTATCTATCACACCCAGTCATTGCCATTTCTAGATCTTCTTTCCAAGCTTGGCGCAATGGGGTATCTGCTAACAGACATTTACAGACTTTGCAGATGTCGCAAGTGAGTAGGACCTTCCTTTTGAAAACTGCGAAAGTACACAGCGTGCCTATCTCACGAGAGGCCGCTCATGGAGCTTTCTCGAAACGACTTTCATCCTGCACCGAGCAAAGACTAATTTCCTCGTAGAACAGTTCGTCGAGTTCTACTACAACCAATTTGATCAGGACAGGAAGCAGTTGGCTGGGCTCTACGTAGGATTCTTACTCTTGGATATTACACAAACGCTAACATTCTGCTAGCGGGAAAACTCTATGCTTACCTTCGAGTCCGCTTCGATTGCTGGTGCGGTTGGGATCGTCGAGAAACTTGTGGTGAGTATATCCTAGTGGGAATTATGACACCTTGCTGATGGATCCCCCCCGCAGTCCCTGCCGTTCGAAAAGGTCAAACATGCTGTGTCAACTCTCGATGCTCAACCTTCTGGAGAACATGGGGGTATTTTGATTCTTGTCACTGGAGCCCTTCTGGTGCGTCGCGCGAGAAATTCTCCCTGTGAAGACATAATTAGCTGACTTCATGGCCTAGGTCGACGAGGAGCAGAGACCAATGAACTACAGCCAGACCTTTCAACTCCTCCCAGACGGTACCGGAAGCTATTTCATTTACAACGACATCTTCAAGTTGGTGTTCGGATGAGCTGCACGTGTAATTAGAATTAGGTACATAGGAGTCGTGGGGATAGCTTTGTCTTTTGGGAGCATTATATCGACTTTCAAATAGAAAGACGATATGGCGATGATACCGAGGGACTTCCGGAGCGTGATGACACATTTTCGAAGTTTTCTAGTTATGGGGCAAGCTTACGAGTTAGCCCTCTCGTCAGTCAACAATTATTGCAAATAGAGTCTGGCTGACATCTTTTGTATTGCGCGTCAAGTCTCTCTTAAGTGCTTGCCTATTGATTTGAGCTCGTAGGCTGCCATTTTTCATAAACTGCCTAGGAAAGTGACCCGTGGACGACCCAAAGCGTCAGCAAAGTACTAAAGAACAGCAAGCCGGATTCCAAACGCTTGGGGATTTATTGTGATAGTAATATCCCAACCGTTTCTTCAAAGCTAGAAGTGATGGAGAATTGAAATTTCTCAATTCATCTAATCCCTGCATCGATCAACCTGCTGGTTGTCCCTTCGTTGCCTGCCTGCTGGCTGAGCCTCAACAAGCGACGAATCGACGAATTTGTGGCGCCAGTCAACGGCTCGGATCTCCAAAACCCCAGACACGTAATTCTTGAGAACAGATCAAACGAAATCGCCGCTTTTCAATCGCCCTCCCAACATAAAACCCACCTTTGACAATTCCAGCTCCCGTCTATGTGACATACACACTTCAAACAATCCCACGCTAATCACACGTTGCGCATCTGCTGAAGCTTCGAAGCTGTTGTCGATCCGCCGTTCAACCTCGACTTACCCACCCACTTCCATTGATTCCTCCACACACACGCAAAGATGACGATCGCAGAAGAGTTTGCTACGAGGAATTTCAGTAAGATAGTTCTGGGCGACGAAGGCGATATCCAGCTGGCTAACAGAGTGTCCTAGGTATTTACGGACAATGGTAAGCAGGCAACTTATTTGACGTTTCGAACTCGAAGCTACGACCACGAATACGATAGATCTTCATTGTCAAACTTATGACTCAGAGTCTTTCCTGGAATATATGTAGACGTCTTCTGCAAGCGCGAAGGGTTGATGAACCGGCGCTGGAAGCCTCTACAGGTCATCAAACAACTGCTGACACTTCGACTGATGGTAGGACCGGAGTGATATGTATCTTCCTCTGCTTTGCCCTAGGCATATCGCATCTATTCCACTTCAGTATCTTGATCCTTTTCGGGGCTCTTTGCCTGTAAGTTATTCGTTTTCGATGTTATAACCCAGAACTAAAGCGCCCCAGGGCGAGCTCGATCATCATCATCTTCATCGAAATTCCTCTCCTCCTTCGCATCTGTCCTACCTCCTCCAAATTCGACACCTTCATGCGCCGCTTCGCGACGAACTATATGCGGGCGGGCATCTACTTTGCCATGGGCCTCATCCAATGGCTTAGTATAATTGCCGACCCAACAAGTCTGATTGCTGCGGCAATTATGCTCACGCTTGCTGCTGTGTTCTACGCATTGGCAGGAGTAAAGGGACAGGGTTTTGTGGGAAGTAAGACACTTGGTGGGCAGGGAGTTGCACAGATGATCATCTAAGTGCCACCGGAGTGATGAGTAGCAACGAAGAATGGAAGAGCTGAAGGGAAATGAAGATTACAGCGGACGATTGAACGAAGTTGAGGGTGACTGCAGATCGATTGGTGGTAGAAAATGGCGAAAGCATTGCGTTTTGGGCCTGGCGTTCCGGGTTTTGCGGCTGGTTGACCTGGCCGGGCAACGAGTCTCTTATAGCAAGAAAGGTTGATGAGTTTCAAGTACTGTACTTCTACATCTCGTTTTCCAACGAGGTACAATCCAAATTTGCAGTTCTTTCATTTTAGGTCTCTGGTTCTAGTGATCTGGTTGGATGGTGACGGACTGTCCCAACACCTTGCCGAGGAACGCCAGGAGTCCTGGGTCTAGGTAGAAAACGCCTAGTAGTCATGAGTCTCTGTGAGCTCTAGCTGACTCGACCAGATCATCCCCGTGAGAAGCATTTGCTACGAGTTCCACCTACGTGTGAGACCTTAAGTCTTCACGATGATTGGCAGTTTAAGAAAACCCATGACCTTTGCGGGGGAAAGGCGTACTTAGCTACAGCTAATCCAGGTCTGCGCCCAGGCACATGACAATTTGACTTTTACTTGGACGGGAACACCGATATTTCGCCAGACTTCTTTCTGCAGGCTGGAAAGGGGGGCAGAATGTGATGAAAACGCGATGGGGAAATTAGGACAGCGTCTAAGCGTGAGTGGGTTAACATGTGGTTTAACATGTTGCTGCTGACCGTGTTGGGAAAATAACTCACGCAAAGCTGGTCTTGTCTTGACGGGATGGCTGAGCACTCCAGCTAGTGGAGTCAATAGTGGATCTGGATTCCTGGTGGGGCGTGAGGGGCGCCTTCGAGGTTTTGCTTGCCCCTGCACGAATATCGCGCAGCCCGGCGAATCAGCTCAGGGCAATTGTGTGCAAAGTGAAGCTGTCCCCAATCATTACAAGCAACTACTCGTCGGTCTACGTCTCTGTGGGCGGACCGATCGCGTGCATTGCAGAAAGACGAGAGTTAGAGAAAGCGAAGACGACAAGGTTATGGCCGTTTCTCGAGCCGGCATGGCGTAATTGGACTTGGGACCTTGTTTCTAGTAGCGCGGTGAAGCGTGGAAGCCGCCTCATATCACTCCAGAAGCATCCCACCAGAATACAAACAGTTTTCTGCAAACTTGATACTCTACAGACGTGCAGCTTCAATGATCGACTTCTGAACACAGCTTTACCGCACATTAGCAACGTGAGTTCTCCCTTCGTGATCGCTCCATGGTCCCCTGCTGCCCAATGCACACCCCTTCGAGACGGGTTGGGTCACAAAGACTTAAGCCGAGCGGTCTGGTATCAATGCTGCTTGCAGCACCGTCAGCTCTCTGCACTTATTGGCAAGGTTCTTATCACATTCCCAACATGCCACATGGTAGTCCGTCAATTGGCAGAAGTCAATTTAGATGTACAGCACATAACGACAGAGACGAACCGTCCGCTTCCCCACAATCTGCACGCTGGGCTGTTGTGTTACTGGCTCCAGGATTTTCTTGAGCTGGAGTTAAGTACTGACAGGAACCAGAAAGTCACAGCCTCGATTTTGACAACCTTATCCTGCACCTCAACCACCACACGATGTCGACTGCGATGCCCCAGATCCCCCCTCGTCCTACTAGGACCCAGGACCAGAGCACTGGCAGCGGATCCTCTTTGGGCGGCGAGCTGCCAAAGATTCCTCCTCGACCCATCCGACGTCTTGATCGCTCCATCTCGCCCCAACGAGAGAGCTTTGCTCGATCTCCCCTCAACGAAACCCCCTTCCTCGCAAACCACGGCAATCAGGGGATCTCAGCTGTATACAGCAGCACAAGTGCCAATGTCTCTAGCTCTGATCTGCCACGTCGTCCCTCAAGTGTTGCTCTGCCATCAATTGGCCAGGAAGGAAATGAATACGCTGAGGTCTTTGCAACTCCAGAAGAGCTTGGTACCTCACCTACGCAAACTCGGAATGTTGCCAATGATCTGAAGCTTCATGCCCCGAAGCCGTCTCTGCCAGTTTCCAGCGCCAAGCAGAGAGTTTCGACTGTAACTCGCACCGATTCTGGCCAAGCTGCAGCTTTCGGCATCGGCAAAGCTTCCAGCGACGATAAGGATCCTTCTACGAGACCATTGAAGGCCAAAGCCAGTTTTGCCAGCCAGACGTCAAACGGCACAGAACGCCCTCCATCCAGCGCCGAAAGTGAACATGGAATTCCCCAGATTGGCCAAGTTGTGCCCATGTACCCAAATGCGGGTGACGTTCAAGCTCCATCCCCTTCACCATTTTCTCAGCCATATGCTCCGGGTATTGGATTTCACAATGATGGTACAAAGCCTAGACACCATGGTCGTAGGACCAGTGGCCGCGGATATGACATGCCACCTGATGCATAGTAAGAACTGCTTCCATTGTCATTCAAATCTTGAGAGATCTTTGGGCTAATTAGATTGAAGTGGCCGGTTTGGACACGGGCAGCTCCCCCATGATCGTTTCGAGAAGGCGTACTACGAAAAGCATCCGGAGCTTTTCAAAAAAGAGCTTGGCCAATATGGGGAGGGCAGACCAGAGTGGGCCTTGAGCAGTGACGACTTGAACAAGATTGTGCGAGACACCGCCAGTCGAGGTGCCGTACCTGGTAAGGTTTACAGTTGTGTGCTTTGCACATGAATCACCCGAGAAATCTAATATAATCTAGGTGCTTCGCCTGCTATTATGGGAACGCCAACTGAACAAATTGGATTCCAGGCGTCTGAAGAGTATGCTTCTCGCATGTCTTCTCCGCGTCCACAGTCAGGACTCCATCTTACGCAGTCCAACACATCCGATACCCATGTTGATTCTCCACTGAGAAAAGAATCTTTTCCCACAGATGTATCGGGAAAAAATGAATTCGAGAAAACTTTGTCTAAGGGTCTTCATGCGCCTTCAGAGACTGCCCTTGAGAGCGAATTCGAAGATGATGATGTGATCCATGTAGACCCTCCAAGCCACCGCGTAAGCAAGGTCTATGGGGGTGCTGGTCGCATCGAATCCACAGAGGACCTTGGGCCTGGGGGTGAAGATAATGGCATTCACGACGAGCACGGTTATGGTGCTCCCATTCTGGCCTCGGATGAAGTTGCTAAAGAGCCATTCGGATGGGAGCTGCAGCCAGCTGTCTCGCCCCTCAATGAGCGTAGGGGCAGTGCGTACGAAGATTCTGCATACCACAATAGATCTGGAAGTGCTTCAAGCTTGGCTGGCAGCAGACCAACCAGTCGCCCAGGAAGCATTCATGGCACGCTCCCTGGTTTCCACCCTGCATCAACTCCTTTGGAAAACTTGGACGAGTACGAGCCATTATTCCCAGAAGATGAGAAGAAGGCTGCCAGCATCCCCAAGCCTTTGACTGCTGCTGATAGACTGAAGAGACCCGAGCTGAAGAACAGAAAATTTCCTAGTCAGGATATTTGGGAAGACACTCCCAACAGTTTGCAATACACCGCTACAGTATCAACGCCACAATTACCTGAAGAGACGGAGGAGCCGAAAAAGTTCAAGCCCCGAGAGGGCGAAACCCCAGAACGAGCTTTTGCTAGAAGACAAGAAGAACTTGCTGAAATAGAATCGAAAGACTCGGAGAGCTTCTTGCATAAGGAAAAGAAGCAACCGTGGGCACAAAAACCCCATCTCGCGGCAGAGACCAGACCGGGTCTGAAGCAACGATTTCCTAGTCGTGATATCTGGGAGGATACACCAGACAGTCTTCAACTTCAAACTACAGTCGCTACGCCCCAGTCAGACGAGAAGGACGTCTTGAGCCCGCCAGAGGATCAACCTACAACAAGCCCCGCTTCCTCAGCGAAACCCCAGATACCAGCGCGCCCAGCCAAATCAAAGTTATCGGAGTCTCCAGAAAAGGCACAACCCGTCATTCCAGAACGCCCCTCGCGAGGTGTACGACAAACCCCACAGGTCGACTCGACGTCTCCACCTATTCTAGCCAAGGCCAAACCTCAAGTCCCCGCGCGACCTTCGAAACCCCTTAAGCGGGAGTCATCAGAAAACATTCCACTGACCACTGTTGCGTCGAATTCTTCGGCAAAGTCCATTGGTTCAGATCAAGGGCCGGCTCCTACCACTAAGCCAAAACCACCTGTCCCTTCACGGCCCGTTGGCAGTAAAATTGCTGCGTTGCAAGGTGGCTTCATGTCAGATTTGAACAAGCGCTTGCAACTAGGTCCTCAAGCTCCTAAGAAGGAGGAGGCGCCGGAAGAGCCAGAAGAAGAGAAAGAGAAGACCCCACTCGTCGATGCTAGGAAGGGCAGAGCTAGAGGTCCAGCTCGCAGAGCGCCGGCGAAGAGCCCGGCCCCTGCCAGTGCGGTTACGGCGGAGAAACCCACCACGACTCTGGCGTTCTCGATGCCCTCGACGCTCTGGCACATTGACCCGGATGAGGATTTGCTGCACGTGACATCGAATCTGGATGAAGCGGGATCTCCGGTGGAGAACAAGGCGGCACGGGCAGAAACAACAACCTTAGCGACTAACACCACAGGGCAGGCTCTCCATGATTCTTCTGAGATTGTCCCAGGTGCAGAGAAAGTTTCGTCCCCACCGTCGATTGTGGAGGATCTCCATGTACAGGAAAGCGATGAGGCTGACAAGGCGGCTGCAACCGCAGAACCTTTTGGCCAAAATCATGAGCAAGAGCCAGTGAAGGCAAGCGATGAGCCTCCTGTCCTTTCTCAGAGGCTGGCACCACCTCATGCCGAGGAGGAAGACCTTTCAGCTTCTACGGCGACCTTAACACCCAGCACAGATGATGTAGAGTAGAGATCAGCTGGCAACTTCACATTTCTTTGGGATTAGCTTAGTTTGCGAAACACGAATGAATCCGTTCATCTTGCTGTCCGATTTTCTCTCATCACACACACACTAGCAAATTTGCAATTCTCGTTTTGTGCGGACGCGGTGCGGACGCGGTGCGGAGACGGCGAGTGCTAGTCCACAGCCCACTTAAACTACGGAAGGGCAGATGTGTAATGATCGTGGGTGCGTGACTTCCCACTGCTGTTTCTGAGGTCATAGCTCATAGCGAACCACAATTCTCTCTCACGAGCTATTTGAGCTCGAACATCCTTTCCCAGTGATGTCTCATCGTCGTCCTATTGCCAATTCTCGACAGACTTCACTCAAGGCATTCAACAATAGATCTGATTCCTTCTTCTGTAGCATCTCCAGGGGGTTTACTAATAGCCAACAAAGCCTCTTCGAGTATCACACCTTTCCCGGAGAGAATAAGGACCCAAGTAGAGGTAAGCTTGCTAGGCCAGAGCCCTAGCCCGTTCTTCTCTTACAGAAATTCGAAGACCTTACCTTCTACAAATGTGTCCCCTCGCACATCCAACAACCCGTGCACCCATAACACCGAAACACAGTCTGCCAGGCATCAAGCACTCTGCATAAGTCAACAGCACGGTGATGAACTTCCTCCACTTGGCACTATCGATTCTTCTGCTAATTTACGGAACAGTCCCTGCGGAGAAGTGCAGTATCGAGGTTCCTGCCCTGTTTAATTTATCTCTTGTCCAACAATCGACTCGCCCGAGATACGACCTGCGGGCCAGCAATCGCTCCCTCACCATTCTTAAAAAGCTCCTGGTGAGCTACCTCTCGCTATTTATTGAATTCTTCTGCTAAACCACGAAGCAGTCCTGTGACACGAGTGTTCTGTGCAACGCGAAGCAGGACAGCACAAGGAGAAGCATGGCAGCCTTCAAGCGCTTGTGGTCTAGACCCTCCTGTACTCTCTCTTGGCTCTTGATCTTGTCGGCTTTGACTTCGTGTATTCCTCTACAAGCTCATGGTGATGGCAATCCCCAGCTTCCAGGGACAAATCTCCAAGCTCGAGGGAAACCCAATGCTTTGGGTATCCCTTCTTCTGATAGAGAACCTCCAATCGCAGACATCACAGCTCGTGGGGAAGTCAATCCCGTTGCGGAGAAGTTTATAACGGTTCCTGATCCCGAGATGACTAGGTATCCTGAATGGTCTCCACTAGCCAAGGAAAATTTGAGCTCGTGGAATGATCCGGAGTTGATAATATCATCAACTAGACCGATGCAGGGAATGTTTCCGGCGAATCGTGCTATGTCTAATGGGTGCGTATATCTAGATCTCTACGCTTCTAAGCAGAGTCCCTGCTAGAAGTTCACTCTTTGCTGCAAGGTTTCTGCTTTCTTTAGCACCAACTAACAAGAAGTACTAGATATATTGGAGTGATGGTAGCCGATATAGGCCCTTTTTTTGACAGGGATCAAAACATGACAAACCGCAATGGTGAACAACCACGTGAAGGATGGCCACTCTTCAATGCCCGGCAAACTTTCGCAACTGTTGCTGGCTTCTACGCCTCTCTTCCGGAATTACCGGGATCTAACTATCCTGAACTGCAAGAACTTGGTGATGAAAGTGTAATCGCAGGTATACCGCATTTTCTAGGTCTTAAACTGGCCATTGGAGATCAGACCTACGATTCCAGCATAGATCTCGAAATAATCAAGAGCAGCTTTCTTACAGATCTCAACTACAAGGACGGTCTTAACACCTGGCGGCTTACTTGGTCTCCAAAAGATCACAATGTTTCACTGGACATAGAAGTGACTTCCTTAGTTCACAGGCATCATCCGAATCGTGCAGCCACAAAAATGCAAGTCACGGCTCGAGGAGGAGATATCAATTGTACTATCATTGACATATTCGATGGACGAAGTGCTGTCAGATCGAATCTTGGTGTAAAAGCACTATCCGAAAATTCCTCCATACACATTTCAGTTCATCCAGATGGCCAGCCCAATGTTACTGCGTATCTGACTTCTATAGCAAATATCTCGAACGGCTATACGGACGAGCCATCTCGAAGAGCCGTAGCCAGTCCAGACAACGGCAACAACATGACAATTGGACAGGAATGGGATGTCCATCTCATGGAGGGGAAGCCCGCCATCTTTGCGAAGTTTGTTGGCATTGCTTCCACGGACAAATTCCCGGATGCTGAAAAGACCGCTCGTGAGGAGTCTTTGAGAGCTTACAGAGACGGATTCGATGCAAATGTAAGAGGCCATATGGAAGAGTGGAATGAAGTAATGGCACCGGGGCGAATCACAAGCTATCGAGATCCTGTCACGGGTCGTCTCCCCGAGAACGATACCGTAATCGAAAAATTACAGATCGCTGCTACAGCTGATTATTTCAATGTTATGCAGAATCTCCAGCCTGCAGGGAGCGGACTAGATGACGCTGGAATTGCCGTTGGCGGCTTGACCTCTGACACCTATGGAGGAATGGTCTTCTGGGACCAAGACTTTTGGATATACCCACCCATGGCACATTACGCCCCTAATTACGCCCGCCAAATGCTTCTAGCTCGTATCAATCAACTTCCTCAAGCGAAACGCAATGCGCAAGCCGCATACGTGCAAGACGTATACAAATTTCCCGAAGAAGCGGCGTTGTTCCCCTGGACTGCAGGAAAATTTGGCAATGCAACTGCTACCGGTCCAACGTTGAATTATGAGTACCACCTCAACGCTGCAATAGTATTGTCGGCGTTCCAGTATCTGTATATCACGGGAGACGAGGTCTTTTTTAAAGAGAAACTTTGGCCAGTAGCCCTCGCAGTCGGGTACGCAATTGACACACTCTTGATCAAAGACAGAACCGGTTATTCAGTCTTTAATATGACTGACCCTGATGAATTCCATGTCAGTGGATTCTTATTCCTTGCTCCTTTATTCATCTTCGAGGCCCGTTTATCTCAGTACCTCGTACTTCACTTTCTCACTTGATATTCTCTTCGATTTTGGTTCATTCTGTATTGGGAATATAGCTGACAGAGCCCGCAGAACAATAACAAGGATGGGGCCTATACTTTGGCGGCGTTCTCTGACGCTTTAAAACTGATCAGTAAATACCAAGAGAAACGTGGACTCTCTGTCAATGAGACCTGGATGCACAAGGCAAACCACGTCAACATTCACAAAGCCCCTAGTGGCATAACTCTCGAGTATGAGGACATGCCAAACAATGCGACAGTCAAGCAAGCAGATGTTATCATGATGAATCATCCATTGAACTACAAAGTATCATTGCAGGAGCAAAGAGACAACCTCGCATACTACGACCAAAAGCTATCCCCTGATGGGCCAGCCATGACTCATGCAATTTCCGCTATTGATACGAATCGAGTTGCAAAGTCGGGGTGCTCAGCATTTACACGTCAATATAAAGCCCAGATGTCAAACTTGCGAGCTCCTTGGTTCCAAATGTCTGAGCAAGCAAACGATGATCAGAATTCCAACGGAGGCACGTCACCTAGCTTCCCCTTCCTGACTGGCTCTGGAGGCTCACTTCAAATACCCCTTTTCGGATACCTGGGATTGTCCTGGCAGGAAGGCTATCTGACCATCCGTCCGGCATTGCCAGCCCCCCTGAAGCATCTCCAAATCGCAGACTTCTACGCCAAGGGAAATCGATTTAGAGCAATTATGAACAGCACTCATACCAACATGACACGGCTTCCAGTTAAGATCCCGGGTCTTTTCGATTCTTTCAGGAACAGGTCGATGCCGTTGATTGTCGAACGGCGCAACACTACACCAGATACCATCTATAGCACAGAACACAGCATCTCGCTGAACCAGACAATTACCGTAGAGAACGACATGTACTGGCAAAGACTCACCATCCCAAATAACTTCTTGCAGTGCCAGTCCACAATCTCAGGAGGCCAATATGTTACTGGGAATCCGCCGGGAGCAGCGACAGACGGCGATACAGGTACCCGTTGGCAGCCGTTGACCCAAAATGCTTCGAACATCACCGTCGACACAAGCAATGTACCATTCCAAAGAGTCACCCAATTGAATCTTGATTTTGGAACGCGAACACCCAAGCATGCTCGAGTAGCCTTCACCAATAGGACCGATTTGGCCTCTATTTGGGAGGCCACCCCAATCGAGCTCAATGTCACTACAACAGACTTCTTGAACAATGAAGTTGCCCTTCATCCTGCAAACACTACAGTGTTCAACATCACCGAAGAACATTGGTCTGGCAAATATGCGATTCTCGAAATTGAGGGGTGCCAAGGGTGCGGTAAACTTGTCCTAGTCAAGAAGGAGCCAACATATTGGCAAGACGATGGCTTAGGTGCTTATGTGGGAGAGTTTGCTGTAGTTGGCGAGACTGGGATCGATCTTGTCAAGAACCTCAAGGAGGTAACAGCAGACGATAGACAAGGTGCCAAGGGCGATGTAGTAGATGCTCAAGATGCTCACGTATTGGCCCTGACTAAGTCAGTCAATTCAGCCGTATAGTTTGAGAGATGTTGCTTTGCGTGCGACCAGGTCATCATTTTGAAGATGCTTGTCAGAAATGAGATGTAACGGAGCCAATTGAACTGGAGATACCCTGCTGTTGTACACCTAGAAGGAGAGCAAGGATCGTACTGTAAGCTTCGCGGGGGCTTGACAATGGAAAGCCTGTAATTTGTTAGATACCCATTGAGGATTCTCAGAAGGAGTCCACTTGGAGTTGGAGCATTTTTAGGAGAGTTGAAGTTTTGGAGGTCTGTCAAAGGTTATATTTCAAGTTGTTGGTAGAGAAAGAGAATATCAAGTTCTATGTCTGCATCAAGTATTTATACTACTTCACGCACAGTACTTATTCCCTGACAATATCCAGGTCATCGTCATCATCGTCGTCATCAAGGTCATTAGTGACAGCTTTTGCTACCTCTCCACCAAAGCTTTCCCGCCCTGCTTCTCGAATGCCTTTTTCAGTCACGAAGCGTGTCTTTTTCTTGACGGGCTGTAGATTCTCCCCGTTCTTCATCCGTCCGAGCTCCTTCGTCAGATTGCTGCCCCAACCCATAGCTGTCGTACTCGACGCCGTATTTGCTCGTTTCCGCTTCACCGGGCTTAGAGCGACGTCTTTTGCTTTGCCGCTCAAGAGACCAAGGGATGCTGCGTCTGGTGGAGCGTCTGCGGCTGAAACACTACTACTCACATCCGGCTGTGATGACCTTCCCTTTCTCATATAGTCCGCGCCCAGACCACTGCCCATTTCAGAGAGTTTTCTCTTCAGCTCATGTTCTTTCTCCTGCGCAAGCAACCTTCTCGTCATGCGTTCTTCTTTGGTAGAACCTCGGTGGAAAGCGTCAGGGTCAAAATCGACATCGTCTAACATGTTTACCGTGCTCCTCTTCCCGATGTATATCTGGGAATGACTTTCTCTATCGTATCTTGTCGGCCCTTCTTCCTCTTCCTTACGATGACGACCGAAATGCCCACTCTTTTGTTTGGAATTAGAGTTCCGCACACCATTGTAAGCGCCCTTGCCAAAGGTCATCGTATTGACTTCCATTCGTGCTGCGTGTGTCTTCTTCAGGGTCTCATTGACATGGTAATCACAGAACTCGGTGTGGCGTTTGTCCACCCAAGAATCGCAAGTCTTGCCATCTCTCTTGATCGTTTTGCAGAAGCCCAAGTCCCTTGCTGATCCAATCTCTAGGACTGTGTCGGCGTCGGAGTTTAAAGTAAGGCTGAACTTGCCTGTGTCGGCCTTGCCTCGAGCCGGGGGCATGAAAAGGGGATTCAGTATAGCAATGATGGTGCCAGGGGTCATTTTCCAGAATTTTTCAAATGCGGTATCAAACAAGAAGAGATCTAGCTCCCACTTGAGATCCGTCAATGTCATGACCATAAACTTGCCCTTTTTCTGATTCTTGGAGTTCTGGTTCTGATGTGCCTTTGGTTCGGATTTCGACGCGATGATTCCAAATACTACCACATCTTCCTCGATGTCTGGTCCCGAAAAATTGGGACCTTTGACTATTCTCAGGAGATCAGGTATGAGGAAAGTCTTCTTTCCAGAAAGAGTTCGTGTCAATACTTGATGGGGGATAATCCTTTTCGACAGATGTGTCGAGGAATATGGCTCGAATTGTGAAGCTTCAGCCTCTGGTACGTCTCGTGGTGGTACATTAGCTTTGGCACCTCCATTCGGCGCGACATCTATCGAGGCTCGCGAGTCAGACCTGGCTGATGTCGTAGTAGTGGTGTTCGTAGAATTGCTCGTATTTCTCATAGCTGATCTTAGATCAGGGACAGTCTTGCTGCGGGGAATATTACCAGCAGGCTTGTTGTAGGAACTGAGCACCTCATCTCTGCTGAAAGACGGTGCTTCTCGAGGTGCTGGGGGCAGCTCAACAGCCGTCTCTTTGAAATTCTGCATCTGCTTCTGATCAATGTTAAAGGCTGTACTTCGATTCTTCTTGATCCGCAGCTCCCGCTCCTGTCGATCTGTTTCTTCTGATCTGACAGCAGCCATGCGCTCACTGAACGATTTGGGTCGATCCTCCCGAGAAGGTATTCGTGATGACCCTCCAACTCTAGAAGCATGTCCACTAGCCTGCGATACAGGTCTTTGTAAGAAAGGGCCAGCAAGTCGATCCTGAGAATCGTCCTTTCTCCTCAAACTAGGCGCTCTCTTCAGCGATATATCACTACCCTTGAGCCCCTTATCGATTCCGAGACGTACCCTTCCCGGTGATTGATGGGGTTCCGCTGGTCGGGCCCTTCGAACAGGGGATACTGGAACATGAACGCTGCTTTGTGGTTTTGATCTCTCTAATCGCTCTTCACGAAGACCAGCAAGTCTTGATTGTGCTCGGTTGGCTGCAACTGAATTGGATCTCCTGGCTTGAGCAGAATCCGCCCTTGTGCTCTCATTCTCCGTGTCCGAAGATTGTTTGGCTTTCTTCTGCAGCTTCTTGAGCTTTAACCGCGCCTGGATCTCCTGGAGCTGGAGCTGCAGAGTCTCCTCGTCTTCGTCCTCCTCATCCATATCGTCTTGTAGCAATGCCTTAGCTCTATTCCGGAATGAAGCCGAAGACGCCGAGCGCTTTATCGGAGACGGTGACGGAGATGTACGCTCTGCTAACCGTCGAAGCTTCTCACGACCTCCAGGGGTACTGAGTAGTACGTCGTGAGGAGATCTTGGTGGCCATTCGGGACTGTGGGCTGCATAACGTCAAATACAAGTCTACAAACTTTCGAGATCACTCACCTTGCGACATCTCAAATTAATGCTCAGGCCATCAGGTAAATATGCTGCTCTGCGTTTCCAAGCTGGGGGCGTAGTTTATGAAGGATCCATGCTACATTAAACTGGGGAAGTATACTCTTCCTGCATCAAGAACTGACCCAATTGCGCCTTGCGCGGATGTTCAGGTCGTATATCCGAGAATCCGAAAGCAAAGAGTACGAAGCAGGACCAGCACCTTTGACTTTCCGACTTAGTGGTCGTGCTTCGAGATTTCGTGGTGTATCACTTCGGGAAGTTGCAGTAGTTTCAAGTCGTGCTTTCTCGACCTAGCCGACGCGTCAAGACGCGTCGCCCTGTACGCGGGTCTTTCGCTTTCAGTACGCAGCTTTTACATTAGGACTCGACATTGTCTGCGTTCAAAATGAAGACTCGAGCCTCGAAGAGTTCTGGAAAGCCCACAATTGATTCTACTGAGTCTGCAAAGTCTGCAGGTCCCAAAATCCAGTTAGGCGCAGACTCGAGCAATCCCCCTCAAATCCTCATATTACCGGAAGGGATCAGCAACGAAGCTCGAATCGTCACTCTCCAAAACCCCAGATCTCTAAACGAGAGTCGATATGTTGTTTGCCCGGAGCTTGGATTCTACGAACTCAAAGCATTTACAGAACCAAAGACGACACCACGAAGCTGGCTTCTCTCGCAAGAGGTCATTTTAGCTCAGAATGGAGCCGCGGGATCATCGGAGGTCGGATTGGATATTAAAAAATCTACTGAACCCAAAGGCTATGTTATTCGAAACGGCGACTTATTTGTCGCAACGCCAATCGACTTTCTGTTTCTCGTTTTACCAGCTCTTGCGCCTCTGCCGACGTCGAAGAATTCAGAATCGCCGAAGAAGTTGTTCTTATCTAGCGATGACTACCTTGAGAAGTTCGCATCTGCCTCTCCCCAATTCAACGCTTTCTTGAGAACGGAATCGATCAGAGTTGCCCTGGAAAAGAGAATGGCAGTTGTATGCGACGTTGTCGACGCCGGGGACGAAACAATGTATCGTTTCAACGAAGAGAAACTACTGGACGAAATATTAAGGAAAGCCAAGAAGATGATAGCACAGGGGCTGCCGTCTAGTATAGAAGAAAAGTTTATACGGAAAGCACTGGACGTGCCAATCTTGGGTATAAGTCGAGAAGAAAGCTTGTTGGATGGAAATCAGGAAGACACGGTCCCCGAGGGGTCTGGAAGTCAGACGCTGGCGGCAGATACGTCAGATACTCAAACGACTGTTTCGTCGACAGATACTGCAGCAAGCTCCTTTTCTAGAGCTTCAACGATAGCAACCTCGTTCACCGAGGATTCTATGCCACCTCCACTAGACAAGAAGCTGCAACCGCTACCTACAATCACCGCTCCAGACGGAGTGGCTGACCTTCTGAGACTTCGAACCGCCGTATTTTTCATTTGCTCCAATTATCTTGCTCCTCATCTCAGTGAGAGTCTCAAAAGGATGGTGAGCTCTTCAACGACAATGGTCGACTTCAACCCCCTAAATGCCCATTTGGCTTACCTTGCTAAAATGAGGCAAGAAGCTGTCTCTATGAGGTCATTTGGCGATTTCTCCCGAAAGCGGTCCATGGTTGAGGATGAGGATAGTGAAACTCGGGCCGAGAAGAAGCGGAAGA
The DNA here is from genome assembly GCA_009732865.1 of Stipitochalara longipes BDJ. Lineage (NCBI taxonomy): Eukaryota > Fungi > Ascomycota > Leotiomycetes > Helotiales > Hamatocanthoscyphaceae > Stipitochalara > Stipitochalara longipes. Next base: position 2,143,597 of record ML769333.1, on the reverse strand, counting down.
AGGAGGAAGAGGAAAAACGGAAGAAGGCTGGAGAGAGTAGAGGAGTGAAGAACTTGAAGAAAGTCAATGTGACCGGGATGAAGAAAATGAGTGACTTCTTTAAGAAGAAATAGTGTGGTTCGTCCCCTGCGAACATTTCTTCCGGCGTTAGGTAGCTTGGATATTGTGTTCGGAGAAATAAGTCTCTGGTGTGTGTACGGCGTTAAGATGTCGGACTACGTGGCTGGGAAACGGTGACTAGACGGAGGGGGTATTATGATATTAGGATAATACCATTCATATGTATTTACGTTTCAACAGTGGGAGCCAGAACTCACTTGTTCCTTGCTGCAACCATGGTGCCCTAGGTGCACAATTACATTATTTGCAATCATCTAACTCCGCGAGCCCGGCCTCTCGTACCCCCAAGGCCTCTCCCTATGCCAGTACCACTTCTTCCTGTTTGTGGTACACCTCGACTTCCACCTGATAGGCTGCTTGATCCACCCGCAACGTACCCAGTGCCACTGATGCCTCCTCTCCCAGTGCCTCTACCCCTTCCCCTCGATCCTCTCGCCCCACGAACAGCGGTGCCAGCCTGCCGTTGTCTTTCTTCGTCTTCTGCCCTCCTCCTCGCATCCTCACGCCGCCTCTCTTCTTCTGCTGCTCTTCTCTCGGCTTGCTGCGCCTTCAATACCAGCTCATTCTCCATGTCTGCGACATCCTGGCTTGCGCCTTGCCAATTTGGGTTCAGAATTAAGCGCTGATTGTGCTCCGTTTGTGACAGTATGCGTATCCAGGTGTTAAGTAGCGTTGAAGCAGAAGTGACTGTGCGCGACACCGTCTGAAAAACATTCATTAGTTAGACCATTGGGAGCGTTTTCCAGATGAGCCTTACATCCATATTGCCCTTCGCAACCTGTAGACTGGAAACCACACCTTCTATTACTTCGTTGATGCTCCGGACGCCCTCCAATTCTCTCCGTAGTGAAGCTTCCCGCGCCTGTTCAGCGTCATACTTCGACTCAACATTGCGATTTGATGGCGCATCGGATTTCGGATTAGGGTTCTGGCTCTGCTTGGAGGCTTTGGAGGGGCTTGCGAATAGGTCCTCGGTGTCCGAGTCAGGAAGATCCAGTTTGCCAATATCGGGAGTTGACATGTTGATAGTCTTTGAATGGAATGCAACAAAGGCTCGTAAATCAATAAAAACGCCCAAATAGGAAGAATTGGCGCGCTTTTACGCGTCGTTCATCAAGATTGTTTATCTTGTGACGTCTGTGCGCGATCAGCCTCACGGACGCTAACAAGCGTCGTTTAAGGGGAGGCTGGTAATTTGAACCTCAACCTCTTCACTTTTGCAACCCAATGAGTGAATCTGCCTGTGCCCTCCCTCACGATTGCAATTTTTGCGACTACTTAATCCCACAATAGCCTTTCTCTTTCCTATTTTTACGATCCCACAACAAAATATTTGCTCTTCCGCAACGACCACCCTGTTTGTCAACTTTGGCCAACAAGCTCCTGTCGCTGTCCAGGAGACAAAAAAGCCACAAAAACGAACTCGACGATTCGACTAACTTCTTGATCTATCATCTGGGTTTTCATCGGCGCTACTTTCTATCGCAATCCGCCGAAGCTCCGATCTCTGCCAAGATGGCAACTTCTCTGGACTCTTCTACTCCTCCGCCTCCTTCCTCCATCTACACCCCGTCGACCCCACGACTGGGAGCCCTGGATGACGACTACCAGCCATATTCTCCCCGCAAGTCTGCTCGGGTTTCCCAGCGATCGACCTCCTCCGCCAGAACCCATCATAATTTGCGTAAGACTCCAGGATCGTCCAAGAATGTAGTTTCTACAAGCACGATTACATCACCTTCATCTCCCAAAACCGCATCCAAGAAGCGGGCTCCGAAGAATTCTCCAATGGTTGGTGGACGTAGAGTCTCTGGCGCATTGGACTATGATAGCGCTGCATCAGCCGCCGCGGCCCTTGGTCTTCCTGCTCCAAAGAACGAAGGCAAGATGGAGGTTCAACGATCTACAGCTGCTGTTCGCAAGAATGGCATGCTTCCTACTCCGGCCAAGACCCCCAAAAAGCGACCCGATGAGTATGCGCCTGCCATCAACACGATCGCGCGAAACCTATTTCCCATTCGATCCGGATCTGATGAGGAGGTTATGCCGTCACCGAAGAAGAGAAACAAGAAGTACACTGGCTTGACGTTGGACAGCTTTGAGGCTGAGGACGATGCACCAATCCACATTTACACAGACTCTCATGATCGTGTTCCAGAGGTCGACCTGAGCCCAGACAACCCATTCTACGGTGAAGGCAACGCCACTGTACCCGAGCCAACAAAGCGTGCGAGCAAGCGTAGGAAGATTACTGTACCAGGCGAAGGAGCTCAGTCACTCGAGGAGCTTCAGAAGCGCGAGGATGGCCTTATTTACACCTTGTAAGTTTCGATATATGACCCAAGCATATAAGTGCTAATAGATTGCAGCCGTGGTAAGAACGTTTTTCGCAAATTCGCCGATATTGAGGACCTAGACGAGGATACCGGTGACGTTGACGATGACCTCGAACTTGATGAAACTCTTCCATCTTCCCTCCGTGGTCCCCTTACAAGATCCTCCGTCAAGCCACGGCTCCTCTTTCGAAGCAAGGATCAGGAGGAGATGAGATCACACAATACTGAGGATGAAGAGGCCGATACCGACATTGATGATCGCATGGATACTTCAACTCCTATTCACCAGATGGACGACGCAGTCACTACTCCGAAGGCACCCAGATTCGCACCTGCTAGTCCACCTAGCACCGTTCGGGGAACTCGATCTAAGAATGTCGATTTGAGTAGCTCTCCAGGCGTGCCAACTAGCGAGGATGAGCATCTCACAACCCCACAAAAACATAATGCTCGTCGAAGTGGCGGAGTTAGTCCCTTTAATGAATGGAAGCGACGCCGACCAGTCACCAAGAATATCAAGAAGCGAGAGGGTGAGCCACTTGCTCGTGGAGGTGCAGACAAGAAGCTTCGGGGATGAATGGTTTTGTGACGAGAGATGATTTTATGCAGATCAAGAATCCTGCGTGTATGAAGTATTCTCTACATTTGTGTTATTACATGGACCTTTCATAATGACGAGACACCATCTGGTGTAGGCTGCTGCCTTAACGAAAGCCGCAGTTGGTTTTACTCAACACAGGCCTTATGCATTGTATTGTCACGCAGCTATTTGGTTCTTACTGCAGGGAAGAAAGCCGAAGACATCTTATGATGAAAGGCGAGGTTGGAGTTATCCGACCGAAGGCCTCATTGTCTGTGTCACTACGGGGGAGGTTCTTGCCAGAGAGTAGAACGCACTAAGGACATTTTCTGGAATTTTACCCACAATTGTTCCTCGCCCAAGCAAGAGCCGGTGAAGTGATATGCATAAACTCTCTATAAATCCCCAAGCATGCACCTTTAGGGCAAACGGAACATTGGATGATCCAGCAAGCAGAACTTGGAAAACCAACTTATGTCGCTAATGAAGATGACTTACCTGCTCCACCTTTCGAGATACCACATTGTGGGGAATCTAATCTCCCTCCATAGAAGTATCTACCATATAACTCGTTGTGCTTGTCGAAAGTAAATAGTATAACTCAAACGCACGAAGCTTATTTGCTGTAAAACTTCCGTCATGTTTACCATCCCGGCACCACTATTTCAACGCCACAACCCCGCCACCCCACCTTTCTTTTGTGCGAACTCGGACAAGGCTGTCGTGACGAAGGAACTTTTCGCTCTTCTCTAATTGCTCGTCACCTTCAACTCTACGCAGACTGCGAGGCTCCTTTCCCACATACACAATTCTAGACCATCATGCATATTCTAGTAAGCGTTCGGGCAAGGTATAGGAGAAATGAAGCAATTGAAAGCTAACAATCTTCCAGATAGTGAACGACGATGGCCCACCTTCCAACCAGTCCTCCCCCTACGTTCACTCCCTCGTCAAAACTCTCCAAGCTGCTGGACACATTGTCTCGGTCGTCCTCCCTCACACACAACGCTCATGGATTGGGAAAGCCCACATGATCGGCAAGACCCTAAAGCCTACCTACTTTCGCCCCGGCACTCTTCACCAAGACGACGGCACAACGCACTCCAAACCCTCACCAGCAGGCGCTCCCGAACAAGAAGAATGGATTCTGGTTGATGGCACACCGGCCAGCTGCGTGCAAATAGGACTATACCATTATTTCCAAGACAGAGGACCAATTGACCTTGTTGTCAGCGGGCCGAATTATGGAAGGAATACAACAGCGGTGTTCAGTCTTAGCAGTGGGACGATAGGTGGTGCTCTTGAGGCTGCGATCTGCAAAAGAAAGGCGATTGCTCTCTCGTATGCTTTCTTCTCAAGAAATCATGATCCGGAAATTATTGCAGGTGCGTCGAAGCTCAGCGTTAGGGTTATTGAGTATTTATACAATAATTGGGGCGATGGCGTTGATTTGTATTCGGTGAATGTTCCGCTAGTCGAGGGAGTTGAAGAAAGAAAGGTATTGTGGACGAATACATTGCAGAATTATTGGAAGTCCGGGAGTTGCTTTCAAGAAATTGAAGATGAGGAGGGAGATGCTGGGGAGGAGGAGCAGAGAATTCGGGAGGGTGAAGGGTTACCAGAGGGAACTGAGGAGAGTGAGGGAAGTGTGTCTAGACACAAGCATAAACACTTTAAGTGGTCGCCGAGATTCACTGATGTTTATCAATCTGTGGAAGAAGCTGGTCCTGGAAATGACGGGTGGGCTGTGAAGGAGGGATATACCAGGTACACACCACCTACTCAACAGTATTTACAAGTTTCGATGCTAATATTCCAAAGTGTCACACCTTTAAAGGCAAACTTCATGCATGCCGCCGCAGCCACAGACGGAGAGTTGAAGCTGTGAGTGGGGTTTTGCATAGCGTTCTCTTCGAATATTAGACTCCTCTTAGAGACCAATAGAATGTTGAGCTGCCATCTATCTGTACAACATCTGACTTATGACATTCCAGGCCTCCTCCCATCGTACTCCCAACCTTAAAAACTCTCTCGGTTTCTTCCAAACACCTTCAACATTTCTACGCCTTGATCAACTATGAGGATGCCTATGTCCAGCCCCTGATTTTGGCGGCACTCAAATCTCGCCTCCCACAAGGGTATTATACTCTCATCTCCTCGATGGCAGAGTTGCCAGGCCCAACATCAACCTTTTTACATATAGGGCCCTACGAATCGCTCCCCTTCTCCCACATTCTCTCCAATCCTACCACGTCCTTCGCCAATGCCTACATCATCCGCAAGGCCTTAATCCGCAAACACTACCTGAGCACAACGGTCTTCAACTGGGTTACCAAAAACCCATCCTCGATACTGGCTGCAAATATTAAGCCAGCTTGTGACTTCGAGCTCGACTACGCTGAGTTCCTTGATGAAGCCTTAATTGAGGCCTGGGAGCTGAGAGAAAGCTTCGAGAGAAATGATGGAAAAGAGAGCCACGAGAGAGAATGGTGGATTCTCAAGCCTGGAATGAGTGATCGTGGACAAGGGATTCGGCTTTTCAGCACGGAAGAAGAGCTGCAGTCCATCTTTGAAGAATGGGAGGCTGAACGACCTGAATCAGATGATGAGGATGAGGATGAGAACGAGAATTCAAAGGAAGAAGAGATGAAAGAGAAAGCAGTCGAGGAAGGGGACTACGTTGTCACCTCGCACCTCCGCCACTTCGTTGCTCAACCGTATATCCATCCACCTCTCCTCTTTACTTCCAACCCAAGAAAGTTCCACATCAGGACTTATGTTCTGGCGGTAGGTGCTCTCAAAGTCTACGTTTACAAGCAGATGCTTGCACTCTTCGCTTCAACTGCTTATGTTCCTCCATGGTCCTCTTCAACATCAGACACAGCAACAGACCTCTCGCCCCACCTCACAAATACTTGTCTTCAGCCCTCTGTTCTCGACGGAACAGTGCGATCATTCTTCTCTCTGCCGTCCTCGGATCTCTCAACAGCCATGAAGGACAATATCTTTGCACAGATCTGTGATACGACAGGAGAGGTGTTTGAAGCAGCCGCTAAGGGAATGATGGTCCATTTCCAGGTGCTCCCGAATGTATTTGAGGTTTTTGGAGTCGATTTCCTGGTCGATGAGGCTGGGAGAGCGTGGTTACTAGAGGTCAACGCATTCCCAGACTTCAGGCAGACTGGAGAGGAGTTGAGAAGTGTTGTTGGAGGGCTGTGGGAGGGGGTTTTCGACGTTGCTGTGAGGCCTTTCTTCGGGCTTTCAAACGAGGGCACCGGGGAGGAGGAAGAAAGCGATATGGTGTTGGTGAGGGAAGTGAATATCGGCAAGAGGTAGCGAAAAGGGGACGACGGCGACTCGCTTCAAAGAGGGGGCCATTATGGTCTCTCTGTTTGGCCTTCACTTCCGCCGCTTTTATCCTACAGCAGCACTTAGAATGGCAATGAGGATACATTGGATTTTGATGTCGGCGATTCACTTCATGGCTCGCCGTGGCTGCCTTTTTTCTATATATATATCGCACTCGTTTCACGATCTCTCCTTATTTCTCTCCAGCAACACCCACAAGAAGAGACCGTAAGTGCACCACCATCATTATTCCGGTGCCCGCTGACAAGTTGGATGTAGAGCGACTTGTGAACCGATCAGTCAAAGATTATGGCCGGACGAGGAAAGGGGAAGGGGAAATATCCCCGACTCACGATACCACGGCAACCACTCACCAGACAAGGTACTGCAGCTCGTCGCAACACTCATCGCAAATCTACCACCAGTGCTACCACCAGACGCAGCCGTCCTAGGACTTCTCGGAAGACTGCTATCTCCCATCCAGCACCCGGTGGAAACCATGGAAGGGCCGAGCCGTACGAACCCACACCCCAGCCAGACAAAAGATACAAGCGGGATCGCGGAAATACACCTGCAGGAGTCAGTTATGAGGATTTCGACCGTGCCTACAATGCGGTTAATTGTAGTTTTCACAAGGGCAAGGGCAAGGAGGCCGCGAAGGAAGCAAGAGATGCTGGGACGGTTCGAGATTTAGCCATTGACAAGCTCATCCGGAAGGGAGTCTTGCCATACCACTTCATCGATGACGATATTTAAAGGGAAGGGCTATGTCGTTGAGGGTATGTCAAGCAATCGTTAGGCAGCAAATGGATGTATGGTGATGAGATGCACGGCAGTGAGTGCACTTGAGTAGTAATCACTGAATGTAATCAAATCAAGATGCAGTCACATAATCACATTACTCAAGTGTACACAGTTTGCAAAACGTTCTCGCATGTACCAGAGCACCAAAGAAAGTGGATCCATAACAACAGATGAGGCCGGCAAGAAAGCACAAAGAATAGGAAAAGCCTTGACCAGTTCCCTCAAATAGTATGTACCAAGTGCATACCATTAGATCCTTCCTTGCATTCATACATCCCCGTCCATAACTTAACTCCTCGAACGCCTAATCAGCTCCACCTGCAGCATGAGACAAAGGGTATCAGAGCATAAGTCATTCCAGCGAGAGGTGTACAGGCTGGGTGACGGAAGTCTCTGTCTGCATATGCTGGAGTATCTTGTCGTGAAGAGGACGTCTACTTCTTCTTAGTCACAGTCGTCTTCTTGGTCTCCGTCTTGGTCTTCTTGGGGGCAGCAGCCTATAGAAGAGAAAACGTTAGTTTATTCGATATCTAACACTATAGTATACGAAATAGATCGACGTGAACTATCAAGGTTGAATGGGGAAGAGAGAAACAGATCCAAAGGTTCAGCGCAAGACGATAGGAGCAGGAACTGCTGCTCAGCAATGTGAAGCATTTAGAAGGTTCTTAAGGCAGTACGGGAGGTTGCATTTGAGACAGGGGTAGTTGACGCGTCGGAGGCTCATCACAACAAAGCACTACTACAACATACCTTCTTCTCAACGGCTCCCTCAACCTTCTTGGCAGCAGCCTTGACCTTTAAAGAACATTAGTACGAGTAGAGAAAGGGATTCACGAGAGCGGCATCTCACCTTGGCAACGGGCTTCTTTGCAGGAACGGCCTTCTTCTTGGTGACTCCAGCGGGCTTGGAAGCCTTTGTGGCAGTCGCCTTCTTTGGTCCTCTCTTGGCACCTGTGTTGGCAGTTGCTCGCTTCTTTGGTGCAGCGGTGGTAGTCTCGGGGACGGTTGGGAAGACTCTTGGGCGGGAGTTGCCTGTGTGAGAAGTTCAGCGCGGGTTTGTCAAGATACGCGCTGACCCATATCAAAGGATACCGGCATCATCAGAGGATTTTATTTAGAACTAACCGGTGGCAGATCTGGTTCCTTCGCGGGCCATTGTAACCTGTAAACGAATTAGTATAAATCGTGGTGGTTGGGTGTTGCGATGATTTGGCGCATCTCGAGGACGCGTCTCAAGAGGGCGACAATGCGCCGATAACATGGGAATATACTTACGGTTTGTGATGGGACGAGGTAGAGTAAGGTTTAAATTGATCAAGTCTTCGTCGCGTGGACTGAAGGGATCAGGGAACGAGATTTTGAAAGTGAGAGTGATTTTGTTGATGAATCGGTGGACGTTGGAAGAGGAAGAGAGGAGGAGCAGCTCTGTTTATGCGAGGTCGAAGGTCGAGACGGAACTTAGCGCCACATCGGTGAGTGATTAGCCGATCCATGGGAAAAGATGCGATCTGAGTTAACAAATGGATTTTGAAAGGTGATTTGTGTATTAATGAATCGGATGGAGTATTTTTGAGTTTAATATTTATTTTCTGACTTTCCCTACAAGAATTGGCAGTCGTCTTGCTTCTCTGCTCTGTTTACAATTCAGCCGTGGTGTGTTCTGGCTGCCGCGGACCCTGAAGCGAGGCCCAGGTTTGTTTTGATCTTGGGAGCTCAGCTACCATGCTACGATTAGCTTGAAAATACTCTCCAAATCCCCGATTTGCTATGCTCAAGTATTGTGTTATAGTATAAATCTATCCTCAACAACCTTGATTAGAAAAGATGGGCTGCTTGCTCAGCCAGGGTGAAACCTGGTAGCATTTATGGCTTAATGGGTATAACCATATATATGCCTGAGCGTTGAAGCAGATAACCACTTCAAATATCTTGGGAAATATGAAACACATTGTGCAGTCAAATCCTTCCTTGGTGGACTGTTTGCATATAATAATTCATTCAACCTCTCATTCCACTACAAATCCTGGGTGCAACACATCTTAAATCCCCTAGTTCCACTAAAGGATCACCGGCTGTTTCCCTTTGACATTGATTCCTCGCGAATTATATCGTCAGATGCAAGGATATTCAAGTGACCTTAGTAAAGGGGGAGCTTCACTTCTTCTAATTGTCCACCATCTTGCCGAAAGTTGTCCAATCTACCCCTTTTCAACCTCGGCGCTGTAGAGACGTGACTGCATCTCAACGCTGGACAACACTACACTGAACTTGTTATTCAATGATACAACGTCGTATGGTATTCCGAAATAGATCTCGTGCAAGTTGAATAGCATTGAGGCCAGTGTCACTCCTTCGTTTACTTGCCACAATACTGCTACCTCGCCATGAGGAGTGCAAGGGGATCAGTAGAGCCAAGGCATTCGATATGCTCTCTGAAAATTAACTGAATGCAAGGCGATGCACAATAAAGAGGTGAAAGTCCGAGAACGAGGCTTCATGTTTGGCTTGACTTGAAGCTAAATCCCACTGCTTCTAATGTGCTAGAAAAGAAACTAAACCCAAATAATTCTCAAATTTGCCAAAAGAAGATAACCAACAGATATAAAGCAAAAGCCCATCATACATGCCACCTTGCAATCACATCACTTGGAACGTGGTACCAAATTCGCACTTGCTTTATTTGATCTCCAGTTGACATTCTTATACTGCGCTTGCTTCATTTCCCATGACTTCTCGTCCTCTATTCTTTCCTATAGAATACACAGGGAATATCTGACACGAAAACTGTCTTGACGTAATATATGGGACATATCCAGCAACCATTTTCCTACCAATCATGCTTCGCCTCGAATTTTTCTGAAGAAGTCCATAACACCAGTGAACACAACCAGTAAGATACCTCCTCCAGGGCCTAACCTGAGGACTTTCGGTAAGAAGCCTTTGTAAAGCGCTCCAAAACCCTCCTCCTTCATGACCAACGCAACTGAAGGCCAGGCCCAATTATACTTGGGAATGACTCCAGCAACTTTCGGGCTGTTCTGGATGCGGGACTTGACTACATCCATAGGAGTGTTGACAATTGTACCAACTGTACCTCCCGTAGCACCAGAGAGCAGATCATACCCCATTTGTGAAGTCTTGTTGTCCGCCTTTGGTAGGAGTGCTCGGACCTGGAAGATGCAGCCAAAGTACCCGGCGTTCCAAAGGATATGTCTCCACAGTGTGCTTTCAAGGCCATTATATAGTGCGAGGGGACCTTCTGCCTTGACTGTTTTATAGACCACATCCATCATGCCAGTGTATTTTCCTGCCTGAGCTTTGTCCTGCAATCGAATCTTGACCAGTTCAAAGGGGACAACCACGAAGGCTTCGGTGGCACCAGCTGTGGCACCAGTGAGGACAGAGAGAGACTGTGTCATCTTGGGCATTCCGAAAAGGTCACGATAGAACTTTCCCCATGAGTCGTTGGCAGCGAATTTAGTTGCTCGCTTGGGCGCTTCCATTAGAATGGGAGCTTCGATGCCTCGATACAATCTTGAGAAGCTGTTCCGAACACACATCAGCCCCATTCCTATTTCACAAGGCATTACCATACCCTTCATTCTTGACGATCTTCTTGAAGCAATCCACCATTCCATTGTATGAATCCGCTCCGGTACCCTTTCCTTGTTGGAGTTGTCTGAACCTTGGTCAACGTTGTCCCTCAATGGATTATGCCATGTGTTGTCGAAGCTTACATTCTGGTTTTGACAACATCCAACGGGTACCTTTGAATCAAGTCAGTATTTGAGTGATCAGGAGGCGGGGCAAGAATGGGGGAAGAAAGGGCAGACTAACATCACCAAGATCTAAAAGAGTGAGCGAATTAGCCCAAACTCGTCACACCGCTCTCCGACCGTGGGGACCTACCTCAGAAACACCGGCGACCGCGCCTGAGTTATGTGAGCTTCAATTGGCAACTTTGCACGAGGGAAAGAGCGTACCTGCGGCGAACTGGTAGATGAACGGTAAGGGCTTATCTGAAGACATGACTGCGGGCAATATCTGACGCGAATTCAGCAATGACGATCAAGGAAGCTTTGTAGAAAAGGCGCAGAAAGCCTCTGAGAGTTCACATACCTGGAAGCTCAATTGGACCGAGTTTGTGGGCGGATGTGGGGAAGCTCCAAAGATCTTATCAGAAGTGTACTCGAGCAGCAAGAGCCCTGCGTGCATAGCCGAATTTCGGGCTGAATGACTAGGCGCGCTGGGGTTTCTTCGGCAAGCCCCACACTGCTTTAGCTTCCTCAGCACGTGACCATTTTCACGACGCGTCGCGTACTTGGAAAGAGCGTGTTTACAGCGTGATATTTAGGATTCTAACGACTCCAATTGTTCTTTACGCTCGTCGTCTTGAAGCGCCTGCAGCGCTCCATGCATCCAGTGAAAGGATGCCTCTTCAGAAATCCTTCTCGGATCAAAACCATTCCGCGAAATTGAAGGTATGGCAAATAACTTTCTAAGTTGAAATCAATATCTGACCCCCCGCAGCAGCAACATCGACCCCAATGGACCCGCAACAAGAGTTTCCAAGGACCACAACAAAACAATCCCAACCCGTGGCCGCTGCAGGAGAAGCCACCGGTTCCGGTTTCGACGGTTACGAAGAACAAGCTCAGCAACTTTCAGTTTCACGGTCGCCCCAGTGAGATAACCAAAGCCAAGGCTGTGATTAGCCTCCTCTCGGATGACGAGAAAGAGAATGAAGGAGCAAAGTATAAGAAGGCTGATGAGATGCCACAAGAAGATCCAAAGAGTGCTTCACCAGAGCAACCTAAGCTGCCTGAGCAAGTTCCGAAGGATGTCCCAACAACACCCGCTGGACGGCTGGCATTGAAAGATTTGATTGGGATGGGCGATATTCGGCGTGAGGTGCAGAACATATCACCAGAGGAGCGCATAGAATGGAATCACGAGAAAGATATGTTACCAGGGTCAGGCTCTGCGTTCGGTGGTATCAGGAAGGCAAGGAAACGAGCAAGAAGCTCCTCTCCGACAGGTTCACCGTCAGCCCAAGCATCACCCCACTTCGATCCGAAGTTCGAATCGACGAACCCTAAAGTTGACCCCGGTTCCGAGCTCTGGGGTCGATATTCTTTGAATGGATCGAACGTACCAACCCCTCAAGGGCCGTCGATTCCAGCTTTAGCCCACTTAATGCATACATCATCACCACAACCATCAAAGGATGGAATGGCACCTCGATCAACATCCGGGTTTAGAAGAGCTAACAGCTGTGGAAACCAGTTTCCTAAGCGTAGAAGGATTGGAGGATGTGAAGGCGACGACGTCTTCACTGAATCAACCACCATCGGTCCATCAAAGTTGGCTGTTTTGATTGAGAGGGTCCAGGAAGGCTTAGCACCGAAGCATATCCCGGCGTCGACAGTATCTTCAGAATCTCTCTACTCTCCCGTCGACCGACTTTCATCTCAGATAGGGGATGTCAAAAAGGTCGATTGCAACAACTCAACAGAATACAAAGCTGCTTCAGATATTCGCTTGCAGAAGAATGAAGCCGTTAAGTCAAAGACGGATTCTTCTGTTCCTCCAAAGGTAGTCAAAGCTGAAGTACCCGGTTCATCAGATTATGGAGATTTCGACGATGATGAACTCGACGAGTCTCTAATGGAAATCATTGTAGAAAATACTATGACCACTCCACAAATCCATCAAAATCCACCTCCACAAAACCATCCAGAAAAGAGTCAATCCGGGCCACCTCCGCAGGTAAATGCCGCTGAATCTTTTGAGTCGGGCACTTTGAAGGGTGAATTTGATGAGTTTGATGAGTTTGATGATCCCGACGAAGACTTGTTCGCAGCAGATCTCGAGAATATTGCCTCTCAGTTCGACACAAAGGCCCGTGGGAACAGTAAGACCATGTTAGTAGGAGGTGCTGGTGCTCCGAGACAACGGAAGACTTTGACAAGAACCAAGTCTGAGTCCGAAGATGAGTTTGGGGATTGTGGCCTAGATGACCTCGATTTTGAAGCTGCGGAAGCTACAGCGACGCAGGCCATCCAAAAGACAGCTAACAGCCTTTTGCCTGTACGTACGAGATTTCTATAGCCAGTTTAGCATCATTAATTTGCTAAATGCTGATTAGCCAACACGAAAATCACAAGCTATTCAAAGGTACCTAGTCACGAATATCCTTGATTCTGAATACGAGACTCCTAACGGACGGAAACAACGAGAAAAAGTAGCCTCTCGATCCATGCTAATATGCTTGTCTAATGGATAAATAGATCTTGTTTCTCGAAATCGACCAGGTGAAAACAATGAAGCTTGTCCATCTTCGAGGCTCTTGGTTTGAGACACCAGTCACTCCAAAAGCTTTCGTCCACGTGATAGGTCTGTTTGATACTAATGGACGATGCATCATTGACGATACTAGCAATCTATTGATATTGCATCCCGACCATCTACTCTCCTCCACAGTTGTAGCCGATTCTTTCAGTTGCACTCGTCGTGCCGTGCTCCAGGACAGAGTCAAAGCTACTGGTGACACCAGTGCCCCCCTTGTCTACGGCACGATCTTGCACGAGATCTTTCAAGCAGCCATGCTTGCAAATAGGTGGGACACGGAATGGTTAACTAACCTCGTCGAAAACATTGCCAAGAAACATCTTGAAGATTTGTACACTATCAAGCTGCAGATACCTCAGGCTGTTGAGTATCTGCTTAGCAAAATGCCAGAGTTACAGTCTTGGGCTGAGCTCTTTGTTTCCTTGCAGCCAAACGTGAGTTGCGCTCCTTATTTCCTGCTTCTTCTCATACTAAAGAAGTGCAGCCCGAAGCAAAAGTTAAAGCAGGAAGTAATGAAACGGCTCTAATGTGTGTGAGTAAATTACTGGATGTCGAGGAGCATGTCTGGTCGCCAATGTACGGGCTCAAAGGCAACATCGATGCAACTGTCCAGGTCACAATCGTAGACGGGAAACAGCAGCGAACCTTGACCGTGCCATTTGAAGTCAAGACCGGCAAGAATCCTAGCGCAGCCCACCGTGCTCAGACGGCTCTCTACAATCTGCTACTTTCAGATCGATACGATATAGACATTGCATGCGGCATTTTATACTACATGGAAACCTCCGAGACGATCAAAGTACCGTCAATTCGGCATGAGCTTAAGCACATGATCATGCAGCGCAATGAACTTGCCTGCTTTGTACGAGAGCGTCATGCTCAACTCCCCCCCATGTTGAAGAAAGAGAACTTGTGCAATAGATGCTACGCAAAGGTCCCGTGCTTCATCTACCACAAGCTTGCCGATGATGGCACTGCTGAGACAAGCGGGCTAAAAACCAAATTTGACGAGCTGGTTAAGCACCTCACTCCGAAGCACAAGGAATTCTTTCTGAAGTGGGATGATCTTCTTACTAAAGAAGAAAAAGAGAGCCTCAAATTTCGACGAGAATTGTGGACGATGCTGAGTTCGGAAAGGGAGAAGCTGGGCAGATGTTTCTCCAATGTTATCATTGAACCAGGTTCTGCTTACGAAGACCAGAACAATCCAAAGATCAACCGATATCGATACAGTCTGGTCAAGCCAGACCCAATACCCGAGTTCTCATTCCTCGATTCACAGATTGTAGTCGGAGAGCCAATTGTGATCTCGGATGAAACAGGGCACTTCGCATTGGCAAATGGCTATGTCACGCATGTTCGAAAACGACGAATAACTGTTGCTGTTGACCGCCGTCTTCACAATGCGCGAATCAGACAACCTGGATTTGATCTAGTTGACAACCAAGTCTTTGCCAGCATCATGGAAGTTGCCCCTGAGGGATCAACCATGGAGGCTTTGGAGGGGAAGATTGTGGAAGAGCCTATCAGATACAGACTCGACAAGGATGAATTCAGTAACGGCATGGCTACCGTTAGAAACAACATTATCCAGACCATGGCAGATGGCCCTTTCGGCTCTCGTCAAATACGAGGTCTAGTTGTGGACCTCAACGCACCACGATTCAAAACCCAAGCCACCGCCTATGTCTTGAGAGATCGCGAGAATATCAACATTGATCAACGAAGAGCGATCCAGAAGGTGATGAGTGCCGAAGATTATGCTCTAGTGCTGGGAATGCCTGGAACGGGAAAGACAACCACTATCGCACACATTATTCGAGCTTTGGTATCTCAAGGCAAAAGCGTTCTGCTTACGTCTTTTACGCACACAGCTGTCGACAACATTCTACTGAAACTCAAAGACGATAGCCTCCCAATCCTGCGCCTCGGAGCGATTGCAAAGATTAGCATGGAAGTACAAGAATTTGCTACGCTGGCGGCAACGACAAAGACTTCCTTCGAGGAGATCAGAAGTGCTTGGCATGATACACCAATTGTGGCTACAACATGCCTCGGGATCAATCACGCCATCTTCAATGAGCGCACTTTTGACTACTGCATCGTTGACGAAGCCTCGCAGATCACTCTTCCTACATGCCTCGGCCCCATCAGATTGGCTCGAACCTTCGTCCTTGTCGGTGACCACAATCAACTACCTCCTCTGGTTCAAAATGAAGAGGCTCGAAAAGGTGGCCTTGATATTAGTCTCTTCAAGCATCTCTCGGATATGCACCCTACTTCCGTTGTCTACCTAGAGCACCAGTATCGGATGTGTGAAGATGTGATGGCGCTCAGTAACAACCTCATCTATAATGGGCGTCTCAAATGCGGAAGCCAAGAGGTCGCCGATAGCCGCATCACCATCCCGGATATGGACGGACTGAAAGTCCACCATTTCTCAACCTCAACTCTATCTCGTAGCCAGAAGACAATATGCCCCGCTTCCATTCGAGGCCGTTGTTGGTTACGAGAGCTAGTCGATCCAGATACCAAAGTATCTTTTATCAACACCGATCCGCTCCTGCCTGTTTCTCGCGAAGAAGCAAAAGGCAATCGAATCGTCAACCCCACCGAAGTCGCCATCTGCGTCCAGCTGGTCGAGTCTCTCCTCAGCGTTGGCGTTCCAGCTTCCAGTATTGGAGTTATGACACATTACCGCTCTCAACTCTCACTCCTAAAGCACGGTCTGCGGAATCATCCTAGCGTCGAGATGCACACCGCAGACCGCTTTCAAGGTCGTGACAAGGAAGTCATCATCCTCAGTCTCGTCCGCAGCAACGAGGCAAAGTCCATTGGGGAACTTCTCAAGGACTGGAGGCGAATTAATGTAGCGTTCACCAGAGCGAAGACTAAGCTGTTAGTAGTAGGCAGCAGAGAGACATTGAAAGGCAAAGGGCCGGATGCTAATGGAGAGGAGGAGATGGTGGCGAAATTTGTGAAGTTGATGGAAAAGAAGGAATGGATTTTCGATCTGCCGAAGACAGCGCTGGAAGATCATTTATTCGAAGATGGACAGACGCAGGTTACTTCAACCGGAGCGAGTCGACCTCCTGGGACGCAGTGGGCGGCTATCAAGCAGGAGGGTGTAAAGGAGAAGAGGAAGGGTTTTATGACGGATAAAGAGGAGAAGGAGAATGGTGCTCTTGCTGGAAAGGGTTTGAAGGCGCCAAAGAAGATTTATGGGAATAAGCCGTTTAAGATTCCGACTATGGGCGTATTGCAGGATGTTGTCAATGAGGTGTTGTATTGATTGTTGGATTACATGGCATTGGGTCTGGCGTTGGGTTATTAATTGGGTTAGGATTTGGCAGCGCATGGCGTTCAGGGTATCTTGAATATTGCTTTAAGGGTTGGGAATAGATGTGGATAGAAAAATACATTCACTAACGGGGATGTTCTTTCCCATCACGCATTTCTGCAGCGGCTAATCTTCGATGTTCTATTATGCAAGAACGATGAGGAGGTTCGACGCTCAAATTCTTAATGATATTGAGACATTCTTCTCCCGCAAGGAGTGTTCGAGTGAACGTGGGTGGAAGTGGTCCGTTGCGCACCGCTTAAATGTTCGAAATTGCTTTCCTACATTGAGCTTTTGTCTCAATTTCTATCCAGTGAATGAGTGACTCAACTTTGGGAGTGAGTATTAAGTGAATCCGCTATGTCTGTTATTGCACACCGCTTCAATACCCTAAATGTTCTGGAACAATCAAATTGACACGAAAAGAAGATTTGTACAATAATATTACTTTCGACGAGATTTGATGGTCACTGCCCCTCCATCTCAAATTCACGAGCAGGCTCTCCGTAGGCAGTTGTATCGATGGGATCAAATCTATCACATCCGTCAGCGATCTTCCCAGTTCAATCCTCGGGGAATAAAGAAGAGATACATACCCTTGCTCGCCCACAATCTCTTTCGTATACTTCTGCAACTGTTCAAGCTGCTTCACACATCCTGTCAGACTCTGACTATAAGAGTAGCTATAAATCTGCGCCCACTTCCTAATCTCCTTCACAGAATCTACCTTCAAGACATCCCGATTCTGAGCTTGCTCTGCCTCAATTTCCGCCATGTGGTCTAAGAGGCATTTCCGTGCTTGTGCAGCACTAGGCAGATATTTGGGTACCTTGCGGTTGCCTCGTAGTGCGCCAGCAAGAACGTAGAGGTTCATGAGGATTGCAGCGACGGCATCGCGGCGGTAGGCCAGTAGACTTTCGGCGGCTTGTTCGTTGTCGGAGAGGTAGTGGGGATGGAAGAATAGCGAGGATTGCCGGACCGCGACGAGATATTCGAAGAAGCGTTCGCAGCCGTCTATCAAGCCGGAGTAGGGGAGGGGATTAAAGGGGCCGCGGAGGCGGATTTCATGGCGTGTGAGTGCCTTGAGAGGCTCGTTAGCAGAAATAAGTGAAAGAGAGGAAGGTCGCATATACCATGAGTTGACGAATGCGCACGAAACCTTCGCGGAGACGACCTTCGAGCATTTCTAAAAATTCTCGTCAGCAAAGTGAAAGAGAAGATAAGTTTGACGAACCTGATCGCTCTATATCCTCCTTTGTTGGCTCTTCTCCCTTCTCATAATACACATATTTTGCCACAACACCACGATAGATGATGCTGGAGTAGATGAGCATTGCCGACAGAGCTTTTCGAAGCTCGTGTCTCGCTACAAACGGCCATAGTATCCAGTTGACCATTACTGCAGCCACTACACCTACCACAAACGCCAAGCCTCGAGTCCAAGCAATTTGAACTACTGAAGGCAAGCCATGTGCTGCTTTGGCACTCAGAGAGACAACCACGAAAGATATACAGCCCACGATGCCTGAACGAGGGTGGTTGCTCTGGGTAAAGCGGTAGATCATGGGTATCATGTATATCGCAGCGAACACGGCTATCACATAGGGATTGCCATTGTCAGCGCCGTAGGCTAATCCGCCCCAGACTGCTCCAAGGACGCAGCACAAGGCACGAGTGATAAGATCTTGGAAGTTTCCACCAACTCTGTGAACAGCTGTCAGCATGTGAAATGTGCGGGGAGACGAAAGTAAGCTCTGACCTAGGATGCATCATAATCCAGACGAAAATAACTGCCCACCAACTTTCGTTCTCGTTCCACCAACCCCTGCTTTGGCTTAGCCAGGCGGGCACGGATAATAGCGACGTTACGATCGCAACCTTGAAAGCAAATCTCATCTCAAAGCCTTGAAGACGGTGAAGTATCGCCCACAGCCTGTACCGAAACCTTTGGAATCTTGAGACCTGGGATTTATGATCCATGGCAACGTCTTCCTCCTCTTCATACTTACCTATTGTGTCTGTTCTATCGACTTCTTGCTTAGGATCGTCATTTTTCTTGTTCCCGCGAGGCAGTGGCTTATAAACATTTGCCATTCCCTTCACTAGAAAATCACAGATTTAGTACGACGCTCCTCGAATCGTGACTCCACTAAATTTTGCAAGACAATTGGTGGGAAATTTGCTTCAAAGAACATAGAAATAGAGAGAAAATGGTGTAAAATGAAACAAATCTGAGCTTACTTGTTCTTGCAAGCTGGATTTGACTGTGAAAGTAGTAGCCTGCCGTCACTCCTCCCCGATCATGTCGGACCTGTGCATTTGTACGCTGTAAGGCCTTCGTAAAGGGGTATGATGGAAGATAGAGCCTCCATCCTTGACGTCTCTGCTGCATCTCCATTACTTTGACCAGGAGAGCTTCTACAGGCGTGGCAGCCTGTCGAATTGGATGAACAAAAAGGAACAGCTCTACGACTTCTGGATGATTAGAATAAGTCGGTGGTAACTCTGGGTTTTCCATCAATGATTCTTCTTCTTCATCGTACTTGATCATCGTCTTCCGAAGTTGGGTCAAGGCACCGACCACATCTGTCGATACCGAATCTGGTGGTCCTAGGTACTTTCGATAGCCAGACATATCCAACAGTACTGCATCGCAACTAGAAATGGATGACTTCATTGAAGAAAGTAGTTTCGAGATGGGTTGAGCGAGTTTACTCGCAATCAGCTTCACTGCTCGTTCTTCAGAGCCACCCCTTTGCGGAACTGGCCGCTTTTCGGAAGTATCGATATCGATATCGATGATGGCATGCTTAGATTTCAGTAAGTCTTCTGCTTGAGCATGAAACCCACCATGATCTTTACTATCTTTGTTTATACCAAGATGAGGATGGCCATCACGATTCTCGAGGCCAGCTTCGCCAAACTTTCCTTCTAGCTCATCAAAGAGCTGGTGCTCCATCCGCAATGATAAAAACGATCTAATGACAGCCTGCGTAAGATTTCGTAGTGCTGTCACATCAGATGGTCGAAATCGCGTAATAGTAATATCCAAGCGGAGATCTCTGTGCGCCTGTGACAGGCTGACAAAAGTCCATGCCAATTGGCGATGCAATCTCAAGTTCTCTCGCTGGGGGACAACGAGTCCTTCTTGCATTACAGCAAAAGCATCGTGTAATGAAACGGCAAGCGGCCTGGCTCCAGCATCTGGGAAGATGGTGCAGCATATGAGAATACAGAGTGCCTGGCCAAATAGCCATGGAATACCGTAACTGAACAACTTTCTCCACGCTATTGTCTCTGCCGTATCTGCAAGGCAGGTGTAACTAATAGAAATTCCAGCACACAGGACGAATTGGTACATCCTGATGTAATATGTTCGAAGTGCTGCTATAGTGCCCATGAAGAGGAGAAGAAAGGTGGCCAGGATCCCTCCGTACCCCTTCTTTGCCACAGCTGTCGAGTCTGATACCCACAGAGCAAACGCACCCCAACCCAGACCTGTGGCCGACCCTAGGATTGTGAGAAAAGCACCATCAAGTTGAGCTCCAATCGTTCTCCCAGGATGGTTGATTATGGTGGAGATCACCATAATATAACTGTAGCGTCCAAGCCAGACTCGGATCGAAGGGACAAGACAGAGGATATAAGCAATGAAAAACGCCGAAAATGACTTCGTCAACTTGATCCCTGCTCTCGTTGTTGCGACAGTTCGGATGACACCCTTGATGTCATGCCATTGCTTGGGCAGGAAGTGCTTTACAGAAAGCGGGTGTTTCTTCTTGAAAGCCAGAGGAAGTGCAAATTCGGCGTCTCGCATCAGATCCTCGTGATCGACCTTGCGTGGCTTGAGAAAAGCTCCGTCAAAGAAGCCATCCCGTAACTCCTCCACCCCATAGGTCTCAAGGTCGAGATCGAGGTCTTCAAGAAGGCTCAGATGGCTGTGGCTCACGCTGGCTCGAGGAGAGCCTAGGGCAGAAGTGCTAGGAGTACCCAAGCGAGACCTCGACCGTCGAGGGCTACGATTATAGGAGCCCATATAAATGCTAGACGCCGAGGATCTCGGTTCTCCCATAGGAGGAGGCTGGAGACGCACATGTTTCGCATCTGGGACAGCGCTGCGTGAGAGTCGCCGGCGATGCAGTCGGCCTTCTTGGTGCTCCCTCACGCCGGGAGTCTGGCGTCTCGGGCCGAAAGAGGGACTGGCCAACTGCATCTGCGGTGGAACATCATTGCTGTCGCTCTTCGAAGAGGCCATGGACACACAATAAGATCAGATCAGGCATTGTCCGGCCGGCGTCGAGCAATCACATCAAATGGCATGGTCCCACGTCGCGTCACTTGGGGCCTCAGTATATGGGCTGCAAATCTGGATCTGGATCTGGTCAAGATCAGGATCACAGGTTTTGCTCTCTCGGAACCCCTAAACCCTAACTCGTAAAGCATTTCGGCTAACTCTAACGCTCGCTTTGCCGCCAACTTGAGCTAACCTCGTAAAGCGTCGGCGCTATTAAGTGCCGACCAAATTCTTTCTGAGATTAGCCAGGATTGTGGCAATCGCGTCAACTCTACAACTCCACTACTTCACCTCTCGCGGCGCAGAGAGCAGGCAGCGGCAACAATGGATGTCAGTCAGCTGGGCTCTGGTGCGGCCTCGGTCAAGGCGCCAGGACATCAAGTTGTCAACCTCCTCGACTCGGACGACGATTCAGACCTCGCCGACGCGCTGCTCATAGCGCAACGTGGCAGTGGCGTCAACGTCCCCGGCCTGGAGGTCCTGGATGCCTCTGAAGAGTCAGGTGAGGAAGACGGCTCCAACGACGACTGGGACGACGAGATCGAGTCTGTTTTTGAAGATACGTTAGAAGAGCTGGGCGACGAAAGTCTGTTCGACAGAGGTCAGTATCCTGAAACTGCATTCGATCTATGACGCGCTAAAAATAGCCAGCGCACCCAGACTCTTGCTCTTTGGAGGAAGCAGTTGCTTTTCGACAGCAACTCCGCACTATTGGCCCTGAAGAATTTTGCAGAAGAACGGTTGAGGCTGGTACAATTACGGCCAAGAAACTGCTCACTGCTTTCGGACTTCGCCCACCCCCTTTTCTGGACGGCTCACCTGACGATGCGTACTATGGTCTTCTGAGTCTAGCAATTAGCCGAGAGCTCTCGAAGAGAATTAAGCTACCACAGTATAATTCTATTGATGATGCTGTCGAGCTTATCAAAAAGTCCAAAAACATCATTGTCCTCACCGGCGCTGGAATATCGACCTCGCTTGGCATCCCTGACTTCAGATCCAAGGATACCGGTCTGTATTCCAAGCTCGCCCATCTCGGACTCAACGACCCTCAAGAAGTATTTGACATTCGCATTTTCAAAGAAGATCCAAGCATATTCTACTCTGTCGCAAGGGATATTCTACCTTCAACCGACCGATTTACCCCAACTCACGCTTTCATTCACCTCCTTCAGCAGAAAGGAAAACTTCTCACCAACTACTCCCAAAATATTGACAACATCGAGGCCATTGCTGGTATCCTCCCAGAGAAGCTAATTCAATGCCACGGCTCCTTCGCCACGGCATCATGTGTCGAATGCAAGTACCAAGTCAATGGCGAGCTCATCTTCGCTGATATCAAAGCCGGACGCATCCCCAAGTGCGATCAATGCATCGCTAAACTGCGAGCTCCGGCCGCAATGAAGCGGAAGCGATCTCAAAACGGCACAGACAAGAAACGGCGTCGATTTGACACCAATGATGACAGCTCAGAAGACGATGACTACGACGACAGCCCCAAGGTTGGAGTCATGAAGCCAGACATTACATTCTTCGGTGAAGCACTACCCGATCGCTTCTCTGAGCGTCTTACAAATCATGACAAGAACTTGGTTGATCTCGTTATTGTCATCGGTACTTCGCTGAAGGTAGCACCAGTCTCAG
Source organism: Stipitochalara longipes BDJ (assembly GCA_009732865.1). Taxonomy (NCBI): domain Eukaryota; kingdom Fungi; phylum Ascomycota; class Leotiomycetes; order Helotiales; family Hamatocanthoscyphaceae; genus Stipitochalara; species Stipitochalara longipes. Next base: position 2,120,777 of record ML769333.1, on the reverse strand, counting down.
AAGTCGTGCCGTACCTGCCAGCGCACATCCCGCAGATGTACATCTCTCGTACTCCGGTATCCCATGTCAATTTCGACGTCGACATGCTGGGCGACTGCGACGTAGTTGTGGCGGAGCTGTGTCGTCGTGCTGGGTGGGATCTAGCGCACGAGATGGTGCCTGAGGACCAGAAAGTAGAGATCAAATTGCAGGATGGCTTTACGAGCAGACATCTATTCAGCGCTGTCAAGAAGTGAGTGCGGTATCACATCACCTCAGACGGATGAACGCTTGGCGAAGGATGGAGTTTTTATGTAAGGGATTTGATGCCCTGGACTGGGACTGGGCAGATGGAGACTTCCTTTGGCGTTCAGTGAGCGTTCTTTAGGGCATGACTAGACCGAGCCGATCGATTCGATTCCTTCATCTGGGCATTTTCATAGTGTGTACAATTTTCCACATTAGCACTTCTGTATGTTTTGACGGGCATTGCGTTTCCTTTGTTTTCTCTCCCATCAGCGAGTTCATTAGAGCGGATGGCGAGGGTCATTAGTTGCCGAGTAATCACTAGCATACTTTCAATCACGAGCGGAAGAGAAGCTCGATCCCCGATAACCAAAAGCTCCAGCATCGTACTCGTGATGCTCTCACAGTCAGACCGGCCGTCAGGATCGAAACGCGATCCTCTACGTGAGACTTTGATACAACCTTTGTGCCACGCCGGCAAAAGGGAGAGCCGACGGGAAGCACAGCCTCCCTCACACACCTGAAGTTACTCAAATCACGAGACCTGGGGGCGAGTTTTTATGGTACGCCAATATACTTGAATCATGATTTGAGGTTCGACCCAGCTGAGAACAAGCAAGCAAGCCTTTGACGTGCATTCTGTTGAGAAAATTTTGGCACTCCGCCCCTTTTTGCCACGTCCCTAGTAGGAAAACCGGAAGGCTCCCCTTTCTTGAAAGGTTGCCGCCAGATCAGCCTGCTGTGGTCTCGCTAATCTTGCGCTACTTAACGAGTGGATATGAGCGACAGGAGCGGAGTGCCAAGGCTGAAGTAATAGAAAACATGTTTTGACCTTTTCAGGAGCATCTTTCCTGTAGGCTGGAAGCGCTCTTGGCTCTGTCTAAAGACCCTTGGCTACTTGGCTTCGTTCTTGTGTTGAAGCTGTTGCAGTTTCTCGTTAGGGAAACTGGTGAGGTATTTTCTTATCGCCCCCCATGGTGGCATGTGTGATGAGATTAAGAGTTGCCAAGGGAGGCATTGCTGGTCTCGGCGGGGTGTTGGCCCAGTCGAGAACAAATATTGCTTCGATTCGGTGTTGCAAGTTTTTGATAGCTTCACCACAGCACTACGCGTATGCGGCCACTGAGACTTGGCCACAAATTCATAGAGTCATGTGCGAAGAGTGGGGGGGCTGCACGTTGCAATCTAGAAGGCAAATGCAAACCCCTTGGGTAGGCTCAGCCTCGTGTCGTCGTCAGAAATTGCCTTGGATCGCCTTAGACGTTCTCGAGTGCGCTGATCTTCAACGGGCGAAGTGCCGGAGGGGGTTGCAAACTCGCGGTCACGGAATAATAGTTGGGTGGAGTGCGGAGTTTAAGTTCGAGACGCTTGGTGGCTAGCCCACTTCAAGTTGAAAGCTTCTCGGGTTCTGTGGAGACAGGACAGGGAGAGTTCAGCGACTGAGATGGTGGAGAGAACGGGCATCTGAGGGGTATTGGCCATTGATACGTTGCGTCGACCGAACAGTTTTGGCCAAGCTTCTCGATGCAGCACGGTGCTGCAAGTGTTGCTTCATAAGGAATGTAACGGGGGCTGGAGGTTGGCTGGAGGTTGGGTATTGGCGGCGGCGAGCCCTCCTTTGCGGGCAAAGCATACAAGTAATCATCAATTGTGCATAAAGGAAACGAAGAGCGAAATATCCGGTCGCAGATCCGCAATGGGCACCCGCTGGCTCTAGTACTACGATCTTCGCGTACCCAAATCTTCGCACATCTGATATGTTGATGGGATGGAGAAGGACTGACGACAAGCTGTGGAGAAGGCGGACATGAGGCCTCTGGCTCGCGCGGCCTCGCTTTGCCTCTGGGCCGCAGAAGGACAGAGGGACCCCCCTGCCTCGCTCCTGCTCCTTTCTATTTCTGTATTTTTGGGCTGGCCCAATATGGTAAGCGCAGGCGGGAGAGCGTCAACAATCAACCTCCACCTCCTGGGAAGGCAGGAGGCACAAGGCACAAGAACTCGTGAAGTTTCAACGCGCAATTGTGAAGCAGCATCGAGATGTGAGCATCGCAACCGCCCGCGATCTTCATCAATGTTTGAAGACCCGCTCTTTGTGCCGGTGCCATAGGCGCTGCAGTGCGTGGAAAAAACCTAAAGTGTATGTGCTCGCTGCACAGCCTCACTCGTAGCGCGATTTCGACAGCCCTCCCTGGTCCGCTGCCAAGGCGGTCCTACCGCTTGACGGACTTGTAGCAGAGTACAGTATCTCCCTCAATGAACCCCATCTCCGCCTATCAACACCTCCTCGACCTCTGGCCTTCTCTCAATTCACACTCGCCATCGCCGTCGCCCTCGACCTCTGTCTCGACGTCGCGACGCTGTGCAGATGGAGTTCATATTTTGTTGAGCTCTGACGTCTGAAGCGAGCCTGCCTCTAACTCGAATCCTTCGAATCCCCACGTCGCGCGAACGACCAGCACAAGGTATCTCAGCCGCTGTTAGACGACCTAGTTGGAGGTGAGACTCTGGAGAACCTATACTCTCATCCATATTCCATTTTCCAGTCCCTTGCCAGAGCAACCGCCGGCCTCAAGCACCAGGTCGTAGAGGCTGCGAGCAATCAACCAACAGTTCCCGAATATGCCGCAGTCCGCCTCCTTGGCTTGAGACGTTGCAATTGCCTGATGCGTTGGTTTAAACATTGAGAGAGCTTGGCTTATATATTCTGTTGGCAGCCTAGGCATCTCCTCCTCTTCTCCAAGACGACACAGCCCACCTCCGATGCAGACAAGATTGGTGTTTAGCTTCTACCAAATATACGCCAAGCCTCTGCGCCTCGGGCGGAGCGCTTACGACTTGACAAGAATTCCAAGCTCAATAGTCTTCGTGCAATCTCTATCATGACAGATCCAGGCGGAACTTCGCCGTCACCAAGTCCTGGCGGGAGGCGGCAAAGGGCGTAAGCCTCCTACATAGATAGAGACGTACCTTTGTCCATCACTGACATACAATGACTAGACCTACAATCACAATAGACACATCCGCTGTCAGTCCCAACAGCCCACCTCAAGAAATGGACAGCGATGCTGTTGCTCTTCGAGCCATACCTAACACGTCCTCTACGTTACAGGGTGAGCCTTCTAGCCATATATCAAGAGACGACACCGGAGCCTCAAGTGGAAACCGATCACATCATTCGAATCACCAAAGCCAAGCAAGCCGAGTATCGATACCTGAATTACGAGCCTCGTCGTCGTTCGATAGTAGGGACAGGGATAGCAGGCCAACATCACCGCACAATGTCTCGTCGCCGACAGCACGATGGGGGGACAAGTCGACGGCATTTCTTGCTGTGCCAGTTTCGAGATCAAGACAGAACTCCATTGAGTCAGAGACTGGGAGCCACGCGAAAACGGATTACAGTGGCGAGACATTCGCCAACAGCTCCCAGGGGGATAGAGACCGAACTTTTGGGAAAGCTCCAGGAAACGATGATATCATGAACGACGCCGAAGCCTTAACACCTGATCCTGGGACAGAGGAAGACTTTGAGGTCGTGGACAACAGTTTTGCCTTCTCGCAAGGCCAACTAAACAAACTCATTAATCCTAAAAATCTCTCCGCGTTTTATGCACTAGGCGGCCTGGGTGGCTTGGAAAAGGGGTTACGGACGGACAGAAAAGCCGGACTGAGTGTTGATGAGAGTGACTTGGACGGGACCGTCAGCTTTGAAGAAGCAAAAGCCGCTGCTCGCAAGCCTACTTCCCCACCGGCTTACGACTCGAAGCCTCCTCTGGCACGTGTTGATTCCAAGGAATCCAGCGTGTCAGTAAGACGGCCGTCGCCGGACGATACATTTTATGACAGAAAAAGGGTGTTCAAGGACAATCGATTACCTGTGAAGAAAGGGAAGAATTTGTTACAACTAATGTGGATCACCTACAACGATAAAGTCCTGATTCTTCTGTCTATTGCTGCGGCTATCTCGCTAGGCGTAGGCCTCTATCAGACCTTTGGAACAAAGCACGACGCCGAGCATCCCCCTATCGAATGGGTTGAAGGAGTTGCGATTATTGTTGCGATTGTAATCGTCGTGGTGGTCGGATCCTTGAACGACTGGCAGAAGGAGCAACAATTCGTCAAGCTGAATAAAAAGAAGCAGGATCGGAATGTCAATGTTATTCGATCGGGGAAAACTCGAGAAATCTCTGTATTCGATGTTTTGGTTGGAGATGTGATGCACCTGGAGCCTGGAGACATGATTCCTGTCGACGGAATCTTCATCGAAGGCCACAATGTCAAATGCGACGAGTCCCAAACCACTGGAGAATCCGACTTGCTTAAGAAGCATCCTGCAGACGAGGTCTACGCCGCAATTGAAAACCATGACAGCTTGAGGAAATTGGATCCGTTCATTCTTTCTGGTGCACAAGTCACGGATGGCGTGGGCACTTTCCTGGTCACATCTACTGGTGTTAACTCAAGTTACGGCAAGACTCTGATGTCTTTGCGGGAGGATCCCGAAGTTACGCCTCTACAATCGAAATTGAACACCTTGGCAGAGTACATTGCTAAACTTGGTGGAGCGGCTGGTCTTCTCTTGTTTGTCGTTCTGTTCATCGAATTTCTGGTTCGCCTGCCACACAATTCTGGTACCCCGACGGAGAAAGGCCAGCAATTCCTCCAAATATTCATTGTCACAGTTACCATTATTGTTGTCGCTGTTCCTGAAGGTTTACCTCTGGCGGTTACATTGGCCTTGGCCTTCGCGACAACGAGGATGTTGAAAGACAACAATCTAGTGCGGCATCTTAAGGCATGTGAGGTTATGGGAAACGCAACGACAATTTGCTCTGACAAGACTGGAACCTTGACTGAGAACAAGATGACCGTGGTCGCTGGCACACTAGGAACGAGCTCTCGGTTTGGCGGCACTGTTAGCACTTCAGAAGCCTCTAACGGTAACACCAAAGGGAAACAGACTCAACTAGAAGCGCCTGTCGAGAATCTATCTCCACAAGAAGTTATTACGTCGTTGAGTCAAGGTGTCAGAACTCTGTTGAAAGACTCGATTGCCGTTAACTCTACTGCATTTGAGGGGGATGTTGAAGGTGTAAAGACTTTCATCGGTTCGAAGACTGAGACAGCCCTGCTCCAATTCGCAAAGGAATTTCTTGGCATGGACTCCGTTGACCAGGAACGCTCCAACGCCAACGTCGTGCAATTGATTCCTTTCGACTCGAGTCGGAAGTGCATGGGTGTTGTCATGCAGCTGGACAAGGGACACTACAGGCTCTACGTCAAGGGAGCATCGGAAATACTTCTTGAGAAATGCACGGCTCTCATTCACGATCCTACGAAGGAGCCTACCGCTTCGCAGATGTCAGAAGACAATCGCCAAACGCTTACTAACCTGATTGATAACTATGCTTCGCGGTCGCTTCGAACAATTGCCATGGTTTACCGGGACTTCGACAAGTGGCCTCCAAGAGGAGCTCGAACTGTGGATGGCGAAGGTTCTGAGGCTGTTTTCGAAGATATCTTCACAGAAATGGTTCTTCTCAGCATTGTCGGCATCCAGGATCCTTTGCGACAGGGTGTGGCAGAAGCAGTGGCAACGTGCCAGAGAGCTGGTGTCGTCGTTCGTATGGTTACAGGTGACAACATGGTTACTGCTAGAGCAATTGCAACAGAATGCGGCATTTTCACCCAGGGCGGCCTCATTATGGAAGGGCCTGCTTTCCGAAAGCTGAGCAAAACTGAGATGGACCAAATGATTCCTCGTCTTCAGGTTTTGGCAAGATCGAGTCCCAAAGACAAGCAAATCCTCGTCAGACGGCTCAAAGAGCTCGGCGAGACAGTTGCCGTCACAGGTGATGGTACCAACGATGCACCCGCTCTCAAGACCGCTGATGTTGGTTTCTCGATGGGCATTTCTGGTACTGAGGTCGCTAAGGAAGCTTCTGCTATCATTCTGATGGATGACAACTTCAAGTCCATTGTCAAAGCTATGATGTGGGGACGAGCTGTAAATGACGCCGTCAAGAAATTCTTGCAGTTCCAAGTCACGGTCAATATCACTGCCGTGCTGTTGACTTTCATAACTGCTGTATCCAGCGCCGACGAAGAATCGGTCTTGACAGCAGTGCAACTGCTCTGGGTCAATCTCATTATGGACACTATGGCGGCCTTGGCTTTGGCAACAGACCCGCCCACTGAAAGCATCCTGGACCGAAAACCAGACCCCAAATCAGCACCATTGATATCAATCACGATGTGGAAAATGATTATTGGAGAGGCATTGTATCAACTCGCCATCACACTCTTGCTCTACTATGGATCGGAATCTATCCTCTCCTACGGATCGCCAGAAGAACAAGAGCGAATTCCCACCCTTGTCTTCAATACTTTCGTGTGGATGCAAATCTTTAATCAATGGAAGTAAGTAAACCCATTCGGTCTTTGGCATCAGAATTCATGCTAACAAACTTTTAGCAATCGTCGACTTGACAATAAGTTCAATATCTTCGAAGGTGTTTCTCGGAATTGGTTCTTCATCGGCATTAATTGTGTCATGGTTGGGGGTCAAGTCATGATAATCTTCGTTGGAGGCAAAGCTTTCAATGTTGTGCATCTGAATCGTGCTCAATGGCTTTACTCGGTTATTCTTGGGGCCTTGTCGATCCCAATCGGAGCTGCCATTCGTCTGGTTCCAGATGAGCTCATCGTCAGATTTATACCCACTTACCTGAAACGTCGACCGAAGGGCCCCGAGGTCACTATCTCAGACGAAGAAGAGCATTTCCGGTTCCCGAGACCATTGGCTGATGTCAAAGAAGAACTCAGCTTCCTCAAGCGTGTCAAGGGTGGCCGTCTAAACAATCTCAAGTTTGCAATGCAGGATGCTCGCGACCAATTCCTCCCACGATCTAGAAGTGGTTCTCGTTCAAGGAGCAATTCCGTTCCGCAGACACCAAATGGAGAGCCCCATCGTGAGGACAGCTTCGGATCTCAAGGAACACGTGTAACCCCTTCATCTCGCAAACGCGGCAGAAGCAATCGGTCTCGGTCGAATTCAGCATTAGGAGCTACAACTGTCATGGCTGGTATCATTGCCGGCAGTGTGGCTGGCTGGTCACCAATTGAACGAAACTACAACAGTGAGAATGAATCCACGAGATTCCAACGATGGAACGCGCGCACCGAGCTGGAATCACGAGATGGCGTCGAAATTCATCCTGCTACGAGGCCCGATGATCCCATAATCACAGAACGCCCACATAATCTTGACGGTCCCCCAAGTCAAATCCCAGAGGTCACTCCAGATCCTGTCGCACAAGCACCTCGGTCACCACCTCGAGCGGTCACTCGGGCGTGATTCAAGATGCTGCAACCTCTTTTCCTTCACCTACAACCTTCTACCTACAAGTCCTAGATCGCACATCCGAATTATCGAATTGTACCACTATACCCTTTCCTAAGTCCGCTCTGTACATACCATCCTCCTTTCCTACGATTCCGGCGCAACTGGGGTTTCGATGAGCATCACCGCGCGAAGCATGTTGCCTGGCGTTATTGGTTGCGTTTACACAAACTGTATATCTGTAGTCCTCTTTGTCAATAATGCGCTGCATGGAGGGTTCTGCACAAAAAACGCTAATAGACTTGAAGATCCTTGAACACAAGGACTGGGTCTATAACAGTCTTTACTTAGAACGGGGAGATATAGAATGGGACGTCTTGGTGGTCTCATGGAGAATCCACTTCCAAGGGCAAAAATGCTATTGAGTTGGGCAACCGGCTGATGGTCGTCTTAAATCAGAAAAGTAAATGAAAGAAACAAAAATTGATCCTCATATATTGATGATATACATCGTGATATTTGTGATTTTGTTTGAGTGTAAGATATATTGTCCTTATCTAGCATTTCTGTTTGAGGTTATCAGAATCGCTCTACAGGATACCTTATCCACAAGCTTTGATGCCTTCAACTGTCACGTAGCTTCCTCATCTAAGTGATTCGACCGCCTATCATTCGATGAGTATGAGTTGGGGCATGTTAGTCATATCATCAGGCTGGGAGCCTTATGGTGTTTAACAACTTCTATCCTTCATACTTTCATAAAAAGTTCCATGAGGCTAAACCTGCTTAGATCACTTTAAGATATTGAGGGGAAAGTTGAAATGAGAAGCGGATCAAGCACAAAGCGAGCAATTAAATGATGCTAAAAGGCTAATTTTGTTATAATACATGTCTTGCGCTGCATGTTGATGTGTGCGGTACCAGCTAGGGAATTGCTTGTCAATGAGTATTTGAGCGGGAGAGAATTGGGGCCGGTGTCAGTCTAAGTAGATGTTGAGCTGTTTAGCGATAGAAAATACAACAATATGATGCCTTCATTCCTCAAGTTTGTAACATTATTGAATGAAAGGTTAGACTATCGATGTTTATGTTTTGCGGGATTTTCGGTCAAGTAGTACTTCAAGATGCCGCTTGCACCTTGAACAACTTCGTAAATGCTCTTAATACATTTCTTATTGCTATTATTGACCAATTAAGTACACAGCCTCTCCAATTCAATAATAATTCGATAGCTCGGTGATAATTGGTACGAGCTGGGTTTGGTGGGTCTAAGCCTCGACATCGCCCTGCTAGGGAGGCTCAGCAGTCTCAGAGCCTCGTGAGGATCAGGACAACTTTCGCAATTTCCTCAAATACACAACAGACAACAGAAATTTCCTCTGTGAAGCAAGTGCAGCTTACTCAAGAAATTCTCTTCGGATATATTTTATTCAAACACCCTCATTATGGGGAGTCATTCGTCAAAGACTGATCGCCAGTCCGAGGACTCCGGTGTATCAGGCTCTCGCAAGCAGTCGAAATCGAGTTCTGACAAAGGAAAGGCCCGAGAAGTAGATACGGATGTAATCGTCGAAGAGGCGAACCTCAACGCCAACAATCGCGAACCGCTTGATAAGAGGGATCCTTGGGGCCACATGGCGAGGGTTGTGCATAGCAGACATTCGAGTAATGTTTAATGAAGCAGAGAGGATTTTCGTACGTTCATTTTTGGCCAGGCTTCTGTGTCAGTCGACTAATATTCTACATTAGTCACTAGCAGCGAGCTTCTTATTTTAGGATGCAGGATGGCTATTAGACAGATTAAGGGCAAGGCATGGAGAGGGAACTCGGGATGGCTTGGCGTTTTTTCGGGAGCACATGTTTGACTTATCGGGACCACATGTTTGACTTATTTTGGCACCATAAAATGCAATGATAAGAAGCTTTTGAACTGCAAGCCTATCTTTCTCTCCCACCTCGTTGCAAAAAGCAATGCAATGCCTCTCCTCATCCGCCAACCAAAGTCTCCACTCCGAAGAGAATTGTCAGAAATAAAATAGCCACGACTAAATTTGTAATGAGAATAGTGCAAGCAAATAGTGAAGAGGCCTGCGTAAGTTAAAGTGCAGACTCTCGTGCTGAAAGCAAATTACGATCAGATGGGGAAAGCAGAATGAAAGCCAGGCCAAATCGCTTGCCTGTATGAAGACGAAGACATCTTCGAAAGACATGAAATCGCAGACCAGTGAAGCCAAAAAACTTCAAAACGTAAATCTAGGGAAAACTAAGCAACAAGGGAAGAGGACATAGATCTCAAGAAGGAGGAAAGGAAGAGACCCCCACTCTGCATCAAAGAGGAGGTCGGCGGATCGGCTGCGCTAAAACGCTCGCTAGAGGCCAATTGACGAGCACAACTTCAACCTCACCTCACCGCAAACACATCCTCATCCCTTCAACTCCCACAACAACTCCACTCCGTCGAGGTACGCTATCACGATGCCCCTCCCGCGACCGGTCGCTTTCACGCGCGTCGCGAACTCGATCTCACAATCATCCCCGCTCGCCATCTCGCAACGGACAGCAGTTAAGGCGTTCTCGCAGTCGACAGCATGGAAGGCGGCGGAGCATGCACATGAGGATCATTATGACCCGCCTAGTGGGTGGCTGTTTGGCGTGAAGCCCGGTGAGAAGGCGGAGAAAGAGGGCTGGGAGACGGTCTGGGTATGGGGTTTCTTCGGGAGTCTTGGATTAGGGGTTGTGGCCTATGCTTTTAAGCCGGATACGTCGTGAGTTTGCCTTTCTACACTTCAGCCAGGCTGTTGGGAATGTGGAGGGTAGTTGGGGCTTGTGCGGAAGTGATCGGATGCGGCATTTGGAGTTGAATTGGAAGGCGATGTTATAGAGACAGGAGCTGACTCATGATATGCAGGATACAAACTTGGGCACTCGAAGAAGCTCGGAGGCGGTTAGAGGTCGAGGGCATTCTGAAAGAACCGGAGAGTAAATCATAGTCGTTGAGAGGAGATAGAATGGCACCGGGTGATGGTTGTACATATACATTTGGGTTTCTCGTTTGAGGGGGCAATGCTTCGATGGACCTGATGGAAGCCCGAAATCAAGGGCCTGATAGAGAAGATCTCTACTTTCTAGTCGTTCAATGGATTGCTGCATACGCGTCAATATTGGACTCTCCGCTGTGACCATCGGGTACTCGAGATCAAGATCCACCATCCCACCTCGGTCGATGAGCAATTCAGCGTTGATATTGAGGAACTGCGCTTTGCCCAAATGTCCTTTCTAACTGCTGCTCGAGCTCATTGCTTTGAGAATACATTGTGGCCACGATAGGAGTATCCGAATGATTTGCAACGCCAGGCTCATTAGCTATAAACTGAACCACGACTAAGTCCACCCATAATTTTTTTTTATCTATCCTTTTGATGATAGTACATCATTGTACCCTATTGAGGTACAACGTAGCTCCACTCATGCTCCTCATCACCATACTGCCTCGCCTCAATCCAATCTTTCATTCTTTGAGCAATATCCCCCGCTTCCTGGTCCGGTCTCAAACCACACTCTACCAGTTTACCCTTCCAGCTAATATTCCGTACTGGACTCACGACTGCAGCAGTTCCAGCACCAAAAGCTTCAAGCAACCTCCCTTCTTGGGCTGCATCAGCTAACTCTTGCATAGTGCACTTTCGCTCTGAGATAATCCACCCTTCCGGTGCCAGCTTCTCACGTGCAAGAGATAGTACGGAGTCTCTCGTGACTCCTTCGAGAATCGTGCCGTCGAGAGGTGCAGTGATGAGCTCATTCTGTCCAGTCTCCTTGTTCTTGATAGCTACGAACATGTTCATAGTTCCGACTTCGGTTATAAACTCCTCATCACCAAATAGCCACAAGTTTTGGTGGAACCCTCTCTTTGCTGCCTCCAATTGTGGTAGAATGCATGGAGCATAGTTTGCACCAAGCTTCTTGTCGCCCACTCCCCCGGGCCAGGCTCGAACGGCATAGTCTGTAGCTTCCAGTGACACCGCCTTGAAGCCTGTAGGATAGTATGGACCCACTGGCGAAGCAATAACATACAGCAATGCAGATCCTGGAGGGCCTACACCCAATGTTCGTTGCGTACCGATCATTGTCGGTCTGAGATATAATGAATATCCTCTTGTAGAAGGAATGAATCGTTGGTCCATGGCAACAAACTTGGCGATCAATTGGATCAGAGCGGCTCCGTCAAATGTAGGCAACGCAATGCGTGCAGATGATTTGTTCATTCTCTCCATATTCCTCGTGGGTCGAAATAGTCGGATTTGTCCTTTGCTATCTTTGTACGCCTTCATGCCCTCGAAGCATTCGAATGCGTAGTGGAAGACGCAACTTGCCGGGTCGAGAGAGAGGTTTTGGTAGGGAGTAATTCGTGCGGGAAGCCATCCGTCGGAGGCGGTCCATTCGAGGCTTAGCATATGGTCTGATGGGGGTTAGCAACGTCAAGATGGGTCTGAAAATTCGGGGGGCGACCTGTGAAAGTTCTGCCAAAGACCAATTCATTTGGCGGAACAAGTTCTTTTGGTGTAGTAGTCTTTGTGATAGACAGCTTGCTCGGGTCTATGTCCTGGAGTTTCACTGTAGACGCAGCTTTGGCCTGAATACTGTAGGATCTCGAGCTCTCCCATGCTGCAAGTATCAGCCTCGAAAGCGATTGCTTGCAAAGCACGCTTCGGGGGCGCAATTGGCGAAGCATTCTGGAAATGAAATGCCCAGAGGAGCGAGTCGGCCTTTGCGATCAGGTTCACGTTTTCATTAACGTTCCTGCACCTGTTGTGGAAGAGTGGATGGTGAATTGAGTCAGGACGAGATTATTTACTTTGGGAGCTCCTGAATCGGAGCTTGTCAATGCGCCCTGGTGGGTCAACTTTCAGGCGAGCAGCCTTGTGTAGACAGGCCACTCACATCAGACGAGGCTTGAATGCTGTCGCCAACTTATTTTGGCAACATCTCACGAACTTCAAGGCAATTCCCTTTTTCTGCCACCACCATCTCTGGCCAGCTCGCAGACTTACTTTTGCTTGGGGGCATCCCATAACTCGATTGGCTCTTCAATGATCTGTATTCTTGGGGTCATTCTGGCATGAGAGGACAATTAGGCCCCAGCCGATTCTACTCATCCTAGGGAGATAGCGGCAAGCTGAGTTGCGAACATGTTTAGTAAGCTCTCTCCTACTTTGGATGTTATGTTCTTTGGGTGGAGTCATTGGAACTCTTCACTCTCTGCATCGACCTGGGACAATATCTGGAATGAGGAGTTGTCAACTGGATTCATTGTCTGCCTGATTTCCTACGGTTGCTCCGATTGATAAGAAAGCGAAGACTGACACCTCCTAGGCTCTGCGCTGAAATCGTTCTCTTCGAATATCAACTCGAACTACACAATCAGTGCTTCTCCATCTTCGAGTTCAGGTCCTTGGAAAATATACGATGCGAAAAAGAAATCTACTGGGAAGGCGGCCTCTGTATTTGTGTTTGATAAGAAGTCTCTAGATTCGCATGGCGCTTCTCTGGGGAGATCAAGTGCATCATCTCTGAAGAGAGCTACGGAAGAAGTAGTGGAGAGACTGAAGAAGGAAGCCTCGTCTTTGGTAAGGACACTGCCTTTACATTATTGGTATATGCCAAGTCTATTTTGGGAGCATCTTTGTTGTCTCAAAGTGGCCCCATGGGTTCGAGCACTGCTGGAGAAATTTATAGGGCCACGTTTGATCTTATGTCTCCAGGGATATCGAAATCTTGATTGGAAGGGAAATCTGATGCTAACCTAATGCATTTCTGTAGGCTAGATTAAGACACCCAAATATCCTCGAGCTTGTCGAACCTGTAGAAGACACACGAAATGGTGGGCTGCAGTTTGCAACAGAGTTAGTTACCGCCTCGCTGTCCGGCTTATTACAAGAGAAAGACGAACAAGAAAGAGCCAGCGGAGTCGGTGGGAGATCTAGTCGATATGTAACGGAAGACTCGGAAGGGGGGAGAAAGAGGCGAGAGTTGGAAATCGATGAACTAGAAATACAGAAGGGTCTCGAGCAAGTCAGCAAAGCTTTGGAGTTCTTGCATGATAATGCTGGCCTTGTTCACGGCAACTTGACTCCAGATGCCGTTTTCGTAAACGCCAAAGCAAGTGACCAATTTATCTTCCATCGCGTACCCTTAAATCCTCCATTTGCTTTGGAGCGAGTTCAGCTAACACTGCCATAGTCAGATTGGAAGATCAGTGGCCTAAGTTTCGCAAGTCCACCCGATAACTCGACGAAGCCAACTTCGGTGACGCCTATCAGTCTTTCAGAGGTGCTCAATATAGATCCGTACGTGTATCGCAAAGCTCATCTGTCTTGAGTTTTTTGATTTTTTAACGTATTAAGCTGACGGAGATATTTAGTCGATTGCCAAAATCTGTACAGATGAACTTGGACTACAGCTCACCGGACTTTATCTTGGACTCGAACCTGAACGTAGCTGCAGATATGTTCTCGCTTGGCCTTCTGATAATCGCTTTGTACAATTCTCCACATACCTCTCCTCTCGAGACTAACTCTAGCATAACGACGTATAGAAGACTATTTTCGTCGTCGTCGACTGTGCCATCAGCTAGTAATGGGTTCCTCTCTTCCCGGCCACTTCCAAAGGACCTTACTGCGTCAGTATTGCCTCGACTAATAGCCAGACGGCCAGCGCAGCGTATGACTGCGAAGGAATTCCAACAAAGCGCTTACTTTGATAATATCCTGATCTCAACCATCCGGTTCCTTGACGCTCTTCCAGCCAAGACCCCAAATGAGAAATCACAATTCATGCGTGGACTTTCTCGAGTGCTTCCTTCGTTTCCGAAGTCTGTCCTTGACAAGAAAGTTCTCCCAGCACTGCTAGAAGAAATGAAAGATCGAGAACTTCTCTCTCTGATATTACAGAACGTCTTCCAGATAATCGAACTATTACCTTCTGGGCGGCGGCCGTTCACGGAAAAGATCATGCCACGCTTGAAGGAGATTTTTCTGCCTCCTGTCAACTCCAAAGCAGAGGCGAAAGGCCCCGGGGATAGAGATCCAGCTAAAGAGGCTGGCCTTATGGTTCTGCTAGAACATGTCAGCGCCATTACCACCAACTGCTCTGGAAAAGACTTCAAAGATGGTAAGTCAGACCACTCTCGAATAACTTCTTAGCTAATTTCGCCAGACGTCCTTCCCATAATACATTTGGCAATCGAGTCTCCAACACATAGTATTGTAGATGCTTCGCTACGAAGTCTACCTACTATCCTACCTGTTCTAGACTTCTCGACAATAAAAAATGAGCTCTTCCCAGTCATCGCAGCTGTTTTTACGAGGACAAGCAGTCTCGGGATCAAGGTTCGTGGCCTCGAAGCATTTGTAATACTTTGCGGAGGCTCCAATGATGCAGCTACGAGCAATGACGGTCTTGATGGCATTATGACGAACACTAAAAAGACAAGCTCTTCCACCGCTCTTGACAAATATACGATGCAAGAGAAAATCGTGCCCCTGATAAGAGCTATAAAAACAAAGGAGCCGGCAGTAGCAATGGCTGCACTCAATGTCCTACGTCAAGTTGGGACAATTGCAGATGCTGACTTTGTCGCGATGGATATCCTACCCGTTCTATGGAGTATGAGTTTGGGGCCACTGCTCGATTTGAAACAGTTCCAAGCTTTCATGGATCTAATAAAGAGTTTATCTTCTAGAGTTGAGGCAGAGCAAACGAAGAAGCTGCAAGAACTATCTGGCACCAACGGATCGAAAAAGGAGAACGACGATTTTATGTCATTTGGCGCGATGAACGCATTTTCAACGAATGGAGGATCAAATGACGCTGAGATCGACTTTGAGAGGCTTGTGAAGGGTACAGCAGGGACTAGCGGGTCAACTAATCCTTTGGATGGGGGGTGGGATAGCATGCCTGCAAATGCCACTACACATCAACGAAAAGTTTCCAACCAAACGAAGCCAGCGTCATTTGCTTGGTCAACTCCCAGCCCAACGGCGCCTTCGGTGCCAGGGAATTCTATTGGGGCTCTTAGACCTCAAGGCCCTGCAGCTAGAACCATCACACCAGACCTATCACGATTTGATGCCCTATCGCCATCGGCCACGCAATATTCTCAACCTCTTCAACCTCAACCTCAACAGAGCTTTAATGCTCCCTTACAACCTAACTACAATCAAACTCCCCTCCAGCCACAGCCAATTTCGGGGTTCCAAAATTCCCCAGCTTCAACGTCATTGAATTGGAGTACGCCGGCTTCGAATCCATGGTCCAGTAATGGCAGCATACCCGTGACAAACAGTGGCTTGTCTTCAATCGGAAACTTGGGAAATTCGATGTCCAACTTGTCGATGAACCAAAGATCTGCGATGACTACTCCAAATGCATTCTCGCTACCTCCGGCTCCGGGTCAGCGACCAATGATGAGCTCTCCCAATTCCTTCTCACTGCCCCCACCTCCAGGAGCACATGCTTTTACGCCGCCGTCGTATCAAACGCCTCCGCAGTCCAGCATGCCATCGGCGTTTGGAAATCCTACTCAATCCAAGCCTCCAGCACCAAAATCGGGCTTAGATGCGTATCAGAGCTTGTTGTAGCAGTCTTATATGGCTTTTGATGTATATAGATTGGGGTCGAAACCCTCAGAACCTTAGGCATGGTGTGCGAAAATGAGGTTTGAATGCAATCATCAACGACTTCTGTTGATTTTATGGACTGTGATAATGCCATAACGAGAATAAGCCGTGAATCCCATTTCTTCTCTATTATTCACCCCTTTTATCAAGAACAGAAAGCTTTTCGCCAAAACCCACCACACTATTGACGTTGCATGCTCATATTTCTGCTACAACTTGAACAGGCTCAGCGGAAACTCAGAAGGCTCATAGAAAGCATCCATCTAGCAATGGAAGAGTGGTTTGGAAGAAGATGTACTTTTCGAGGGCTCTTGTAGAAGGAAGCGCCACAGTAGAAGACTGCATCGTTGAGTAGAAGTCGAAAGTCTTTGTTGAGTTTGGCGAATCAGCTTCGATGAAGAATGCGGCTCTCGACAATCGGCGCTAGGAAATTGTGGCACTCGGCTAGTCCTTAACAGGCTTAGGTTTTATTATTGTTCGAAGCACCCTTGTCGCGTATTTGAAGCGCGACACAAAAAGTATCCTCGCTCGATCTTTTTCTTCTTTCAAAACGACACCATCACCATCTGTCTTCAAACAGATCAATCTGCACCTGCAGATACTCATCATCGCCGACCTCTCGAGCTTGCGCCTGTAAACATCTTCTTCTTGAAGAAACCAACCCTACAAACCTCTGACGTGCTCCGCGCAGTCCGTCAATATGCCTCCCAAGAAGGTTGCTGGAGCTGGAGCAGCTCCTGCCTCGAGTCGAGCTTCGACTCGAGTTCGCAAGCCAACTACTCCACCTGCTACCACACAACCTACCGCAACCAAGCCAAGAGCCAACAAGCGCGATGCGGAAGAGCTCGATGACGAGCCAAAGAAGAAGTCTAAGGTCATCACCGCGCAGTCAGCTCCCAAGAAGCAAACCAAAACCACGGCCACAAAAGTCGCTGCAAAGACCACCAAGGCTTCCACCGCCTTAGTCGAATCTACAGGCGCGAAGAGAAAGGCGTCTGATGATGAAAATATCGAGGCACCACAATTAAAGAAGTCCAAGACGGCTTCGACCACCGCCAGACCCATCGGGAAAACCACTACAACCAAGAGTGCTCCAAGAAAGACTGCCGCTCTCGAAATACCTGCGCCTCCCAAGCCAGTTGACAAGTCTACTGTCGTAAGTCAATATTGGCTCAGCGTCATTCACTTCCCATCCTCGAATCTGCGAATTGCTCTTGCTAATATGCTCATCAGGTTCACTCCACGACTAAGGCCGCCCCCAAAAAAGCCGCTGCTTTCAAGAAGGGAGCAGCTCCAGTCGAGAAGAAAGCTGTTGCTGCAACAAAGAAAATAGCTCCAGCCGTGAGTCTTCTTTCCAATCTACTTTGCCCAATTACTGACATTTCTCACAGAAAGTGTCGAAACCCAAACCCGCTCCGAAGGCCAAGACTCCAAAGCCACCCAAACCTGTCAAAGAACTACCCACCATCAACAATGCCCCTACCCAGCGCCTTGACGTCCTCGTTTTTGGAGAAGGCAGTGGAGGTGAGCTTGGACTTGGTGCGAAGAATTGCGGAGCCAGAAAAGTTGTTGATGTTTCTCGGCCCCGCTTAAACCAGCTCCTTTCCGCAAAGGATGTTGGGGTTGTTCAAATTGCTGTTGGAGGTATGCATTGCGCTGCTCTAACACACGATAACAAGATCTTGACCTGGGGTGTCAATGATCAAGGTGCTCTTGGTCGTCTCACTGGAGATGGTCCAATGAAAGATATGAAGGCCGACGATGCATCTGATTCTGATTCTGATGATGATGACGAAGATTCTGGTCTGAACCCAGATGAGGCCACTCCTCGCGAGGTCGAACAAAAACATTTCCCAGCAGGCACAAAGTTTGTTTCCCTTTACGCTGGTGACAGCACTACATTCGCACTCACCAACACCGGCTTGGTTTATGGTTGGGGCACGTTCCGAGTAAGTCTTCTACCTCAAACGATTGCAGATAGATTTCTCTGACAACACATAGGGGAATGATGGTATTGTTGGCTTCCGGCCAGAAGCAAAGAAAGGAGACAACCAGGCGACACCAATCCTCATTCCTGAGTTGAAGAATATCATTGATATTGCCACTGGCACAAATCACGTGCTTGCTCTCGATGCGAAGGGCAAACTCTATGTTTGGGGCACTGGCGAGCAAAATCAACTCGGTCGTCGTGTCATTGAACGCACGTCAAAATTGGCTCTCAGGCCTGCTGAAATCGGTTTGAGAGGTAAGAAGATTGTCAGAATCGGATCTGGAGATTATCACAGCTTCGCTGTCGATGACAAGGATAACTTATATGCCTGGGGTCTCAATTCATTTGGTCAGACAGGCATTCCAAAAATCGGAAAGGATGAGGATATCGTTGGCACTCCTACATTGGTCAAGAACTTGAAGGGATTCAAGTTGAAGCAAGTTACCGGTGGTTCACATCATACAATCGCCTGCACCGTGGATGGTCAGGTCCTTAAATGGGGTCGAGTCGAGAGCCATGAAGCTGGCTTTAATTGTTCTGACCTACCGGACGACGAAGTTTACAAGGAGAACGGAAAGCCGAGATATTTGAAGAAGCCCAAGGCAGTTCCGGGTCTTCAAGGTGCGGTTGTCGCGACTGCAAATGACACATGCATTGTTGTTACCCCAGATGGTACTGCCTACAGCTGGGGCTTTTCAGAAGGATATCAGACAGGGCTGGGCGTAGCTGGCGAGATTGAACTAGCCACTCAAATTGATAATACGGCAGTGAGGGGAGAAAACCTCCTCTGGTGTGGCGTCGGAGGGCAATTTGGAGTACTGGGTGGTGTTCCCAAGGAAGAAGCAAAACATGCTTAATCGTAATACGACAGCACGACGCAGATAACTAAATGTAAGATTAGATGACTTAGATCAGCCTTCAAAGCCCACGTACGTGTATCGCGATCAGAGGCAACAACACAGGAGAAGATTGCACTTGTAATTTAGAATAAGATACGCTTCTTACAGCTGGCAACACATATTGGGAATATGGATATCCGCAAGATGATCGTGGATCCAATAACAAGAGGAAACCGAAAACTCAGGATAGCAGACGACGAATTTCTGGTTTTCTCACGGCAGCGCAAGATCAACGGACTCACAGCGTAATCCAACGAGGATCCTGTGATTTTAACAACGGATAATAATTAACAACAAGACAGTAAGAGATAAAAATTGGCGTTTGAAGAAGAGACTCAAAATTAAGGGAAATTAAAGGATATGCTACCTGTTGGTCCGGATAAGCGTGGAATATATCGCAAGCATTTAGCTTCATGGAATCCATGAAACCACACCAAACCCAGAACAGCGCATCCCTCGCGTTTTCATCCTTCTGTTTGAGGAGAAATTTTGGAAGTTTCGGCCTCCATATTTCCAAACCTGGTGATGGGCTGAATCGTTGCATATTACTTAGTAAAGTAAAACGAAAGGGAAGCCTTCCTGGAGAACACGACACAGATGGTCAAGACAGTTGAGGAATATTCACTAATCGAAGCATCCACGGCATCTGGATTTAGAATCCTTAATGTACCAAGAATTGAAGAATTTTTAGAAAAGCTAGAATTAATTGTTCGAAAACTCACAGTATATTTAAAGCAAACAATTTTAATGTTTAAGTTTCGGGACAACCAGGTACGGGAGAAAGCTATGAGAATGTTCTAACGGCAGTTACCCAGGGAGTGCCCGATGTGTTTGCAGAAGCCCAGAATTCCTGCAGAGTCCATGATGCTGAACTTCCGTCAAACTTCCTTACGGTTGTGTAATGGGTGGGTGGTATGCCACGAGCGTACTGTTGGGTAGTCCTACTTATGTTAAGTGTAGAAAGAAATGTTTTGAAGTATTAATGGACCTCGCATATTTGCTGGCAGATCATTCAATTTGACGACCTGTCAATAGCAAGGCTAAAATCCCAAACTGGATGGAGTGGAAGCCTTCATTGAAGTGATCACTTCCAGGATATGTCAAGTCGGATCACGGATGAAGGAGACATTTGACGCTGGCACGACGCAAGTTATGGACACAGAAATATTAGAGATACTAGATCAAGTCTCTAGAGAGACAATATGATGCTCATGCTTTAGCTATTATGGATGCCACATAACGCCATCGCTATGCATCGCTCCATACGCCATAAGAACACCGACGCTTTGTACCAAGCCCACCAATGCAAAGTTAGAAATAAGACTCAAAGAAGGCATTTCTGCTTCGGTCTTGCTGGTTCAATTACGAGACGTAATTGGCAGGAGGCATACCATCCGAAAGAAGTCGAATCGTGGCGAGATTGCTGGATCATAAAGAGGTCGCATAAGGAATGTTCTGGTGGGACTGAATTAAAGAATATTAAAAACGTCATTTGTTTTGGATTTAAAAATAAAGGATTTAAAATGAGTGTACGAAAGTCGATGGATTTCCGGGATGTTACTTCTTGACTGTGGTGGAACAATTGTGCTGTAGTTCGGACGTATTCGAGGACATGAGAGTGTGGGTTGCTGGATAATGCCGCACTTCGTGGCAAAGATCTGCCATCGAGTCTATATTGAAATCGTAGATCTTCCCAAAGGACAGTAAAGAGTTGGATATGATTGTAGGAGCAGGAAAAATGAATCGGACAGCTCGAGAAAGACGGCATAGATCGATGAAATTTCGATACGCCTGCTGGGCTTAGACTTCGCTGTAGCTCTTGGTTAGCAGATAGGTGCAGGAGAAATGTGAAGATCCACTCACCAGGTACCATTGACACGAGTCCAACGGTTAGGAATTCTCAAAATTGAGACTCTTGCGCCATGACGTAACCTCAGAGTTGTTCCTTGGTGAAACTTGACAATGTACCTCTTCTTTTTGAGGACAATGCTGTTGACTGTGACGAGGGTCGCAGGCTCAGCCCATTCTTGGAACTTCTTCTTCGTCCAATAAGTCTTGTTATTACGACCGAGGGGTTCACCAGAGGTTGCTTTGCAAGCAGGGCAGGTGGTCTTGACCCTTAGTATGATCTTGATACGATGGGCATCTGTTCGCTGGGCGGAGTGCTTCTTTGCATCAAATGGGTTATGAAAGGAGCGTTTGCAGGTCGAACAAGATATCCTGGCAGCAGAGGGGATGGATACCCGGGAGCGCGTGAAAGGCGCCATAGCCAGGAACGTAGCCAATACAGTGGAGTATGCCCTTGGACGGGTGCAGTAGTGTCGGAACCAGAGTGTAGTCGAGGGCGTCTGAAGGGTAGGCTTGGGGGAAATCGAGCAACAAATCGAAGAAATTTGTTGCGCTTCGTGGAAGTTCTTGGCGGCGTTCGAGTTGCTTGATTCTCTGATGTAAGTTGTTTTGAGATGATTTGAAAAAAGTGATCACTGTGATTCAGTCGTGGGTTTCTGACCATACCAAAGTGGTCATAACTTCCGCAGGTCACCGGCCAAAGTGGACTAGCTCTAGGGACACCCTCCCCTTTCAAAGGAAAACAAAAACATGGAAGATCTCGTAGGCTGCACGGCAGACTGTATATACACCCGTGCTGCGAGAGAGCGGAACGTCATTCGATCACGTATAGAGAGGAAGGCGACTCAACTCGGGTTTTACCCCAGGAAAATACTAGACCTGCAGACTTTAGCTTGTTTATCAAATTTGGGAAAAGAGAATCAGGTGCGGTCTCATTGGTATTGTGTTTATAGGTCTGCTGTAAGAGAAGTAAGTGGTTGAGGCAAGAGTAGCTTTAGTTAAGCCAACGGAACACTACTGTGCGCCAGCTAAGGGAAGCAGCATTGACGAACTTTACTCAATTTCGACCTACAATACGCAGGTACCGACACATTCGCACATGCAGTTCTGAACAGTTCAAAGAATAGAAATCTGCGTTCGTGACAGAAACGAAGTGCAAAAACTTTTAAATACTAAGGTTGAGTAGAACTAGGAATGGCGTCTCGAAACACATACTACGACTTTGAAAGAAGATGGCCAATACTCATCAACCTATTCCGAAGGAGAGAAACATCAAGCCAGAGAGAACCCTGCTTTGCTATTACTATCCGCCAGCAAACCCTGACCCAGACGAGGCTGCATTATTCTATTCACGTGCGAGCCAAACGGGAATCGCAAGCGCAGTCATAATACAAGGGCGAAGCGGCGCCAACAACAATACCACAGGAAGCACAATAGCGAGGAACACAATACACCATGGGTGAATTGGAGCTTCCGCCTCGCTCGGGCGCATATTCTTCACAAGGCGCCTCTCCTCCGAAATTTACACCTCTACCATCCATCGAACTTGAACAGGAAGAGACAGAGCTACCGCCCTATGTGATTTACAAAGCCTCGCCCGAGATGAACACCGAACAACAGCCAGTGGCTGCTCAGTGTGTTCCCGATGCAGTCGAGATCATCAAGTTCGAGAGCGTCGCCGTAAGTGACAGATGTGTATCGCTGACAAAAATAAATAAATAATGACACCGCGACAGATGATCGACATCAAAAAGGAAATCCAAAACACCAAGGACGCATCCGCTCATCAGAAGAGACTGAAGGAGAAGTATCCCGAACTTGATGGTATGTGGAATGGGAAAGGTAGTGATTCCTCCGGTATGCCAGCTAACGTCTCTCGAGGCACGCCAGTCCACCTCCTGGAGGAGATTGAGCGCCTTCAGAACCTTTATGGTAGGTGATGTAGATTGCATCGATGAGCACAGTTTTTGATATTGTCCAGCTGTAGATGGTGACGACTATATCATGGAAATCTCATCTGGATGCCGTAACAGACTTTGTGTGAGCAGGTTTGGTCCATGGCTCAACCTCTCCCGCCTGAGATTTCCCCGCCGCAAGAAGGGTACGTTCAGATTTTTCTAGAACAAATGATATACACTAACTCATACAGGGACTAGCAAGGCAGTCAAGGAATACATCATCGTCCCGCTCTTCGAAGAAGGTGCGTAGAATGTATACCCATCATCGACAGCGGCGAGGAGTGGTTTTGATCAAGAATCACTAACTCACCTCATTCAGGTCCATTCGGAAATTGGAAGCCTTATGATGAAGATGCTGAGCCTGACGAGCCGTATGACGACGAAGATGTCTTCTCAAGAATGGAGGCATTTGGAAGCGAAATGAATCCACTCTGCAGTCCTCCAGTTTCCATCAAAACCGAAGAAGAGGTCGAGGAAAACATCGATGCAGAGGTCCAACAAGATATGTCCGACTCCGAGCTCAGCTCTGCGAAAAGCATGGAGAGCATTGAATTTGACGAATCCTTCAGCTCATCTGCCACTCAAGCACCCAATTACGGTACTCAACCCACGACAGAACAAGTCGATAGTAGTTCTTTCATGGAAGAGCCAGACAGCCCACAATCCAGTCCTTTCAAGCTCGAGTCTGCCTCTCCAAGTCCTGTCAAAGATAGCTCTACGTCAAGAAAGCCACTCAGTAGAATCCGCAAAGAATGTAAGCACTGTGGAACCGTTGCTAGTATTGCCTGGAGAAACGGGCCTATTCCTGACCGGAATAGGTGCATGAACCAGAGTTGCGGCCTGTTACGCGATCGTTAGGTTGGCAGAGACTTGATTGGTAATCTTGGGCCTTCAAGATTGGCATAAGGATCGGATCGATTCATCGACTAGCTTTTCGTTATCGACGTGGCCAGCTGTGGGTTTCACATGGAGTAAGCATATTCGCAGGAAGCAATGAGATCGGTTCATCGAAAATAAGTTCTCTGATTTCCGAGTTGAAGGATAAGCAGTCAGCAAAGTCTAAATAGAAAATCTTTTGCGCCGCAATATATCGTGTTGTTCAACTCGTGCTGCAACCTTGTGATATCTTGTCAATATTGACTGCCCGTTTGCCGTTGACGAAGACCATAGGTATTTCATCGAGAATATACACTCTTCCAATTCTCCATAGGGAAGTTGCCCAACATGGAGCCATAAAATACTAAAAGATTTTCCCAAGGTCACTTGCTCGATTGAGCGAGAAGCATTTGGACCATCGTTGGATAGCACAATGACTAGAGCGTTGGGTTTCGAGAAAGAGCTGTGGCCCATCTTCGATAGCAACAAAGGAACTGTACCTTGGGGGAAGTGGCCAAGGCAAGGAGCACGATATGTCGTTGGAAGCGGGCCCTTCCATCTCCAGGTGATTGGACGTGGGATAAGCAATACAGGTGCGCATCTAACACTAAACCGCCGCCACTCTTTTATCTTCTGCTAAATGCACCACTTCACCGCTTCTGCGCGGAACGCACTCCGCTGCGGGTTCGTCCTGACTTTTCCGCTCCCCAGATTTCTTTGTGCCGAGCTGCGTG
The DNA here is from genome assembly GCA_009732865.1 of Stipitochalara longipes BDJ. Taxonomy (NCBI): domain Eukaryota; kingdom Fungi; phylum Ascomycota; class Leotiomycetes; order Helotiales; family Hamatocanthoscyphaceae; genus Stipitochalara; species Stipitochalara longipes. The sequence goes on along the minus strand of ML769333.1, from coordinate 2,096,230 downwards.
GTGAGTTCATCGCGGGGAAGTCGGGAACTGGGCGCAGGAGCTTACAATCCATTCCATTCCGATGATCCATAGTTTGTATCACGGGGAAACCGTACGAGAACTGCATTCAAAGTTCTCCACTTCTCATAAAGTCCATCTTCTGCTCTTCGCAAGTGCTCAATTGACTACGCTCCAGCTTAAGAAATCAACAACATGCCAGTCACGAAGTTCAGCACGCCAGAGAAGTACAGGTATCAGAATGGCTTTGGTTCATACCATGAGTGAGCTTTCCGCCCCTTAATGAAGAGCAAACGTCTTAATCTTCGCGCAGGTCAGAAGCTGTTGCTGGTGCTCTCCCGATAGGCGCCAACTCTCCCCAAAAACCTCCCTACGGTCTGTACGCAGAGAAGCTCTCTGGCACAGCCTTCACAGCTCCACGACACGAAAATCAACAATCATGGCTCTACCGGATTCTCCCTGCTGCCGCACACTCGATGTTCAACCCTCGCGAATCTTCCTCGCATAATACAAACCCAGAAGGGAACAAATTGCATCAGATTCCTAACCAACTCCGGTGGGATCCATTCGATCTGGATGAGACTGTGGACTGGGTGCATGGCTTGAAGCTTGTTGCTGGAGCGGGAGATCCCACAATGAAGTCTGGACTGGGCATCTTCATATTTGCTGCAGGAAAGAGCATGAGCAAAAACGAGGCATTCTACAGCGCGGATGGAGATTTTCTGATTGTGTTGCAACACGGAGTGCTGGATATCCAAACAGAGCTCGGTCATATTCTCGTCCGGCCGAACGAGATTTGTGTTATTCCACGAGGAGTCAGATACCGCGTTGAGCTTCCCGAGGGTCCAGTGCGAGGCTACATCTGCGAGCTCTACCAAGGACATTTCCAACTGCCTGAATTGGGTCCCATTGGATCGAACTGCTTAGCCAATGCAAGAGACTTCCAGGCCCCTGTTGCAAGTTTTGAAGAAGCCACATCTGGAGAATATACCATCCTGTCCAAATTCAACGGCCACCTATTTGCAGCAAGCCAGACACACACTCCATTTGACATTGTGGCTTGGCATGGACTTTACTACCCATACAAGTACGATTTAGGACGATTTAGCACAATCGGCAGCATCTCCTTTGACCACCCTGATCCATCAATCTTCACAGTCCTCACTGCTCCTACAGACCATGCCGGTACCGCTGTTGCAGATTTCGTCATCTTCCCTCCACGCTGGCTCGTGGGCGAAGATACTTTCCGGCCTCCTTGGTACCACCGGAATACCATGTCTGAATTCATGGGTCTTATCGGCGGAGAATATGATGCAAAAACTGGAGGTGGTTTCCAGCCCGCTGGAGCAAGTCTGCACAATATCATGTCGGCTCATGGTCCTGATGCTGGCACACATCAGAAGGCCTCAAACGTCGAGCTCAAGCCGGCGAAGGTCGGCGAAGGCAGTATGGCGTTTATGTTCGAAAGTTGCTTGATGGTTGGAGTAACAGAGTGGGGCTTGAAGACTTGCAAGAAGGTACAAGAGGATTACAACGAGGAGAGCTGGACACCTTTAAAAGCTCATTTCAAAATTCCAGAAGGAGTCAGGAGGGTGAGTAATCTGGTGGGAGATGCGAATGGGCATACTGGAATTGATATTGGGAAGAGTGTCAATGGGACGGGAGCGAGTGGTGAGATGAATCAGGGAACTTTACCTCATTATACGTGAGGATGACTAAGTAGAATCGCCATAGTGAGAAATGTATTATCTATATCTAGCACTAATCGGCTTACTTGCCCTGCAAAAGCTTCTTCCAAAGTCCCATACTTAACTAAGTAAATGCTGCTTCAATCCTCACTCTTCATTCCTCATATCGAGCCAAGTCATCGAATTTCGTCATAGAATCGATTTCTGAATCGAGAATAATTTCACAAACACAACACTTCATCAGCACCATCGAGACAGAGACGAAGACTTTCAACAGTGAATGGACTTGATCATTTAGATATTTTGCTAGAATATCCTCTTGCCATTCTACGGATACAGGACACATTCAATGTAAATACACCTTACAAATTGGTCCTCTGCCCCCATCCCCAACTCTCTCAGGTAGTAAATCTAAACCCCGGATGATCATCCCCCATATTCTCCAACTCCTCTCTCTCTTTCTCGAACCTATAATCCCTGCCACCATCATCCCTCTTCTTATTCTCCGCCTTCAATCCGAAAAAGAACACGGTACACATCACTCCACACATAAGCAGCATTGCGAGACTAGTGCCGTAACCGGTTTTATATCGCGGGGCTTGCTTGGTGATGAATACATTTGAGGCGACGATTCCGCCTGCGTTCCCCAGGCCGATTTGCAATGCAGTTGCTATGGCCCGCTTATAGTGACCGCCCATGTTCTATGTTGTATTAGAGAGGTTGAATAAGGAACGAAGATAGGAAGAAACGTACGTTGTTCAGCCACACCCAGGTAACAGGCTGGTTTTAATTATTGTGTTAGCATGTATAATTACTTCCAATGTAAGAGCACGTTTCCCAAGAGAACTTAACCTCTGACTTTCAGACAAAAAGAGAGCGATTTGGTATTGGGATGAGCTTACCTGTGTCATGTACCCGCCTGTCGTGATAAAGAAGCAAGCCATGTACTTTACTCCCACACTCACGTTCTCTTGACATAACAGAACCACATATCCAATCCCGCCAACCAACACGCCAGCAATGGTGAAAGCGTAACGGTGCTTCATCCTATCCGTTGCCCATGCAACCAGGAGCGCTGCAACAGCAGCGACGATGAAGATGGGTATACTCCTCACTTGACTTATAGCCGCTGTATATCCCATCTCCTCAATAATCGTCGGGATAAAGAAGCTGGTAGCATAACCAGTGTTCACAACGCCCATGTACATCAACACACCACACCATATCTTCCAGTCCGTAAAGATACGTTTCGCAGAGCGACGATTCAGAACATTCATTCGAGCTTCACCGACATCGAGAGCGAGACGCTTGAGCAGGAGAGCGCGTTCGGCGTCCGTGAGGAATTTTGCTGATTCTGGCCAGTCAACAACAATAAACTTGAATGAGATGGCAATGAGGATCGTAAGCAAGCCCTCGATTATGAAGATCCAGCGCCAGCCTGTCTGTATCAGCATTGAGCTAAATTAAAAGAGGGGAAAGCGCACCAGAATAACCACCAATGCCATCCATATGAGCCAAAGCATAAGCAAAGAGACCTCCAAAAGCACCAGCCAGGATACTTGCACAGAAGAAAACACTGAGACGCCATTGTAGCCTAGAACATCGGGGAGTCAGCAGCTTCCTATTTTAGGATGCCTCGAGAAGAAAGTGATTAAAAAACGCGTTTTCGAGATATGTTGAGAGTACATGAGATGAAGCAACAATGTCTTAAGCTGGCAACAAAGAATCTAGGAGACTGATTATGCTCACTCGTAGCGTTTATAGTACATGCTGATGAGATACACTGCACCGGGGACGAGACCAGCTTCGAAAATACCAAGCAGAAAACGCAAGGCGACGAGGGAGCCAAAGTTATGAACCAGGCCTTCGCCCACTGTGCAAACGCCCCAGCAGAACATGATGCCGCAGAGCCAGGTCGAGGGGGCGATTTTGCGGATGATGATGTTGGAGGGAACTTCGAGGAGGATATATCTATCGGTGTCAACTCCATCTGTTCATTGAGTATTGGGAGTTTTACTTACGGAATGAAGAAAATGAATAAAGCAATGCTGTAGTCTTGCCCGACCATGTGGAGTTCTTTGGTCATTCCTTGGATTTTAGCATTGCCTATGTTGACTCGATCGAGGAAGGCGAGGAGGAAAAGGATAAGAAGTGGTGGCACGACGTGACAGTCGACTTTCCAAAGAAGTTTCTTCTCGGCGATAGGATCTATGGCTTCATCGAGAGTGACTTTCTCGACGTCTTCGGAATGAGCCACATCTTGCTTCTCGCCGATAATGACGTTGGTCAGATGAATTGGGCCGCTCATGTTCAGGCTGTGGTGGTCAAGTTAAGAGGGAAATAGAGTCGAGTTAATGTTAAAAAAAGAGAGCGGGGAGCTGACGTTATTTGATCCATATACTGTGAAGAGGGAAACAGGATACTTATCTCTCCTTTGAAGATATAATGTACATTCACATCTTTCAAGGACAGGGGAGGCAAATAGCACGGCACTTAGAACAGACGGCGATTGGCTGTTCCACGTCCAACAGCGTCCAAACAATATAGAGGAAGTATTCCGCGTCCACTGCGCAGGGGCTTTGCCACGCGAGTTGGAGGGGTGCGGGGTGGACGAAAATGAGGGGAAGATACCCATGCCAAGTCGCTGCCAAGGTGCACCCTGAGCTGTAAATGGACGCTTGTCAACCACGATGCCGGAACGGAACTGGCGACTATCTCAACAAAAGTTGACAGGAAATGGTTCCTGGAAGCAAATTGACCGCGCCGCTCAGTCATCTGAATGTGCGGAAGCCATGTGAAAATACTCAAAAGAAGGACGGCATGATACCGTCAATCTGGGCCCTGAATCTTAATTGAGGTTGTGTGTGCGGGGCTCCCCGAGTCAGTGAGTGGAGCCTGTCACGGCTTCGTCTCAATGTTCAGAGGCTTCGTATGCAACCTGCCTGCAAACTTCTTCTTCAGTCGTTCCTCACTAACCTTGAACGCTTCAGGAAACCAGCTCTCAAGCTCCTTGTCCTGGCTGCCCATCATACCCATCAAAGCTCTGGCACACATAAAACAAAGCACCATTCCGTGCCCTTGGAAGCTTGCTGCCATCCAGAGGTTTTTCTCTCCCGGAACTTCTCCAATGAATGGGAAGCCATCCGGACTATAACCCATAATGCCAGTCCACTGCGTCCGAATCCTACCGTCTGCGTGATCATTTCCCCAATCTCTCCCAAAGTAACGCGGTGTTGTTGCCGTTAAATAATTGCTGATATCTTCGTTAATCGTCGTGTCATCCGTGGTGCCAAACTCGTCAACGCCTTCGTCTTTAGCCATTACCAAGCCACCGCCCATAATGATATCTCCTGCGTACTTCGTTCCCTGCGGCCTCGGAATCATGTATTCGTATCCGTTCTTGTAAATAAAAGAGTATGTCGTCGGTAATCCATCAACAGGCTGGTTCCTACCCGGCCTGTGCGCAGTAATCTGCCCTCTGAGCGGAACAATCTTTCCTCGGAACTTCTCGCACAGGAAGCCTGTGTATCCATTTGTAGCAAGAACCACTCTTTTCGCCTTCACTATCCCTTTCGAAGTCTGTATGCTCCATGTACCGACATCTTCTTTCTCTAGTTTCGTGGCAGGTGTATTAGTAAACAATTCTAGCCCCCTCTTAACCACCATCTTCAAGACCCCAATCACAAACTTATATGCACTTAAGCTCCCCGCCTCATACGAGATAGCACCAACGCACTCCTCTCCTTTAACAAAAAACTTCTCTCTCGCTTGCGCGTTATTCCAAATCTTATAACCGGTAACAGTATCCAGCAGCTCAGGCATAGCCTTCCTCATCGCCTCGATAGACTTCACCCCAGTATCCCACTGTGCCTGGTCATAGATAACATCAACCGTATCGCCACTAAAAAGATCGCAGTCTATATTGTGCTCTCGTGCGAATGCATGCACGGCTTTGATATTATCGTACTCAAGACGCGCAATCTTGACTGCTTCTTCCGTGCCTATGGAATGTGCATTGTCATGAAAGGAGCGGTAGGAAGCACCTTTGGTGTGGCCGCCTAACTTTCATTAGCTTTTAGCATCTGAGATTCGAAAGCATAGATACCATTCCGTCCAGTGGCTCCAGAGCACGCCTGCCGTGCTTCGAGCATAACGATCCTTCCATGGTCTGGAGATTGGAGCAGGTTCCACGCAATGAATGACCCCGTAATTCCACTGCCTATTATGACTGTGTCTGCTATATCCGGCACTTGCTTGGAGGAAAGGTAGTCTGCAATCTCGGGATCTGGGGGATCCTGCCAGTAGGAAATGGTAGGGTTGGCTCTTGGGAGAGTCACTGGGATAGCGACGCGGGCATCCATGTTTGAAACAGAATTTTGGAGACACTGGAGATAAGAGTCATGGGACAGAGATAGAAAGAGATGAGAAACAGCAAATCTGCTGAGAAGATAGCAACTTACATATGAATAGCATTGACTCTGTTATCGTCCCATGGTGGATGTGGAGAAGCAAAAGTGGTGGTCTCGGCAGCACTTTCTCGTTTGGGGTTCGTGAGATTTCTTGAAAGTGGGTCCATCTGAGCTTCCGAGTTCTGCACACTGCACACTGCACACAAAAGGTGGTAAAATTTCCCAACTCCTCTCATCAGCGCAGAGATTTACGAACACGTCCTCTCAACTGAGAATGGGACACGACGACATCTAGAGTATGAAGTCTAGATGTGCGACACGAATTACGATCAAAGGTACGCTAATACAAGAGGCACAACATTAGAGGAGAATTTTCAATTCAAAGCAAAGCTATCTCAGCTAGTCGAAGTCAACCAGCCATGAACAACTTGCTAGAATACTCCCCATATGATATTTTCGAGGCAAGCCTGCCAGAGTCCATGTATTATCCGCCGAGCACCAAGTTCCGAGTCAGCGAACCAGCAAAGCAAATCCTCTCCGCCGTATCCGCGCTCTAGTCTATCAAACGAGGGAGACATCGTGGAGCAAGTGTGTCCGGATGGGAAAGATCTAAAGATCGTCGCCTTCCTGGCCCTCTTGACCCTTCTTGGCCTTCTTTTTGGGCTGTGGTGCACCTTCCTTCTTGCAGTGGACGATCAACCGAGTCCAGGACTCCTCCTTGTCCCACTCGAAGCCTGCAAGGACGGGGGTCTCAAGCTCATCATCAGCCTGCAAGTGGAGGTGTTAGTGATTGCCAGAGATTAGATTGAGGGAAGGTCGAAATGGTGCTACGATATGAGGCTCTGACATAGGGTGACATGAGACGGAACAACGAGCATACCTTCTTTCGGAATTGCTTGTAGATTGCGTCTAATGCATCCTTGATTGTTACACCCTTCAGGTTTCGTGCGGTAACCTCGAGTCCGAGGGGGAAGTGGAGATCAATCTTCTTGACAGGTGGGGTGGTGAGCATCTTCTTGAGCGCACTCTTCTCAGGCTCCTCCAGGGATGCCGGGGACTTGTTGATGTGCCTAAGTCGCAATTACAGGTCAGTCCAAGCCCCATTCACTGCTGCTGATGCTGAACAATGAGGTCGAACGGAAGGTGGGGTAATGTGAGCGATTTAGGTCGATAGGTTTGCACATACCAATTCAGCTTTTGCGTCTCCTTTGCAATCTGTAGCTCCTTTCCTTCCTTTTCTGTTCATCGACCCAAGTTAGTGTCTGCCTTGATAGAATTGGTCCGGCGGCTCCGGGCACCGACGACAGCTGGAAAGGCTGAGGAGAAGCATACCTAAGTCGTTGATATTGAAGACACCAGGAACACTCGAGCTCGCACGTCGCTTGGCTCCCTTGTCCTCAGCGGGGCTTGATGACAGACCTTGGACGGCAGAGTCGACCTTGGATAAGGGTGCAGGTGCGGCGTCGGCAGACATGGTGGATGAGGGGGGCTTTACTTGTAATCAAGGAGATCGAGGTAAAGGCAGGCTGTGTTGATATCTCACGAAGTAGAATCGCAAGACAGAGTGTCAGATTGTGGTTTGGGGAAGCTGGAGATGTTGGATGCAAAGTGTTGTGATTGTGATGGAAGAGAGATCAGGTACGATGCAGGTGGAGGATGGGTTGAGGCAGCTCGTTTCAGAGGAACGGTGCGGGGTTGCAGTAATCACGTTATCAAATCCATCGCGTGACAGGACGATCGCCTGAGTCGAAGGTGGAATTCGCCAAACATACCTGTTTGGGCCTGGTTGCGGGGAAAGCTCCAGCAAGAATCTGGGGAAGGAACGCTAGTGGCCACCACTCTTAAGTATTCTTTTCTGTATCTCAACATTATTTTCCCTTGAAGCCATAGCATTATGAACATCCTCTATCAAATCCCAAATCAGATGTGGTGTTGTGTCGTGGTTCAAACGGCTCTTTGAAGCTATGAACGTTGGTTGCCGTTGGCGAGTCGATTGGACGGGAGCTTCTTTTGGGACACGCTAGGAATGTCCCTTTATCACCATAGAGACTGGGCTCACGAAGAGAGAGCAACCCCGGTGGTTGCTCCACAACTTTGCTTATACGCATATAAGGCAAGATCGTTCTTTAGAAGTTTTACTGAACAGCTCTTGGCCTGCCCTTTGCTAGGACCAAAGTCGATTTAAAATTTTATATTCAATTTCTATTTGTTTCCAACCCTGGTAAGAACATCTTGAACCCACTTTTGTGCTTCCCTAAAGCGTCAGCTTCAAAATCTTTCAATTCATCATTAAGTTCCTCAAGAATGACCAGCAATTGCCTTTGGCTGATACAATTCCTCAAGATATTTCTCCTCTTCCTCAGTCAGTGTCTTCCCTCTGACTTCAATTGCTTCATCGATTCTATCCACACTACTGAACCCAATAATCGGAGAGCTGATTCTCTTGTTGATCCAGGCTAAGGCAACTTGGCTCATCTTCCAGCCCTTCTTCTCAGCAAGTTCTTGAACACGCTTTATGATTTTGGTATCCGTCTCAGTAAGGCCTTTCTCTAATTCTGGCTTGCTTCTTGTGGTTGTACCGAAAGCTTCGATTGGCCTTGCGAGATGACCACGGCAGAGAGGTGCCCACTATTCTTGTCAGTTCCCGAGGGGAAGGTGATATGAAGACATCTACTTACCGGGATCAATCCAACGCCGGTAGCATCGCAGAATCGGTTCATCTCTCTCTCCTCCTCTCTATATAGAAGGTTATAATGATTTTGCATGCTGATAAATTTGGTCCAGCCATTCTTCTCTGCTGCGAATTGCAGCTGGGCGAATTGTGTCGCCCACATACTACTTGCTCCGATATATCTGACTTTACCGCTCTTGACTAAATCGTGGAGAGCTTCCATTGTTTCTTCAATAGGTGTGTTGGGGTCGAAACGGTGGATTTGGAGAAGATCGATATATGACGTATCAAGGCGCTTGAGTGAGGCATCGACCGCGTTGAAGATTGCTTGACGGGACAAACCTATCTTAAAGTCAATAGCTGCAAAATCTTGGAATGTGGAGCGCATACCGGCTTGGTTCACATAGTCTTTTGAAGATCGGATCTCTTTTGGGTAAAAGATTCCTCGGACTGATGGCTCCTCTCCAACTGCCCCAAAGCATTTTGTGAGGATAACGAGCTTATGGCGCGGGATGTTGTATTTCTTGATAGCTTTGCCAATAATCTCCTCGCTAACTCCATTTGAGTATACATTGGCGGTATCCCAGGTATTGAGGCCTTTGTCGTATGCGGCTTTCAAGAGAGGAAGTGACTGCAATCAGTAGTCAGCGATCTGTAGCAGACGAGGCCAATGGTAGAACAGACCTTCTCTTCATCAACCACCCACGGAGCCCAATCTGGGTGACCGATGCTCATTGCACCCAGAATCGGGATTGAGACACGCAGCCCACTCTTACCAAGATGGACATACTCCGCTTTGCTATTCTCCACCGACTCCTTTAAGGATTGCGGAATTGCTGGAGCTTGCGACATCTTTGCTGCGATTCTGTAACTGAAGGTTATGAGCTGATAAGTGGGCAGAAGGGTGTATAGCAAAGGACCAGCACAATGCGCGACGGCTGGGCTCTTATACTTGACCTCTTGTGGATCCTCAAGGGTGCAGACTTCCGGCTTCAAGCGGGGTTAAGTCGATAACACCGTACTATCCAGCACGTCAGTCAAGCCCTCGAGACAGCATTTTTGTCGTTGCCCGCGTGGGGAAGCTTCACAAATGCAGCTTCGAGCTGCTGATTCGCTGAATTTGTCAGCGCTGGACTTGCCCCACCAAAAACAGAGTCCGGAAATGATTTCCCGGCACGAAAGCTCTTCACCATTTGCTCTCTTCGACACGCCAGCACGGCTGAGTTCTGGATAAATTGAGAGGGGTTAAGAAACATACGGCAGTTGCGGGGCGATTTGACGATGATGTAAGAGGCATCGCCTTCAACAAGGGCAATTGAGGGGCAGAGAGGGGTCAGTGACCTCTATCGGCGGCCGCAAAAGACTCCTTGCTCCTCCTCGCACAACTTGATCTGGACTCTACAGTGCTTCTTGTTTTGAATATTACCTCAAAGAACAGAGAGATATCTTCTGTTGAGATGTGGCGAGGGATCCTGAAAAAAAGTCAATCTTATATCATTCTGTGCTTGGCGTTGACTTTCTTTATATCTTGTTCTCGATTATTGCCTTTCCCCAACGTCAAGCCATCTATACATCAGCTTCTCTGTCAAGCGATCTTCTATTTTCCACTTGTTTTATTGAATTTGGAATACTCTTGGTATCCCTTTCCTAATTTGTAAATACTTGAAATGTGTTGTCATTCTAAATGTTAAGTGTACCTACCAACTTACGTGGAGTCTGAAATGGTTGGGGAAAGAGCACCCAGGGTAAAAGTACAAAACATCTCTTTCTGCACTTTTTCCCACTCGTAGAACATCACTTCAATATCAGTTTCCTCATCATTTACGACGTCTTACCTTCAAAGTTAGACTGACGGCTTCCATCATATCATTGTTCAACCTTCATCCGGCTTTGTTCCAGACTTTCTGAGGAACCTTCGTGGTTTTTCTGCTGAGAAGAAACAAGTCGTCGACTTCCCACCCAGCAGATCCGATTGCAAAGTCGACGTCGATCGCAACCGCTACCACCATTCCGGCGATGGCTTCAACTCTTCTCCGTATCTCTATCGAATTGAGATACATAACATTTGACGAACTGTTACGAGATCGCGAAGTTCGTCTGAGCGAGGAGAGAAACCAAGATAGGACTTTTAATTCCGCCGTGTTTATGTCACTAGCCAGGACATGCAGAATCCTCTTTCATGAAATCAAATCTTGGATTAAAGGAAGAACCCCTTTGCCCCAAGCGCTTTACTGTGGGATCTTCGACCCTGATACCACTGTATTCCGCATCGATCTCGACTTTCTGGCACAACACAAACATCTGCCTTCATTTGTTATGGGCCGGCAGCCCGGAATCCAAAGCTGCACGGATCCCACCTGGCTCAGAATCGAGAGGGCTTGGAGCGATGAACATGTACCGGAGAATATCCAACACCTTCAAATAGACGTCGCAAGTCTGTCAATTTCTGCCTTGAAAGACCAGACTCGGGACCCATCCACTCTCCTTTCTAGTCTTTTCTGGAACCATTTTGCAAAGCCACAGAAATTACAACGTCTCGATATCAGGCTCGACGTTTCGCAATCACCTTACAAGCTTGATTGGCAATCTACGATATTAGCAGATGTCTGGGTGTGGCTGGGACTTTGCAAATGGCAGGTGCTCGATAGCTGTATATGCTGTCCTCCACGCAAATATCCGACAATTAGGTATCAAGACACCAGTAGCAAGAAGGCCTCAAATACTTGGCTCTCTCTTGAGCTGGAGAAGTCCTTGGCTATAACGACTTTCCTCTTAAAATGTCCTCTAAGGCAAAGGCTAAGAGATCAAAACTTCAGTTTAAGGACCATTATTAGAGCAAACAAGGTGCATGACACCATGCATGAAGAATGGAGACAATGGTGGGGAGCGTGATTGGCGGAAGAGCTCATCAAAGTGTGTTCTGGAGCAGTGTTTATTGTACCCAACAGAGGCAGAATCCACATCTCTGCTTTTGTCGAGGTTCTCAGTGTTCCACTCCACCAAAATCAGATGTGATACAAACCACGATCACAATACACTTTTTTGATTTTGCAAGCCCAAATACAGATCTTGAAGATATACATATGGTTGCCAAACATCTAGAAAAGCAAGATACCCCTGTTTGTGTTTTGTGTTCCGGTCTTGCCAAGTCCCTCAGCCCCTTTCTCCACTGTTACAGTAGGCTAATTTAATTTTTGGGGCCGAAGTTTAGTGATTCAGCGCGACATCCAGCGAAGCCGCGATTGGCCCAGAACACCCCTTATCGCCCTACGGTGCGCCTTCCGCCTCCAAACTTGGCGAAGGGGTCCAAGAACTAAAACGTCGATAGTCTCGCAACTTCCTCCCTCGCTGAGACATAATAAATACTTCGAGGAAGCGCGAGCAGAGCTCTTCATGTCTTTGACCCTGGTTCGCCTCTCGGTTCTTGGATAGAAAGTTAAGAACATTTCAACACAATTGCTCACTTCATCCCACTTCTCAGCATGGCTCTCCTTCACATCCTCCATGAGCTGGGCCTCCACTCTCTTCACAACTCACCTCGGGATACCAAGATCCTGATTCTACAAAGGTTCATCCGATTCTTTGCATTCGGCGGCTCAACGATCGTGCTCGCTCTCTACCTCCACGCCATCGCCATCCCCGATTCACAGATTGGGTTGTTCATGTCCTTGACTCTCGTTGGGGATGTGATTAGCTTCGGACTCACTCTCTTCGCTGATGGCGTCGGACGGAAGATCGTGCTTGGAGGAGGAGCTCTACTGATGGTAATGAGTGGAATCGTGTTTGCTTTCACGGGGAATTTCTGGTGTCTGCTTGCTGCGAGTGTGTTTGGTGTCATCAGTCCGAAGTATGTTTTTCCTGTTCATCTAATCTTTGATTTCGTCTGATTCAATGGTGTGACAGCGGGAGAGAAATTGGCCCTTTCAGTGCCATTGAAGAATCAACGCTCGCTCATCTCACCAAGCCAGAGATCAGAAGTGATATCTTCGCTTGGTATGTGCTTATTGGCTCAGCGGGAAACGCCTTGGGAAAACTGACCACTGGCTGGGTTGTGCAAGAACTGCAAAGTCGGCAAGGGTGGAGTCCAGTGAACTCTTATCAGGCAGTGTTTCTGGGCTATGCTGGACTTGGATTCTTAAACTTGCTGTTGACCTGCGTCCTGAGCTCGAGGGTTGAGCTTCCTGAGCAGGAGGATCAGAAAGATTCAGATGGTGAGGAAGAGCCACTGATCTCAGACGCTGATTCTAGCAACGAGATATCTATTGCGAAGGGGAAGACGAGATCATTGCTGCCAAAGATTAGCAAAGAGAGTCGGATTGTTCTCTTCAAGCTTTGCTTGTTATTTGCTCTGGATTCTTTGGCATCTGGCTTGGTTCCAGCGTAAGTTTCTTGAATTGCTTCTACCCCTGTCGCTAACTACGATCTAGTTCCTTGGTCACTTACTTCTTCAATCTCAAATTCAAGCTCCACGAGGGTGATTTGGGGACCCTCTTCTTCGTGGCCGGTATTCTCTCCTCAGTATCATCTTTGGTTGCCGTCTCCCTCTCTCGACGCATTGGTCTCATTAAAACTATGGTCTTCACACATCTACCATCCGCTATCGCTCTTTGCCTCATTCCGATGCCATCATCCCTAGCTGGAGCCATCTTCTTTCTGCTCCTACGCTCATCGCTAGCCTCTATGGATATCGCGCCTAAAGCCGCATTCCTCTCGGTAGTAGTACAACCTGGTGAAAGAACTGCTGTTATGGGATTCATATCAGTTGTCAGAACCGCCAGTCAAAGCTGCGGTCCTGTGATCACAGGCGTGTTGGCTCAATCTGGAAGATTTTGGGTGACTTTCGTCGTCGCCGGTAGTCTGAAAGCTACTTATGACTTGGGCCTTCTGACAGGATTCAGAGGCCACAGAACCGAGATGGATAGAGCCGAAAGAAGAGCTAGGAGAAACAACGAGGAGGTCGACGAATAGAAACTGTGTCGTGAATCTCTCGAAAGTGGATCGGCTATTATGCAGCCCTTCAGATACATCTACTATCCGCCTCCACGCCAAGCAGAAGAGCATACTTCCAGCAACCTCTGCCCTACCTTATCTCTATGCTAGAGATATTTCATTTTCTAGCAGCCAATCTAGGCCCCTGTTTGCTTGGTGTCATGCAACTATGTCGTGATAGAAGGATGGGCCAAGTGAACACGCAGACGTGCATAATGCACCTCGCTTCAAATCCTCGTTCAAAATTTGAGCTAGAGGACGAGACGAGATACTAATATGGAGGAAATCGCCCATGCTTGCAATTCTAGACTCCCTATTTTTACCTCAGGTCCTCTCTGAGATATTCGCTGGTTAATTCTCACCACACTCATCTTCCCATCTTCGCATCAACCACCATCAAGCTTTACGCTCGTAATCATGAATCCCGAGAAGGACTGGAAAGATGAACTCGACGAATTCGGAGACCGTTTGAAGGCGAGAAAGGCAGCGGAGAAATACGCTCCCTGGCACCCGAGAAATGTCATCCTCCACCCTACTCAGACTTGGCGCCTAGCATTCGGCATTGTTGGCGATAGCGAGATGGAGAGAGCTTTGGCTCACATGGACTCAGGCACTGCGGGAAGCAAGGATAAGCCGAGACCTAAGCCGAAGCAGAACTGAGAGGTGATAGCTTAAGAGTGGGATCGATGAGTTGTTGAAATTTGATTGGCGAAGTCACCAGACTATTGTTTGGGGAAGGAGAATATTGTGTTACAAATGTTAGGAAGGTCTCCATTGGAGCTACTTGCTGAACAAGGTCCAATCATATCTTGTGAAATTCTCTCTTCCATCAAGACTGGCGCAAATGAGTGAGGTTCACTAAACCGAGTATTTGTCAGAGCTCATCAGCTTGGAAGATGAAACTGAAGATATGCTCTGATGAAGGCTCATATCCATCCAGTTTTACCTTTCAAACAACAAGCTTGTTCACCCTAAGATTTACTACGGTATAAAGACAGAAAAGAGTCTGAACATCACGTGAGCAAGACGAAAATGCTGGGGAAGACGCGATGCTTCTTCAGGCATAGCGGGGAATAATCTCCCCCGCATCTCGACCCTCAGATTTCCTGGCCGACCGAAATGGTTTCTTCTCAATTTCATAGCACAGTCTCCTTCCATGATGCGTGACTATGAACATTCTTGAAGATCAAGTTACAGATCTCAATTACCTCGCCAATACCCCAATAGTTCCGATCTCTCCTATCGCAATAGCCGGCAGTATGAACGGCCAGCGTCAATCCTCGAGTGCGGAGAGTCCCGCGGATGCAGGACCTGGGAGCGGAAAGAAGAGGAAAAACGAAGAAACCGATGCCAATGGAAATACGCATACAAGAGCGAAGAGGAACAGATACATTTCTATTGCATGGTACATCTACCGTTTAATTCAATGCCTCGGACTGACTCGGAATCCAGTAACGAGTGCAAGCGGCGCAAGATCAAATGCAATGGAAACACTCCTTGCCAAAGATGCGGAAACCTCAACCTAGAATGCCAATATGCCCCAAACTGCTGCTCGAATGGGTTCAAAGAGTCCGAAGAATTTAAACAGATGAACGCGCATCTTGCTTCCCTTCAAGAACAAGTCGACAATCTGTACGCGAATCTCAATGCTTTGCGCGCAGGCGCAGATGCTATGAGTTATGTTCCTCCATCCGAATCCTCTCTATCTGTCTCTCAGCCTCCACCAATCTCCCCATCAAATCGATTTCGGCCTGCTCCTAAGCATCCGTCATTCCGAGGACCGACTAGCTCGGCCTTCAGCCTCGATGTTGCCAAAAATACACTGCATAATATGGGATATCAAGGTCTGGGTGATGAAGGAATTATCACGCAGGATCCAACACCAATTGCTTCTCCACGTAGCATGCAACCACCAACTACAGCAATCCTTGCTGGCCGCCCGGATCGTGATCCCATATGGGCTCTAAGCAAGGAGGAAGTCATCCGGCTGTGTAGAGTGTATGAAGAAGAAATGGGCCTCATGTATCCCGTGGTAAACATCGAGCAAGTAATCATCCATGCAAACAACATTTACAACTTCATAAATGCGGCCTTGCAGACTGGACTGGAGAATCCCAATATGCCAGGAAAAGGAGTCAACGATGAGCAGTCGCTGGTGCTAAAGATGGTGATTGCTTGTGCTGCAGTAGTTGAGGGGAATGGTCAGAGTGAGATAGGTTACCGTTTGTTCGAAAGTGTTAGAGAGGCGGCAGACCGAATCTTGCATGGTGAGGCAATTGAGGTTAAAAATCTGCCGCTTCTTGTGATTGTGGTAGGTAAAGAATTCCGTATGTTTGCACATCACAAGAACTTGTCAAAGAATTTTTTATTGCATAATTTCAAAAGGGAAAACAGGGACGGGCATATATGCCTTATGCCCGCTCTGAGATTGAACTCAGGTTGCCACTCACGGTCCCACGATTGTTGGTCGTCTTGGAAGCCCGGAGGGAGTCATCACCACTAGACTAAGCAGGCTTTTGTTCTTGCTGAAATCCCTTACTTCGGTACATACATCCCTTTCCAAAACAATAGACTTCGGTTCGACGTCGAACACAGGCAAGCATATCTTCTGCAAAAGCAGATCGAAGAATTGTAAAAGACTTTAAGAAAGTGTATAGCCTCTTGGACTTCATAACTTTTCTTTAATGGCAATTTCAAGATTTCTTTTTCATTACTGTTTCTCCTTGCTCATGCTTGTTTATTCAAGAATTTGAGGCTTCAGTTTGCTGACCAATGCTTATAGTCAATGTACCACTTCCATTGTGATGAAGAAGCTTTGGCTTGGCGGATCATTGGTCAAGTTGCTCGAATGTGTATTGAGCTTGGTTTGCACCGGAGAGACTCGCTATTCAAGGTGGTTACGGATGAGGAGGAACGATCTAATGCCATTAAGCTGTTTTGGTCAATATACGTATTAGACAGTAAGCCCAATCTTTTCAGAGTCTTCTACTTTGTCAATTGTCAATGTATCAGGTATTGTAGGACATTGGATCTGTACCGACAGTTCATTGTCCAACAGAGTCCTGGGACAATCTGCTTCCTATATGCACTCGTCTGTTGTATGCTAACTTGATTCTCTGGGGAATAGGACGATGGAGCTTCGGTACAGGCATGCCTTTTGCTTTACAAGACTCCGATATTGATCCGAACTTGCCTGAACCAGTGAGCACTGAAGCAAATTTTCAATCCCCTTGAATACTGATGCTTCTACAGGAATTATCTATTCCTTACCTCAACGTGATGATCTCATATAGCCGAATTGGATCCAAAGTCTGGCAATCTGTTTGCTGCTTCTCGCCTTTACAAAGCCCGACTCTAAACACAGATCAGATTGGCTATCTCGACTATCAGGTCCTTCAATGGCAGAAGACTATCCCACGAGAACTCCAGCTTCCTACAGCTGGAACCCCCCAGAACTCATCACGAGCCATACACCGACTCCAAATACTCCTCTATCTACGGAGTAACCAAATGCGTATTCTTATCTACCGTCCAGTCTTGCACAGCGCATCCTCCATCCAGGAGAATCCGGGCCATGCCAGCCAAGTCGTCGAGCTCGCCAAGGATACTGTCCGCGCGCTCACCCACCTGAATCAAACCTCGGACATCTACCGTGTCCAGCAAGTCTGCTTCAACTACTTCCTCATCTCCGCCCTAGCAGTCATCTTCCTCGCCAGTTGCCACGCACCCGTTCAGTTCAGCTCCATCTGCCGCGAGGAGTTTTACATGGCGCTCGACCTCGTCAAGGGCTTCAGCACGAAATCCTTCGTCAGCAAGCGCTTGTGGAAGACAATCAAAGGCCTGAAAGAAGTTGGTCCGAAGCTCGGCCTTTCCCCCGATGTTGCCGGGAACGGGCACATGAATGCCGAGGATCCGCACTCTTCCGCGGCACTGGCAATGGCTGGGCTTGCGGGGCATGATATTGGGTTGGGCAGTGCGTTCGGCGGGGATGGGTTGAATGGTGGAGGATTGGGAAATGGAAATAGCCCAATGAATGGATTTCAGATGAGCCATGAGATGACGAATCTTTTCGAGGCGGCGTTGGGGAGTGTTGGGCAGGGGATGAATGGAAATGGCACTGGCTATGTGCAAATTCCGGATGGAGATGCGTTGGCGGGGATTGGAAGCAATGTTTTTGGGGGCGATGAGGAGCTGTATAGGCAGTTGAGAGACTTGTTTTGATGTGCCTATTTTGGGAGTGAAGGGGAGGTCGGGAAAAGGATATGTATGAGTTACGAATAGATGAAAAGCAAGAGAGCTTCTTTGAAGCCATGCATCGCTATGAATAATCAACTACTTTTATACATCATGGAAATTGAATCGCACTTTCAATCGTGCCTACACACTCCCCAAATCCTACCAGAGCACCTGGTTCGCCGCCACATACTCCACGAATAGTAATCGTATCTCCATCCTTCAAGAACTTCCTCATATCCATACCAGCTAACATAATCTCTTTCTTCCCACCCGCGCTCATCTCCAGCAAACTACCCAATCCAGAGTCGTCTTTGGTACTGATAGTCCCGCTCCCCAGCAAATCACCCGGCTGCATCGCACACCCGCCAACCGAGTGATGCGCAATCATTTGCGGAAAACTCCATACGAGGTTCTTCCCAGTCCCCCTTGAAATCGTCGTCGTACTTCCATCCGGTGTCGTCAGATCCACTTCCAATTTTATATCAAACACCGTATCATTCCTCTCCTCCACCAAGTACGGCAGCAACTTCGTCTCATTCGGGAGCTTATCCGCTCTATACGGCTCTAAAGCGTCGAACAGCACAACCCACGCAGAAATCGTGGTGCCGAAGTTTTTCCCGTTAAATGGCCCAAGAGGGACATATTCCCAGGCTTGAATATCGCGTGCTGACCAGTCGTTCATTAACACAAAGCCAAAGATACTTTGCTCCGCTTCTTTGATCGGCACCGGATCGCCCATTGGGTTCGCTTTACATAACAGGCAGCCCAACTCAAGCTCGATATCTAGACGTCGACTTGGGCCAAAGGTTGGAATCTTTGGGTCAGCGGTAGGATCAAGCAGTAGCTGGCCATTTGGTCGTCGAATCGGCGTTCCTGAAACCACGACCGTGGACGCACGCCCGTGATACCCGATGGGGATGTGGTAGTAATTTGGCTGCAATGCATTTGCTGGGCCTCGAAACAAACTGCCTGCATTAAAAGCGTGGTTTACGCCTGCGTAGAAATCGGTGTAGTCGCCTATTTGCATCGGCAGGTGTGTTTTCGTCTCGTGTTTTGGGAGGAGAGCAGATTTTTGCAAAGTAGTATTGTCTTTTAGGATTTGTGGGTGAGAGGTGGAGTCGGAGAATAGGTCTTGTAGGTATTTGCGCACTTCGCGGTGGACTGGCTGACCCAGAGCGGCAAAGGCGTTGAGTGTTGGTTGCGAGAAGACAGAGAGATGTGGTTTGAGGGAGGGTAGGCCTGAGAAGCCGTCTCCTTGAGCAAATGCTTGGAGGTCAAGGACGTGATCGCCAATTGCTACTGCTGGGCGCCTTTCGGTCTGCGAATATTTGGAAGTGATGATTCCGAATGGGATATTGGAGAGGGAGAAATGGCTGTCTGAAGGGATGGAGAGCCAGGATTTGTGGGGCGCCATAGTGAAGGTTCTGATTGTGATGGTGAAGTGTGATTTTCTGAAGTGAAGCTTGAAGGAGGGACGAGAGAGTGTACGGAGCATAGAGGAGGGGTGTTACTTGACCAGGAGGAAATTTTGAAGCTATCAACAGCTCTCAGGAACGGCATAGCAAGGGTCGGGAGAAATGCGGGGCCACGCGGGGTCGATGCGGACGAATTCCGCGCTGACCCTGGCTTCCGCATTGGGTCACTGCACGCCTGCTCCAACATTGATCGCCTCTTCTCCATGCTCCTGCGCCAGATCCGCAGACTTGTTCGACCCACTGAGGTGCGGAATGGAAACGCCCTCATTCTGGGGAAGTGACGATGGAGTGGCCGATCGTCCAATGAGATGATGGCTAAATTTTAGATGCAGTCTTTCACCTGACCAGGGAGGGGTCGTGAGTCGCGGACTATGTGCTATAATTTAGGAGGGCCTTTATTGGTGTAACTTCATCACTCGGACATATAACAAGTTGGTTCATGCTTCCTCTCCTTCTCCCTCTCAGATTGCTTCCATTGCAACCATGTCGCTCCAAACTACCGGAATCGCCTTGATTGCCGTCATCTTCTTCCTCATCCGTTACCTTAATCGAACAGATACTCCGAAGGTCAAGAAGCTTCCCGAGATACCTGGTATCCCACTCTTTGGGAACCTGCTGCAATTCGGCAGCAGCCATGCGAGAGTAGCCGGGCAATTAGCAAAAAAGTATGGTCCAGTATTTCAAGTCAGACTTGGAAATAGGGTATGTCTCTCCCAGCGGATGAGCCCGGCGCAAATCTAACGGAGAACAGCGGATCATCTTTGCAAACACTTTTGACTCCGTCCGGCATTTATGGATCACGAACCAATCAGCATTAATTTCGAGGCCGACTCTACACACTTTCCATACTGTTGTGTCGAGTTCCCAAGGTTTCACCATCGGCACCTCGCCTTGGGATGAGAGCTGCAAACAGCGTCGGAAAGCTGCAGCAACGGCACTCAACCGGCCCGCGGTTCAGACTTATATGCCAATTATCGATTTAGAGTCTAATGTCTCGATCAAGGAACTCCTGGAAGATAGTGGGAACGGCAAGAAGGACATTGACCCCATCGCCTATTTCCAACGATTCGCTTTGAACACATCATTGACACTCAACTACGGATCAAGAATCGATGGCAAGATTGATGATGAGTTATTACAAGAAATTTGTGATGTGGAACGGGCTATCAGCAATTTCAGATCTACTAGCAATAACTGGCAAGATTATATTCCATTGATGAGACTGCTACCAAAATCCAGTGACGGAGCGGTTGAATACAGGGAGCGGAGAGATAAATATCTCACGTTCTTATTGAACAAACTCAAGAAGCAGATCGATGAGGGAACAGACAAGCCGTGTATCACGGGCAACATTTTAAAGGATCCAGAGGCGAAGCTGAACGAGAGTAAGTAGTCTATGACCTTGGTCGAGTTTTCAAGCTAATATGTGAAAGATGAAATTAAATCGATCTGCTTGACCATGGTCTCAGCTGGCCTAGATACTGTTCCTGGCAACCTCATCATGGGAATCGCTTACCTCTCCTCTCCACACGGCCAAGAAATTCAAAAGCGAGCTTATGAAGAAATCATGAAAGTTTATCCTGATGGAGACGCCTGGGAGCGCTGTCTAGTGGAAGAGAAAGTCCCATATGTAACAGCATTCGTCCGAGAAGTGCTCCGATTCTTCACCGTCATCCCCATTTGCCTGCCAAGGACCAGCATCAAAGACATCAAATATGAGGATGCCGTGATCCCTGCTGGCACAACATTTTACATGAATGCCTGGGCCGCCGACTTCGATGAATCTCACTTCAAAGATGCCAAGTCTTTTGTGATCGAGCGGTACCTCGAGAACCCAGAAGGTTCGGGAACTCCTCATTATGCTTATGGTGCAGGGTCGAGAATGTGTGCTGGTTCTCACCTTGCAAACCGAGAGCTGTATACGGCGTTCATTCGTTTGTTCACAGCTTTCCACATTGATCCTCCGAAAAACAAGAGCGACGAGCCGATCCTGGATGCATTGGAGTGTAATGCTATCCCGACGAGTTTGACGACAGATCCGAAACCGTTCAAGTGTGGGTTTAGGGCGAGAGATTTGCCGAAGCTGGAGGAGTGGATGAGGGAGAGCGAGGAGAGAACAAGAGATTTGTAAATTTGCCCACAAGGCAAGGGGAAGCAGAGGAGAAAATACAGGAGGCCTTAGTGCTCTGTTGTACATATTAAATTGCGTTGGGTTCCTTTCGCCAGGAAAAATAAATCCTGCACTTCAGAATTTCACATATGAAGAATGTCCCAGAGCAATTGCAATCGTTTACTAGCAGCACCATGCCCTCAATCAAAAGTGGTAGTACCACGATAGATCTATTTCTCTGTATCTCATTCACGCGTTGCGGCCAATCGCTCCCAAAATTATTGTGATGTATACAAAGGCATTCTAGAACACTTCCCGAGAAGTAAGGGATCTTCTTCGAGTGATACTGACAGGATTAGAAGAGCGCGTTTTCAACAGGCTCGCTTCATCGCCTCCTTTCCGAGGGTCATGGATATTGACTTCCAGTAAATTATTTAAGGGAAAACTATCCATTGGATTTAAGTTCACATTTCACGTAAGGAATTATTCGGTTTTAAATTTGAGTTTAATATTAATGGGCAGAGGTTGAATTTATGGATTGGAAAGCATATTACATGCCTGCATGTGCAACTAGCAATATGCTAGCTCGAACACTTATCCCCCTATAATTATTGTTTCTTTGAATCAGCACTTGCAGTCCCGGTCGATTTAGGCCTGATATTGCCCGTATCAGAATTTGTTGAATTCTCTCGATAGCCCACCAATTCTAGATGTTCCCAGTCTAGCTCGCTCGTACTCTTGCCACACATGAATATTTTGGGACGCAATCAATGGTTATGAACGATGTTCTGGAATTTGGGGAGCTAGGTAAAGTTACTGAAAGAAGATTTCATGCCTCCATAGGATAATGTTTCATGAGTTCTCTGCTATTCATACCAGTTTTGGCACCTTGGCTCGTAATTGTTCGATAATTTCCAGTAGATTAAGCATTGCGGGTAGGTCTTTTTTATCAGCATAAGCTAAATGCCAACGCCAATGCCAACGCCAACACCAACACCAACCACGTTTCAGCTCCGAGTACAGCTCTAACCTGTCTCTCGCGCGCGTTCCATCGCGTGTATGGTTATAATCGTCTAGGATATGGATTTGAGCATCGAGGATCTTTTCCAGGTCCTAAACAATTCAAGCTACAAAGGAAACGATGTGTGTTTATTCACCGTCTTAGAAACACGATGCCCCGTTCTTTCGGAGATATTTAGCGCTGAATCCGGCAAGCAATATGATGCCTGAGCTTTGGCGAATCCGGCCGGTGGGCCCCGAAATCCAAGTGAAAGTGTCTTGGCTCGCTTAGAAGCCCCTTTTTCATCCCAAGTGAGCTTCAATACAGTTTTTGAGCACAATCTCAACAGTGAATATAACAGGAGAAGCCTTTTCCGGTCGTGGAGAGTAGGTGTATATTCTTTAGTAAGCTTCCTCTTGATTGCGTCAGCGCCGATGCCGGCTCGCAATTGTTCAACAATGACTCATGGAAGAACTTTCCCACCCCACTCCTGTGGTTCCAACTGTAGCGTTTACGCAAACCGTGTGAGAACATAATTTCAAGCATTACAAGCACAATAAGCACGGCGTGATCACCATGCTGTTCACCTCTCTGGAGACGGCTCAGCGGCTCGAGGAAGCAGACGTCTTGCACTTAAGTCGACAAAACGAAGCATGCGCTCAATTGTTTCCAGATCACAAGTCATTCACCGTTCCTATTGGGAATGGTGTAGCTGCAATCACTCTGCCCTCACTTGGGCGGAAGTTGAATAGAATCACTGGGTACGGGGTGGGTACCAGCGTATCAGAGAAAGACCTGGTTATCGTCGAGGATCTGTTTACAAGAAACGGGGTTGACACGGAGATAATTCTCTGTTCACTTGCAGATCCATCAGCGCTTAAAGTCCTGGCTTCTCGTGAGTATATAGCCAATGGGTTTCTCAACAACTATGCCCGCGTTCTCACAGATGAGGATCTGGAAGAAGTGAACGTAGAAGGAGTCACCATATCCCGCATTACAGCGGAAAGAGCTCAAGAGTTTCCCCCCTGCTGTGCCGCGGGGTATAGAGATACAGGTAGGGCTGAGTTATTCGAGACAGTAGCCCGTGCTGCTATATTACGTCCCGATACAAGGCTTTATATTGCATCTGTCGATGGGAAGGTGGCAGGTAAGTCTCAACTTCTCAGAGGAGAATTCCCTCTTTCGTGCCGTTTCGATTCTGGGCTTTCTGGAAATACCCCACAGCTCCTGAAAACCCCTGACTTCTAAAGATACCTGAAGAAAGCCTGCTAACTCCGAGATTTTGGGGAACAGGCTCCTCGGCAATGGCCTTGATCGAGACTTCGAGAGGGGGAGTGGCAAACTTATACATTTTCAGCACTTTGCCAGACTTTCGAGGGAGAGGAATTCAGGTACGTAGTCGACTTTTTCTCGAGTAAATATTTCCCCCTCGAGCTTGTCAATCGACTTGCAATTCAATTCATTCAAGACTCATGCTTCTCTTAACAATTTTATCTTTATTCTTTTACCTTCCCCAGATTTATTTCCGAAAGTTCTGCAAGATTTCTAACCCAAGGATATCAATGGATAGGCGGCGCTTCTGAAAGCAGGACTAGCAGATGCGAGGAAAGCAGGGTATGAACTTGCTTCTATTGGTGCCCGGGTAGGTGTTTGGAGAGAATTCTTTCCTGAATTGGCCTGTCTTATGATTCTCTCCTAAGACAATGCCTCTTCCCAAAAGAAATCCCAAGCGAGAAATTGCTAATTCCCCCTGTTAACCTAGCCCGGTAATGGAGGAAGCTGCCGAAATATTGAGCGAGCTGGATTCAGTCTTGCTTATACCAAGACTTGGTGCTCCAAAGCTCGAAAACATTGAATCAAGGCTGTTGGTTATGAAGAATAGCGAAACAAGAGGAATAATGTGACAAACTTTTGAGATTTTAAGCATTGGTAAACATGCTTCCTGCCGGTTTTGCGGAAAGAATGAATATTCTCCAAGAGAATAGAGCGCTCGACTGGATGTTGACAGTAGCAAAATCCAACGTTCATGGCCTGGCATTTAGCAATTAAAATTGGAATAAGCAGGTACGGAGGAGGGGATTGGTGATGGATTATAATTCAAACTAATATTAACATAAAACTTTGTAATATTGGGCTCAGTGGTTATTCGTACATGACACAGAAGTTACTTAGTATACCTACAATGCCAAAAACATCTGGATATATGAAGAATAGAATATTTACGTGCCATTCTGCGAAGTGTCGGTCGTGGCAATTACCAGAACCACGGGGCTCCCATTAGTCGCGCTATGAGAAGTAGCGTGCCCTGGCGTGCCCTTATATTGAAAGGCAAGTCTTTGAGCACCAGATTCGTGATAGGATCTACTGCCAGCCTTTCCTTAAGGTTTCGGGTCTGGCCAACTAGTATCTGCTGCCAAGCAAGGATCTGTTTTTCCATGTTCGGTAAGTTGATTTTCTCTGGCGCTTCGAAGATGAAGATATTGTGAAGATACTCATTAAAGTCATTGACTAAAATCGTGGACGCAACAGAGGCTTGGAGGGCGAGAGAACCGACATGCATGTCTGTATGAAGGTCGGTGTAATCTTCAAGATGGCTCGTTGTAGAAAATGGAAACGTCGATTCTCTTTCCCTGTTGTACCGAAGAATTCCGTGTGATCTGGTGTGAACAGATGGTAGAGATCAAGTGATCGTTCTGCTTGCACAAATACGCTATTCTGGATAATAAAAAGACCTAAAATTTACAGATATTCTGTAGATAAAGAAAGCTTTGTTCAGACAAGAAGGCTGTCTACAGGCTGCAGCCTCTTGGGCATCATCAGCGTGAAGGGCGCCCAATATTGGCTTGAGATGGAGGGCTGCTGCCAATTGGACTCTGCCATACGATGATAATCAACACCACAACTGCCATCAAACCTGTGAAGCCTAACGCAATCCAACCTGCCGTACCCGTATAGCCCGCGATGACGATACCTAAGAACACAAACGCCGTGATCGTCAATCCCGATAGAACAAGAGTCACGAGCGTAGCCCACCAAGCCACAATCCGCCTTCGATGGGTATCTTCCGTCCCAAAGTAGAGGATCGCTTGCGGTCTCCAGTAAACCAGGGCGGATGCTGCGAGCGTCGTGAGGAACAGGCTGAGTGTGAAGCATACAAACGCATCGGCAATGTAGTACTGCATTTGCACGCCGGTCAAGCCGTGATAAGTCCATGGTTCTGCAGGGTTTGAGACAGCCTTGGAAAAGGTCCAAGAAGCGCCAAGTGTACTAATTGCGGTCAAGGTTTTGAACATGGCGTCGAAAAAATCTGCGAGCCGTTCGCCTGGGTGATCAGGGAGTTTTGCGGGTGAGCAGACTACATAAGACATAATGTTGGATTTTTTGAGAAAGCTTTCAGAAGCCAGAAAACGGACAACTTCAAATGTCAGACGAGATTGTTGTTGAGCTTTGGACGATCGATGACTGTTTTGAAGTACTAAAGGATAGAATCGAGTGCCATGGTATGCCATCAAGATAATGGAATCAATGCCATTGTTCAGTAAACAAAGACCTCCAAAGGGAACACAGTGTTTGGGAAATTGAAACAAATAAAAACATTCCTGTGCTAGAGAGCCTCTTCTCTTGAAGTATTGGTGTGCTTAAGTCCTATAATTGAGTAGAAGTACATGCAAGTAGACTTTCTATTTTAAGTCTGGTTCTTGCTTGTATAGGGATAAGATCCTATGGAAAGGCCGGGTGAGAGAGCGAGGACCCTCGATACAAAACGGGACAGACATTTCACTCGCTGTGTGGTCGGGAGCATCAACACCGCTGAACGGATCTTGAAAATCAAGGTCTCTCGGCTCCCTTGAATGAGTTTCGAAAGGGATGGAGTTGTCGTTAGCATTACCTCTTTAGGCTAGGTGACCCTACACTATTGTAGCTCAGCTTCACGCGGTCGCCGCTGATGATCAGCGTGTCTGCCTTCATCGCTTCCTCTTTCTGGAACGCCAAGTTACTCTTGATTGGAATAACAAGACATTCAAGGGGTGTTTGGGCTCAAAGTTGAGTCCAGCAGGTTAAAAGGGTTCAGCAGAAGACGTCTTTGTATGAATGCGGAGAGGAAGATGGTCACGGAGAAACATCAATCGCACGAGAAAGTTCGTGTTGCAGAGATGGCTCGCTTCGCGTGCCGTACTCAGGGGCTTGCCATTTCGCTTCCAATATTTTTCACCACTGAATCACCTTCGGAGTTTCATTATTTTCAAAGATATATTCGTTTCTATACCAAATTTCACGGGAAACTGTTCTATCAATCGGAATTAGCTATTTAATTGAAAAGCCGAGAATACATATCACCATAGTGGATCAATTCCTTGCACTGCAGGCATGATTGATCATCTCTGTGGCTGATATGAATTCGCCAGCGAGGATGGACGATATGACTCGCGGCCTCGCAGAATTGAAGCTGGGGCACCAACACGAGAGGTCGCAACTCGAATTGTGGTAAAGCCATCAGCATCTGTCGTTAGCTTGGCCGTTGAGCTATCGATGGATACAGTCGAAGCCGTAACCTCTCCGAACAATTTCAAAAGGTAGTCGATGGAGCCAGCCTTCAACTTACCAGATATCGTGCATTTGAGTCCCATTGGATGGGAGTATGGAGCTGTCAAATGGATCGAAGTGGCATTAGACATCATGAACCAAGAGGTAATGTTGGAGTTTTTGAATCCAGGATATCGCTCAGCCCATATAACATCGTGCTTGCTTTCAGGCATAGTTGCTTGCTGACCTTGATCCACATCTCTGGCTCAAAAAGTTAGCTCTTTGAAAATCGGCCATGGCTCGAGGGAGCTGAGAGCTTTGGAAACATCGTGGAGAACCATGTAGGCTCCCATTAAAGAAAACATAAAGTCAGTGCGGAAGGAAGACAAACCGAATCGACACAAACTCATTCTTATGGGGCTTATTTGCAAGTCCTCGGCCATCATGAGTGTAGATAGGCCTATTCAATATCAGCAATCTTAGTCCGCTAGGGAAGGGATGTTGCATACAAAGCAAGGACATGAGTCGCGAAGCGGGCGAGGATCACGAATTTTCTGAACTTCGAATGAACAACCCCTAAGTGAGTCATAGATTGATTGGGGTTTCTGAGATCTAAGGTCTCTGCATAATCCCGCTGGTGGGTTGCCGCACTGAATACAGCCCCCACCTGAAAATCTCGCGGGCTGTAAATTTTATCAGTTGGTCTGTCTCCATTTGCAACGATTGTTCCCTGGGACTGGGCCACTTGTGGTGGGACATTGTTTGAAATTAGACCCAAAGCACTTCTGCCTGAAATTTGGAGTCTGCCGACGGCAGAAACTCCACAAATTGAAGTCTGTGGTCTTGGTAGTCTCTGATACTCGGTGTTTGATGCTGGCACGGGCCATACCATCAGGTTCGGAGGGCTCTCCTGCGTTTCCATTGGTCCTTTATTGTTGGAAAAGTTTGCAACTCTTTCCTTTGCCTGGCTGTCAAGCGTGCTAGCAAAAGATATTGGTTGTGTTGGGGCGAGTTTGGGGGTCGGATCGGATGTTGCCCATGCTGCTCTTTTCCGACGAGCTTCTTCGATTGCCTCGGTTTTCTTGGCTAGTGCCTCTGCTTTCTCTTCACTTGAGAGTGTTACAACAGCTTGGCTCTTCTTCAAGATGATCTTGCTGGTCGTCTTGCTTAGTACCGTTGAAGTTCTGCCTGAAGCTCGAGACGCCATCATTTTAGATCTTATCTGAATCCAAGGAAGCAATTAAAAATCACTATGTGTACTGGTGATAAACTACTTCGAATATAGGCATGCGATTACCTTGCGTTGTGCTTTAGTTGTTATGAAATCTTTTTCTAATTTCATGATATGCGATTTTCGATAGATAATAATGCTATCAATGCCTGTGTAGAACAAAGACGTCGAACTGCTTCGAATGGGATTTCGATCAAAGGCTACCGATCCGGCGTTGGTTGCCAGTCCTCGGCGTCACTTCCTTTGATCTCTTTGAGACACAACACAACACGAGATAAAGCCAGGTGCCCCAAGATTGATGTTTGCGGTCCATTGACCTTTGTTCGTTGAATTCGGACGCAAAGAACAGGGATCAAAACTCACATAATATGCTCCGATGGACAGTGAAAGGGCATCGAGAAATTGCCGCTCTCTCAGAAGACTACACAAGGTTACCCAAGAACGGCAACAAAAAGTTGATCCGACAGGCACAGGGACCAATAAATACTCAGCATTACACCGAGGAATAAGCGCAAGACGTCCAAGACCATGGATGAATTGTTTGATCGTGTCACAAGCGGAAGGATTTTCAAGCAAATCGCCGTATACGCTCGTGGACGTAAAGACTCTATCGATTGTACGAACTTTGAAAATCGAAGTCTCAGTGTTTTCGAGGACGCTAAGGATTGCTACTTGCCACGGGTTGATTCGACAGATGCAAATCTACCGATCGATGCTGCAGAACCAGCTATCGATGCCAATGATCTAGGACTTCTACCAACAGATAACTCGTGGATCGAACACGAAAAGGGCAATGATGAAAGCACTGCGAGAGGTATCACACATATACCAGCCGTAGATTATGTACATAGAGCAGGAAATCTTCCGTTGGTGGCAAAGTACGCAGAAATTTTTACATTCGTGGGCAAAGACAATGAAGTAGAAACAGGTGTATCCTTGACAGAAGCAATGGTATGGCAGCTCAACGCCGTATTACAAAGCGAGCAGACAACATCAGGGTATATCTCCCAGATAAACTCACTCAAAAGCAAACTGGCAAAAATAGAAGAAGACATTGCCGATATTAACAGTCAGTTAGAAGATTTACCCGAGGGTTTTGAAGCTTCTTCAGCATTGGTCGAGGCAGTTCTCCAGGATCAACTAGAGTTAGAAGGCTTATCGCAATTGAGAGAAGAAGTCATTCTTGAAATTCAAAGCTTTGAAAGAGCTATCGAGAGTGTCAACGAAGACACCCGGTTCGCCAAAAATCAGCTCTTTTCTGGCTGGAAGGAGACTTTGGCCGAGGGAGGTCTCCTAGAGCCTTTTGTGGAAGAGCCCGGATCTCAAATACCTACCCTACAAAAGGTTATTCCCGCTGACGTGAACGCACCACCAAAGCCTGCACCGACTCCTAGCGAGGTTGAAATCTATCAGCTGCAGGACGCCAGAGAAGCTGCTGCAGATGACATCACAAAAAAGACAATTCAAATGCAAGATGCTCAAGAGAAGTTCGATTCTCTACAGGACCTCTACCACGAAGAGTACAACGCCTATCGTGACCGCATGGGAGACGAGAGCAACAATACTTCGAAGAGCGAGTTTGACGGCATGATGTTTCTGGAGTCCCGGAAGATTACTGCAGATCTCATCAATGCTGAAGGAAAACTCGAACAAGCCTGCAATCATGCAAGAAAACTTGGTCTTACCCTCGATGCATACGACCAAGAATCGTGCTTCGTGGACTTTCCAGAAGACGGCTATCGTGAATCTCTTGAGAATGATTGGATCACCTACATTGATCGGGGACGGATTGAGGAATGGATGGATCATGATGATGAAACTCCAGGTCAAGCTGATTGCGATGAATGGGAATCGAAAACGGTTGATATTTCAGATAGTGTCAGTGCAATTGCCGATACTGGTAAGAGCAGAAAGCGCATCGATCGCTGGAGGGCGATGTGCGAGATGTTGAGCACGGAAGTGGAGATGAATATTGAGTAAGGTTCAGTTAATTGAACAAGATTCTAAATGAAAAATGTAAAGTCTTCTTAAGTTTGATCCCTTAGACTAGCTTATTGGTTAGAAGTAAAAGACTGCAAATTGGTACTTAATACTAACAGATGTGATTATATTGAGAGAAGCGGGATCAATTAATCAATCAGATAGAACTAATTCGAGCCTGGAGTCTCGCAGATTGCTAATGTTCCCCGTTTATTTCAACCCTGAGAGACCGGCATTGAATGACAGCTCGATATGATCCCTCAATCTGCATTCCATCTTCTCTACTGACCTGCATAGGCTTACCGATTAGCAATGAGATTCGAAATTCAATGTCTTACATAACTTCAAAAGGTCCGCTGAAGGCTTAAACATCTCGTTCTCGCGTGGCTTCCATTCTTTAACACGGTCTGCCAGTAGCTAGCCTTGTCGTCTGCCTTATCTGATCAGGTGTATGAGTATTCAGGGCGTTCAGCAGCCAAAAATTACCAAGAGTTGTGATACCGTGATATCCAAGTCAGTTCCACAAGCACAATAACCATGATAGAGCCTTCTAGCTTGGCTAGACATAGCCATCGTGCAAATCCCAGTCATATGTTTGAAGACCTAGGATCTGCTTCCTCGTCATTATTGTTGTCCTTCTCTTCGTTACAAGGAGCATTTGAGTAGTACAGCTCTATTAATCTTTTGAGATCTGCTTCGTACCGCACTCTCCCCTCAATTTCGCAAGGCCTGTTATAGTCGAAGCAGACCGGAGCGGTCCATTTTGCGTGGGCCCGCGGATCGATATTATGAAAAACGTGCGACTGCGAGCCTCGCCAATCTGAGTGCTTTTCGACCAGGATATTTGGATGTATGCTTTCCGAGGGGGGCGGACCTTCACTATGGGAGTCTCGGACGCCAATATATTCCCAGGGGTTTCTCACATTTGCTAATCCATTTCCCTGTCTGGTGAACATGGGTATTGTTATGCAGTGATGGAAGTGCGTTTCAATAACGATAAACTTCCGGCGTTTCGTGAAAACCCAGTGTCCATTATTGGTGAGTGTCCTCTCTTGGGTTTCAATCATATCGTCGTCATATGAGAGAACATGGTGTGGGAAACTTATCACCAACCCCGGCCGGTAAGCTTCCAGGTGATGTAGCATACCCCATTTGAACACTCGGCGATATAGATAGAGGCGAGGCGGTGGTGCGGTCTGGTTTGGTCCATCTCCATCTCCATCTCCATTCGCTGGGCTCTCCCCGGCTCCTGCGTCCTGATTGTGCTCAGCAGCTACAAGCTGGGCAGGCTGGGCAGTTTGGGCAGCCTGATTTGCCCGAAACAAGTTATTGTTCCGGATCCAGGAGTTTTCGCTAAGTGGTGGTAAAGGTCGGTAGTTATCCATTAGGTACTCAGCAATGTAGCCTACTATCGACCATCAATTTTGTGCTCTATGTTATCTCGTTGCAATGTTTGCAAAGAATTTCGGCCACAATGCAAAAGATAGGGCTGTGAGAACTTGGCAGGACAATCGATTATACTCAGATGGCTTCTCGAATGGAAGAGAAAATTTTCTTTGATTAAGCGCGCAACATTCTGCCCTTCTTTTAGGAATTATATGCAGACAGACGAGTACCTAGGACTATGCACTCCGCAAGCTAGCCATTGTGATATGCACACGGTGAAAGAGCGAAAACCTGGGCAAACAAAGATAATCAAATTCCGCATGCGGTGATTCACCTCAACATAGAAAATTTTCCCGTTTGGATCATAAATTTCCAACAAAGAGTAGAGTCGCACTACTTGGTAGAGAATAGAATTATGCTATAAGTCTCAAACTCGAACCAAGTTTATTTGGAATCCGTCAACTTCTTAACCATCAACATCAACCATTCGTGGCAAGATTATGATGGGCCTCGCTTCTGGCTCAAGGAAGAGGAAGATTTGTTCCGCAGCTGACGAAGTAATCAATGAGCTGCGAAGAACCACGAAGGCGCAGACTCAAACGATTTCAAACCAGGAGGAACTTATCCAGAAATTGACGCGAAAGCTCCAGGAGCATGGGCTGGATACTTCTTTGCTCTCTGAAAAAAATCTCACAATGAACAACAACACAAGCAACTTCTCCCCATCATCCCATGCAATCAGCCCTCACTCACCTCCCATCGCATGGGAAGGTACGATCAAGGACTTGATTCCTATTTCAATGAATGGCATGGAAGGCAGAGCCATGGTCTTGACTGAGGACATCATCGATCAGTGGGGTACTTTCCTGAATATTCAATTCAAGGTCAAGAAATTCCTGGCAGAATGGGATGAGGACCGCGCTATCATGGAGTCTAGGCGCAAGACGACGGTATCGCCACAGAAGATCGAGTACACAGAAACCGGGCGATTTTTCGACGGCATGCCTGAGAAGCGAGTAGAACTTGAATATACTAAAAGCAACGAACGTTCGCATAAACTCGGGAGGCAAATTGAAGAATTTGAGAGTGAGATGCTTAAAGTGCATAAGAAGATAGGGCACAGAATGCGCACAATTTTGGAGAAGAATAAGCTTCGGAAGCGTGATGATCAGCAGTGGATGACGAGACTTCGTCTGTCAAAGCTGGCTAAATATGAGGGCTCTTGGTTTGACCCGTATATTGCTTCAGACTCTGAAGACTCGGAGACATCGTGACCGGCTTGACAGCAGTGTCATCATGCGACAAGTATGGCTTCGCTCTCTGCAATACCATGTTTTTTGTATGGTGGGCCCAAGTTTCTTGCAATCACTGGCTGACGGAAGACAATGCAAGGCGAAGTTATCGCATATCATGTTTGAAGCGCATATTCCTCATAGTCATCGACCACTACAGATGAGGGTTCGAGGGAATGAAGACTGCAGAAATTGACCAGAATAGTAAATAATTCTTTCTCACAACTGAAATATGGCTTATGACACAAATGATCGACCGTCGAACAACGTGCTTAGCGAGACTTAACACAATGAAATGAGTTGATATTGTGAAACTTTTGTTACATGCTCTGAGGCTAGAATAAAATCTACCTAGGATAGAAGATATGATATTGTGTTTTGGGTTTCTACTTGGACAGAAGAAGCAAGTTCCTTCGAGATCCGGGCTCGGATCAATCGCAATAGACTAATACAGGGGTGAATTTCTGTGGAGAAATATGGCATCATACAAGAGAAAGTGGTTCATAGCAATTGTGTAATCCAAAAACAGATCTTTCCCTCGAATAAATTCTCATTATTTCTCTCGCAACTTTGCTAAAGCTGCTGCAATCCCACCACTCAGCTCATCGTCTCTCCTCGCGATTTCTTTTTTCTTCTCCCTTGCTAATCTCTGTTCCTGTTCTGCAGCTGCAGCGATCAAAGCCTCTTCGTCGTCGTCATCAGGATCCCACATTCGAAATTGTTCTGGCGTCTCAGCCAAATGTTCAAATGCTCGTGGCTCACTTGGCCTCGTGGGGTTGGCGGACTGTTCCTTCTCCCCTATCACAGGCATATCTCTCGCTGGAACCCTGCCGAGTGGCAGAGCACGGTCTAACACACCCTCTACCTCTTCCTCTCCTTCCTCTGTTGTCTCCTTCCGAAGCAATCCTTTCCTAGCGGCCTTTCTGGCCCTAAATGGTTCATCAACAACAGCACACCACCGCCTAACTTTCTTCTCTCCCCAGCCACCTACCACAGCAATCTCTTCTGGCCTAGCATTGATAGCGGCTTTTATACTGCCAAAAGCACTGACCAGTGACACGGCATCGGTCTTATTGATGCTCCTCGGCACCGTCACAAACTCGACCATCTTCTCGGCATACCCTTTACTCTCTGTCCCTCTGATAGCCCCAGAATTCGCGTGCTCATAGCTCTTATACAACTCCAGATATCTCGCGGCCTCTGCCGCACTCCAGCAAAGTATAACCGTAACATTATTGACCAAACTCGTTTTCGACAGCTCTTTCAAACTGTCTTCGTGATTTCCAATATCGACCATTGTGAGCAATACTCGAAGGTTATATTTGCCCTGCAAGCCTTTGATTCGGTTGTAGATGTATTCGGGGTGTAAACGGTGGTATTTGAGGGAGAGAAAGAGGGCGCATGTTGTAAGCCCCAGGACGTAGTCTGCTGGGATGTCGGAGTATTCCCATGCAAATGAACGGAGGTTTGTGAGGATTGGATTACCCTTTTGACGCGGAGAAACAAGGATCGAGGAACTGGTTGACTTGGACGCTATTGCTTGAGGAGTAGGCTGCACGACTTTGGGGCCAGAGGAAGTGGTTGTTGGAGGAGCGCGGTCGAGTCGTTGCGGAGTTGGTTGCTGGATTCGCTGTGGAGTAGGCTGCTGAACGCGTGGAGGAGCGGGTGTTGGCCGTGGAGTAGAGGTTTCAGAGGCAGCAAGAGCTGCCAAAAAATCGGCATCGGCGCCGAAGTCATCGTCGTCGTCCATGCTGGTCTTGCATTGACGAGGTGGTCGATGTCAAGGAAGCAGACGCATGCCCAAATAAGTTTTGGGCATTTCCCCAGCCTCGACACTCAGCCTCGCGTCATATCCATCAGACAAGACCGAATCTGAGCACAGAAGAGAAAACTCTCTGGTTGAACAAAATTACAACGAATCCATGAGGTAGACGTGAAGTCATGAAGGCCCGGAAATCGCCGGAGACAGGGGTCTTAGGGTCTGCACCAGCAGCTGATCGCCACAACGGAAACTGCTGGCTGGAATGCATCAATTCCGAATAGGCTATCGATCCAGTAGAAAAGAGTTGTGAACCCCTCTCGAGAAGTCTCAGAAGGATCACCTCTTTTACACTTGTTGCTGCTAGGATCATCAATCTATCGCCTAGCTTCAAGTTTGTTGCTTCTGCTTCTGCCTTGACACAACAGTCAAGATCTCCCTGTCCGGTTCCTCGAATGACTCAAAGATATCAAGGACAGTCTTCCGCGCAAAGTGATCCAGACGAGGAAAGATCCTCGAGAATACATTGTGGATTACAGCCAGCGAGCGACTTCCACCCGAACAAGTCTGAAAGGTCAGAGCCACGCCATGTTCCCAAGCCCAAAAACGAACGAGGATGGCGGAAAATCGTCAGGAATTTCACTCCGTCTTGGTTTGCGGTGATTATGGGAACTGGAATTGTCTCGATACTCCTCCATAATTTACCATATAATGGGGACTGGCTCTACTGGATCTCGGTGGCAATCTTCGCGTTGAATGTAGTATTGTTTCTTCTCTTCACTTTCATCTCTATTGTTCGGTACACGGTATATCCTGAGATATGGTTCGCAATGATTCGGCATCCTGCCCAGAGTCTTTTCATAGGTACTTTCCCAATGGGTCTTGCTACAATCATCAACATGATCGTGTTTGTGTGTGTTCCAGCTTGGGGCTATGGGTTTGTGCAATTGGTAAGTCCCATTAAATCTTGATAACCATCTATATTCTGACACCAAGAAGGCATGGGGTCTATGGTGGATAGATGTTGTTATTTCTTTGGCATGTTGTTTCTATATGCCCTTCGTTATGTGAGAACATCTCCTTACCAATTTCTTTCCAACCAGCTAACATACCTAGAATGTATGTTCACACAAATCAGCTCTCAACGATGACGGCAGCCTGGCTTCTGCCAATCGTGGCACCTATAGTTGCTTCTGCGTCTGGCTCAATCGTAGCCTCCGTCCTTCCCAACCCGCAGCATGCTTTGTGGACAATCATTATCTCCTATATCCTCTGGGGAACTGGAGTACCACTTGCCATGGCAGTGCTCGTTATATATTTTCAACGACTAACCCTTCACGCACTTCCTCCACGAGAAGTAATTGTCTCGGTATTCCTCCCCTTGGGACCTCTCGGACAAGGCGGGTTCGCTATCATGAATCTTGGATCCGTAGCTGTCCGCGTCTTTGCTAAGACGGGAACACTGCAATCAACTACGACGAATTCCGCTGAAATATTGTATGTGCTTGGATGGCTAGTTGCGACAATCATGTGGGGTTTTGGACTCGTTTGGTTATTCTTTGCTGCGGCGAGCATTACGAGGAGCAAGTTTCCTTTTAATATGGGATGGTGGGGATTTACATTTCCTCTTGGTGTGTTTACGACGAGCACAACGCAGATGGCCAAGGAGTTGCCATCCACTTTCTTTAAAGTGCTGGGGACGGTACGTAATTTTCTTTTCTCCTTGGGTTTCAATGGTTAAGCTGACGAT
This sequence comes from Stipitochalara longipes BDJ, assembly GCA_009732865.1. Taxonomy (NCBI): domain Eukaryota; kingdom Fungi; phylum Ascomycota; class Leotiomycetes; order Helotiales; family Hamatocanthoscyphaceae; genus Stipitochalara; species Stipitochalara longipes. The sequence continues at coordinate 2,059,733 of ML769333.1, read as the reverse complement.
GATAAGATATTCTCCGTAGCTGTCACACTGCTCTGGGTTATGGTTGCAGTACGGACAGTCAAGAGAGCCGCAACTGGAGAGATGTTCTTCGCACCTTGCTTGAAAGATCTGGATGGAAAGAAAGCAGAAGCTGAGAGAAATTGTCCCGAAGGAATATCTCCTGTATGATATCTGGGCTATTTAGTGAAAGGATATGTGTGAACAAAATATTAGAAAGGACGGATATCACCCTCCTTGAAATAAAAGGTCACTTATATTACAAGGCTCCACTCTAAATTCGTCCATAAAACGCACAGTAACAAACTAGGTAGAGCTAGTAATTTAGGGCCAAGCGTGGTTTGCACGCACCTGCCCCGACTCCAAAATCTTGGCTCTGCTAATAAGTTAATTATAGCATGATGTCATCTTCAATATCCGCACTTCTGACATGTGAACCTTGCACACGGTCATTTTCAAATAAACATTTAAGGTTGCTTGAATACTTGTAGGTGAACGCCATCGACGCGTCAACAATCAGGCCCCCCTTTTCAAGGGTAGGCACGTGACCTTAGTTGAATAGCTCTGTATGGTGCGGAACTAAAACTTCCGTGCGCGGCCACCTGCAAGAAGTTTGCCTCTTTCACATGCAGAAGAAAAGCTTATTCCTAGATCTGTGGGAAATGAGGAGCTTGCAAGGACATGTCGCGATGAAATGGCCATCCTGATTTGTGAAGCTAAGGCCCAGGACCTAAATTTGGCGCTAAATTAGCGCCAATACGTCACTGGGCACTGTCACCAAGCACCGCCACAGTTCTACCCCTCGTGCGATTCCCGACCTACTTTATCTCAGTTGACATCTGCCCACTGAGACATCCCACATCACCACTACAAAAGGAAACCCTCTCAATTGCTTCCCTTCTACTACTTCACCTGCCCTCTTCACAAAGAATACAGAACCACAGATCAATTCCAGATCATCACATACAACCGCTAACATGTCTGCAAACACCGTGCACGTCAAGAACATCAGCTCCGCGACGAGCGAGAAGGAGGTTAAGGATTTCTTCTCCTTCTGGTAGGCAGCATTTAATAACCATTTGGCACATCAATTGCTAACAATATTTCTGCAGTGGTAAGATTACTAGCCTCGAGATCGCTCCGTCTGGGGAGACTCAGAATGCGACCGTCACCTTCGAAAAGGAGACCGCAGCCAAGACTGCCCTCCTCTTAGACAACACAAAGCTTGGTGCCACCGAAGTCCAAGTCACATCTGCCACGGGCAGCACCGACGACGATGGAAGCCATTTCACAAAGAACACCGAGCGTGACACCGATGAGATCACCCAGGAGGAGAAGCCAAGAAGCCGTATCATCGCTGAATACCTTGCTCACGGTTACGTGCTCGGAGATCAGGCCATCCAACGTGCTATCGATCTCGACCAGAAGCATGGAGTCTCCACCCGCTTTGTCACTACTATTTCAAACCTCAACGAAAAATACCACGCCACTGACAAAGCCCGCTCGGTTGATCAATCCTATGGTGTCACTCAAAAGACCAACTCTCTCCTGTCTGGATTGACTTCCTACTATGAAAAGGCAGCTGGTACACCTACGGGACAAAAGCTCGTCAACTTCTACACCCAAAGCTCGCGCCAAGTCCAGGATATCCACGCCGAAGCTCGTCGTCTGGCAGATCTCAAGAAGCAGGAAGGCGGTGTCTCGACTGTTCCAGGTACAGAGAAGAGTAAGTGCAACTGTGGTTCTCAGGCTGAGGCTTGTCCATGTGCGCCCGGCCACTGTGCCTGTGCCAATTGCGACAAGTCGGATGTCAAGAAAGTTTCAGGTTCGAACAAGACCACTTGCAGCTGCGGTGGAAAGACTGACATCTGTGGCTGCGCTCCTGGCGAGTGTGCTTGCAACTCTTGCCCAAAGGCAGAGATGGAGCCTGTTGTCGGCACGAATAAGACGAAGTGTTTTTGCGGTGGAAATGAGAAGAATTGCCCTTGCGAGACAGGAAAGTGCGCTTGTAGCGGTTGCTCGAAGTAGATTGCTCGAGATGTTTTTCGAACAATCCAAGGTTGAGCTTACCGTTACGCCATATCGGAACGTTTCTTCCTTTGGGTCAGCGTCAGGGCTTGTATGATTATTAGATTTTGCTGACATGGCGCCCCTTTGATAGCTTCCACCCCTTCTGCACATGATGCTGCGACTGCTTCTACTGGCGTTGTCGATTCTGCAAATATTGCTCCCTTGGAGTCCGAAAAGAAGACTTATGCATGATTTGGTCCTGCGTTCTTCGTTGCTTTATGTCTATTGCATGATTTACGAGACACGCGAATGGGAGAAAGGGGATATGGCGGTTTATATGGTAAGGCCGGTTAGGCTCGAGCGAGGGTTATTGGACGAGGGCAGAGCGTTATGGTTGTAATAGGCATTAGGCCGAATGCATTATGAGTGTGTGCCATTCTCGTTTCCTTAATTGACATGTGAAGTATCCAGGAATTCCGCCCATGTTCATCTATTGTTACAATGTATTTCCATAGTTTCATTTGTATGCTCATTTTAATGTTCTATGACCCAGGTGCTAAGATCTATCGACCATTCTCTCATAAACTCGCTCCTGAAGCACCCTACTTTGAGCTTCGTGGAGGATCTGAACTCTTGCTTACAGTCTCCTTCAAGTGGTCATCGAGAGGTCCTTTTGGGTTGGATGAAAGGCTCTAAAGTACTAAATCAGACGTTGCCACCTTCATTTGTGTTGAGACAGTCAGAGGAGTAACTATACCTCAAGTTGTGACTTGCTCTCTTCCTTGTTGTTGGTTCCCTCATTCACGCCCTGACCATTGGATGGAGTATCTTGCTGTTGAGCACCGGTGGATCTCTCGGGCTCCGGGGATTGACGACCTTCGTTTTGTGCAGACATTTTGTTTGGAGGTGTTGATTTTTAGGCTATGTAAATGTTATTAGCTTCTGTTGAAAAGTTGGTATTGGATGGCAGCAGCAAAAAGTGAGAGCATTTTTTGCTGATTTGAGCTCCGGACTTCGTACGGGATCAGGAGGGGCAAGCTTAGTGGGACAACGAATGTTGGAGGTCAACACTTACATCGAATAGAATTCTTCAATGGATCTGTATGGTTTGTATGATGGAAGAAGCAGGTCGGAAAGTTGAATTTGATACCCATTTTAACACCCACTAAACTTATGACGTCGCTCAGTGAATGAACCACCCCCCTTCACGGCGGGGTCCTTGAAGGCACGTGACTGGCCAATCAAGACCCTTCCAATTAAAGATCGCGATCAACGGACGCGAAATTGGTGGCTCCCTTTTAGTCTCACGTCTCAATGCGACCACGTTGAACGGCGTCCAGCTCACGAAGCCAAGGGGAAGGAACCAGGCGGACAACTTTTCCTGGGCCACGATTGTTCCCATTCCTACGGCGCTCCTGATTCTCTCGTTGAGCAGCCTCCTGTCGAAACCATGGCTCCGGACCTGAACACGATGCCCCCATCTCCTCGGCCTCTAGCTTCGTCCCCGCGTCTCACTTCCAGGAGCACTTCGAGACGGACTTCCACTCAAATGGCCCCACCTACGATCCCTCCGACTTCACCTTCGCTGAACATTCTCCCCTCGAACCAAAACGCTGTCAATCACAGCTCTCCTCCCTTATCCTCTCCCAACATGGCTACGGTAGCAACTGGAACAGCTGGTGTAATCATTGGAGATAACACTGGCGTGGGAACTGGTCCTGGCCCTTTGAGACATCCCAGACCTTTGACTGCTGCTGATCTCCATCTTCAATTGGAGAAGGAGCAAGAAGCAGTGGTAAGAGCAGCAAACACCCTTGAAATTTTCCAATGCTAAGGATAATAGGTTAATCGACTAACCCGCGAACTCTCCATGCTACGAGCTGCACAGAATGCCTCCGTCGTCTCCAACACCTCCTCCACATCCGCTGGTTTCCCTGACACCGGCGATCATAACGCAAACCACCTCCTCTCTGGTCCCAGCCATCCCGCTCCGTCCCAGCGTCGACACCACCGATCCTCATCCAGCACAAGCACGCGAAGCATCACAGCAGCCAGCCTGAGCACCGTTGGTGGCATAGCAGGCAGCACCGCACCCTCTACAACCGCAGACCGCAACCGCGGCAACCCACCCCGCCACGACTCCATCCCCCAATCCATATCTCTCAGTCGGCAGAACTCCATGACCGGGTCAAGGAGGAGCGGTGCTAGTAGCCCTGCCCCCCTAAGCTCTGCTCAATCAAGTTACCAACATCCCGACCACTTCCCCTACTTCTACCAACAACGACCAAGCATAGCACCCCACCGAGATCCTAGTTCTGGCAATATCGCGACCACGAGTAGTGGAAATGAGCTCAGGACAGAATCTGTTACGAGCGTGCAGACTACGGGGCGGTATGAGGAAACGGCATATCATAGACATGAGCTGGATGCTGTGAAGAGGGAGAACGAGGCATTGAAGCGGAGAATTAGGGAGTTAGAGCGCACCTTACGGGCGAGGCGGCAGAGTGATGCGAGTGTTAACAGGGCAAGAAGCGAGAGTGTTTCTACGACGGCCAGTGTGCGAGATAGTATCAGTGGCATTGGACGAGGCAGGGAGCGAGAAAAGGATGGAGAAGAAGATAGTGTGCAGGTTGGAGAGAGTGCCAGGAGCTCGGGAATGTTGCGATGATACTTATTCACCAAGGAAGGGATAAGAAGCGAGTCAGTCGTTACGCTTTATGATGGTTATGAACGGTGCTTCTTGATCACGAGGATAGGATGGCTAGGCAGGAAAAGAACGGCGTTTATTGTAGGTTCAGACAATGGCGTTGTTGAAGTTCTTCCAGGGTGGCAATGGACGTGCCAATTGAATCCGTGGAAGCATGCCCAGCTACAACTACGGGTGATTGATGATGCTTACCTGGCTTGATATTCATATCTGGGCTAGTGCTCAATGCATGTGCTCGGAGTTTGCAATGTTCGTATCTCTTTGCCTGTCACATTCCTATGCCATGGCCTCGGGCTCCAATTCTTGGTTTGCAGATCTCGGATCCTCTCATCACAGGCTCCATATGCTGATATTTTGCAATTCGGGTCGAGTTGGCTACTATATCCCTTTCGCATTCGACTCCATGCCGCAGTAGCACCGTTGAGGATATAACAATCTCGTGTTCGTCCACCTGAATGGCAAGCCTATGGCAAATACTGAACGTCTACACTCATATCGAGGTTATTGAGCAACATCGTACCCGGCTTCCACTTCCTTCCTCCAGCTTCCAACAATTATGTCCACTGCTCCAGATAGGCAAGCCATTTGAGGTCTCCTGAATAGTTTCTTGGCTGTTTACTCAATCGGTAGACAATCCCTGATTAACTGAATTTATTCTTCTGCCTGTAAAGTAGAAAGCCTTAGCACCACTTCTAACAATCTCGCTTCGATTACAGGTCAATCTTTAAGCAACGAAATTATGAACATTCCTCTGTAACTTTAAATTACTTGATAAGTTAGTGATTATGACTGTATTGGGGGATGGCCCAATTTTGCACTAACAATACTCTACATTGACAAATATAATACGGGGGTTCTTGTCCATGAATACTCTTTTCTCTTCGAAACATTGGATTCATGGATCAACGTCAACCGAATTTCCACTCTGGACCTTCTCGAAAGACAAAAATTGGAAATAATTCCCTCGAGCTCGAAACTTCCCTCGTAAGTTTTCGAACTCTAAGTCCCGATTCATCATAATTACACTAGCTGAATATTTGTAGCACTACAGAAAGAGGTAGAAGCTGTTGAAATCAAGATCACATCGGCTACGATGCAAAATAACATCCTGTTTTGACCGGAAATTTATCCACTAAAGCAAGAAAAAGTGAACGATCTCAGGATTAACTGGCACACTTTACATATCGAACAACATAATGCAATTCAGATCCATCGAAGGCGATTTGGGTTATTGAAACTCCCGATCTCTTTCTGATCAACCAGTTCTGGACATCTAAGTAGTGGGGTATCGGTTTGGGCGGGTGATATTGAGAGGTTTAAGTGTGATGCTTCTGGGTCAGCGAGCGCTGCTGGGCTGCTGTTCAAGGGATCTTGGTTGTTTCTTGTTGTTTTGAACTTAGTTCGTCACTTGATCTTCTAGTAAATGAAGTTTTGGCTTCTAGTCATCATCATCATCACTACCGAATACTCCAATTGTATGAGATGCCATGGGACTTTCAGTTGAACTGTTTATCTTTCGGTTTGATTTACCTTAAAATTGCAATGAGGGTAACGCTGGCGTCTCATCTTAATAAGGAGACTGACCTCAACGCACTTGACAACATGAGGTTATTTCAAGCAGACGCATCTATTGCCTCTGCCTTTCACTGATGAACCAAAATCGTTCAAAAAGGGGGCCGAGCTCGCCTAATGCGGCCTCAGAGGTGCCGCCGCTCGGGTGCTTGGAGGAGAATTGGGGAAGGGGAGGGGGAATGGAAAGGTGGCTGTAGTTTTCCGCTCCATACTTGGATACGCCTATTGGCTTGGCTTGATTCGGCCTTGAGCGCAGAAGACTTAGATGGTTTGAGACTTCCCTCCAGCTCTGCTTTCTATTTTGTTCGAGAATCGTAAAAATATATGCTGGGAACAGGGAAAGTAGCTGTGGACAGTAGAAAAATAACAGAAGTCGGTCTCTTGTTCGATGGCTATGGCCTTTTTCTTACACATCAAAGATCAATTATAGGAAGTAGTCATGCAAACAAGTAGTATTACGCCCGAAGCCTTGTAATGAATACTGAGACGCAATCTCTACACTCTCGAACTAGTACGGACTCCAGCTCAATTCAAGTCAAGTCATAACAATGGTATCATCCCAATGCAGCTATACCCGCAACGCCAATCATCATGCAGATATGTAATCTACCCAATGCGAACTCCAAAACAATGCCAATCGGGACGAGAATCTTTCATGTTCATCATCAATGATTATAGCTCCTCCCGGTATTCTGGGATCAAGACCTCGTCTTCGTTGAATGTTCGAAGGTCTTCTTCATCCAATGTCCCGACAAATGCACGTCTCACGAAACGCAGCCAGACCTTGTTCTTCTCATGTTGCTTGTGATGCTTCTTCTTCTTGTGCTTCTTCTTTTTCTTCCCCACCTCGACGACGGCATCGGTCCCATGTGAAGCATCATGTGAAGCATCATGTGAAGCATCATCGACCGTCTCCTCCTCAACACCTTCAATGCTATCTCCCTTTTCAGGCTTGTATTGTCCAATGCGATGAGCAAGCTTGAGGTAGCTTCGCACTGTCAAATCTTTCAACTTAAAAATTGGGTCCGTGAAAGTATCGTATTCGACTTGGTATTGGAACGGTTTGGGGTGCGGCTTGTGCTTTGGGTTCTTGCCTTTGTGTTTCCCCGGCTGCCATTTGTCTGCATCAATTTCATCCTCGGACTCGAAGGTCTCTGGCGCAATCGCTTCATCGTTATTGATATGGGTGAGGTTAGCGAAGTACTGAGTGTAGCCCAAGAGTGTCAATGTTTGCGGAGAATATGCAGGTCCTGGCGGCGAGCTCTTCGATGGTGGTAAAGGAACGATGAAATCTGGCTTCTTCGGCTTCTTCGGCTTCTTCTTTTTGTCCTTCTTTCCTTTCTTCTTCTTTTCGATCGATGCTTCATCATCGTCCTGGGTGGATATAGACTCCTCCTTAAGCCAGTATTTCTTCTCAGTAAGACCTCCGGATTGTGCACTAGCCCATGTTGCCGTCGTGTCTAGCCCAGTAATATTGTATTCGATAACTCGAAGGGTAGGGAAGAAGTTGGGCACAAGACTGGGACCAACAAGCGTGAGAGAGTACCGCTCTCCCCAAGTACCGCCAATCTTCTTCAATGCCTTGTCTTTCTTGGATTTCTTCTTGTCCTTCTTCCCCTTCTTCTTCTTGCTATCTTTTGGGTCGTCATCCTTGGTCTCTTTGATCGCTACAGAGGGATTGGGCAATGCTGACCAGTCCTCTCGTAGTTCCTCAAGATAATCATTGGCAGACTCGATCGTAAGCTCTTCGTCCATCGTGGCACGAATTACCGATTCTACGGAGAGGTCATCCTCACTAAGAAGATTGACCCGCTTGCTGTCTTGCAGCATAAAGTGGTCGATATTCATGTGTCCGTAGAGGCCTCCAACAATAACATCGCGATATTGCTGTAGCCACAGGGTATATTTCTGCCAGCAAGTCTCGTCCCAGAGTTGCTTGCTGTCCGTTCTTGCCGGGGGGACATGTCCAGTAAGGATAGCTTTCATTCCACGATCGCGCATGAATTGGAGCTGAATCCTAAGCCATTCCATGTGCTCGAAGCCAGGCTCGGAGCGTAACGCGCAGCCGTCGACAGCAGCATTGTTCTTGAAGAAATAGAGGGTATTCAAACTGAAAACAGCAAGCTTCTTGGGAATGACTTCGACGTAGTACCAACCTCCTCGTTCGAAGCCATGCCTTTGTTCCTCCGGTATGAAGTCCCGCCAGATATCCGTGTATGTCTTGAGCCATCTATTCGGGCCTGAAAGCAGGATATTGTGTGGAAGGATGTCATTGTTTCCGAACGTCGACACGATAGGGACCGTTAAGCCGTTGTTTAGATCGTCATGACGAAAGACCTCGTGAAACTTCTCTGCGATCCATCTATTGGTGCTCAACACCTCGTCTGCCGTTCGAGGGATCTGCTCGTCGCTATCGTGCCTCGCCGAGTCGCCCGTCCACACCACAAAATCGATGTCTCGTACATTCTCAGCAATCCATTTGAATGTCGCATTTATGAGGGAGTAGGGTGTGTCGCAATCTGATGTTTCGGCGCCGTATGTGCCTGCCAAGCCTTTGCCTCGATGGCACGCATCTTCCTCCTCGGTGGACGAATGGATTTTATAGAAGGGATCAGGATGCAGGTCTAGATCTGGTCAGATCATTTCAGAAGATAAGGTTGTGTCTCCCACCTGTGATGTGCAGGAATCTGCCATGCAGCCGCTGGGAGGAGGCTTGAAAGTGGGACGATTCCAGGGCCTCCAATGGCGCCTGCAGGGCTGGATCGCCGATGGGTGATGCATATAAACTTGGGAGCAGAGAAGCTGCTAAGAATAAAGCATTTGAACGCATTTTCATACAATCTAGAGGAAAACAGGAAATTTAGGGAAATGTGGCATTCCTCCCGTAAGGCGTCGAGCCCTACAAGGCTGTTATGTGTGCACAGAAGGAAGTGCCTGTGACGTTCGTGGCTGCCGGGGTCTGGGACGCTCGGAGTTTGTTGAAGTGCAAAAAAGGAGCAGATGCCTCAACGTCCCATTTGCTCTCACGATTGAAAACACGGCGAGAAGCAAACGAAAGACGTAAATCTTGACGGGTTTCAGGCCTCTCTTATGTCTGACGAAATCCGTATTCCAACTCTCAAGGTGTCTCAGCAAGCCTTCTTCTCCTCCCTTAGGGGGACGTTGGTTAGGTGATTCTATCCAATCAACGGTACACGTGTAGCAAAGAGTCAGCCTCTGGGGGACAGCCATGGTATTTTCTTTTTCTGACATGAGCAAAGCTGAGGACCCCCATGCTGTGCTCACGCGACAGTTGATGGGATTCAAGTTGTGGCGTTTGGGGGTCACTTCTGACTTCGATGTTGTGGAGCATGATCTGTCGTTATGGGTGTCAGCAGAGACGGCGAGAGTATTTTGCTAGGGTTGAAGTTCTCGGGTAGGATTCAAAGATGCAAAGGTAATCAGGCTGCATCTGTCTAAACTTAGAAAGGTCTGCATTTCTTAAAGTTTGTGATTGTGACTTTTCTCCGTTTTGACGATGACGTAGATGCGCTTAGAAGTGATATTAATTGGTGTGTTAACGTATTTTCCATTTGGGCATTTGGCCACCGTATACCTGTGTGGTTGAGGTGGCTGAGACCTTGATATTCAACGCAGAGAAATGTTTAGCAATCATGTGGAAGATGACTACAATCAAAGAGAGCGCGAATAAAGACATTATTAGGTTACATTTACGAAACTTTATAGCCGACTCGGTATTTCGCTATAGGTATTCTTAGTGAAAGATATGATGCCTCAACATTTGTCCTAGCCAATAAAACGAGTTTTCGGCTTTTCCAAGGTAGCAATTTTGCTGCACTCGTATAAGCTAAGATAAGCCGATTTTATTCATCTTACTAAGAGGTGTACGGCGTGGTTAGTGTGCTCACTATCATTTCCCAAATTGTCACTAATAATTGTTAGATGGCAGAGCGGTCTAATGCGATAGACTAGAACCCAACCAGTTCCAGTTATCTATTCTCTTCGGAGGCGCAGGTTCAAGTGAGTATCTTTCAATAAATATCATTCTATTAGAGCTAACATCCATCAAGATCCTGCTCACGTCGAATGACCTATTTTTTTTTAGCTGTTTCAATACTATTTTTATTTCTGCAATCTCAGAAACTAGTAGGTTTCCATTGCTTAATTATTGATTTCTCTCACAATCTCAAAATTAAGTAGGGAGTTGCACAAAGATGTCTAACTTGCTAAGCGAGCGATGCGCGAAATGTTAACTCTCACAATATTATAAGTTCGCCTTAAATTTGATTTTCGCAAAATTTTTGCCAAAGATAGATCTCCTTCTTTTCTATTCCGCAGAGCACTTTTAAAAAATTTTAGGCGTTTCGTCGAGATTTGAGATTCGGTGTAACTATCCAAACGTAACAGTTTTGGTGCTCTTCGCGATTTGGCAACTGAGCGGTTTTCGACGCCGCGCCCCTTCGTCGGTACGACCGGTTAGTTGCAGGAGTTTTTTTGGACTCCTCCCGGGCCTGGGCGTGGGTTAATTCTCCCTGATTTTTAATTTGGATACTACCGTACTAAGGGGGAAAAGTTCAGTACGCAGATTGATTCTTTCCTCACCAGCTGATCTCCCGCTGCCTGAACCACAGGGATGACATCGCTAAGCAACTTGCTGTATTTTGACCTCGCTACCCTCTCCCAGGAGCAATCGCTTTGAACTTTCTGTTTCTTAAAATCGCTGAGCGACATCCTCTTTTGCGGTCAGCTCAATTCTATAAGGGGATCAATATGCTATGCGTTACTCATGACTGTACCTCTGTTCTGCTGCCTCAGATCGTCGCTCGCATGAGAGGGATTATTATTCTAGCCAAAATTTTGCGAGGTAGAAGCTCAGAACCTGAGAGCATCTGAAATGTGAAAATTATTATCCTTTCCTTTTTCCAAAATAACCAATAGTAGGATCCATAAAGGTACTAATAGCTCAGGCTTTTCCATAGTGCTTTAGCAAAACATTGGTCTTCTCTCCTCATTTACACATTGCCCTTGGTCTTATCTCGCAGTAAAACGTATTAGCAGGATAACGAAATTTATAAACCTTTACAATCGTTGTTAAAAGCATAGTATTTTATGGTTTTGCAAGCCTAGTCAGTCTTGTGGTAGACAGAAAAGCTGCACCGAAATTTCAAAGTCCAAAGGCGACTTGGACAATTTCTAACATTCCAATCAAATATTCTATCCTTTTTGGTACATTCAGAGTCTAACCCCAGAGTCTGCCTCCTGCTATTGTCCATAAAACCTTGGGACATTCAAGGCCGTCTTTGCTTAATGTCCAGCTTAACTTGGGACATCGTTAATTGGTGCTAACTTTTTGTGTTCACTGCGAGCCAGTTCTCTTGGCGAAACTTCTTGGTTTAGCGAAGTTCCCCTAACGAGCCTGGTCAGATAAGTCTGTATTTTCAGGCTGCCTTTTAGGCTTCCGAACTTCAAAGTCACAGCTTTCAATTTCATCTTATAGACAAACTATTTATTATTTCTTTCTAAAATTAAAACCCTATCGCTATAAGAAGCTCAATTGAGTTATAAGCTTTTAACATTAAAAATTTCTTTTAAATCTCGGAACCTTAATTTTGCCTTCAGGGGTTGTTTGTTAGCAAAATGCCCTATAATACAGACTTATCTGACTAGGCTCGTAACCTCATAGTACAACCCTAAGTTTTGGAGGTTTCTTGAATTATATAGGTAGTAGAGAGAAGAAAGGAGTCAGGTATGGTAAAGGAATCCTACTCTCGCAAAACTCAAAATAAAATTCAGAAACAAAAAAGTATGACGCCAAACTTTTCGGTTCAATATGGATAGAATTTGCGAATCTCTAGGCTATGTCTTCGTCAAAGGCCGCCCAGCGAGAGCTGCTTTTCCGATTTCTCGAAACCCACTGTCTTTTCTCAGAATCTCAGCTATTCTAAAATGAAATTTCTTTCTTCAATAAGGGAGCATGCCCGTTTAGGAAGTTTCCTAGCGTGCTGTCCATGGCCAAAAGAAGACATAGGGGGATTAAAATAGCAAAGCAAAGTCCCCTAAGTTCACGACTATGGTATCCATCATTTCAACTCGCCTCGCAAATTCTGATTCCAATCCTCCTCTCGCTCCGAAGTACCCAATATCAACTGCCTTTTCTTTCCCTGAATCTTGATGATGGATGTTCTCAAGTAACGTCTCTCACATTAACGAATAATATTCCATCGGCACCATTGAGTAAATCCCAAAAAGAGAAGAAAGGCGTCGCAGCAGTTGCGTCTTTCACGACCAATTGTCCAAATGCCCCCAGGTTGCTCAATTGAAAAAACACCCAAAGAGAAATTGCAGAAAGTTCTGTCGAAAGATAAGCGAGGAGTACAATCGAGAGCTTAGAGGAATTCCTCACCATTTTGCGAGGCTTGCGCCCTCGTAAGTTGGAACGGGAATAGTGTCTTGATGAGGGACTGCGCTGTGATGAGTGGCGATGGTGAGGTGGGGATCTACCTTGAGAGGGATCTCTCACGACTCTTATGGCAGGAGACCACGAACGGGATATACTTGGAGAGGAATTCCTCATTACTCGTATAATACGATGGTTAGTTGAGCGCTCTCGTGAGTCTGCAAGGGGTTGGTGTGGTGACACATGGCGTGAGCTTGGGCAGGACGAATCGCGAGATGAACTTCTACTGTGTCGTTGCTGATGAAAATCGGCATTACCAGTTGACTGTCGAATGAGAATAGGGGTTGGAGCTTCGTCCCGGGTAGTGGAATACTGAAGGTAGTATTTTTGATGAGAAGTATTGTTCTCAGTTGTCTGTCGAATCTGGGTAGAGGTGGAAGCTCCCGCAGGAGGGATAGAATAGGAAGAGTATTGTAAATTCCCTTGGGTCGCGTGACGATTGTCGAGCATGGGAGCCGGGCTGCTGGCTTCTGCTGGTTCGTATGCGAATTGGGGCTGCCACTCTCTGCCTGGGTATGCGGAGTTGTAGTAACCCTCCGAATATTCAGTAATACCGTAGTTGTTGGGGTTCACATTGCTTGATGTAGACTCTCGTTAGCTTTGTATTCAGAGAAGAGATTGGATCCTACCTGGGGAGACTTTCCCAGATTGCTCCCCATTTGAAGGCGTCGACAGCTTGACGCGCCGTATAACCAGCTCTCCTTAACTCTAACAGCTTGGCTTTGAAACGTCCACTCATCCCTTCGGCATGGATCCAATCTTTCCACTCCTGACTCATGTTCGACAAGTTGCGAGCATCCTTTGTTGCTTCCTTGACGTACTCTTCATCTTGTCTCCTCGTCTTTTCGAATCTGGTCTGGCACCTTGGGCAAGCGTAGCGGACTCCGTAATGGTTTGCGAGCTGATTGTTGGCCTCATTGCCCTTCGGCCCTTGGCATTGAGTGCAATATTCGGAATTATTCCCTGACATTCTAGAGGAAGATAGGTGAGTTGTGCTCCACCGTGTGGCTATTACTCTTACCTGGCGATCTGATTGACAGATTGTAACGAAGATTGTGTCTAAACACCAAGGTCCATGAAGTTAGTTTGGCTTCGAAGATAGGACGAACAAAGAGGTTCCTAAGGGGATCCGGCCTCCAATCCGTGGCTTTAATCCGTGGCTTTAACCTGTGGCTTTATTCCGATCTGGTGTTCCTTGTTGGAAGTGGGAGGGAAGATTCCAACGAGCTGACGGCACAACTTGCGCGTCTGTTTTTAAATCGATATGGAAGTCTTTTGCAGAATCCATGAAGTCGGTTTGCCTGATATCTGAAGAGATGAAATTTCGATATACAAACTCAGATCCAAAATAGACATCTGATAGATGATCAAACCCATTTTGCCAATAGTGGACCAAGATAATAATCTGTGACAGAGCAAACGACCCGTACGGTGATGTTGATACAATTCCTGCGGATCTTCTCTGCAGAACCACTGCTGCTTGATAGTGGGATGGTGGATCAACCACGTCAAACATCCTACAGTGTAAATAGTACACTCGCTCCGGATCATCTGGGAGAAACACTGCTGATTGACGCTGGGATGGCGGATCAACCACGTCAACCACCTCACAGTGTGGATAGTACCCTCGTTGTGGACAGTCTGGGCTTTAAGGATTAAAATTGTACTAGAGATGCTGGGATGTGTCCAGGTGTCGGTCTGAAAACACTGCTGACTGACGCTTTCCAGTGGGATAGGCGGATCACCACGTCAATCACCTTACAGTGGGATTGCAGAAGGCAAAATGAATCAAGCTGGATTGCGTACCAATAGTATCTCTGTCGAACTCTTGGGTCGAAGCGCCTTTGGGTCTTCAGTGGCAGATTTGATGAAACTTTATCGGTCGGAATGGCAATAATGCAATGGCTGGTGCTGACTTGAGCTCTTGGATGTCCAAACTACGGTACGGTAGATACTTGAAGATTGCAGTGCCGTCAGCAAAAATTCACGCTGCAGGGAGGAAGCTAAGAGCCTTGAACATGTACCAGGAGTGAGCTCAACGGTTCGGGTCTTTTTGATGAGTTACGTATAAGGTGAAGAAGGATGCAGCTCGAGTGAAGTGACGAGGCTTTTGTAGGCAAGAGGTTACACGAGCTGCTGCACGCAGCCGAATATGGATGGTGGTTTCCAGAACCCAAAGTCAGGTCATGGGTTCCTACTGCGCCTTGCCAAGCGGCATTTTCAGGGCCACGATATCCTTGTTCTACAATATCGCAGACATTTGCATCACGCTGTTACGATGCAGGAGGGGGAAAGAGGTTTTGGTGTGGCTATAGATAGGTCTGTTAATGGCTTGGTGATGGCATGACTTCCTCTGAATCAACGGCTGATTCTCTTTGGTTGATCTCGCTCCCGTGTATGAATGAGAATGTTTGTGGGCATAGCTGGAGGTCTCAAACAACTCTTAGTGCCTTTTCTCATATTCTACGAGCGTGATTTCCGACATCCTTTCCAAGGCATGCGTAGTAATTTCAGCCAAAGGGGGAACATGAGCGTAGCCAACAACATCCAGAAAGTGCTTTCAATGTTCTTGAATTTGTGGAACATTTGAGGAGGCGTTACTTTGAATGTGTAATACTGCGAAGGTACATTAAGAGTGGATCCATTTGAAGTATACGATGATCAAATTGGAGATGGGCGGGAGTACTGCCTTGTAGAGATGGAAAGAATGGTCTGGGACGGCAAAGTCTTAGAGAGAGGGGACTTTGATGTTCTTGAACACGTGGAACATTCGAAAAGAATCAAATTTTGATTGTACAATGTCACGCGGGTACAATGGGGAAAGAGAAGTTGAATTGTACGACATTTGCAAGGACACTGAATCGGAACTTGAGTGTTAGGCTCTTTGTCCGTTGCGAGGAACTGCTGTCTTGCAGAGATGGAAGGACCTTTCGCCGATTATTGATCAGAAAATCCTAAAGAAGGGACGAATTGCTGACTAGATGACCTTACTGGTCTGTATACAACGATTTTATAAGTAGACATTAGAACGCTTGCTCGAGGACGAAAAGAGGTAGAGCACGTAAATACAAATTGAATGGTATCTTGAGTTCCAATAAAGAGGATGCTGCTCGGCTAACCGCCAAAAAGCAAGGGGGGCTAATGCACTTGCAATTCATCCGATTTGGACTTTGTGCATCGACGTGTGACTTCAATATACATATCTTAGACCATAAAAATAGATTACATTCATACAATGATTACACCGGACCTTCCCAAGCCCCTTTACGGCGACGCGTACTTGTAATTATACTGCTCCTTCGCCTTATTCCCCAATTCCTTCAACTTATCTTCGTTCTCCTTGAAATCCGCTTCTTCCTTCAGCCGTCTCTGGTACGCTGCATTCGTTATCTTGCTCTCGCTCGGCACAGAAGTGCCTTTCTGAACTGCAGGCCGGTTATTGATTCTCTTCCACCATTTCTCCAAGTTCGGGAACTTGGAGAGATCTACACCAGAGAAGTATGCAATGTTGACCCAGCCGAAATTAGCTATATCAGCTATCGAATATTTCCCCTCACCTGGACCAACCAGGTATTCTCGGTCTGCGAGTTGGTGGTCCAGAACACCATATAATCGCTCGGTCTCGCCAACGTATCTTTGCGTGGGGTAAGGAATTCTCTCTTTTGCGAGACGGTAGAAGTGGTTTGCTTGTCCTTGCATAGGGCCCTGATCATGATTAGCGCTCTCCAAGCAGTACCAACTTCTACAACTTACCAAGCCTCCATGTTGCCAAGCAACCCACTGTTCGCATCGACTCAGATCATCCGGATCCGTGAACGAGAACTTGTGCTCAGGGTCGTAATGTCTGGTAAGATATGCGAGGATCGCAGCTCCCTCAAAGACAGAGAAGTCGTTGCGGTCATGATCTACAATGGCTGGAATTCGTCCGTTAGGAGAGAACTTCGTATACCAGGGCTCCTTCTGGACGTTCTCGCCGATGTTAATCCCTTGCCAGACATAGTCCTTGCCGTACGCAGCCTTCAGTTCCTCCAGGATGATAGAAGCTTTATGTCCGTTGGGTGTTCCCCAGGTCAGCAATTCGATACCAGACTTGGCAATGAGGCCAGTGGGTCGATTTGATGAAGACATAGTGCGTGTTGTGGCGGCGGGTACCAAGTGTCTGGAGGTTTGGTAGAACCTGTTCAAAGGCGATTTGAACATGAAGATGGTAAGTACGATCACGATGATACGGTAGAGTAACCGCATTTATAGCATAACTCTGACTTTGATGAGGTAGGAAAGGTATGCCACTTACAAAGACAGCCACTGATTTCAAAGAATTGTGTGGGGTGTGTGTGGAGATTTAGCCCCTGGATGGTGTTGGTGAGGTCAAAATACAAAAGTAGCTTAGTGATGTCATCCCTGGCGGCTCGGCTGCTCGGAAAGGACCTCAGCAGCGGCAGATCGGCTAGTGAGTACCTTTTGTCATCAAATTTGTGGTGAGCTGTTGTGAGGATTCCGTGTGCAGTATCACGACTCACTTGAAGAAGTGAAACTTCATGTTTTGCTTTCTTGAAACGTGCCATCAGATTCTGGCGCTTTCAAAAGCTCAACCGTTAACTTCCCAAAAATCATGTTTGATATTTTTCATTGCTCGCAGTGCTTTGAATGTTCTGACACATCCTGCTACTTTCAGATACTGGTTTCCTCATTGTTCAGACAAGTACCGGCACATTAGTATTACACCAAGCCACTGCATATCAGAGTGTCAGGGCTGCAACCCATTTTCGGAAGGAGTACAGATGATATGAGGAACATTCCTTACAATAGAGATCAGTTCTCTTCGCCTACTGTGAAAGAGAAATAACATGAAGCTGATGGTGCAAGGGTGACCACGCCTGGAAATTAGATTGCTAAATCCAAGCTTTTCTTCCTTCATAATTTCTCTCGCCAGTAATAGCATCCCACGTTTTCCTTAGGTCCAATGGGCCCTATAACTTCCATTTAACCACAAAACCAAACACTGTCCTCCTCAGCTCTTCATCCCCAGGATCACTCTCAAACATTACTCTCTCCATCCTTTCCTCCAGCACCTTTTCAACCAAGAATCCCCTCTCCCTCGCAAGATCAAAGAACGCCATATCCTTCTCATATAGCCATGGCCTATACGGTGTGAAGAACACAAGTGCTTTCGACTCCTCTGTCTTCTGTAACGTAGCCTCTATTGTTGAGATCAACTTTCCATGCTCAGAGTGGTTGAACAGAAGATCGGCCAGAATCAGAACCTCAAAACCCGGTGTCTTTGACTCAGGAGGGAGATGCGTAAGTAAAGGCGCTGTATCGTTACCCCAGCAGTATCCTTCGGCCACAATTCTCCTCTCAACTTCTTTCGAACGATAAAATTCCTCCACATTAGCCCATAAGTTTTTCACGAGATCCGGATCTGGGTAGTCGGTGACAACGACAATCTTTGCACCGATTTCTGCACATATTAAGCTTGGTAATCCTGCTCCCGCCCCCAGTTCTAGGACGGTTCTGTTGGTGATTAGGGATGGGTTGGATTCGAGGTAGGTAGAAACTAGACGGCCAGCATTCCATAGATGATGACCCCAGAGCGGATTGTGGCCTACGAGATGAATGGTGAGCGTCCGGCCGGAAAGGAGGGCGTGGCTTTGGGTTGTGGCTTTTGGAGAGGGTGGGTACTGGAAAAGAGGGTCAGACCCCGACGAATGGCTTGCTCAATGATTACTCACATAGTCCGCAGGCTCAGTAAAGAGGTCAAGAGTTTCCTCATCCGAGTCCTGGTCGGCCATCGTGGAGCAAGAGGGAAACCAAAATCCGGCAATGAATGATCCGTTCGGGAGAAGGCTAGTCACGTGGATCTCGAGAATATTGCCAAATCCAGGAGATCATAAAGGGGAGTGGATCACGTGAAGCTAGCCAGCCGAGAGATGTTTCGAAGCCTTCTAGATTGTTTCGTAGATCGTCTGGGGATTGTGTTAGCCTGGTTAGATCAGAACATTTGGGTTCTCGCTCAAGGGAATGTTAAACGAATAGGCGAATGACATGCCAGGATACTAAGACGGGATGAGAGGTGGGCCCCTAGAAAGTTTGTTTAAAATCGATACCTGGATAGCTGCTCGGAAAGGAATCGAAAGTTCTTTGAAAATGGATTCGTCTCTCAGAAACTTGACCTAATCCAAAAAGAGAAGTTTATCATTCGAACGGGCATGAGGCAGTTATTACCTTCAATTGAATTGCTGAGGAGGATTCACGGTTCGATTCGAGCTCCAAGGGCCAGGAGAGGCTGGTAGTTCTCGCGTTGTATATTTTTTTGATCGCCCTCGGCAAATTTTCAAGGCTCGAAGCACACCCTTCTCTTGTACTACATCCACCTTAGCCAACTCCAACTACAAACTCCTTCCCCTGCCGATCGTCCTCACCGCAACAAGGTCTTTAAGCAAACTCCTCTCGTTCAGCAACTCACGCCCGTGTTTCAAGATCAGATAAGATTTCGCAATATTGTGTGCAGCAAACGCTGGTCCCCCTGGGGTTGGACATCTGCCGTGGCACCAAGCCCATGCGGTAGCCTCGCGCTCGGGTTCCTCTGTCCGGAACGCCAAATGCTCCCACACTTCAGCGCAGAGGACGACGAATAGAACGTCGTCCCAAAGATGTGGCCTCCTCGGCGTCGCGCTCCTCATTATCACGACTTGATTAAGCTTTCGGAGTGCAGGCCGCTGCCAGACCAGCGCTCGCCAGTGGCTGCGGGAGACCCACGGCGCTTTGAGGTCGCCAGCCGTCGCCAGCCTTCCGCAAGGGGCGCGTTATGACTCGCTAGTGTGGACTCCAGAGGCCTTGCAGAGGCTTGAAGAGGCTTGTGCTCCAGCGGTGTGCGCCAATCATAACTTGCTCAACCCTCCCCAAAGTTCATCGTACTTCCCCCACCACAGCATCGGACCAGGAGGCCACCAGGAGGCCAGGCCATGATCCCATTCTTCGACTCCTGCACAAATCCGCAGCTTCTCTGCAGGCGCCTCTGCTTCTGAACACGGCAGCTCGATCATCACTGCGGGGTGTGTAGCAAATTCTATGTGTCCAGGTCGCAAATCAAGCCACTCCCCAAGCCTCGGAGCGCGTTGGTAAGTTTGGATCCAGTCTTACTCAATCAGCAGCTAGGATCACCCCGACGGGCAGGTCTGGCAAGATATCTGTTGCTAACCCTCCAGAATAATCAGCTCAAACTCCCTCTCCTCCCTCACCTTTCCCAGTCTTCACACCTATGGCATACGCTTCCTCACGCAGTCCACCCTCGTCCGAGTCGAAGCCCTACGATCTGGTTGATCGACACCCTTGACCTAGAACAACCAAAGACGCGCCAAACGCTCTGCGCAATACTCCGGGAGCTTGGGATAGGCATCTCGCCGCTGCGTCGGTCCCGCGGCTGTTCATGCAAGCAACGATCCGGAGGCACGTTTGCGACAAGGTCTCAGAAGAGCGTGAGGCTATCTGGACTTCAACGATAGTTGTGCAGTCTACCTGCAGAAAGCCGATTTGACACCAGCTTACCTACCCCGGACGGCAACCGCTGACTGATATAATCATGCCTCTGATCAATGGAATGAAGATGGCCTGGTACGTTGCTTTTTTGTGCGACGCCACTTGTCGAGGCGGGGCAGGTCTTGGATTATCGCTACTTGAGCCTCACCTTCCAATATCTTGACCCCACCTTATCTGCTTACACACCAACACTTGTACTGAAAGCCTGCTAATTTCTCCTGTCCAGCGAGCCCTGTATTCGAGGCCATCGATCAACGAAATGTACTCACGCGAACGAAAGACTTATGGTTCCTGTGAGGAAGCCCGGCAGACCATTGAGTGTCTGCCCACATCCCCCACAACAGGCGTGTGGCTGTGGCAGCGTAACCGCAGCAATTCCGAGAAAGCAGACGTGCCATTGCGGTAGCAACACGCACGCACACGGCGCAGCGACGCACAATGGTGCTCCTGGGTCAGGCAAATCGAGAAGCTCCTCATTCGATCGAGCAGGAGGACCACCTATGCCACCAGAGGCCCCTTCGCCTACAAAGGTTGCATTCAAAGTGCAAAAGTCCTCTTTGAAACAATCGGGAAGGAAACAGTCTTTCGACCCTGCGAACTTTGAGAGAATGGACATGAGTCAGGTTAACGTGCTTCCATACGACCAACGATCTCAAACTATTCCGATCTCGATAACAAATGGATACACAACGACAGGGCCTCCTCAAAGCTATGGGTATGAACCTCAGTATGCGAATCTACAGCCACAATACAGCAATGTGCCGATGCAACCACCTCCCAATCCGAATGGCATGAATGGGAATGGTATTCATATCGTTTCAACAAATGGCTATGCGAATGGTATAAATGGTGATGCAAGTCTTGAGCATGTGATCGAAAGTCCTCTGGCCACCCCAACAACATACGGGAGCGGCGATTCTGGAAAGTTCCTCAACGGTAGCATGTATGGACCGCCGAATCCCGTCAACGGTGAAGTTCAAGCAGTATCAAACGGCGGGTCTTGCTGTGCCCCAAAGCAGAAAAGCCATAGCCATACATCAAGCGCCAGCTCCGTTTCAGATTCTGAAGGGCCAACTCAAAAAAGTTGTTGCTCCTCCAAACCTGAACCAAAATTCAAGCAAGAGCCAGCACTGAACGGTGGATCGGCACATGCAACTCCTCACATGGCGTCTCAGATGCTTCCACAGAATGGAAGCAATGGAATAGTGTTTAATCCTATCTTATATCCTCAGTACGGGCCTCAGCCTACCGTGTTCACATATCCAGCGACATATGGCTCGTTCCAAAATCCGCTTCAACCTTCTGCGTGGAGAGAAAGCGTACGATCGAACAACTACTCACAAGCTCCTATACCTCCTGGCCCGCTACCCTTTGATGCCCCGCTTGTCCCTGGAACTCTCGATACAGTTCATACCTGCAGCTGTGGCGACGGCTGCCAATGTATTGGATGCGCCGCCCACCCGTATAACGACGCAAGCCGAGAGTACGTCTGGTCAGCCTGGGCATCCATGAATTCGGAACGGCCAGGCAGCGAATTGTACAACAACGCCCAACCACCAACCAACGGGAATATGGCTTCTCAACCTCCCCCACCAAACACTATCGCTTCACCGACAGCACATACGCCCTCAAGTACAACTTCTGGGAATGACGAGGAGCAGACATTATCGGCAGCTGACTTTTTCTTCGTTAATTATCCATTCACATCCGATGGTTGTGGCGGAGATACGCAGAGTTGTCCTTGTGGGGACGATTGTCAGTGTTTAGGCTGCACCATCCACCGGCAACCAGCTATTCCTTGCGGCGGAGAGAAAGAGAGCTGCCCTTGTGGCTCTGATTGCCAGTGTATAGGATGTTCAATACACAGCAATGGCGTCGCGGTCTAAGGATCCGATTCAAGGCGGCCCTCATGAAATTATGGAGGCCAAATTTAGGGGAAAATAGTCCTCAACAACGGAGATGTTATGATTTTGTATGATTTTTGCATAAAATGGTCGATAAAATGGTATCTGCATGCGTTTCTGGGATTGGGAACTTTGATGATACCCCTTCCACCCTTCTGTTGATATAGGAGATGCGGAGATGTTTGTTTATAGAGTGCGTGAGATGACTGAATGCATGGATTTATTGACTTGCGTAAACTGCTTGGCTGAGCGTTCGTTCTTGATTTAATTGAGACTAGGCTATAACGAGTAAACTTTCCAAGCAGGAAAAGCTGCTGAGATGCGAGTCAAGTTGTCCTTCCGTGTATGCAGAGGAAAGGAAGGCCACCGCTTTCACTTCACTTCAAACCCAAGCTGGGTTCTTTTGCAGCCACGTGATCCGTGGCAACTTCCCTTCTCTTCTTGACCTTAAGTTTCAGTCAGATAACTACCTTGGCTTCTTTCCGCTGCTCGACGTATCGAGTTTGCTAAATCTGTTGAGCATCACGATGAAGTGTAGCAGAAGATATTCACACTTTCAATTCTTCATGGGGTTGACATTTAAACTCCAACTTCATCTGAATTGACACGATTCACAGGCTTCACACATTCAAATACGTTCAAGTGATTCGAGGCTGTGCTTCCTCCAACGTCTATAAGTTGAGGCCTTTTCCTAGCTTCCCCCTGCTTGTTATTCTTTCCTACATACCACTTCTCAAGTTCTCAATGAAGCCTGCCCACTTGATACACAGCTTCAAAGAGCACCATCCAAGATTTCTTCATAAAGTTTCACCGGTATTGTCACACGCATCAATTTTGAAGTCTTCTTTCTCCGTACAAGGTGCACAGCACAGTGGTCGCAACAAGATCTTCATCAAACAAGATATCCTCAACCAGACTTCTTCTTTGGGTTGCCTCAGCACTTCACGCCCTACGTCAATCATGCTTCTCAACGCCCTCCTCATAATTTTTTGGCTTCGTATGTCTTGCACGAGCTTACGTAGTTCCATCAAAGGCCGGAAATGCAGCTCCTGGCTTCCAAGCCCACCCTCAAGGTACAGACATCCCTGCCAAATTCAAGTATTAAGCTCTTCTGACACGATGGCAGCCAGCACTACCAATACTCTCGACATACGAGACACAACCTTTCACTGCGGCTGCGGCGTTAGCATGAATCTCAATGATACCGTCAATGCAGGTAAACAGTTGAGCGAACAGATCAGCTCGATGCCCCAGATCGGCTACACCAATCTCACTGCCGTGTCCGGCACTGTTATCGCATTCCTATGTCAAAAGGACCCACAAATAGCGAGCATCAATTCGCTTAACCTTACAAGTGATCCATTTGCGCAGAGCATGACCAATATTTCGCTTGCTTGTGGCACAGGTGTTCCGGGTACATATACCAACAGTTGGGGTGCTTATGGCAATGTCAACTTTGGGTATATGCAATATTCCCCTGGGCTAGAAGGCCATGTCTGTGACTCTCCAGACTAGGCTGCTGCAGCGACTTGTGCTCCTAGTAAAAGATCAGAAGAACAAGCTCTTCCAGCACCAGCGGCACTAGTCACTGCAAAGACCATAGACACCTGGGACACATCAAGTATGCACTGCGCGTGTGGCTTCAACCTGGAACCCACGGCCTTTACTCAAGCAGTCGCTCAGTTACAAGTAAATATGGGCACCAACCCTCAGCTTGGATATGAGAACGTCACGGCCGTTTCTGGAGAAGTTATTGCATTCGTCTGTCAAAACAAACCACCGATATTTCCGCTCGACACAAGCGCGGTTCCTTCTATCATGAATGAAATTACAAGTGCTTGTGGTCAAAACGTTGCCGGGACATATAGCAATGATCAGGACGAGGCCTATTTTGGTTATATGCAATATTCTCCTGGGCTAGAAGACTATGTTTGCGACTCCCCAAACTCAGCTCCTGCGACGACTTGTAGTCCTACCAAAAAAACAAAAATTCGAGCACTCCTGGCACGGGCGACACAAAACACAGGCAGTGTCCTCGATATTCGAGACGATGCGCAGACTACGACCCACTGTCAATGTGGCAACACTGTTGAGGAATCGAGTTTGGATGCGGCAAACAACGCCATGAAGAAAATCCTTGAAGGAGTGAGTCTCGCTGATGGTAATGGTAATATAAGATTTACTGCTGTCAATGGAGATACGGTCGCTTTTGCATGCCTTTACGGCCTTTCTCCAGGTAATGCTATCGGCGGTAATAGCGGAAATTTCAACCAGAATGATTGGAGCACTACTTTCAATATCCACGTTCAGAAACCTTGTGGCAAGCTCGTCCCAGGAAGCTATACTGAATGGTACCAATTCTCAGGCGCACAGTATGGTTTTATGCAATTTACTCCTGATATGGCCCAAGACTCTCAAAACACAGTTTGCACGTCGCCGAATTTACAGGTTTCTGCCAATCCTTGTTGATGAAAGCGAATAGAATCCAGGGTTGGTGTTTGCTAGCGGGACTGTGGAGATTTGAACTATATGTGATTTAAAGTTCTTAGAGATCTTTTCCTATGTCCAGGGCAGGACTTCGATGAGCTTCAAACGTTGAGTTTTTACCAGTGTGACGTTTGATCGGTGGCCTTACGTGTTGTATTCAGCCGAATAGCAAAAACAAATCGTTGATCTCAAATACAGTTCGTGGCACGTATCTCGAACATTCAAGCACTCACATTCATCCTTGAAGAAGGGTGCGCTACCACACATACAGTGATCATAACGTTTTCGATAGCGGAGCACTTATGAAGTGAAAGTCGACAGTACCTCATATATGCTTCCATCCTCGAAAACTATCCATGAAAGTTCTTAGGTATATTGAGCAAGACCTAATCTTCTTCACATAGGCTAAAAGCACTGTGATTGTATCTTAATCCACAGACAAACTCAGAAACTGACATTCATTTTTTCAGCACAGTAGATAAGACCAGAAGCGATCCTATGTCTAAAAATATTCTGATTACCTAGCACTTACAAAAATCGCCTCGGGTATGATTAAATATGCATGAATCTTTAACGAAGAAGATATGATTCACGGAAGCAATACGTTCAAGCTCCGGAGAATGGACGAACTCTAGTCTCACTTATGTGTGCGTGTGTATATGTTTTCAAATACTTCCAGTTACACCATACTTTCTTCCCTTCCTCAGCATCAGTTCTCAGTTTTCCGTTGTGTCGTTCAACTGGTGCTCACTTCTCAACGGTGCTCATCAAAGATAGCTCGGGTCTAATACTTTATTGTCTTGCTCATCAAGGACACACGAACTATTTACCACAAATCACATAAGCCGAAATCTTGAATCCCCACGAAACGTCTAGAACTACGTTTCGTTCCCCTTGGTCTTCGGACCTTCATGGACGCCATGGATTTGTGTGCACAAGAAACACTTGTAGATCTTCAAAACGTTGAGTTTTACTAAAGGAGGCTTTCCTTGGCTTGGGAGCAATGGAGGCAATATGTTTCAGTTTAGGAAAACTGCCAAACAAAAAGCCAGTTGATATTCAAACCAATGGACAGGGCCTACACTTATCTTCGTGTACTAAAATCAATTGCCGTTTCCTCGCGTAGCAAATTTTCACCATTTAGGGCTTGAAACTTGATATGAACAAGTGGAGAGGCTCGGAAGCAAAGATATTTTCCCACCCTAACAAATTCTTGTAGCCCATAATCTTGTGAATAGACTAGTACTTGCCGAACCCACTGATGTTTAAATATCACCCATCACCTCCACTTAACTCGAAGCTCTTTTGTCCATCGCGTGCAGGCCTGCAGACAAGCTGACAGAAATGCTCCTTGCAGACAATACAGAACTCGCATCATTTCTTGACATAACGAGGGCAAAATAGCGAAGTATCCCCATGAAAGCTTTTGTTGCCCAAGCCATTTAAAGCCATAAACTTCCCATCTCACAGCTCTAACATCGAACGACGCTTACTTGGCAACACCTACGGGAACGGGAACAGACAATGGTTCGTAGTCCACATCCCATTCAGTTCTTTTCTTGATGATCATCCTATCACTTTCGATACTGCTCCTCCCACTGTTTTGTTCCGGTGTGACATGGCGAATATGGCTAAAACTTGTCACATTGTCTGGTCTGAGGGTTCCCAGATCTCCTTGACTGCTGCTGCTTGCCAAAGGGCTTTGGCTACCGAAGCGGTCATCTCTGAAGGGTGCCAAATGCTTGGAGGCAGTGGGTTTTGTGGGGCGATTTTGAGGGGAGATTATGCTATCCATGCCTATGCTGTCGGGATTGGTAGCTTTACGACTGCGGCTTGAATAGCTGGAGATGAAAGTACTCAATTTACTCCTTGCGTCGTGGGTATATGAACTGTCCATTGAAGAGAGGGTCGAAGTAAAGCCTCCGGTAGAGAGGCTCTCCATGAAGGGTTTCATGAAGGGAATGCAGGAGAGGATAATAGCAGAGTTAAGTTGTATGGTTGTGGCAAGGTATGCGTGGTAGGATACGAGAGTTTGGTTTGGAAGGGAAGGCGAGCTAATGGTATTTATGTAGTAAAGGCGGAGGATGGTGAGAGGTGTTATGCTACGTGATGTTAATATATAGTATGAGGATATACTGAAGAGGAGACTGACAATATCCTGGTTCCGAAGATAAGAACTACAAGTACTTTCTTCTTGAAAGCCATTTGGATGCCCCAAACGAGGTATGCCGGGAGAAGGATGATAGCGAGATCAGTTACGATATCTAAAGCTCCCGCTACATTCCAAAATGGAATCTAAAGGAAGGTCAGCAAAGTAACATCGGGTTGTATTATTCACAGCAATACCATATTGAAGCATTTCCCAGATATTATTGCCCACACATCTGGAAGTCGACACTGAAATGCGATCGCGAGCTCAAGACCGACCCCTGCAAGCACAATCAAGACTTCAAGAATTTGGTTCACGAGAGCATAGGCGGTTTCTGGAGAAAGAGCTCGGAGGTAAACTAAACTCGAGAGTTTCGCGAGGCAGAGTGCCGGAATGTAAAGAAGCTGAGACGCATACCCATACTGCTCAAATATTGAGATCATCAATATCTTCGAATAAGATGGGTGTTCTTACTCGTTCAAATGATTTTATATTCACACTGTCGAGAAGAGACTGAGGTTGCCCCAGCCCGTTGACGACCATCAATGAGATTTCAATAGTGTGTATGATTGTGAGTGCCTGTAATCGATGAGCTTAATATCTTCCATGGAAAGTATATACTCACCATCGTAGCCATGATCATTGTATCGTCAACATTCCACTTCCGAAGAACGCTCCATTTTGAGCCAATGCGTATAAATACAAAGAGGACTGTGAGGGTCATTCCAAGCCACTGATATGTTTACGAGTTAGCACTGTTCATGTTTGGTATAAATTGATACCACAACTAGACTGCTTGGAACGACTTAATTCTCTGAAGAGCATGAATAGTCTCATGACAGAGAGTAAGCAATGAGACGTTCAAGGAACTTACAGCCGCA
Organism: Stipitochalara longipes BDJ; assembly: GCA_009732865.1. Classification (NCBI taxonomy): domain Eukaryota; kingdom Fungi; phylum Ascomycota; class Leotiomycetes; order Helotiales; family Hamatocanthoscyphaceae; genus Stipitochalara; species Stipitochalara longipes. Next base: position 2,032,030 of record ML769333.1, on the reverse strand, counting down.
ATGTTGACAACCGGTCCTTCGTTTTCATTTGAGACGGCGACACGGTGGTTGAGGACCACGGCCATAATATGGTAAAGATTGAGAGTGCTGCTCATTGATATTTCCTGTCTTAGAGGGCTCACGGGGATTTCCTTGAGATCATAGATGTTTGTCTTGAGAAACGTTGAACAGCAGCTCGCTACTGTTAGTCTCTCGTAATCACCATCTTTCGCATGCGAGGGAATCTTCCCATGTGCCATTTCTCAGACACACTCATAGTAACACGAGTGCCTTAGAGCTAACCCGATTGTCGCGGATTTCTGCAAGTCCAAATGGAGCAGAATTGGATAGCATATTTCAATATTATCCTCATGGATATTCCTTCGTTTCGAAGTCCAGGGATGAGATGCACCCCCAAGGACTCGAGTTAGCCAAATGCTGTCAAAAAGCCAATGAAAGTGACAAATGATTTGTGCTGCGATCAACCATTAAAGACGCCATTAGGTCATTCAACTCGCAAGGGGCTCAAGAGGCATGTCAGTGGAGGCTAGATTTGCGGGCCTCCTGTGGTGGGCTGATCATCTATCCAGAAGGCAACCAAGAATTGCACCGCAACCTCGGTTCCTGGAAAGACATACGTCCATAGAACAAGAGCGGGCAGGAGTTTCTGGTCCGAGAGGCAGAATCAACATTAAACAGCACGAACATAGACTATTATGACAGCAGGAGCCACTTGATAACTGATCAAGATTCGAGAACAATGATGGTCACAAATTGCAAGTATGTATGACAAAATTTGAGGAGCTGTGAAACACTGCTTTTCTGAGCAGGGGTCCACAAGAAGAACAAAGTTGTTGTTCTCCCGAGTGTCGGCACCGCTTTCCTCAAGGTGGGGAATCCTTCGTCCTTGGGTAACTATCGAAGCTGCTATGCGAAGGATCATTGGACCAAGGAAATGCAGGTCGGCACGCACGCAGGCAGGTTCGAGATGGAGATATCGGCAGTCTGCAGATGATGATGTTCGAGAGAGTTGAGGATTGGTTCAGCACAGACTGGCCTTTTCTGGAAGGACTGCGAGTCCCCGCCAATCATAGGGGTGGACTTCCGGTCACGTGAAAAGGGGCAAGACATCAGAGGTCTGCGGTACATCCCCAGAATCCCTTGCATCCTTTCCTCCACAATATGTGGCCTGCCGCATGCACACCATCGAGCTCATCGATGGCGTCGAAATCGTTTGAAGATGAATGGGCGGGTAGGCTCGCTGCAAGTGCACAGCCTGGACAATATATTGTTGAAGCTGTGGTACAGCGTGCTTTCCAGATCGGAACCGGGGATCGTCCAAACTCGAACCAAACGACCCCGCAAGGCTGCGCACGTTGAACGCGCTTTCTAGTCGCAAGCTTCTTCTCCAGCACTGCATGTTCTGACAACAAAAGCTTCTCCTTCTGAACCAGACCTCGAGCTTCTTGAGGTAGTGTTCTAATCATCTCACAGCTTTCCTTCATTCATCCGAGACTTGAATCCTCACTCTTCACTACCTTTCACTCCCGTTTCACAGTCTGGTACACGGCTGCCTCGAAGCTATGGAGAGCAAAGCCCTCGAATCGGACTCCGACGGTGCTCCAGTGCTCGTGGTCCCCATTACAGAGCTATCCAATGCTGAGAACGATGAGCATGCCAACCGAGATCAGCAGGAGATGTCGTATTTCGGAAAGACACAGCAGTTGAAGGTACTTCATCTTCGATCATTCATACTACCTGCTTTGCTACATTCACCTGAATTGGATTTTGAAGTCAAGGAATGGAGTGATGATTGAGGCGGAACTAATGGTATGGAAGATGGCTGACATTTAATAGCGCAACTTCGGCTTTCTATCCATAGCTGGATTTGTTTGTAGTCTTCTATCTACATGGGAGTGCATGTTCGCGTGAGAAAGCACATGCTTTTTCCCGTGTGGAACTCTGCTGATAATTGTGCTCAGAGTCTTCACATACGGATTCAGTAATGGAGGACCTGCAGGCCTTGTTTATGGTTACATATTTTGCTGGATTGGAACTCTCGCTACGGTTGCTTCTTTGGCGGAGATGGCTTCGATGTAAGACTTCACTAAATGGGCATGTTCACACAACTAACACACCGAAAAAGGATGCCTCTCTCTGGAGGGCAGTATCATTGGGTCTCCATCTTGGCTCCAGCACGTTGGGCAAAATTCCTAAGTTATATCACAGGTATGGCTGTTCGAGATTGCAAGGTAGCCTGACTAACAACGATGTAGGGTGGGTTACAATTATTGGTTGGCAAGCTGGACAGGCATCTGTCGCTTTCTTGGCTGCTTCCATAATTCAAGGCCTGACAATACTCAACTACCCCGATTATAACGCAACTCGCTGGCAAGGGACGCTAATTTTCTACGCTGTTATTGCTGTCGTCGTCTTCATCAACACATATTTGGCGAGATGGCTCCCCAAGATTGAAGGAATGATCTTGATCCTGCATATTGTTGGGTTTTTCGTCATCCTCATTCCTCTGGTCTATCTCGCTCCGCACGGTTCTGCAAGTGATGTTTTTGCTACTTTTCTCAACACCGGAGCCTGGCAAACCGATGGACTGTCTTTCTTCGTTGGACTCATTACGAGCGTCTTCTCTTTCCTAGGTAGGCGTCGGAAGAGCTGTTATCGTAGTGTATGCTGACACTCATCAAGGGGCTGACTCTGCTTGTCACATGTGTAAGCCTAGCGATACCCGTTGAGGAGTCCGCAACGCTAACAAATATATAGCCGAAGAGATCCAGAACGCTTCTACCGTGGTTCCTTGGGTTATGATATCCTCTATAATGTTGAATGGAACGCTGGGCTTAGCACTTTTGGTATGTTGCGATGTCCCACTGATACCTAGTGTAATATTGACGAGAATAGATCGCACTACTCTTCTGCCTCGGAGATATCGACAATGCATTGAATAGTCCTACCGGATTTCCTTTTATAGAAATCTTTGTGCAGGCTACAAACAGCAAGGCTGGTTCTACTGTTATGACGTCCTTGATACTTGTTCTGTTAGCAGCTGCTGCAATTGGCATCATGGCAACCGCCTCGCGATTGCTTTGGTCCTTCGCGCGCGATGGCGGTGTACCATTCAGCAACTATCTTAATCGCGTAAGTGTTCCGGCCCCGGCACAATCGCAAGCAGCATCCTTACCATTTACAGGTTGATGCACGAACCGCCCTTCCACTCTATTCAATCCGGGTCAGCACAGCATTATCACTCCTCCTCGCCCTCATCAATATTGGCAGTACCGCCGCGTTTAACGCAATAATGTCCGTCAATGTCGCAGCGTTCTTTTCTTCCTACATAATTGCCATCACACTTCTACTCCGCAGACGTCTTCGCAACGATCCTGCTGAAGACAACCTCCGCTGGGGCCCTTGGCACATGGGACCTATTTTTGGTCTGATCGTGAACGTTGTTGGTCTGGCTTATACTACAACGACCATGTTCTTCAGTTTCTATCCCACTGAGTACAAACCATCGCTTGTTAGTATGAATTGGAGTTGCGTTCTCTTCGGAGCATCAGTGATCTTCAGCGTGGTGTTCTACCAATTTTGGGGAAAGCACAGCTATAAATGGCCACTCGTTGATCCTAGCAGAAGAAACCAATAATGCAGTAAAGTTAGGAGCTACCGCAGACTCTGCGTCAGAGATAAAATTCTGCTCTCTGTATTTGTTTGATTGTACAATACTTGCAGTTATGGGCGATACGGATGAAAGACGCGTTCAACAATCTTTGCTTTGGTTTCATGGAGATGAGAGGCACTGAGCAATCCAGAATACCTAGTAACGTTCTCAACTAATGAGTTGCGAGCTAAGCAAAAATATCATTTCAGAGCAACTACTTGCTTCAATTCAATGAGTTCTCTACAGCCTCGGTCAGTATATCACGTTCTGAGTTTATTACACCTGCATCACGAGTGACACCTGCAAAGAAGCAATTTGACACACTCTTGAGGGTCTTTCCATCATGTCAGGTGTGTGGCTGAGAGTTTTTCTGTTTGGCATGAAATCTCTTGCGTCATATCCTCTAGAGTTTTACAAATCCCCAGCCAGGGACTGTCAGAGTCCGTGGCGCAATGCCGATCTTCAAAGTACCAGAACACAAAGAATATTCAAAAAGGCTAGAATGTTCCTTGAATCAAGAGACATTTGATAAATCAAAATGGTCGTTAGGCTTTGAATATCCCTCAGAGTATGGTACATTGAAGACGAGCAGCGCGCCACGAATTCCGACAACCACTGGTGGTTCCACCTGTCGAGACTGTCTTTTCCCCTTTTTAGGTGTGCACGCCAAGATTATGGGTAATTTCTGAGTACACATTTATATCAGGTATCTAGAAAAGCATTTTGCCTTGAAGAGGAAGATGAGGTAACTTGAAAGAGTTCTCGAAAGATGTATCTGACCTTTAGGGTCATTCGGGTTGCGTCTCGTAAGTAGGCCTTCAGCAGCTCTCAAAATGTAACTGGCTTGACATCTATATTTTTTAGCCATCGATACCAAAGGGACGAAATTAGCTTTTTGCGAACATTGGAAGAATTCAGTTAGAGGTACATAGGTAGGTAGGATGTTTTTGGGTACCTTCGCTCGCTTCGAAGTCTGAATATGGTTTCAGGGGCTGAAGCGAGGACTACCCCTGAAAACGGTGGCCCATGCGCACGCCAAGCATCATCGAGCTTCGCGTAAGACAAAGTGGCATCTTCAACCTCGATAGCTTCGACAGGCCGACCTCAGCACAACACTCCCTCAATATCACCAATATCATCAATATGCGAAGAATAGAAGCATTGGTGCTCCTTAGCACCTTCTCGACGTCCGTCCTTGCAGCAGAGTCGTCTCGACCCCTCGGCGTTGGTCCAGAATGTTCGTTTTACCCCCCTTCCTTGAATCTCAAATCAACGCAATTGAGCTTATCTAACACATATGTTATTAGTTGCCAAGTTCTACAAAGCTGCAGATAGCTTCACTTGTATTTCGAATCCCTCAATTAAACTTGATCTTTCGAAAGTGAACGACGATTACTGCGATTGTCCCGATGGCTCGGACGAGCCTGGCACAGCTGCTTGCACATATCTCTCCGCCCTCTCACCACCTCAACCCGTTGTCGGGGCACCAAATACCACTTTCGCTCTCCCTGGGTTTTATTGCAAGAACAAAGGACATATACCAAGCTATATATCCCACACATATGTGAATGATGGAGTTTGTGACTATGAGGTTTGCTGTGATGGCAGCGACGAGTGGGCCGGAGTTGGAGGCGTGAAGTGTGAAGATAAGTGTAAGGAGATTGGGAAGGAGTGGAGAAGACTGGATGATATCAGGCAGAAGAGTGCGAGGGCGGCGTTGAAGAAGAAGACGGAACTCATAAATGAGGCACAGGCGCTGAGGGCGGGGGTCCAGCTCCGTATCAGTAGCCTCCGTGTTGAGATCAAAGACCAGGAGAAGAAGGTGGAGGAGTTGAAGAAGAAATTTGAGGAGGTTGAGCGGAGCGAGAGAGGGAAGGTGGTGAAGAGCCCAGGTAAAGGCAGTAAGGTTACTGTGCTTGCTGGACTGGCGAAGCAAAGAGTGGAGGAGCTTCGGGATACGTTGATCGGTCTTGTTAATAAGCGAGACGAGTTGAGGAACAAGGTCAAGGAACTAGAGACTATTCTGTCGACTTTCAAGGAGGAATATAACCCCAACTTCAACGACGAGGGTGTGAAAAGAGCCGTTAAGTCCTGGGAAGACTATGCTGCCAAGAAAGATGCTGCAGGCGTGGTAGATGAATCTGCTGAAGATCGAGACATCGAGGAAGTCTCTAAGCCAGATTCTGAGACTGATGGTATCAACTGGGCAGAATGGGAGACCGAGGAGGAGTCAGATGTTGATGCTCGTAAGTTTGCCGTTATCATTGACAGAGCAGATCTAATGAACCATAGTCTATGCATTTGAAGAATACCTTCCTGGTCCAGTTCGCGCCTGGGTTCATCAAAAACTCACTGATCTGCGCATCCTGCTGATCGAGAACGGCATCCTCGCTGATAATGCTAACTCGGGCAACGAGCCCAAGGCTGTCAGCGATGCTCGAAACGCATACCAAAACGTCAATGACGACCTCGGAATCAAGCAAAGCTCGGTTGGCGACCTCACAAAGGATCTCGAGAAAGATTACGGACCAGATGATATATTCCGTGCCCTTAAGGATACTTGCATCTCCAAGGATTCAGGAGAATATGAGTACGAGCTTTGCTGGCTTGACAAGACGAGCCAAAAGAGCAAGAAAGGAGGCGGAAATACGGGAATGGGCAACTTTGTCCGATTCGACAAGATGTATTTTGATGAGGAGGTTGATGCTGAAGGAAAGGGGCTGGGAACTGGTGAGCGGACCGTGCTGATGTACGAAAATGGCCAGCATTGCTGGAATGGACCCAATCGGCAGACTACGGTTGTTCTGGCGTGTGCTGAGAAGGACGAGATTTGGAAGGTGGTTGAGCAGGAGAAGTGTATGTATAGGATGGATGTAGGAAGTCCGGCTGTGTGTGAGAATGGGCAGAAGAAGGCAGATCCTAAGAAGGATGAGCTGTAGATCCAAGGGTGGAATAGAGTAAAGCAGCTGGCATACGTGGAATATGTACTTTATAAAAGCATATAAACGCCTTGAATGCACTGCACTTTGACATAACGGACAGAGGCGCGAGTTTTGTACCGTAATCACTTAACTGCCTTGCTATTTCCTGGTATCATTACATGCTAAGAACACCTCTAGAATCCATTTTGTTCCTCTGCCGAGGCAAAACCCTCAACTCCAGTGCACCATGTCCTCCGCTGCCCTAATCTCTTTAATTCTTCTTCGGTAATGAGTAACCCCTCGTCATGAAATCACCCCCTTTATGAGTTTGCGCACTATATCCCGAATTTGAAAACAAGCTTTTCAGATTATCATTCAACCCGATTTTTCGTCTCTTACTTCGTTCTTCTTGCTCGTCCAATACTTTAGCCGTGAGAGAAGCCGTAGCGGCGTTCTTGATCCCAGCAGAAACTGGCGTTGATGTGCCACTTCTTGATTGAGGGGTGCTAGAGCCATTTTCAATCAATCTAGCCTTGGTCTTCTCAGAGAGACCTTCAGCAGGTGCCTTCCCATTCGTTTCAGGTATGATCCCAACTGCGCCATTTGAGTCCGCTTCTGCATTCTTCTTGCGCTTCTTGCTGCCAGGTGCTTTTTTCAGCGAGTGTGTAAGACCTGCCTCCTTCAACTTGGTCGCCCTCGCAGTCAACTTCGCAATATCTTCCTTTGCCATCGGTAATATGTGGATAATGTTCTCGATTGTGTAGGGCTCGTTGCATTCCACGCAGGTCTCTCCAGCTACTTCTCGGATTGCCACCTCAGAAAACGCATGTCCACAAGGCACCAGGTAGACAGCTTTGGTACTTGGGCCTAGCTCCTTACTCGTGATCGGACATATGTTCTTTTCATCTTTGCCCTCCTTGACGACTGTGAACTTCACCTCGACCACATCCCTTAAACCCTTTACTCGACCTTGTAGAACATCTTCTTTCTCTTTGATGATTGATGCTGGAACGTCATCGTCTTTCGGCAGGAGCTGCTCAAGGATCGCATCTTTGTTGTAGAGTGTACCAGCACAGTCCGAGACTATTGGTGCAACCAGGGGATGATTTGAGAGGGGACAATAGGTCCAGGCATGTGTTTGCGCCTCGAGTTGTGTAGCTTTCAGTTCCGAGGTATTGGGGTTTCTTGCCGCATTTTTGACTAGCTCCCTTCGAGTGGGGATACTGCCTCCATCATTACCCATTCTGACAGTAGCTGGTTTGTAGACGTGGAGATTTAGTTGTTCTCAGGAAGGGCGGCGAAACGTTGTGCTAATGGTGGAGGAGGGACGAAGATAAACTCCGTTATCGTGATGGCGCGGAGAGTTGCGCTAAACCGGATTGAGAGGTTGATCCATTCGAAGCTTCCGTAACGGACAAGTGACGCCCTCCTCCAACAGCTTCAAATTTTTCGACAACTCGCCGGCGCACATGGACGAAGATGGTGCGCGCTTTGTAGAGGAGAAGTCGGTCGAAGCAGCAGAACAAAATGTCGCAACAAGCACAGGATGCCCTTAACCGCATTGTGACGGAGCTGCGCTCACGGTTGGCGGCCTAGACCTCTTGTTTGCAAGCCGTTGCTAATATACTTGGACAGAAGCAATGATGATGTACGAAAGAGGGCAGCTTTAGAGTTACGGGAGTTGGTAGCTGTCACTGCAAGAGGTCAGTCGCGTGAAGCTCTCGATTTATGTACTTGGCAGGCTCACAACGTGCTAGATCTTCCTCAGGAGCGGTTTCTCGAATTTTATGGAGTAGTAAACAGTAATATAAATCGACTCATCAGTCATGGAAGCGATCCTGCTGATAGGCTCGGGGGCATTCACGCCCTGGATGCCCTGATCGACTTCGATGGTGTTGATGCCGGACAAAAGACAACTAGATTCACTCAATCACTACGCACAGTACTACGAGGGAGAGACCTAGTTCCTATGCAACCGGCTGCTGTTGCCCTTGGGAAGATCTGCCGGCCGGGAGGATCCCTAATTTCAGAACTTGTGGAAAGTGAGGTGAAAACAGCCTTGGAATGGCTACAATCGGACCGCGTTGAAGAGAGGAGGTACAGTGCAGTCCTTGTGCTCCGAGAGCTTGCTCGAAATGCTCCGACGTTGATGTATACCTTTGTCGGGCTTATATTTGATCAGATATGGGTGGGTCTCCGAGATCAACGACTTCTCATCCGACAGACTGCTGCTGAGGCCATCAGTGCATGTTTTCAGATTATTAGGGAGAGAGACCAAGCCATGCGTCAAACTTGGCAGGCAAAGATATATGATGAAGCAGTTCAAGGAGTGAGACAGGGCTCAGTGGAGTACATTCACGGTTCCCTCCTCGTGATCAAAGAACTGCTTCAACAAGGAGGCATGTTCATGCATGAGCATTACCAAGAAGTTTGTGAGATTGTGTTTCGACACAAGGATCACAGAGATATTCAGATCCGCCGAACAGTGGTGATGCTTATTCCTGAATTGGCAAATTACTCTCCCACCGAGTTTGCTCAATCATATCTGCACAAATTCATGGTCTTCTTATCCGGAATGCTTAAGAAGGACAAGGACCGAAATGATGCATTCTTGGCAATTGGAAATATTGCGAATGCTGTCAAGAGTGCTATTGCACCATATCTTGATGGTGTGCTGATCTATGTCCGGGAAGGCTTAAGTCTGAAATCGTAAGTTTAAACTTCGGATAGATGCTAGCTATTCACTAATTTTCTTTTGAAGGAGACGAAGTGGTACTGTCGACCCAGTCTTTGATTGCATCAGCAGGCTTGCAGTTGCAGTTGGCCAGACACTCAGTAAATACATGGAAGCGTTACTCGACCCAATATTTGCTTGTGAGCTCACGCCAAAGCTCACCCAAGCACTGGTGGACATGGCTTTCTACATTCCACCAGTCAAGCCCACTATTCAGGAGAGACTCTTGGATATGCTAAGCAAAGTGCTGTGTGGTGAACCTTTCAAGCCCCTGGGAGCTCCGACACCCAATAGTATTGCAGCAGCGCCAATTGTACCCAAGGACTCGAAGGATCCTCTGGCATACGAGCATCGCCAAACCGAGATCAAGCTTGCGTTGAACACTTTGGGCAGCTTCGATTTCTCCGGCCATGTCCTAAATGAATTTGTGCGAGATGTCGCAATCAAGTATGTTGAAGACGACAACCCAGATATCAGAGAAGCAGCGGCTCTGACGTGCTGTCAACTCTATGTCCGAGATCCGATCGTCAACCAGACCAGCTACCACGCAATCCAGGTTGTTAGCGAAGTCATTGAGAAGCTCCTCACCGTTGGAGTGGCAGATCCTGATCCGGGAATTCGAAGAACAGTTCTAGCTGCCCTCGATGAACGATTCGATCGCCACCTAGCAAAAGCAGAGAATATAAGGACTCTGTTTTTTGCCCTCAATGATGAGGTGTTTGCTATCCGAGAGGTCGCGATCGCCATCATCGGTCGTCTCACGCATGTCAACCCTGCCTATGTAATACCCTCATTACGAAAGGTCCTCATTCAGATGCTCACAGAGCTCGAATTCTCCGACGTAGCAAGGAACAAGGAAGAAAGTGCTAAATTACTGAGCTTACTGGTTCAAAACTCGCAGCGGTTGATCAAACCATATGTGGACCCAATGATTGCTGTCTTGCTTCCAAAAGCTAGCGATCCAAATCCTGCGGTATCGTCGACAATACTGAAAGCAATCGGCGACCTAGCTACAGTTGGCGGAGAAGACATGCTTCCGTACATCGACAAGCTCATGCCTATCATCCTTGAAGCTTTACAGGACCAAAGCTCTGTCATCAAGCGTGAAGCCGCTCTTCGCACTCTTGGGCAGCTAGCCAGTAATTCTGGCTATGTCATTAAGCCATACCTCGATTATCCGATGCTCCTCGATATTCTCCAGACGATCATCAGATCTGAACCGCACCGAGGCCCGCTGCGTCAAGAGACAATCAAGCTCATGGGTATTCTTGGTGCTCTTGACCCGTACAAACACCAGCAGGTTGAAGAAAAGTCTCCGGAGTCTCAACTACGGCTTGAGTCCACTCAACTGACGGATATCTCGCTCATGATGACCGGACTTACACCATCCAACAAAGAATATTTCCCAACGGTTGTGGTCAATGCCTTGCTTCAAATCTTGAAAGATCCATCTCTCGTTCAGCACCATGCACTTGTCGTAGAGTCAATCATGACAATATTTAGAACTCTTGGGCTCGAATGCGTTCCTTTCCTCGACAAGGTTGTCCCTGCTTTCATCGCTGTCATTCGCAGTGCGACTTCTACCAAACTCGAGTCATACTTCAGTCAGCTAAGCGTCCTGGTCACCATTGTTCGACAGCACATCCGGAACTACCTGCCAGATATCGTGAACGTGTTGCAAGAATTTTGGAACCATTCAGCTCAATTACAGGCAAACATTCTGCAGCTGGTGGAAGCCATTTCCCGATCCTTGGAAGGCGAATTTAAAATTTACTTGGCTGGCTTGTTGCCCCTAATGCTAGGTGTTCTAGAAAAGGACGCAACGACCAGACGCTTGCCTTCAGAACGTGTTCTCCACGCATTTCTTGTGTTTGGGCCAAGTAGCGAAGAGTACATGCATTTGATCATTCCAGTCATTGTTGGCGTTTTTGAGAAGCAGCAACAAGCCTCCTTTATTCGAAAATCCGCCATTGAGACCATTGGTAAGATCTCACGGCAAGTCAACCTCAACGACTTTGCGTCAAAGATTATCCATCCGCTTGCAAGAGTACTGGCTGGAAGTGACAGTTCTCTGAGACTTGCAGCTCTCGACACGCTTTGCGCCTTGATCTTCCAACTAGGCAAAGATTATCTACATTTTGTTGGAACCATCAACAAGGTTTTAGTCGCCAACCAAATCTCTCATCAGAACTATGAGCTTCTAGTGAGCAAGCTACAAAAGGGAGAAGTCTTGCCGCAAGATCTGAATGCAGACGATCGTTTCCGCAGTCAGGCCGATGAGGGAGCCTATTTAGAAGCCCAGAACAAAAAGCTTGATTCGAACCCTGTTCATCTCAAGGCTTCTTGGGATGCAAAAGGTAAATCGACCAAAGAGGATTGGCAAGAGTGGATGCGTCGTTTCAGCGTTACTGTCTTGACGGAATCGCCAAACCAGGCTCTCAGAGCCTGCGCACCTTTAGCAAGCGTTTACCCTCCTCTGGCCCGTGAGCTGTTCAATTCGGCCTTCGTATCATGCTGGGGCGATTTGTTTGAACCATATCAGGTACGTGATTAGTCTCAATAATCTTTTCGGCCATAAGCTAATCGATATAATAGGATGATCTGATCCAAAACATTGAGCTTGCAATTCGGTCACCACATGTTACACCAGATCTTCTTGGAATTCTGCTCAATCTTGCTGAATTCATGGAGCATGATGACAAAGCCCTTCCGATCGATATTCGTGTCTTGGGACGAGAAGCTGGTCGATGTCACGCTTGGGCAAAAGCTCTACACTACAAAGAATTGGAGTTTCTCCAAGATCAATCGAGCGGAGCAGTAGAAGCTCTAATCCAAATTAACAATCAACTTCAACAGTATGATGCTGCCATTGGTATCTTGCGAAAAGCCCAGCTTTACAAAGATGGTATCCAATTGCGTGAAACCTGGTTCGAAAAACTCGAGCGCTGGGAAGAGGCTCTTGAGTTTTACCAGAAACGTGAGCAGGAATATCCAGAACAGGCTGAAACATTTGATATCATCATGGGCAAGATGAGGTGTCTGCATGCACTGGGAGAATGGGACTCGCTCTCTGCATTGGCACAAGACAAGTGGCATACATCTACTCTCGACATCAAGCGGGCTGTTGCACCTCTTGCCACCGCGGCTGCATGGGGCCTGGGACAATGGGATCTCATGGACGACTATCTCAGCGTCATGAAACCGAATACTCCAGACCGATCATTCTTTGGTGCCGCTCTTGCTTTGCATCGCAACCAGTTCCGAGAAGCTGCTTTATATGTGCAGAAAGCACGAGAAGGCTTGGATACTGAGCTGAGTGCTTTGGTCAGCGAATCGTACAATCGAGCTTATACTGTCATCGTTCGTGTGCAAATGTTGGCAGAGTTGGAGGAACTCATCGTCTATAAGCAGAGCACCAACAATCCAGCCAAGCAGGAGACCTTGCGACACACTTGGGAGAAGCGGCTCCTTGGCTGTCAACGAAATGTTGAGGTATGGCAGCGCATGTTAAAGCTTCGCACTTTAGTGATATCGCCAAAGGAGAACATGCAAATGATGATCAAATTCGCCAATCTCTGCAGGAAATCTGGTCGGATGGGCTTGGCAGAAAAGCACTTGAAGATGCTGATTGGCAACGAAGAAAGCCTCGATATGCTGCTACCATGGGTCGACGATCCGAACCGGCCAAACGGTCTGAACCGGCAACCTATACTGAGAGACATACCCCCTCCTGTCAAATACGCTGTTCTCAAATACCATTGGGCTGCCGGCAGGCAAGAACCTGCGTTAGAAGCCCTCCGGGTCTTTACAGCAGAGCTAGCTGAACGATTAGATCAAGTTCACGCTGCCGCTCAAGGAGGCATGAATGGCGCTTCGGACGTTCTCAGCATCAACGGCGGAGTATCAAATATTTCCCTCAATGGCTTCAATCCAAACAGTCCTGGTGGTGCAGTCGGTAGTCCAGCGATGTCTAACAAGGCTGTAGCCGAGCACACTATGCTCCTCGCTAGATGCTGCCTCAAGCAAGGAGAGTGGCAGATTGCGCGGGAGAAGGGTAATTGGTTTGATAACCACGTCAACGAAGTACTTTCTTCGTATCGGGCAGCCACGCACTTCAATTCCACCTGGTATAAAGCCTGGCATGCTTGGGCTCTTGCCAATTTTGAGCTCGTTCAGTCACTTACCCGCCAAGCAGAGCGAGATCATCAATTGTCTATTCCACACGAGATGCTCATCGACCACGTCGTCCCTGCGGTCAGAGGATTCTTCAAGTCAATATCTCTCTCTATGGGTAGTTCTTTGCAGGATACCTTGCGTCTCTTAACCCTCTGGTTCGCCCATGGAGGTAGCCCGGAAGTCAACGCAGCAGTCACTGAAGGGTTTGCATCTGTCAGTGTTGACACTTGGCTGGAAGTCATCCCTCAACTCATTGCTCGCATCAACCAACCCAACACTCGAGTCCGACAATCAATCCACAATCTCCTTGCTGATGTTGGCCGGGCTCACCCACAAGCTCTTGTCTACCCGTTGACTGTGGCCATGAAATCGGCCCCCAATACCCGACGTGGCCGATCAGCTATGCAGATCATGGATAGCATGCGCCAGCACAGTGCCAGACTTGTCGAGCAAGCAGATATCGTCAGCCATGAGCTTATTCGGGTCGCAGTGTTATGGCACGAGCTTTGGCATGAAGGCCTTGAAGAAGCTTCGAGACTCTACTTCGGCGACCGGAATATTGAGGGAATGTTTGCTACATTGGCTCCATTACATGACATGCTCGACCAAGGTCCCGAGACATTGCGAGAAATATCCTTTGCCCAGACCTTCGGGCGTGATTTGCAAGAAGCTCGCGAATGGTGCTTTACTTACAGACAGTCGGGTGATGTTGGGGATATCAACCAAGCTTGGGATCTCTATTACCAAGTTTTCCGACGCATTGCTCGACAACTTCCACAACTCAATAACCTAGAGTTAGCTTATGTATCTCCTAAGCTTCTACATGCTCGAGATCTTGATTTGGCAGTGCCTGGTACTTATATGAGCGGAAAGCCTATCATTCGAATTCTCAACTTCGATACCACGTTCAGCGTCATATCTTCCAAGCAACGTCCACGCAAGCTCAGTCTCAATGGAAGCGATGGTATCGCATATGCTTTCGTACTGAAAGGTCATGAGGATATCCGTCAAGATGAACGTGTTATGCAATTGTTTGGCCTCTGCAATACGCTGATGGTCAACGATACTGAATCCTACAAGCGACACTTGAATATTCAGAGGTACCCTGCCATTCCACTGTCACAAAACTCAGGTCTACTTGGTTGGGTTCCAAACAGTGACACACTTCATGTCTTGATCCGGGAGTACAGAGAGAGCCGCAAGATCTTGCTCAATATCGAGCACCGGATTATGCTGCAGATGGCTCCTGACTATGACAACCTTACTCTTATGCAGAAGGTTGAAGTGTTCGGGTATGCACTGGACAACACCACTGGTCAAGATCTCTACCGAGTGTTATGGTTGAAGAGCAAGAGTTCCGAATCCTGGCTTGAGCGTCGTACAAATTACACTCGTTCCTTAGGTGTCATGTCCATGGTGGGATATATCCTTGGTCTTGGTGACAGGCATCCATCGAATCTGATGCTTGACCGGATCACGGGCAAGATCATCCACATTGATTTTGGTGACTGTTTCGAAGTTGCCATGCATCGCGACAAGTATCCAGAGCGGGTACCCTTCCGATTGACTCGCATGTTAACTTATGCGATGGAGGTGAGCAACATTGAGGGTAGCTTCCGGATCACCTGTGAAAATGTTATGAGGGTCCTGAGGGACAACAAGGAGTCACTGATGGCAGTGCTTGAAGCTGTAAGTGCGACAACCTCTTTGAATTGCTTTGCCGCTAACCATACCAGTTCATTCATGATCCACTCTTGAATTGGCGTCTCACTGGGGATACTTCACCAGCAGGCCCGAATTTCCGCTCTGAACGCCGTGATTCTCTAATGGCCGCGCAAGCCCGCCGTCCGTCTATCATGGACGCAGAAATTCCACCGTCCGCTCTCATGGCCCAGGATCCTACGGCCGCTCCAGGGGGACCACCATCTTCACGCCCTCGTGCCAGAACAAACTCCACGACGCAAGGTGTAGGTGGTGCGGATGTCGACATCCAAGAGACGCAAAATGAGAGAGCAATGCAAGTGCTGAATAGGGTTAAGGAGAAGCTTACTGGGCACGATTTCAAGCCAGACGAAGAGTTGACTTATATTCTCCAAGTTGACAAGTTGTTGATCGAAGCGACAAAGCTGGAAAATCTATGCCAGCACTATATTGGTTGGTGCAGTTTCTGGTGAGGATTTCTTCAAGTATGGGTGGCAAGCAAGATGGGAGAGTTAACGATAACGGCTGGACGGCGTATTGAGCGATCCTTTTCGTGATGAATGCAAATGGGCCATGTCCTTAGAGACGGTGGAAGACTGTATACTTTTGTAAACATTAGAGTGCTCAGCATTTAAGCAGGGCGTCGGACGGGGTTTCGCCTTTAGGGCAGTCTGCGAAGAATCTATGGTATCCGACACCATGTTGCCAACAATTGTCAGGTGCAGTTTCCACTTGCAACGCATACTCCGATATGAACGCAGAGTTCTGCAGCAGATCAAAAGCCGTTCCCCCACCCCTCCCCAAACACCCTACGCCGGCTGCTTCTAAAGCGCAAAGATCCTCAAGAATCGTGGTCACATGACGCCGTCCCTTGGGGCGCAGCGGCTGCCGGCCAATGAAACATGTGTTCTATGTGTTCTATGCATGCTCTATGCGTGCTTTTTTGCACTTTGGGAGCAGTTCGCCTCGGATCGCTTCGCTTCGCCAGGATCGCCAGGATTGCCAGGGTGCAGCGCGCGACTCTGTCAGCACTCTGGAGACAGACGGCACAGCGGGGTTGCAATGCTGGCTCAGCATCTGGACCGTCACGACTCACTTGCAACTTCGACTTCGACAACAAATGCGCTCTGTGCTTGGCAACCCCCACCAAGGTCTCGAGACCCTCGCGATGCTCGTCCCATAGCCACTGCGACGAAACCCGCGGCGCTCTTGATTGCGCCAAAGCCCGGTCCCGCCTCCGTTGACTGATAGGGGCTCGATCCCTCCCAAGAAAAGATCATGAGCTGGACCAGCGGAGGGCTCAATAGCCCGTCAATGGCCTCAGTCTTGGAATCCGCTGCCCATGCGACCCCGACGACACAGACGGCCAGTGTAGAGCAAGGCGCAGACAGGAAACGGAAGGTTGCTTCGCAGGATCAAGCGAAGGCTCCGGCGCAGAAGCGCTTGAAGCCAAAACCTATGGGGAGACCACGAAATGGGTGGACACCCACAAGAAAGCGGAAGCTGGTCCGATTATATTTGATGACGGATCTCAATGTCGGTGAAATCGCAGAAGTCCTGCGGGGCAAGCATTTCGAACCATGGTATGACGCTCTACAATAGACCCAGAGGCTCTCGCTCACACATTCGCAGTAAACGGGATATCCAGACGCAACGTAGGTCCGACATATAACCAAACCCCGGTTCTGACTGACATAGACCAAAATAGTGGGCATCTTGCTTCAATCCAGACCAAACAGACTACGAGCAAAGGGTCCTACAACCAGAGCAAGACTTCAACTTTTGAGGGAATGCCGCGATTTGAGGTCTGCGGAACGAATGAAAAAGGCAAACCTCATTGCGGCCTCTGATATCACATCTAGCGACAGATACCCATCAGAAGGCTCTGAGCCACTTTCCGCGTCCACCATCGAACCTACCGTTAACTCCTGGCTTGAGTTCGACATCGACGGCGTCTCTACTGCCTCTCAAAGTCCTTACCTGCAGAGTGGACGAAGTCCCTTCGACCACCCCTCAAATATCAAATATTTTGAGCCCATAGATACTGAGCCAACCCTTGGGCCCTGGAAACCCGAGAAAACTGGATCAACCCTGGGACTTTACGAAATAGAGAGCGCACACCTAGGTCTGGGAGAGTATGAGCCAGTTCCTTTACCAACAGACCTGGGTTCCGAGGAATGGATAGATAGCAGTTTCAGCCTCGAGTCGCCGTTGGGAAAATTAGAACCTAGCTACTGTGATGTCCTGTCAACGACAGAAGATCGTGATAAGACGCCCTCGCCCACCAGTGCTCAGTTTATTGAGCCGACGCCAGAAAAATGTGAAAAGATTTTATCGATGCCAGAAGAAGCTACGACTCCCACCGCAATCAAGCTCGAAAAACATGATACTCGGAGTGTTTTCTCGATGGGTAATTCGAGCAAGTCGATTATGAGTCTCAGAAGTCTCAAAAAACGCCTCCAATCGAAGTACTCAACGTCGTTCCTAGGAGACATCAAGTCTCTTATGGAGCGTCTTACCATTTCAGAAACTTCAGAGATATCAAGCACAATGACCGGAAAGACTTCCTCTAGCAAGACTGTATCACGGATTTCAGTGCCTACGAAGATGGAACATCCTGTCATATTACCTGGTAGCTTTCCGCAATACTGCTGGGAGCATATCAATCACAACGAATTGCGGAAATGCGATGACATCAAGGTCAGCTTCTCCTATTGCCTGCTCTAATATTGCGTCTGATCTATCTGTTTAGTCTCCGTGCAACTGTGGTCCAATTTTTCAGCTCATTGGGCAGGAGACTCATCGCTCTATCCGTTCAGATGTACTATTTAGAATCAGAGCTTGCACAGTACGTCCAGACGACCTCGATGTCGTGGACACTTTCAAGAATTCAGTTCTCCACATAGCCGCGGCACTTGAGGCACCACCAAATTACCTCTCACACCTCATTGATATAGGTGCCGACGTTCATGCGCAAAATAACGCGAACCAAACATTTTTGCACCTGGCGCATATCTCAAGTGTTCAACGAATTCTTGATTTCCATGGTCTGATTGGAAGCCTTGTCCAACGCCAATTCGATTTCGCATGCCGCGATTTCAATGGTCAAACTGCCATACATACGCTGACGGAACCTCCAATTGCGCCTGATGTTCTGAGTGGTGTTGTACAGACTCTCGAATTCTACGGAGTTGACTTTCCAACCACGCGAGACAACCTTGGCTTTCGCATCCAAGACCAGTTGCAAGAAATGGAATCTAAACTAACGTTACCAGTAATTGAAGACCCACGCTTTTCTGTTGATGGGAGTTTGTTTCGTGAGCAACGGGATGCCAGCAGCGATGGGAATTTTGAAGAGTTCAGTTTTGTCAACAGAGATTTCCAGACTGTCAAGAAGCATGACTGGGTTGAAAACCTGGAGGATCTGCAACAGTATGAGCTACACGCAGATTTATTGCGATCAATCGTCCGCTCTGGCGAAGACCCCAAATTTGAGGACTCAGAAGGTCGCAATGGGCTCCATTGTCTGGCTGAAGTTCGTTTGGACCTACCGATCCCGGCTAAGCAGTTTGATCGGAAAGCTGGTTCTGAACTCGAATTTTCGACGACCAGCCGCGAGAGATATCTGGAGCAGCTTTTAGTTGCTGGCGTCGATCCGAATAAGTAAGTGTTTAGGAGTGAATCTGGTTACCGTACTTAACATTTTCGTGAAATTATTCTGAGACAAGGTCTCACAAATCTCCTAAATATTCTAGCAGTCGCTAACATGTGTGTTCCCCAAAGCTATGACAAGCAAGGGATAACACCCTTCATGGCATTTATCATTCACCGCCGCGAGGGTGAGGACGACGATTCAACTACCAAGATTTATCAACGACTTTTCGATGCTGGAGCGAACGTCGACTGGCGTAATCGACATGGCGAATCGCCTCTACATATTGCTGTCAAAATCGGAAATCGCGCTGCTACAAACTTCCTACTCTCCCACGGTGCGAATATCCATGCCCGCACGAGCAATGGTACTGGGGTCATGACCCTTGGACTCAAGCATAGCAGTAGCAGTAAGGCTGCCAAAGATGAGATATTGTACGCCCAAATACAACTGTGTACGTCTCTTATTGGGGACCGAGGCGCCGTGTCTGCGCCAACCATACTTCACGAGTGGGGCTCCCCGTCGTTCCGGATTGCTCCAGATCGAACATCTCCAGGAATAACTTCTCCACGCAAGAATAATACACGAATTTCATATTTCAAATAGACATCTGGGTTAGCGAATTGGTAAGGGGCAGGTTTTGGGAAATGATTTATGGGCAATCTTGGTACGGAGTTCAGGCCTACTGGGAAAGTGGCGAATCTGGCCAAACAAATACTCTTGTCTTTCGGGGATCAAGAGATAGAGCGAAACGAAGCGAAGCGAAGCGGAAGGTGGGGATGAAAACGTTACCTACGTTCTTTCATCTTGGCAAGGTCAAGTGGATTTGTACAGCCCATATCTGAAACGCGATTACGAATGAATCATCTAGGCTTTATCGAGTTTCCAATCTGCTTGTGTATTCTAAATCAAAAATATACGCGTTTTGACAAATCTTGCGTCTGTAGGCTGCGGCTCTCCTGTGTTCCCTTCACGCTCGACGAAATCTGCTAATCTCAGGCAGCCCCTGCTCAACACCAGCCTTTGTACTAGCAGCAATGCTCTCACTAAACATTCCTTACCTTTCCATAGCAGCGTACTAAGTACAGCCTCTAAAATTGGCCAATTAGTTTCACACACTTGACAACACACATTTTCTTCAATCTTCAATGCTCCAACAGTGTTCGTGCAAGAAGTACCGGCAGGATAGTTGTAAAAGGAAGGAAGCTTTGTAGTGCTGAATAAGCTCCGTTACGCTAGGTTGGTTTCTTGGTGGCAGTTGGGGGTGGAACCAAGAAGCAGTCTCGGAATTGTTGTACCCCAACTAGTAGCCTTCAGTCAGAGTCTGTTTAAACTTGGAGAGCATCGACTCAACGTATTCCATTGCCTACAAATGATGCTTGTCTTACATAGTTTCAACTACCTTGAACCCGAGAATGTTCTCTCCATAGCTGCACTGAAAAGCGCCACCACAGTGAGAAAGGGAGGCGAGTCGCAAGATTGACGAAAGCAGATGCCCAAGTCATATGCAAGACACCCTGACGTAATTGAGTAAACGGGAATGAGTATTTGATGACCAAATGCAATTCAACGTTTGTGAGGCCTGAAGGAGCAATCAGCAGCAGACGCCAGTCTGGCAGGTAAGACTAAAATGTTCGAAGCGAGGATGCAGCAAATTTTTGAGGAAAGTACAACTTGAATTCTTGTATTGAATTTATGGGAGTGATCAATCGTCTCGTCTGTCATCGATTGGCAAGAACTGGGACTCGATCACTATATGAAGGTCAGTCGCAAAGTGTCTTAGTGGGGGAAGGCAAATGAAATGAAGCCAGGAAGCAAATCTCTCTAGCTATTTTACAGGCTCAACGGAACGCCACGGGGTATCATTCCATCTCTGTCCATACGCCGGTGTGTAAATGCAAATCCCCTTCGTAAACTTCATACGTATCACATATCGATATTGACGGAATCATGTTCCTCAAATCACGTTCGTTCCAGGGTGGAAAGAAGGATGGAAACACTGATCAAGCATCTACTCGAGGTCAACGGGACCATAGAGATTTTCGTGAACATGAGCAAGATGTTCGCGTTGGAGCTTGAAGGAAGTGTAGTTGCCGCCAATGATGCATCCGAGAATACTCTGCTTTCGGCGGTTGGCAGAATATTGCAATTCACCCATTCGCTTCTGCAAAGCATCGTAAGACTTCGAGAAACACTTCAGAATCGTATCCGTGTTGGAAGAGCCGCCAGCGATGTCGTTACTTGCTCTGTTGGGATCAATGATGGCTAGCTTGTTTTTGTACGGGATGTTTGCATCACCCTAATAAAGAATTAATATTCGAAACCTCATTGGCTCTTAAAACTACTTACCTTCGAGATGTATCCTGGGGGGTTCAGCTGAATCGCTGTAGTTGCGAAGTTGAACTGATTGCCGTACAGATCCAAGAACTCCATCAGGATTTCACCAAGGTGATGCTCGGGGATCATACTTCCACTTTGGACTTGTGGCATATTTTGCAGAAGACTTACGACAAGACAAGTAACCGAAAATCCTCCAATACCTCCGTTGACGGGTTCGTTAAGGCCTCTCATGGCAAGGAGATGCTTGATCAGTGTGACGAGAATAGGCATAGCTGGGAAGGTCGCCTTCCATTCTTGAAACGTCCTGTTCGCGATCAAACCGGTATCATTCTCGAAGGACACGTCAATTTTGAGACCGGTAACTCTATCGACATATTTGACAAGAGGAACTTTAGCCCTGGGAATTATTTCCGTCTTTCCAGGCATCGAGAGGTTGCCGTGTTTCAAGAAGGCGTCGAACTTGTAGAGATTCTTTCCCTTGCCGAAGATCATATTCCCACCCTTCATGTATGTGTCCGATACACAGACAAGATCCATATCACTAGTTGGAAGGTACAAGCCGGCGGGAAATGATCCAAACGTACGAATATCCGCCTCTCTGTCGAAAAACTGTTTGACGTTGCTGCGAAGTTGCTCAACGAGCTGTGTACGGATGAACTGCTCAAAAGAGCGAGGCTTTACGAAATGATAGAAGTCCATGATTTCCTTGTGTAGCCTAGCCGAATTAGCAGATGAAGATCATTTAACAGAAAGTACTTACCAGATACCCATATTAGCAGAGTCAGAATGATCAACGGAAACCCAGGGTGTTGGAGAAACACTACTCTGAATTTTCCATGTCTTTACGATCTCGCCAGTGGACGGGGGTTTTTTCCCTCCAATCGAATGGAGATCTGGCGGTGCCTTGAGTGGACCCTTGATCTCGTCTCTAATAGTCCGCTTCCGATTGCCTAAGTCTGGATTCGGGGTTAGATCGATGTGTGGAACTGGCTTGCTGGGAAGTGGGTGTTGAGGTTTGTTAGGTTGTACGGGTTGACGTAGCTTCTCGTTCAAGGAGTGGTTGTTAGCTGTTTGCGGTTGCTGTTGCTTAGAATCGTCGGCAGCGTGTTTGGCAATTTGAGCCTGTTGATTCTCACGGAACTGATTCAAAGATCCAGACTGCTGCTCTTGCTTGTGAGTATTGTCACGGTGACTGAACCTGGGTCCTGTCGGAGCACCCTCGACACCGTTACCAGGTTGCTTTGCTAACATGCTACTGTCATCCTGATCATCAAAGTCGAAGGAGATGAAGTCATCAGTTACAGCTTCAGGCTTGTTAATGTTCTCTGCAGCAGCCGCGACGCGAGCCTTTCTGATTAGTTTGACAACATCCTTCTTCTTGCGCTGAGCTTCATCAAGGGGGGGCAAGACTGTATATGGATCAGGGTTAGACCACTTCGGAACACTGTCGCCATCAGCGGCCAAGGTCTGGGTTCTGGCTTGCTTCTTCTTCGGTTCTGCACCTTCATCATTGGACAAATCCATCTCAGCTTCTTCGCTGTCGGAGACGTCTTCCATTGGCACGTATTTGACCGCATTTGCTTGGTCGTCGTCCATGCCTGGCATCAATTCAGGTGTAGGAGCGCGATTGGTTTTGAGGAACTCTCGGTCTGAAGCCATTCTTGGGCCAGCACGACCGCGGTAGCCACCGCGCGTCGCGCCCCGATTGTTGGTATTATCAACACGACCACGGTAGCCAGAATTGCCGTCCTGATGAATAGTGCGCTGGCGCGGTGGAGATCGGGGTCGATTAGAAGCCTGGTACTCAAGAGCTGGGGGCGCGTCATGACGGAAATCGAAAGCGCTTGGTGGACCACGATCACGGTACGAATCATTCGCAGGACCACGAGGTGGGGAGATGCTAGGAGCATAGTTATCGTAGCGAGGTCTGCTATCATATGAAGGCTGGTCATAGGAAGGCCTGTACGAGTTGTGGGAATTGCTGGGAGCGCCGCGAAATTGGTACATCTGCTCGGGTTCCCGCTCGTAGTAATAGTCGCTTTGGGGACGGTACGAATCTCCGTTACCGTATCCGTTGCGTGATCTCGGAGGAGGTCCCGGGGGAAGGGGTGGTTGTCTCGACATCTTGTCGTTGTTGCGTTGTTTCTTCTTGGGCATGGCAGAAGGCGAGTGGTTGATGAAGGTCGAAGTCGCTCTCGAACTTTTCGAAAATTGCACACGATGACGCTATTTTAGCTTAGTCACGTGGTAGCAAGGCTGCTGCAATAGGTAGGTACCTACTTTACCTCTTCTCGACCAATAGGCAAGAACGAATGGCTATCTGCGAAATGGAGCGCTCTCAAACACAATGGAATTGGGTGGGTATAAGATAGAGTTTTAGTACTTCCGATCTCGAGGCGTCCTTGGTTGAAATACGATGCCCTTATTGACGTCTTTACCTGTGGCTGCAAGGCTACAAACCGTCGTGAATGCCGAGCTTTGCATGCATGTGACGCGCCGTCCTTTGACCACAAGAGACGCTTTCACCGTTGTTCTGCTGTAAAGTCAAGAATTTTTAAAGCTGGGGACCTTGATGAAATTCTCTCCCAAGCAATGGTTATTTAATGGATTAACACCATCCCGCGTCATCTTCGATTGCTTCCGCCCGCGTGGTTGCGAGACAGCAGGTTTGCTTGCCTGGGCCGAATAATGACGAATGGCTGCATTTGTACATATCACCTACATCCCCAGGGACAAAACACACCCATGACTGATTTGGCTTTAGGATACGCCCTGGATGATGTCTTCCACTCCAGGCTCATCACGAAGAGACGACGATGGAGGTTCCCTAGCCAGCAATGATCCGAATCCTCCGACGGTGGCCGCATTCTCACCAGTAACGCTTTCGCATGCCACATCTGCGAACAAGCAGCGCTCCACGATACTTGTTCACCAGAAATCGCCGCTGTTGATTGCGACTCCTCCCCAGATCACCAGAGCATTGGCATATTCACATCCGTTTCTACTACCTCTAAATAAACTCGCGGGATTGCTTACATGGACGAGTGGAGATCCTTGGGAGAGCTTCCTGCTCTTGGCCGGGTTCTGGGGGGTAGTACTATACGGAGATGTAGTAATGCGATATGCTGGACCAGTGGTAATTGTCATGGGATTAATATTGGGGATGTACTCAAGGCGTTATTCCCCACTCTCATCCACGAGTTGGACTGGAGAGAAGCCGAAGAAAGGACATAAGAGGATGGATTCGGAAGCTACGAATATCAAACACCAGAAGACGCTGGACGAGATTGTGGAAACACTGAAAGTGTTCACCTCACGATGTAATGTACTACTTGATCCTCTTCTCGAGCTTACAGACTTTCTCTCCACCCAACGAACCGCAACATCCGCCACAACAAGACCTGCTCTTACCACCCTTTTAATCCGAATCCTTCTCATCACACCTCTCTGGATTGTCTTGACTTTAAGACCTATTCAAATCATCACAACCAAACGCATGGTCCTTGTTGCAGGCACACTCTTCTTGACATGGCATTCTCGACCGAATAGGGTATCAAGAGCGATATTGTGGAGATCCGCCTTCATTCGCAGAGTGTTATGTACATTGACAGGTCTCCACTTCTCTGATAATCTCACTCCACCACCGCCTTCTGATGCACCGCCTCTACCGCCTCGAAAGCAGACTGAATATCAAGAGAAAGCTTCACTGGCTGCTTCAGCAGCGGCAAAGAGAAGACCTGATGCTCCGGGAGTCAGATTCACATTCATATTATATGAAAACCAACGTAGATGGGTTGGTTTGGGTTGGACTACGTCCTTATTTGCCTACGAAAGGGCGGCATGGACAGATGAACACCTGAACGTTGCTCCTGCGAGAGAAGATTTTGAACTTCCAGATGTTGAAGGTGGTGCTGCAAGATGGCGATGGGTAGAAGGAAGCAAATGGCTTGTAGAAGGTGCTGGAGAACTCGATGAAGGTGGTGTCAAAGCAAAGCCTGAAACCACTGATGGCGGACAAGGTTGGATTTACTATGACAACAAGGTTTGTTTTGCCTGACTCCAGCTAGGAGACTGTTCCAGCAATAGTCTTCGTGTCGAGCCAAATTACTGACAATAATCATAGTGGCAGAACGGACGCAGGGGTCAAGACGGCTGGGGACGATACACTCGCCGTCGAAAGTGGTATCGGGACGCAGAACTAGTCGAAGTTTCTCCATCTACAGAGATCACCCCCTCACCAACTCCTACCCGTGACACGAGTCCTGGAGCACAACAAACGCCTATCTCAGCAACGCCTATCTCTACACCATCATTTACTGAACTTGTGCCAGAATACACTGACAGGGCTAGCATCAGAAGTGGCAAGTCTAAAGCGGAGAGTAGCTATAAAAGTGATGGCTCATCTACGAAAAGCTCCGCCTTCAAATCTAGACCATCAAACTTGAGGAGAAGGGGTACAGGCAGTAGTTTAAGTATTGCCAGTGACGATGAGAGACTCCCAAGAGCCAGGGAAGCGGATTGGGGAATTGCTGATGATTTGAGAATGGGATTAGAATAACATCCCTTGGCGTTTGTACAACATTATAGGTTCTGTGTCTTTGGGCGGGAGTATTGAGCAAATACCAACATTCATGACTTTGATCTCGTCTCTTTGTAATCATTACAACTTTGACAGAGCATTCAATCAATATTTGGGCATGAATCTATGCCTGCTCTCTCTATCGTTACAAATCCAGCCCCTTTCGCCATATCTTACGCCAGGCACTATGCAGGCTCACAGACCCGTCCCAACCTTCGCTCCGAGCCCCTGAGCCCCTCTACTTGAGAAAATTCCCATAAAGCCAAAGCTGATGTAAAATAACGCAAGAGGGTATGCCACCAATCCCCGCATATCTCTCATCCTTCCCACAGCGCAGAACATCCCAGAACTGCTGTATGTGCACCACACAATCGCCATGCTCGTCAAGATATAACCCAGCATGCCATCCATTGGAAGTATAACTCCCACTAGACTTGTCAGGACCAAAGGTAAAAGGCAATATCCTAAAACGGAGGCGCTTCGGGTGAAAGTTAAAGTGGAGGAGAGATGTGAAGAGCCGTGGGCGGGAGGTGATGGATCCGACGATGTATCTCCCAATGGTGGTGACATGAGGGACAGGATTGTGTGTAGAGAGATGCTTCCTAAGAGGGCTAGACCGTAAATGTATCCAAAGTGAACTTTCCCTGAAAATAGGAGGAATGTTCCGAACAGAAGGAAGAAAAGGATGGGCCCTGCGAGGTCCGAGTCATCCATAATGTGCTGGTCTATTCGAGCGAGCGGATTAAGAACAGCTAAGGTCTATTTCATTCACAAGTTAGCTCAATTCCTGCTGCCTCAAACTCAAAAGGCCTGAGCATAGGGCAGTTTACCTTGCTCTGAATATGTGAAAAATTGACTCCAAGCTCTTCTAATAGCGGTGGCTCCCCATCGTAGCCCTCTGTCCCAAATGCCGCCAGCCAGCCAGTTCTCAACCCTCCCTGCTCGCCCATCCTCCCACTGACTCCCTGTGGCGCGCCAAACCCCGAATTGAAGCCCCCAGCAGCTCCATAAGCTGGGCTTCCACCCGGTGCTCCATACCCATACGCAGCTTGTGAAGGCGTCGCGTGGCCCGAAACAGGGTTGGGTGTATATGAGGAAGGATAGAATTGTAGATTTTGCGCGGAAGATGCGCCGTACGGAGGGTTGGGAGGTTGTTGGAAGAATTGTGACATTTCAAGATGCTGTGGCTCAAGATTGAAAGAAGGGGAATACGATCTTCAGAACGAAAATTGGAAATGCGAAGTTGAAATGAACATCGGGAACTGAAATGTGTTCTTGGGCTTGCTGGTTGACGTACGCGCCTTGAACGAGATTTTTTGTGCCTTAGGTTCAAGAGAGCCTGAACAATAGAGCGGCAGTCCTTTCTGAGGTCAAGTTGAATAATGCAATTGTTTCGATCTAAATGTACAAGATCATTCCTGCACACTCGGATATTCGTAGTTTTCCTAAATTTTCAAAAGCTCTAGTGCTATAAATATCCTGTACAAGATGAATATTCGACTCTGACTGGAAACTGTGGGCATCAAGAATATAACGCCGCTTTTTCCATCCAATGCCCGCCGGATGCATCGCACGGGATCTTCCGAAGACCGATCAGAAAAAGTTCCAAAAATCACGCCTCACAATCTCAACTACATTTGACACTTGACAGACATTTCTGATTCCGGAGGCACTCTTTGCCGTCGCTTCATCACAGCATGGTATGTGTATCTCCAGATCAGCTCAGAAAAATATGCTTTGATGGCAAAGAACGGGCTCAATGGCTGCATGCTAATTCCTATCTCAGGCGCATCGAATAATAACCCAAGTCGTGGTGACCGGCTCAAGAGTCCTCAGTCGTGCCTTCACAGAGGCATGGAAGCAAGCATCTGCCTCTTCGCAATACGCCAAAGCGCAAGCAAAGAGCAATCCTGGTGCTGCAAACACATTCGCCTCCCATGGACTGACACTGGAAGAGGCCTGCAAGATCCTGAACGTTAAGCCGCCACAGAATGGGAAAGCGAATATGGAGGATGTGACGGCGAGATTCAAAAAGCTATTCGATGTGAACGATCCGCAAAAGGGTGGGAGTTTCTATCTGCAGAGCAAGGTTCTAAGGGCGCGAGAGAGGATAGAATCGGAAATACGGCAAGCGGAAGAGAAGGCGAGCAGGGAATCGGAGCTGAAGGAAGGGTGGAAGCCGAAAGTATTCAAGGATCGGTAGCGCTAAGTGTGGTGGAATATGTGATGCTGGGTGCGGTGGTCATGCTCGGGTGATGATTTGGGACTTAGAAAGGAGACCCAGCTTTACATCACCTAATGGCCGGCCGCCTACGACCCGAGCACAGTCTCGAAATCTTCCCTCTGTATTCAACATAGCCAGGCGTTTGGGGCTCTAATGTGTATTAAAGTGGTTTGGGCATTTGCATGACTTGGAGGTCAACATACACGTGTACGATATCGAAGTCTTAAATGGAGAAGATTTCAAGCCACAGTTTCCGAGAATAGATTTTCTTGTTGATAGAGACGGATTCGTTCATGAATCCTTCTCAAAAAGCACTGTATCGCTTCCGGCTCTCAAAGTACGTATCTATCGTTTACCTATCAGCCTTGAAAGGTATGTGAGAAGTAGTTCTTTCACTTTGTGTTTAGCAGGCAGAATAGCCTCCATCCACTTCTACAGAAACACCAGTGATGAAAGTTGACTTATCACTCAGCAGAAAACTAGCAGTGTACGCGATTTCTTCCGGCAACCCCCATCGAGCCATTGGCGCTCTTGCCGCAATTGTATTGCCCATCGGGGACTCCCAGAGCTTCCTATTAATCTCAGTTTTGACCCATCCAGGGCTAATAGCGTTTACTCTGATTCCATCTGCTGCGTAGTCTTTTGCGTCTGTCTTAGTCAAGCCCAATACTCCGTGCTTGGACATAACGTAAGGCGAAACAGTACTGATGGCTAGGCTGCCAGCGATAGATGCAACATTGAGGATGCTACCTCGTGTCTTGAGTGGAAGTCCCGTCCTAAATAGGAGTCAGTGCTTTCATTCATATACTTCAGTCTCATAGAAATAATATCGCACTGCCTTAGTAGATACGCAATACAAGGAGTCAAGATAATCGTTGTGCAACTCACGTTACTGATCTTAATTCCTGTTTCAACATCTGTCTAATCTAAAGTTGGAGTTAGCAATTGCTCGATTAGCATTGTGCCCGGTAAGTGGAGTATGCACTGAGAAACACAACTTAAGATGATAAGGAAAAAGCAAAGTAAACATCTCAACACCTACTTGCGCTCTCTCACAGTACCACACCCCTTTAAGGTTGACGTCGAGGACTGTATCCAGGTTTTCGGAATTCATATCAGCTGTCTTCGCTGAAGAGCCAGCAATACCTGCTCCGTTAAAGCAAACATCCAATCTTCCGAAAGCCCCCACAGTCTTCTTAACCGCGGATTCGACCTGATCTTCTTTACTACAATCAACCCCGATTTTCAGCACTTCAATGGATGGATCAATTTCGACGATTTTGCACTCTATGTCTGCGAGGTGAGCTTCGTTGAGATCGATGAGAGCCAGGCTCTTGACTCCATCAGCGACAAGCCGCAAGGCTACTGCTCGCCCTATTCCCGAGCCGGCACCTTCCTAGGTCAGCTCTAGTGAACATTTACTTCTGCCGTGACTTGCCAGTAATGAAAGCAACGCTTGCATGAAGTTAGTAACTTTCTGCTGAAATGTTTTTCATTGGGAGCCAACCATTCTGGAGAGAACTCTGTCATTTTCAAATCCCTTAGCTGGATTGATGCAATTAGAAATGTGGGTAGTCCTCGGAAGTATTTTGAGATGTTGTTTCGTCGTTTGGGTTTCAACTTGTCGGGGTCGAGCTGGCGTGAAGTACCTGTAATAGAACAGAATCGCCTCGGCTGAAGTTCCCCGCTCTTTCGCGCCAGCCCCCCTGTGCAACACCCCTCTCGCTTCTGTGTCACTCTTTCATTTGTAACCGTAATACACATTTTAAATTATCTGTGAAATCATTCCAATGTCGTGTCTGCTTTCTCATATATTGACCTTCTTGTTCCAGAGTTGTCGGCGTATTCGGCCATTATGGTTCGTGTTTCGCGACCCTGACGGCATAAGATCTTTTCCTTCAAACCTTGTTTTCCATTCCAACGAAATAAAGTCTGGGAATCCGAACTGGCCATAGCAGTTATTGTTCGCTATTCCTTTTCAATCTATTATGAAGGTATGTAACTGTCTTATTTCAATGCTCCTAGATCAATCTTATCTGGTCTTCGCATAGCGCCCTGGCGAAAGTTTCCTGCCGGATCTTGCTTACTAATTACTTAAACGTTTTTCAAAGGAGCATTTTTCGAATACTGCTTGCTCTTTAAGAAGTCTCTAGTGCAATTAATACTTAGCTCTCAAGAAAGATTTCATCGTAACCTTATATATATGAAAAACGATTGATTCGTTGACCTGGTAGCCTCATGGCAGTGGGCATATGATGACTCGCCGGTGAGTATAGTGTGCTACAGCACATGCAGGACTTACATAATTGTGGACCAAAGAAGGTGTTACTCAATATTAGAACTCGAAATCAGACAGAAGCTGCCAATGTCTTATCTCTTCTTCATCTTTTTTTGGCAGGTGTTAAAGCACAAAACTCCTCCAGTTCACGATATAGGTTCAAAAGGAAATTTTGAATCTCTACCATCTCTGCAAGACTAACACCACCCCTCGCAGTCCTGCAAGCACTTTATCATATTTTCAAATTATTTTGAAACGCCATATTTCTAGAGTATGCTTCCAAAGATTTATGCTCGAAAATAACAGTATTCTCACTATGGAAAGCGAAACTCAGGGGCTCGCTTAGGGAAGCGATAAGCCAAGTGTTCCCGCAGTTCTTAGGTACTTCCCATAAAGATTGTCTTGATATCCCTGTTAGGTCCACACTGTATTTATCATGTCTTATGTTCAAATTCTGTATAACAAAGGCGAATCCCGTAGATGATTCTCTGGCCGTTTGGCAGCGTCTCATTCTCAACCGTAATGGTATTTTCTAGACTTTCTATGCGCCCCCTCTTCCACCACTCCGCCCTAGGATTATCTCCGCTCCCGCTTGGTGTGTTACTTATGGACATGGCGTTTAGATGAAGCTTTTTCCCTCGAAATTCGGCATATTTGAGAAGATTCTTGTCGACATAAGAAAGCTTCTCTTCCAAGTTCAACATAAAGCTCCATCTCATACCCCACGCAAGCTTCATGCCGAAGAGGTTGAATAAATAGCAGCCCAAACATGAGATTTTAATGTCTCACCGCTCGAACAAACATTTATGGCAATCTTTTGAAGCCCGATGGAGACTACCAACACTTCTCAATCTTCCTATAAAGGTGCACCGACGTGAACCACAATCTTCTTTTGACATTCTTTCGCTTCTCGAGAAGATCTAGGTAAATCATGCTCATCTTTAGGAGTAGAGAGATAGAAAGTCTGAGTGAGTAAAGATATCCGTGAGTACGTTTGGGCTAATAGGGTGAATGGTGAGAATAAATGTTTTGAATGAAGGAATAAAAGTGTACTTAGTCCTGATGGTGCACTAGTTGTCGTGGGATGAGGGGAGGTGAAGGAGGTGAAGGAGGTGAAGGAGGTGAAGGAGGTGAAGGAGGTGAAGGAGGTGAAGGAGACAAGATTCTCTGCAGCTAGGATGTGGGGTGCTTTTCACATACCTCGGAAAGGAGGCTAGCTAAGAGGAAAAGTGATATTGGTGCAATAAGATTGTACCTGGTTTTTGTAGCTTGTGGAGTTGTGCGTTGGACTTGACAAGTATGGAGCAAGGAGCAAGGAGCAGAAAGACTGTGTGAAGAAAACCAATTTGCTCCTCGTGTAAAACGCTGTAAAGCCCACCCCGACGTTCTTTCCCTCACTTTATTCGTACCAGTCTGGAGTATCATGTGCCTGCCCTAGCCTTTCTCATTATTATTCGTCGACCCATAATCATAAACAATCCAGGAAAACCCAGAGGCCCATTCAACTGCTGCACTCGAACCAGGAACCACCACAGTTTCCTTTTGAAGCTTGTCAGCATGTTTCATTTTGAGAGCCAGGGTGCCACAGGAGATGGCTTACAATTGTATTTCTCAGTAACCACCGAGCCACATCAAACTTCTTGACAAAGTCCATAAGACCGTGTCCCTCAAGTGTGTAACCATACCCAAACCACACATATCAACCCATACGCACCATCACAGCTCTTGGTTCGCTTTATTGACTTGGCACTTCGCCTGGACGGGTGGAGCACACTGCTTCAACTGGTCCCAGAAATGCAAGCCATCCTCACAAGCAAGCAGAAGCGGCGTCCGTCTGAAATCGCAGTTGATGTACTCGCTGCAATTTGTCGGATTGACCCATTCGCACGCAGCTCCGCCGTTGCATTTAGCTGGACACTCGAAGGTGATTGTTGCATCGGAGTTGGTTGGATCTTGGAACGAGATAGATTGTGAGGGCGGCGAGGTTGGCGGGACGTAAGGGAGGGTTTGGACTTTGACTGTTGTGGTCGAGGTCGAGATGCCGTGTGCGAAGGAAACGAGCAAGGCGGCGTGCAGCAACCCGAGGATGATGAATAGGATGCCTGGTTCGAAATATCTCAGGTGGCGTTGACGAGGCATGGCGAACTGTTGCCGGACGAGGAGAGCTCTGACGAAATGTAGGATGCGTATCTAGGAATGAACGGTCCAAGATTTGGGAAGAAGTCAACTGTTTGAGTCACGTCCAAAAATTGAATCTGGTCGGATTTGCGGTTGAGGGTTCGTGAAGGAAGCTAGTCGCTGGAAAAGATGTAGAAGTGGCAGAAGTGGTGCAAAGCGCCTTCCTCGAAACCGCACTTTCCGTTTTGAGCGAGCTCGACAGAAAGTTTCGAGGGAGATACACTTTAGTTAATGATTCATCATTCAAGCTCTTCATTTTCCGTAATCGGGGAATTAAGTGTTTCAAATGATCAGATGATGAGCAAAGTTGGAGTTTCTGACACTCGTGATACACTGGACCGTATAACAAGGCGATAAGCTTAGAATTGCTAGGACAACTCAAACAGCATAGTGAAATTTGGAAACCATAAACACATTTTACGAGTCAGTGACTACAATGAAAAACTTCTAATTTCAAAATGATTGTTATCTGCGGATGGGAGCTGGTTTGCTGCACATCGCACTCGATATTGCAAAAGTTCTGGTACATTAAATGTAGAATGAACGAGGTCCGCGCCATTTATTTTCATCTGATTGAGATCTATTCAGATGAGATGTAGGTATTAAGTAAATGTCATCTGGTGATTTGAAATGAGAGTGAGTACTAGGAAAGGTGTTGTGCATATTAGCTAGAACTTGGAGGAAGACATACGCTAGGTGATTTTCATCTGATGAAATGGGCAGAGTAAGAATGTTATTTTGTTGCATATCGCAGTCCCTCATTGTACCAGAGTATTTGGAACAATTGATAAAACTGAAGGTAGTTGCCTGAGTGAATCGTGTGTGGGAATTTCGTCTAAAATGATATTGGGCATTGGATGGTGGTCATCTTCAGCCCAGCCTACTGAAGGATCTGGGTCTGTTGTACATCGCAGTGAACATCCTGGGAGAAGACAGTGGCAACAAGCTCGGAGAATTATCACCATGAGGTTTGCTTGACAGCCTGAAGGGCGAAAATTCATGGCGGGACCAGCCTTCGGGAGGGGATGACAGTCCAGAAAGAGCGAGGAAATCTGCGGTGTGGCCAATTAGACGAGTCCTGCTCCAGGTGAACAGCCTGTTCGAGATGCTAGCTTTAGTCGACTAGACGCAGAAGGACAAATTGTCACAATCACAAATAGGCAATTATTGGTTCATACCTGCCTATTCCCAAAATCCTCCGACTTGCTAGAAAGGACGTGAAATGGCATGCAACACGAGATCTTGTGACAACGGCTCGAACTCCTTTAAATTAAATGATAGCTTCTGGTTGCCTTTACACAGTCGAGCTAATCAGATGATCAGAAGTGCTGGAGAATTCTCCAGCACAGCCGGGCGTTCTTCCAGGGACCTATAGCCAATTCAATGGATAGAATAAAGGATGCAACATCAATGAATCGAGGGAGAAAACTCTGCTTGCCATGCGATGAGAATGACCGCAGACCGTCCTGACCAGAGAGAAACTTGCTCCCAGATCAAGCTTAAGACCTGCCTCGCTCTTCATCATTGCCAACCTCTGGTCTGAACTAAGAATCATAACGAGCATTATGAGGAAAGAAACTGGAGCTTCTCATGTTCTCGAGTCCCCAGGCAATGGACCCGTAATCACCACTTGGTGAAATACACGGATGTGATGATGTAGGAGGAGGAAATTCAAACTAGCCCGAAAGCTGTTCACAGCTTTCCCAGATGTTGCAAGTAAATGAAAATTTCAACGACTGGTCACGAAACAAGCGATGACCCCGCCATGATGCATGCCGCCATGCACGCGAAAGCACTTGGCCGGAGACTGTCCACTTCCTCATCTCCAGATGCCGCTGCCAACTCAGCAAGCTCCTAATATAGCCTCACAGGGTCTCTCCCGCACTCGAAATTAAGATCATGAACCGCATGTCCCTGCACCACGAGGTCGAGGTCGTTGCCGCTGTCAGAACAATTTAAACAACGGCACAGATGCCATGCCTACTTTATTTGAAGCAGCTATGACGATGTTCCCCTAGTGCAACGTCCCAAACGAGAATGGAGCTCCCCGCATTGAAACTATGTGCAGCAGACGAAGACGCAGACAATGTAGGATGATTCCTCTTTCGGTGTGACCTCCCTGAACATGTTCATGAGGCGGCAGTCAGGCGACTTCGTCTTCTGCACGTAAACGTAAAGCAAATTGAAAGCTCACTTCCCCGTCTGCATTGCAGGAAGCACTGCTACCCCACAATATCACATCGACCACAGTCCTTCTCCTCTGGACCACAAACATTGTCCTTCTGACTGAGTTACCTCATTGGCCCCCGCCATAAAATTTCGCGTCAAGTTCGCGATTCTGGCGCCAGCTTCCATGCGAGCGGATAACGCAAGTCGATAGAGCTATTTTGGCTTGGTGCCCACCAGTTCCCTGCGCGTAATGCCCTCATATCATACTAGTAATATTACCGCAAGCCCGTTACCACTGTTCACTTAAACGCGGGAAACGGAGCTGCCTCCATTTCCATGCTTCTTCAAGGGTTGACTGGAAGAGCAGACCGAGCACGGGCGGAGGCAGTGAGGCATAGAGGCGGCAAAGCCCAAGTCGCGTGGAAACCCCTGTCTCGACACGAGGGAGACGCGGTTCGCGATTGTTTTGATATTGCAGGATCCGGACGAGGTGACATTCGGGACTGGGTTTCCTGGTTTTGGATGCACGGAGAGGGTGGTATTGGTGCTGATGGCGATCAATTTCCGAGATGTGGGAGATTTTGCAGGGAAGGGTGGCGGACCCGAAGACGCGGTTGAGGATTGAGATCTCGGCGTTTGAGGAGCTGAGGTGAGCGAGAACCCGTTTGCGGGACGGATGGGCTTGTTTGCGGGGGCCAGATGAGATGAGGTGATGGGATCGGATGAATTATTCAGCTGCGAGGAAATTTGTTTCATTGGGCCAGCGGCGCAGATGCAGTTCTTCGGAAATGATGATGGGCTGGGGAAGAAGCACCATGACGTGATGATGTTGAGAGAAGAGCGCTTTACTTGCAGATTCCGAGGTCTCCTCTTCTGCAATGTTTGCATTATGAACTGAGAAGCTCTCGGGATGGCCGGCGCTCTGCTCTGTGACCACTGACCGGTTGTTTCTTAAGATTGCTTGAGAGCGGAGGGACTCTTGGATGGGAATTGTGAATGCCATCTCTGTTGATAGCTTGCCGTGCTAATCTTGACAGCTGCAAGCCCTACGTACGTGCAAAGTTTCAAGAGCGGAGCGAAATGAAGGGTCGGTAGAAAATGCTCCGTCCCACTTACGAATGCAATTTAACATACAAGGCCGTGTATCGTTAGGGTTGGGCATATCGATAGTTGGTAATAGTTGCGACTAGAAGGCCTCAATAGCTATGCAATAATGCGCAGTAGTCCCCTTCTATAGAGGAAACGTAGTTGCAGATATCATCGGCAAGAGTTGACACCAGACTGAGGGTCCAAGTTTGGAAGAAGCAACCATGATGTGTTCGAGATACAATTGCCGTGACAACGTTGACGTCTCAAACGGATGTCTCGGGCTTGTATCCTGGTCCCCGTTGTCCGTCTGAAAAACCACAATAAGAAATTAGTGGGAGTGTCAGCTGTCAACAGGACTTTTTCTTCTTGACAGGAAAAGAGGAGAGAGGGATGAGAGTAGGGTTTCATGGAGCGGGATTGAGATGCGTGACCCCCCTAAGCTTGGCCCCAAGACAAAAGGCTTTCCATTCCAGTCTTCAGCTCCTGTTGCCACGGCAGGCCAGGACCGTCCAGCGCAGCGTGCTTTGGCTTTCTGCTCTCAGCTTGGACGAGCTGGATGTTTGATCAGACGAGTTCAACGGGCTCGTCGAAGCCGAGCACCGAAGATTTTCTTGATCGCCTGAGACAGCGACTGAGCGATAGAGT
Organism: Stipitochalara longipes BDJ; assembly: GCA_009732865.1. Classification (NCBI taxonomy): domain Eukaryota; kingdom Fungi; phylum Ascomycota; class Leotiomycetes; order Helotiales; family Hamatocanthoscyphaceae; genus Stipitochalara; species Stipitochalara longipes. The sequence goes on along the minus strand of ML769333.1, from coordinate 1,995,692 downwards.
CTGGAGATGAGATGGACCCGCAGCAAAATCAGAAACCACGCCCCAATGATGCGCGAGGATCTCGAATTATGAGGCCACACACCCACCCATCCCTTCCATCCCGGGAGTCTGTCGCCGCCACAAGGGTCCGCGGCTGATGTGGCGCTAGAGGGCCAGAAGAAGGCAAGCGTCAGGAACAGGTCTGCTACACCTGCGACTGGTTGGGCCGGAGGCACACGCCGTTTCCGCGGGGAGGACGATGTGGATGGGGTGATGCAGGGAGGTCGCAGGGTTTCTCGGAGACGCTCCTGCCCCTGTCCTTGCATCTGCGTTTGACCCCTGGCGTGCTGCAGAGATGCAGAGCTGCAGAGCTGCAGAGCTGCCTGTTGCCCCTTTTTGGCCACGCGAAATCCTCCTTTTGGGCCATTTTCAAAGCACTGAAGATCGTCGCACACGAGTCAACCTCACCCGTGATGAAGAAGGATTGTGGAAACCACCTCTTGGACGTGTACAGTAGGAGAGCGACGATGATGCGACACGGCTGAAGACATCGACAGCCGTGGCCCAGATAAGAGCAATATTTTGGCTTTCTGGACGAATCTGAAACCCCCGTGGGCCGTGGGGAGGGCTGGAGAGAAAGATGAAAGGCGGAGCTTGGACTCGAGAACCTTCGGTCAATGGACTCAATGGAGAGCCACACAAATAATAAAAGAACAAATCCAGCCAGGTTCACCATGGTTTTCGAATGCCACTGGTGCAATCATGGCCAAGGCCTGAGAGTCGAGAGACACTGGAGGAAAACAGGAGATGCGGCAGGAAAGCCTCACCACTCATCCGCGCACAGCCATACCCTTTGTACGCTCTACGAGGCAACGAGCACGTCTCCAGATGTCAAAGTCCCTTTCCCACAGGAGAAGTGGTCGTGGGGAAAAGGAGACGAAATTCAAGATGAACGCGAAACGCTCGCGCAGGCCCTTTGGCGCTGAACCAGCGAATCGTCGACCTCATCACGACCCTGGGAAGGCACAGCTTAAAATACCACCAGCGGATGGCGCGTGGCCGCTGGCCAGGGGCCGAAGCTTAAGTGCGTGACCGAAGACTCGAGCAGTAGGAGCACAGCATGCGTTGCAAAAGGGGTCCCGCGCTACAAGATCAGCTAGCTGTACATACCGTTCTGGAGCCTTAAGTGTTTGCAATAAACAAAGTTTATCAGGCTCTCAAGGCAAAGTCTCCTGCGGAAATAGTGGAGAAGTCTGGAAGAGCAGAGCCCCGAGAGAAGGGGCCAGGGGCAGTTGCTTCTGAGATGCACAGTCAAAGCTCCGATGCAGCAACACCGCAGGCGCTGGCAAGTGGGGGCTACAGTGCTGCTGTGCTGGTGTCCTGCTGTGCTGCAGAAAACAACAGGCAAATTTCCTTGAATAGCCCGTACACTGATACTATCCGTCCTCTTCTCTGCGGTCCCCCTCTGAACTGGACAGTAGGTCGCCTCTTATGTGTCTTGCAACTCCGATCTGAATGCGGTGCAGCGCGCGCTCAATGGCCGTGGAGGGAACACAAGTGGAAGTGAAAGGTCTCGCCCCCCTTGCCCCCCCCTGAATGGCGACGGCAGTTAAATCCAGGAACAAGAATACCGCACAGTAAGCGAGCTGCGGGCTGTAGTGTAGCATGCATTAAACGATTAAACGTCCCCAAGCTCAAGACGCCGCCCTACAGGATTTCAAGCCCCACCGCAACCCGACCAAGCAGCACGCTGCACGAGCACAAGCACGAGCACACAAGCCTCGCTCTCCTGTCACCTCAATCCGGTCCCTGGTCCAGGGCATCTATCACCTGCATCCCTCGTCCTTCTCTCCTCTTCTCCTCCTCCTCCTCCTCCTCCTCCACTCCCTCCCCAACGCCTCAAGCCTGTCGAGCAAACGTATCGAATATTCGAAATAAAACGCAAGCACCCTGCTCCAAGAGGCTTCTGACTTCAGACCAAAGAGATCTGCGCCAGCCACACTCATTTACTCCCGATTACCGTTCGATTAATGCATTGTCACACGAATTCCCGAGCAACCCTCACTCTGCTGCATCCATCCGCACTGCGCTACTTCACCGCGCCGTTCTGATTGCGCCCAAAACCGTTCGACGCGCGAAGAACCTTCGAAACTTGCCGCGCCTGGCAACTACATCTCGTCGGTCGCTGTCGAGAGGATCCCTCCACGCCCGATAAACTTTTCGGCAGAACAATCTCTGCATACATGGGGACATCGATTCTCCAGGGATACCGAAACGACCCCGACACACCAGTCCCCAAATCTGAAGCACCACTCCCGTGTAGCCCTACACAGCTGGCAACATTGTACATCGACTTCCGAATTCTCGATATTCTTTGAAACGAATCTTTATTGCCATTACTTCCCGTCTTCTGATTGGATCAACCCTACCTCACAACTTGTGCGTTAATCCCAAGGCCTCTCGCCTCTTATATACTCAGGGCTGATGCTTGTCCCTGACAGATTTTAATTCCCGTGCTCAAACCTGCTGCCGGACCGGTCATTTCAGTCCTTCATTTCGAATCATATCGGCTCCACACCTGACTGTTTTCTTTTGCTGCAAGTTCGAGGAGCTGTTAGGTCAAGCTTGTGGGAGTGCTCACGCTCAATCGTGGCTGTCAGTTCTGCTTTTCAAAATCAATTCCCTCGCGGCCATTATACATACTGACACCATTCAGATCTTGCGACACAGCAGGAACGGAGGGGCAAAATGAACCGATTTCGAACAAAGAAGAAGGCCAAGGAGGCTGAAGGATTGGTTCGAGTTTCAACCGATTCCGATGGACCATCACTAGCACCCGTGAAGTCCTCGAAGACTTTCAGACGAGGCAAGAAGATACTAGAACCGGAACCTAAGCTAGAAATCGATCTTGCCACGGCCTTACCATCATCAGATGACTTCCGGACAAGTCTATTGATGAGTGGTCTATCAGCACGATTTTCTATGCTCCGTGAACAGGACGATCCGAAATCGAAGATTGGGAAGGCGAGTGATGACAGCGTTCTGTTTCCCAAACGGCAGTCGAGGTTAAATGACTTTGGGTTTCAGTCACATGGATTATCAGATATTGCAGAGGTTTCATCAATCAATGGATCAATCAGACCTCCTTTCGCCTTTGGCAGGGCCGACTCTTTTCATACAACGGATGGCTACGGAACGGACGACGATTCGACGCACACAGGCAGCATCATGAATCGATCAAAACCAGGCGAAGGAAACAATTTGTTTGGTGGCCGACAGAAGATATACAAGATCGCGGTTAATGCTTCCGGTTCTTCGAAATCCCCGACTGATAGTGCGAGTGGGGGTATGGGGGGTCGAGCTCTATATGAGAACGATGTTAGTCAATCAGCATTTCAACGACTCCGTGAGCGCGAAAGGGAACAAGAGCGGCGGGAACGGGCAGAACGCGAAGAGATGGAGGCACAATCTTCACGACCAAGCTCACCACCCCCGTCCGGTTACAACCGCAACCGTGAAACGTCGTCAACAACGTCTTCAGCCGGCCCGTCCAACACCAGAACCTCCACAGCCGCAACCTCGGTCACCTCCCAAAGAACCCCCTCTCTGAGCGGTGCACATACCCCAGTCACCCCGAATCTTCCCAATTCGGGCACCCCTGTGCTCGAGAGATCAACGACTAAAACCCGTCGCCTATACGAGACGGGTCTCGATCAACATCTTCATGAACAGCAATTTTCAGCCATGAACAGGATTGATACATTAACTAGGCAGCGGACTCTAGGAGCGCAAACTCCACCACTCGGGCTCTCGCCAACAGCTGGTCCTAACGTGAGCGAGAGGTGGGATCGACATCAGCTTGCCGGGAAAGCCAGCATGCCCAATCTTCGAGCTGCGAGCCCACCCCCAACAGGCGCTGCAATGGGTGCTTTCGACTTTGCTGTCAGACCGAACAATGCTGCTGAAAGCAAGCCTTTTGGGATGACCTCTCCCCCATTGAGTCCTCCTATGAGCGAGCACGATGATCCTATTTCTCTTGCACTTCAGCCCAATGATAGAGGCAAAGCTACTGCGTTAGGTGCTTTTTCGAAACCTAACCAACCCTATGATGAGAACAAGTACTCTCAAAGACAAATTCAAATGCAACAGGGAAGAGAAACGCCACCACGAAAGAATTCGCCTCCCCGCGCTTTTGTGCCTCGACAACAGCAGCAACAAATGAATCGTACCCGTGCTGATTCGAATGCCACTTTTGCATCCGACAGTTCAAGATCAAACTCCTCGGCTCAAAGACATTTTCTACCACAGGACCGTATCCCAGAAATATCGAAGACCGAAAAAGCTGTACCGGAAAACAAATCCACAGATGCTGGAACTTTTTTGAGCTCGCCTGACGGAAGCTCTCGAGGCTCTCTCAACGACATGATGCAGGAACCTAGCAAACCAAAAATTCTCCGACCTTTTGACTTGTATGCCAAATATCGCCAGGATCAACCAATAACTTTGGAACGTCCTCCGGAGTCAGATCACCCTGCGAACAGACAGACGGTCAATATAGAGACACCAAATGAACCCACGGCATCGCCTCCAGCACTCGCAACTACCAATCTTCGACCTAACTCCGCAACCCATCCTCCCGCAGACTCCCCTACTTTGGGTCCTACGGTTGGGCTGATTGATATTCGCCAGCATCTAAGATCAGACAGCAACAGCTCATCTATATATGGTGGGGTACCATCAGCTGGCATAACCTCACGTTTCCCTTTCGAGCACACAGAACCATTGCCGCAGAATGACTACACAACGAAAAACAACCCTTGGGACCAAGACGAATGGGACCATGATTATTACAGGGACGCTACTTTTGGCCAGGATGCTCCATCTGACATGAACAGACCGGATGAAGTTTTGCCCACGCCACTTTCAGCACGTTCAACACACTTTGATGTTACTGCACGAGACCCCCGCAAGCCATCATGGGAGAAAGAACTGGAGAGTCATCACACCAGAAATGGGAGCTCGGAGACTCAGAAAGAGCGCCAGGATTTTAAGAATGAGCTCGCCACCCGTCGCAGACAGGTTAAAGAGCATCTAAAAAGTTTCGTCGAGACTGAGGGCAGGTCTGAAAGTCCCTTGCTAGGGTCGGAGGTGGTCAAAGAAGCCATGCCCTCGAGAAACAATCCTTTAGGACTTCTGAAGACCAAGTCGAGTCGTGGGTCGCTAATGAGCAAAGCCAAAGACCCTGGCCAGATGAAGGCTATGAAGATGTTAGGCATTGGAAACTCGACCATGAACAGCTCTCCCTCGCCAGGCAAACAAAGTTTCGAGGATGACCCATGGCGGCAAGAGGAAGAAGAGATGCTCCGAGGGGTGCCGAATCCGCCTACGTCACCTCCACAGACCAGAGCCTTTCGACAGGCACGCCGAGATGCACAGCGTGACCGTGAGAAGCAGGTTGCATTGAGGCATCAACAGAATCAGCAACGGCTGGCAGCGGAAGCAAGCGAGTCAGAATGGTCCAATCCTCGCATGGATCAAAATCCACGCCAGCGAGCTCCAAGTGGTGACCGAATTCCCCCAAACATCCGAACTGGACCCCGCAACCAAAGTCATGAGAGAAGACAGCATCCTCCTCCAGTAACCCATTCGTTCAACACTGGTCGTGGCCGAGACAGCAAAGATAGCGCGGCAACGTCTCACTCTGGATCAAGGCCACCCTCCCGAACTTCGAGAGACCGGTCGGGCTCTGATACCTCAGGCGGGCGTTCCAAAAGCCGAAATGGAAGGTACAAGGACGACTTAGCAAAGGCAATGGCTGAAGGCACGGCGAGCTCTAGCCAAGGCTATTATGAAGAGCTCGAAATCCCTTCTACACGCTTTGCTCCCAGATCTCCTGGAACCCCAGGCATCGGATTTTCACAGTCCCCGATCCCATCGCCAATGCTTGGCGCTAACGCCAGATCACGAAGCAATAGCAACTTAGCAGCTCCGGGATATTTCGAAGGACAGAAGTCCCCCATGATGCTTGCGAGTGGCCGTGCGACTCCTGAAATTGGTCTTGCTCCAAGACCCTCGCCTACTGCTCCTTTCGTGGTCAATGCAACACCAGCCTTGATGCAACCCTCACCGGCAGGCTCTGGTGCCAATACGCCGACTACACAGGGTTTCCAAAATCCTGGTGGAATTCCTACACATAGAAAGAGATCAATCAACAAGTCCGACATCTCCGAACCACGATTCATTTCCTCCACTTCCAGAGTCACCACTGTGAACCTCCCTCCCGGATCGTCCCTGCAAAATGGTGCCGAGGTTTATGCACCGCCCATTCCTCCTGTGAATCCTAGACGTCGCCAAACCCGGGCGATCTTTGGGACCTTCATTGGAAAGAAGGATGAGTATGATGAGATCCACTCCATGCCATCAGCAACGCAATCTACCGAGGAAATGAGCACCTTCTCTGCAGACGAAGGCGATTTCAAAACCAAGAACCGGCAGAAACTACGGAAATCCTCTAGCGAAGGTGGGAACCTCAATGCAAGGGCTAGACAAGCCGCTCAAGCAGCCCCAAGCCCAGCAGTCCCAGCTTTCCCCATCGGCTCAGGGAGTCCTCCCCGCCTTGCCGAAGGTGGGATGTTTTAGTGTTTTTTCTTGATCGTAGGCCGTTGTTATACGGCCTTATATATATATATACCCTTACCAAAATTTCTATGTATCAGAATAATGTTTACACGAGTCTTTTTTATGTATATCTGCCTCGCGGCGCTTCGAAAAGACTGGAAGGGATTTGGCGTTTCGAGAGCGTATGCGTGTATTCATTTGTTGCGATATATGATCATGCCTCCCTTCTTTCGAGCCGCGGTTTGCGGTCTGGATGGAGCGAGGAGGAGTCTTTGTACAATATGATTGTCAGTGATACTTCAGCGGGCCTGGTGTGTCGGAGGTGGATGTCTGTAAGGCACTGTTTGCAAGTCTGGTGCGGCTGTATCTATATATATCTAACGGACGACAACGCCATCTGAGATGATCAAGATGCTGTGTTATAACAAAATCAAATACCATAAGGTGAACTGGGCGTGTTTTTGTCGTGAACGGGTTCGAGTCTTTGTCTCCGCAAGCGATGAAAACATGAAATTGTTGCTCGGCTTTACAAAGCAAGTGATGTTTGAGACTTTAGTGCCCAGATAATCAAGCAGCATAAAGCAGATACGATATGGTATGACTGGTATGACTGCTCGAGACAAGACTTCTCGAGACAACCAAGCTGCGGATAGGAGTGCTGCGCAGGGGACCCCGAAGAGGCAAGGCGGCTCGCGTGGCGCAAAGCTAAGCGAAACGACATTTCTAGATTTTGCAGCGGGGTGTGTCTGCATAGGCAGAGCCAGAGGCAGCCCTAGAGAAGCTCCCTCCAACTGATCGTTCACCACGCGGCCATTCCGCTTCCTCCATCAGGGACGAGCGACTTCGACGCCCCAGATGCTACATGACCCGGTGCTCGGTCAATGTTAATCTTGGGGACGTCACTCGTATCTCCTACCGCCGCCCTTAGAAGCTTGTCGTGGTCACCTTCACCTCAACTTCAACGTCAACGTCAACATGGCTCCCGCAAGCAATTCCGCGAAGGCTCTGCAGCAAAATCGCCCACGGCCTGCTGTTCCTAGGACTGTCGTCCCAGCCATCCCGCTGCCCTACGTTCAGAAGCGCCAGCAACAGGAGGCGGCTCGTGCCAGAGCAAGGGAAGAAGCTGCTGCTCCCACTGTTGTGGAAACACCTGCACCCTCGTCTCCCGCCTCAACCACCGCGCACACCAGCCCAGCCATAGTCAACGGCTCCTCCAAGGAACAGATAGCTGAGAGACCAGAGGAGAGCACTGAGGTGGCTTCCCCAACGACGCCTGCGACGCCTGCTACACCGGCTCTGGAGCAGTCTTCGCAAACATCCGAAGTTGGGGAGACTGAGGTTTCTGTCCAGGATACGACTACAGGTGAGCAAACGGAATTCACTACTGCTTATCGTCTGTTCGCGCTAACCTCGAGATAGAAGAACCCCAAGAGACACCGAGATCAGTTCCCTCTGAAACCCAGTCCTCAGCATCGAGATCGACCTACCAGATGCCTCCACCCTTCGTTCCTGCGCACCACGGCCAGTTCAACGGCATGGCTCCTGATCAATCGAAATATCCTCCGCCGCCGGTGTTCAATGGCCAGCCTCCAATGCATCATACCCACCCCAGTGCTGGAAGCGTCATGTTTGGTGGATACCCCGACTCGAACAATTCCTCTCCTGCACCTCCTCCTTCTGCTGGCAACGCCCCTCCATATCCGTACCAGCAAGCACCTCAGCATGGAGCTGTCCGTCAAGCCCCTCATCAGTCCAATGGCACAAATCCTCAGAACATGCCCAATGGCTTCTCTCCTATGGGTCCACCGCCTCCTCCAGGATACTATCCGCGTCCAGATGGCTTCATCAACCAGGGTGGTAATGACAACTTTGCTCGCCGACAAATGCCCCCGTTTGGACCCCCAGACGCGTATTCTGGTGCACCCAGCTACGACCCTTCTACCCCGCAAAGCTTTCACGGTTCGCAATCGTCCGCCCCGAACGAGCAAGAGAACGGCCCAGCCTTCTACAGCCAGTATCCTACTGCAGTCGTCAACGGTAGCAATGGTCATATTGACGAGGTTCGCCTATACCACCAGCCGAAGAATCGCACCGCGTCGCAGCAGGTCGTCACTGATTCGAACAACTTCCCTGGGCCAGTCCGCCACCCTGCTCACCAGCTTGACCATTTCGACGGCCTGGTAGGCTACGTCCAAGCTCAATTTGCTGACCCGACCTTTGCGGACTACACTCTTGAGCTTCGTTACTCAGATGATCGAGCTCCTCCTGTCCGCATTCCTGGTCACAACTTGATGTTTGCGCGTAGCCCAATGCTTAAGAACCTCATGACAGCTCAAGCTCGAGACAGCAATAGTGATGGCCTGACCGTTCGCACTTTGCTGATTGAGTCGGACGATCGCCACTTACGCTCAGATGGATTCTGGATGGCGGTACAGAGACTTTATGCTGGTCCTCTCCTCGACTTAGGGGCGGCTGCCATGGCAGCAAATGCACAATTTACTGGTCCAATGCCGGGAACCCCTGCAGATCGGTTCGATCTTGCTCTTGGCTACGCTGCAGCTGGCCACATCCTTCAAATCCCGCCGGTTGTCCAGCGTGGTATTGAGAATGCTAGCCACTTTGTCAACTGGACTACGCTTGAAAAAGCACTCGACTTCTCTCTCGATGGTGGTCTTGACTCCCAGTGGACATTGGCAACTCACCCCGAAACGACAAGATCTCCGAGCACCTACGGCCCGGATGTCAACATCCTCATCTCCAGCGCCTTGAACTGGGTCATCACCAACTTCCCCGCGGGTTTCAAGCTCGATACTTCCGCCGGAGAGCCGACACGCAATCGTAGACTTCCGGCCGTTCAAGATTTGCGCCCTTCTGCCCCGAACCCTCGTCTCAGCATGATCAAGTTCGGCGATCACCCCAGTGAAGAGAGCATACGATCCACCTCAGCGAACTCGGTCACGGTTACCCTTTCCAAGGTTCTACTCAACCTCCCCTTCCACCTATTGAAGTATGTTCTGGAGTCGTCGCGTCTGGGCAATGTTCAGGGCTGGGCTACAACAGTTCTTCGACAAGATGTCATGCACACGGTCATTCAGGAGCGTGAGAAGCGTAGACTCAAGGTCCATGGGGCTACATATGTTTCTAATGCTGAACGCAACGCAAATGCTAAGGAGTGGGATGCTGTTGGATGGCAGGAAAGTGTCGAAGCTCTTGATGGCAACGAGGCAACTCCCACCTTGAGTCGAACCTGGGTTGGCTTCACCGATCCCGACTCGTAGATTCATTGGATGGAAACACATGATGAGCAATGGAGGACTTCTTGTATTTGATTGATTAATGGTGCATTCGGCGTTGCATAAGGAGCCCTCATCATGATTTGTTTTCAAGGGTCAGCGCTGCGTCTTACTTTGCATACAAGAACGGATATGCAGACAGAGCCTGCGGTGCCTATTTCTTCTGGACTTTGCAATATTGAGGCAAGCGTCATTTGCGTTGCATACAATCTGGTCCAGATTTTGCTGGAGATGGATAGGGAAAAAACAGCTACATAAAAGTGCATGGGAGGATGGCTTAGTCCTTGTAATGATCGCAGCAATTACCTTAGGTAGTTACACCCAAAAATGCGAAGTTTCCTAGACCCTTCAATCTCGCTCCGTGACTTGAATAAACTGTGACTAGTGTATCATCTCATGATGTTGTTCTTGGATTCAGAATCAAAATAGGGCCGAGCCGGGAAACAGCTAATGATACTGCCGAATCAAGACAGGCAGAATGGGCAAGAGACAATTTCGCAAGATAACAGGGATTGGATGGTCAAATTTCATTATCATATCATTACTCCATATCACGATGCTGGCATCAAAAGTCCAATGGTCGTCCTCGCAGCAACCAGCGGCCCCTTTTCCTTCACAAGTTTGTTGAACATATCCGGTACCTTCGCTAGACTTCCCCTCTCATCGGCTTCTTGCCCTGCATCTCACCGTTAGCAACTCATCTCACGCTATAGCAAAGTGGGCATATGGACTTACAGTTTCTCGGGAGCCGGGCAATAGCAGCAATATGGCTATCCACCTCCCCCGTCCAATCAAAGCGAATCTTCCATTCGAATCTCAGCTCCACCTCTTCATTTGCCAGCTCCATACTCGTGCGTCCGATTTGAGGCAGAAGCTGCTTTCTCGTCCACTTCTGCTGCATAGAGACCTCATCTGCCTCATCCCCTTCAGCATTGACTTCTTCTTCATCATTGTCGACCACGGAGGCGTGTCTCTTGCGCTTCTTCTTCCTATGTCTCGAGAGGGATTTTACTCTAGCTTGGGCGGTTCCAAATTCGCTCTCTACGGCGCACCAGAAACGCGCTCGCTGAATCGACACCTCAGTCCATCTTCCCATCGCCCAGCAGATCGTTGTGACGTCTTTGCCAAGAGGCCCATCTTTCCTTGCTCTGTCTCGTATAAACGTGCCGAGCTCCGTCTCGGCATTCATGTCGAGTCGGAGGATGTCAAGGCTGGTGATTGAGAGGTTGGAGGTATCTACCGTCATAGAGAATCTAGTTGCGAAAAGTCCAGAAGGGTGTGAGGCATGGATGACATGCCTTTGCCGAATTGAAGGTTCCACCTCTTGAGTCGAAGAACTAGACGAGATTGAGTCTGAGGGAAGGATCATGATCGTCGAGGTAAATGTGAGAGGACTGAAAGCCTGAAGATATGGGAGTGGATCGTCCAGGGCAATTGGTAGATGAGAAGGGATAGGTTTCTCCGAATCTAGCACACTACCCCGTTTTCTCCTCCGTGGTTGGAACGGAAGGAATGAACTGATAGACTTGAAAATACTGGTCGGCTTTTGCTTTTGAGGTGCTTCTGCGGCGGTGGCACGTAATAGCACAGCAGCCAACTCATCAGGTCTCGCGGGCTGCCCTGGTGCTGTCTTCTTGGACTGGAACCGCTGACGAAGTCGCTCATTTTCTGCATTTGCCAGAGCAACGTCTGCTTGTAGTTGCTGAAGTTCTTTAAGCAGATCATCTCGAGCCTGTTTTTTTAAGGTATGTGGATCCTCTGGTATCAAGAACCTTGCAGACTTTCGGCGTTTGGGGATTTTCTCTGGCTCTGGCTTCAGTTGAGAGACCACTTCAGCACCAACTTTTGCAGCCTCTTTTGCGGCCTCTTTTGCTTGCTCCTCAGGCGGCGGTTCTCGAGGTTTCAGGGGCGATGACTTCAGCTTTTCTGCTAGGGCTTTACTCCTCATTGCTCGCTTGCTTGGGGTGTCATGAATTCCAGCCGGGGGTGTAGTGACGACTGGATCAGGTATGCCTAGCTGTGTAGGCGTTGGAGGTAGCTCTGGCTCTTCACGTCGATTCGACCTAGTTAATTCAGTAGGCGGTGGACGATAGTGCGAAGGAAATGGTTCTGGGCCCGCGACTGCCTCCTCTTCTCTTGGGGCTTCGCTCGTCGTCTCAGGAACAAGAGGTTGAGGATGGACAGTGGTCTCCGCGTTCAATGCTACTGGCTCTGGTCTCAGATCTCTTTCCAAAATCTCGGTAACTCCAGTATATGAAAGCGGTGGTACAGTTGGCGTTGTTGAGGCTTCTATTGGTAATTGGGCTGGAATTACTCTTTCCTCCTCGGTGACAACAGGTCTTGGTGCTACGGGAGATCTCCTCAGGCCTGTTTTCCGGAATGGATCAAGATTCTCTTGTGCCGGAACTTCAGCTTGAGAGCTTACGGGTGACCTCCTTAAGCCTCTCTTTTGGAACGGGTTGATCTCCTGGTCTTGTGCTAGAGTTTCATTCGAGCCATCTGGTCCATTTGCTAGCTGCTTCACAGGAGAACGTGACATTCTCCTCGGCTTGGCAGATAGTCCCCCTCCCAGAGGCCGTGTACTTCGAGCATTCGGCGTAGTGGCCCGCCGACTCTCCGTTTCCTTCTCCACCAACAGTTCGTTCTCTTGTGTCGTAGACCCCTTCGACTGGAATCGCTCCCTCTCTTCACCGGTAATCACAGATGAGCTTCCTACAGAAGACTGTGTCTCTCCCAACACCTTTGCAAAAATATCCTGCAAGTCTTTGCCTCTACTTTCCGGCCTGCCAGATCCAGATCCTGACGAGGAAGGCCGATTTAACAATTGTGGGTGGTGTTTTGCCAGACTCGCCTTTGTCGGAGAGGCAAAAGATGGCCTGGGAGGCATTGTCTTCGCTCCATCATGTCGATGTACTGGAATACGGCTGGGCGTTGCAGGCGCGTCAACGGGGACTGATGTTGTCGGCGACGTCTTGCGCCGTTTGGCGGGAGAGTCTGCCATTGAATAATTCAAGTGTTCCTATCACCTTCCCATATTCTTCCGAAGATATTACACGTGGGGTCGCGAGGTCGTGAACGTAATTTCGTTGCGAGAGTAAGAGGGGTTGAAGATGTGAGCTGCATGCGCGTAGGCAGTATCGCGGACGCGACTTGTGAGGGGAGTTAATTTAGAACATCCAGTCGCTCTAGCGAAGAGCCGCTATCCAGCCAGAGATGCACAGAAACCCCCAAATATCAATTGGCATTTCAAATATTGCTATTAGCTTAATCAATGCCATACGGAAGGTAATCTCCGTACTTAATGTTTATTTTTCGAAAGAGACGTTTTGGTCACGAGACCTGTTCCTTGATTATAAACAACGCCTGTGACGTTCCGAGGTCTAGAGCTTGTGAAAACATTCTGAAGAGCTCCGAAGAAACCGCACGTTGAATGACTACACAACTCAATGATTTCACGATAATATTTAATTTTATGTCTCACTCGAGATACCTCCGCAACAGGACAACATGGAGACAAGATTTCTTCTCCGCACATCGCAGCGCCTGAAAAGCCCTCTTCGACGCCACCTCCGATATGCTTCCAGCAATACTAAACCGTCTCTACAACAAGTAAACCCGATAGGAGATTACTATGCGTCTATACTCGAATCATCCACTCCAGAAATCACTAGCAAACCACCTACTACAGCTGCTCCTTCATCAACACCTGCAATCTCTACCACCCGATCAGACTCCGCTGATGGGCCCAAGATCCTCTTCTCCTCACGCCTTTCCTCGCCACTAGAACGGCGTACTGAGATACAAAAGAAATCAGTCTTGGTAGCAGGAGTATGGGTTCCTCCACGACCTGACGAACCAGACAATTGCTGCATGAGCGGTTGCGTGAACTGTGTCTGGGATCGCTATCGAGATGAGCTTGAAGAGTGGGCAACTGCTAGGAAAGAGGCTGATCAAGCTTTGAGAAAAGAGAAAGGGTACGAACAAGGGCAGAGGAGGAGGAAGCAGAGTGGATTGAGTGGTACGGGGCTCATGTTAGGAGAGGGGGAGAAAGGAGCTTCACACACTTTGGTCAGCATGGATGATGATGGAGGCGGGAGTGAGACGAATTGGGGAACGGGATTGGACACGGACTTTACGAGTGAAGATTTATTCAAAGGGGTTCCTGTGGGAATAAGAGAGTTTATGAAGCAAGAAAAACGATTAAAGGAGAAGCATGCGAGGGAAGGAACGACGGGTTAGACGATATACCATGACAAGAGAGAGACGAGACGCAGTGACCGTTCTCAGGATGAATTCAATGCTTAGATTTCAAGCCACGCATATGATTCCCATACAGGCAGCAGCAATATTACAAGGCCTCCTCTGAACTCCAATGCCAATGCATGATTTCCCAGTCCAGCGGCTCCGACTTTTAGTCGACATCCACACCCTTTGTCCTCAGGTCCGCCCTTGCCAGATCAATCTCCTTCATGAGTTCTGCATGTGCCTTTGGTACATCGTTGAATGTGAAGACGCCATATCCGAGTCTAAAGAGGAGGTAGGCACCGAAAGAGACGAGGGCCCAGAATGGCAGCTTAGGAGAGATTAGCAATAGGTCGACACATCATATGTAACGGAGAGAGCAGTTTGCAGTGAGCAGATGGCGGGATGTTGGAGAATTGGGAGGGGGTGGAGGTGGAGGTGGAGAAGGTGTTTCCTCTCGAGCACCTTTGTAGCTGGGAGACATAACGTACAACCGGTATTATTTCGTTTGAAATGAGGCTTGGAAGTGGGATGAGTTCGAGATAAAGAGCAAGATAGAGCTGTACTTCGTGTTAGCTTGCGTGCAGTGGTACAGGTTGAATTTATAATTGTATAACTTGAAAGGGACACGAGGTTTGCGTACGGATGTGACTAAAAGTCCAATCGAGATAGTTTGCTGAGCTCGAGTCATATTCGCGATGGTGCAATAAGTTGTTAGCTATGACAAGCTTGAATGGCCTTTGCGCTGGAGGTTTGTGGAAGGAGTGTGGTGTGCAGGGAGCTTGGCTTGCTGTAGAGTCTGAGGACAGAAATCGCGAAATGGAAAATTAGAGGTCGCGTTATGATCACGTGATATATTGCCAAGTTAATTTCTTGACAAAAAGGATTCATTTGTTACAAGCACAGCTCTAGATCTCAAGGCCAGACTTAGCAGATACGCAGATCTACATACTGTTTACTTTTGTGGTGCCCTGCCGTTGCACAGCAAAAATCTGACCACATAATGATCCCATTACTCACCTCTCCATGTCCTCGCCTTTTGGTGCAGAAGGTTCGAACGTTGTAGCTATTCTAGATTCCTCCTTCATATAAAGTGGTATGAATTCATTTATTGCGCAGAAGCCATGGTAGTCTAGTCAAACGACGTGCCGTGAAGAAGCCAATATCAGTCGTGTGACAACGCGATATCAAACACCACGAGTCGAGCTTGGTGGCAACACGGATTGATGTGGCAAGCCAGGCAAGACCAGAACAGATATGGGGGGCCAGATCTAACTCTTAAGGCGCGTTCCCGGAGTGGCCAGGTTCGTAGAGTATTTAACAATCCATACGCGTCCAAGCTCTCTTCTTCATGACACCGCGCAAGGCGATGACCACAATGAAAAGTGAGTACAGGCAAGCCCGTGGATGCAATCAAAAATTCCGCCGATGAGGACCCCGAAGGATACTCAACAGTTCTCGACGCCCCGCTGTGCAATGGAGGTCTTGTACTGCCATTTCAGTCATTGGTGAGCGACGAAATGCCAACAAGCTATTAAACTGTTAGCAGAAGCTCAAGTGTATAGGGGTGGTGGGGAGACTTGCGTAAGTATGAAGAAGAAAAATTTATTGGAGGGAGAAGGCTTGCTTATATAGAAATTCTGGGATCCTCGCTTAGTGGTGTTTGCTCGTGAAGCAAACACCGAGCAAACATGTTTGACAGCCTGGTCTCGTGACCTTACTCACACTTGGATATCTAGGTAGGTAATTTGAGGCTCTAGAGGACTCCCTTGCTCTCCTCTCCTCGATGTCAATCCGCCATTGAAAAGTTCTTGGACACCAACGAGACAACAACAAATCTGACAATTGCCTGTTTCATGTGCCATATGCAAAGTAGTCCTTGGAACGCTCGGATATGGCACGTTTTTCTTTTGTCTTCAGCTTGAGGTACTTTGGACCTTATGATTTCAAATATGCTGCACATGCTATGAAGCGTTTGAATTTAGACGTACTCTCTAGGAAATCAGAAGAAGGCACTGCATGTGGTGCTTGATTCATTCTTTTTCTCCTCATTGATATAGTCACCTTTTGTTTTTCTATGCTGAACGTGTCATCGATTCATTCTCCTATTCATTCGCTATTCGAAGTACCACCACTTTTATATGCAAGCTATATAATGCCACTATGGTATCTGGTAGACTGCAGACAAAGAAATAAGCTTCATGAAGGTGCAGCGATAAGTGATATGCTGCTACTTAAATTCCACTTCTTAATCATTCAACTAACTTTCTACAATTCCAAAGGATATCCAAAATAAAATTCGACCTTTGATATTCCTCGCTAGCTTCCCCTTATCCAGGCGACAAGACACGCCTGGCATCGTGTGCAGATGAATATGAGCCTCTCGTCCATCTGCGCGGGGCATATGACAAATGTATCCAGCACGGCAAATTATTGGCCCGATCTACATTCCTCGAATTAGACGAGCAAGATGCTACTACCATACACCTCAGAAGGAGGAAATTTTCGGCAAAGCACTGTACAACCAGGACGGTAATTTTAGCGCCAAGCTCAAACCTATCAAGCATATGCTTGGGTTGCGCTCGTAAGACTACCAATAATCAATATATAGAATATATTGCGTTCCTTTGCTCTTCCAGAGTCACCACTTAGTGTTAAAAGTTGATCGAGTTCTGTCTCGGGGGTCGTTTACTCTTCTACTATGTTTTTGGGTCGCTGGCTTTACACGGAATGATTGTTATAATGGCTCCGAGATCCTAGAGATGAGGATCGCCATATGATAAACTTATTGTGTCTCATCGTTCTAGCAGACGAAGAGGGCGTGATAACCAAAGGGCTTTAGCGAAATGTGACCACGAAATAACTACCTCGCGACATAAGAAGAGTGTGAGGAATAGTAAATGCGCTATCAACAAGCACACGCTTTGTATTCTATTCATGTGGCTTCAGCGTCTCTCTCAAAATTCATTGGGCCTTGGTCGGAAATTGCTGCTTTGAGAACGAAAATATACATGGTCTGAATAGAAAGATGGTAGGGCGTGCGAATTGTCCCGGCTTGCGTGGCAACAACATCAAGAAGTTTACTCCCATGGCTTGAACCATTGCTATATACCTAGTTAGAAGACTGTCTAGACAGCCAAATTCGCATTCTGCAAAATGGAATCTCCGTTTTGCTGTGATCTTGGTGTTGTAGGGCGGAGAAAAGTTGCCGATTATAGTCACGTGACGCACATTGAATTTTCCCGGCAAAAACTCCAAGTCTTCGCGAATTTCACTTGACATCTCGACCACAACGCCCAAACGACATCTTGATCGCACCACGACAAAATGGCGATCAAGCATAACCAGCAGATCCCCCATAACCGTTAGTCTCATACTCTCTTCGACAATGTAATCCAATGCTGATCGTCTCTAGATTTCCGAAAGGATTGGCAACGACGAGTCCGAGTTCACTTCGACCAGGTAAATCGCACAATCGGACTTCAAGTTAAGGAGGAGGATCTGACATATATCCCTAGCCCGGTCGAAAGCTCAGACGCCGTAATGCCCGTCTCTCGAAGGCTGCAGCCGTCGCTCCTCGGCCTGTTGACAAGCTGAGACCCATTGTCCGATGCCCAACGATCAAGTACAACCGCCGTGTACGAGCTGGACGTGGTTTCACCTTGACTGAGTTGAAGGTAGGATATTTCGGGGTCATGGAACTCATAGGATAGGATTCTGACGATACGCAGGAAGCTGGCATCCCCCGCAAGCTCGCACCCACGATCGGTATCTCTGTTGACCCCCGCCGCCAAAACCTCTCCACCGAATCTCTCGCCGTCAACGTTGCACGCCTAAAGGAATACCACACTCGTTTGATCCTCTTCCCACGCAAGTTAGGTCAACACAAGAAGGGTGACGCTTCCAAGGAGGATGTCTCGGCCATCAAGAATGTTGTCACACGCGTCAAGCTTGGTCTGCCAATCGTCAACGCTGAGGCTGGCATCTCGGAGATCAAGAAGAGTGATCTGCCTGAGCCAATTGAGGGTGGTGCCTACAGAAAACTGAGGGATGTCCGAAGTGAGGCGAGAAACCTTGGCAAACGTGAGAAGCGGGCGAAGGAGAAGGCCGATGAGGCAGCTGCTGCTAAGAAATAAATTGCATGGTTGGCTCCGGGGTTTTGTTTCTTGCTTGGTCGCGAAGGATGGCTGGAGGTCACAATGGCAACTTTCAAGGATTGCTTAGGTGTACTTTCATGAATGCAAAATGACTTGCAAATCAACAGGATACTCGTGTATCCGAGTGGCCAGCGTGGTCTAAATGTGTTGGTGATGATAAGGACATTTCTTTTGTTGTAAAACATGCCTTCGCAGATGGTAAATCGAGAATGCTAATATTAGTGATCTTGTGTTATGTCCGAACTTCCCATCTCGAAAAACAGGCTGCTTTGCAGTTAAATTCGATTCACTTTACTTCTCAAAAGTTCCGTCAGTCCTCATCAATAACTCTGGTGCAAAACATAAATCCTCGAATCATTTCTAGAAAGACTTTCCTCATCCTTTAACCACATCTAATTCTCATCATCTAAGCAGAACCCAAGTACCTAAAGCTCTCAACATCCAACATCAACATGTATCAAGAAGCCTCCGACCTGCTGCCCAAGCCTCAAGATGTCGATAAATGCCCACGATGCAACGCGGAGGGCTTCATCGGCTCATGCAGCTCTTGCGGCTATAACACAGGCATGTAAGTGATTGAAAGGATATCTTGTCTTACCTCATGTTGTTTATACTCTAGTACGTTTTTGTCTTTCTTTCTTGAGCAATTGCTAAACAGTCTTGTCCTCCTAGTGGTCTTTAAAATCGGACAAATATGTGTTCTTGTGTTCAGCACCACTGGACAGTCAATTTTCGCGCATTTTGATTCACATCCGCTCGTCACACGTCAGTCCTTCTATTTCAGCTTACTTCCAACCCTCCATTCTTGCTCCCAACGCTCCATTAACCTCCATTTTACCTAGTGCTCTCTAGTATCGGACAGAGATGAATCAAAGCTCTCTGAAACGCGGACAGTCAGGTCTCACGTCTCCTGATTCACATTCCCTCGTCATACGTCTGGTCTTTTCATTTCAACCTGCTTCTGTCCCTCCAACAGTTCTTGTCCACATCTCCAAAATCAGCAGCCTTCAACTCAAATTTGGTCCTGGAACCCTGAGATCTGTTAATTATGACACTAAAATCGTTGTGATACAACGCTTTTCTTATTTTACGACATCTAAACTCACACCTAGCTCAAGCAAATGCCCGTCTTGCGGCACTGCGGACTTCACCGGGATATGCAATAGTTGCGGCTTTGGTACCATATTCTCTCGATGAGGGCATCTAAAGCGTTCTTAACGATTGACGGGAGGAAAACCTTTCATGTAGACTAGACTCAGGTTGCCATTCCACTCTAATAATTAAAACTCGTTAGTTTTTCCTTCTTTATTTCCCAACATCCTGTATCTTTCCTATTGTTATGTAAATTCACGACCTCATCTTTGTGATTCCAATGATGCTCGTACGTCACGTTTGCCTACGTGCGATTGCGCGAAATTCCTCGGTATAATGAATATGCGGAGTAGTGAATAGATCATATAAGATCATTAGAGAAGTTGATTGACTGATGCGACTTCACTCCAGCTAAATACCCTCGTTTACTTGATGCTACCGAGAGCCTAAACATCGAACACAAACAAGCAAACACAACGAGATACAAAACAAAATATTTCAAAGATTCGATCTCAATACAAAGATCTCTCGATCTTCTGTGGTAAAATCTCCTAAGAAGCCCTCTATTCCTCGGGTTCTTACCAGTACTCTCGGGCGCTCTTCCAATCCTCCACGACAGCACTCCAGATCCTCTATCCACGAACTCCACGAAGTAAACGAAACACCAACTGTACCCATCCTCTTCAATATGTCAAGCCCTCCTCAAACGTCCGCGCCACCTTCCAACCCGCCCACCAAACCACCAACTCCAGACCCAAAGCCACCGACGACAAGCAAACCATGTCCGATGTGTGGTACTGCAGGCAACAACGGATCGTGTGATGGCTGTGGTTGGGGTGACCTCTTTCCCAAGGATCCCTGAGACGGTTTCTGATCTCTGCTTTTGGTGTTCTAGTGGACAAGATTCATGTTGGTGGAGAGGAAGGTTTTGGGCGGTCTCTGGATAGGCTTTGTTGCATATCTGCTAAAGGGTCTCCTTTCCAATTCCTCTAGCTTGAGGCGATTTTGTGAATAGATACTGGTGCCTATTGCCTTCCGCGCTGTGGGCGCCAAGAGAGATAGCAGTCTTTGGTCAAGCTCTCGATTTCTCTTGCTGGGTCTACCAAATCTCGCCACTCTCAGTGATTGATGAATATCTTGAAGAAATTAAATGTACCAACAAGATCTCGTGGAATGTACCAATCTCTTTTGGGAAATTGGCGAATTTCCTTGTTCGATCCCCCCCCCCAATGTTTAACAACACGTCAAATGTCCTGGAATAATGCACCAGGAGGAACATGCAGCATAGACAATCATATGCCAAATTTTTAGAAGCATGACAAAAAGCTAAAGTAAGCAGATAGCAACCCAATAACAGCAACGTGAATATTCCAGACTTCTGGGTTATTAGATTTTGATTTCCAATATTCATACTTCTTGTGTGTTCAACCATGTATTCGTAGTACAACCATAAATATCCAGCCACTCCCGGTTTAATACACGTAGATATGTAACGCCATCCAAATAGAACCATAAACGCTACGCCAACCATTTCAATCCGCCTTAGTTTTTTTGATGAAGCCCGCGAACCACTCACTGACATTCTTCGTCCAAACATCCAAGGTTTCCGTAACGTACATGAGTAGCCTACTAAAGAAGAATAAAGCCAAGAAAGATAAACTCATTATGATAGCAAAAGCATGCCAATAATTACTTGCAGTAAATGTGTCTTGAAGATCGTTGATCTGTGTTGAGAAATAGCTGGTCAAAAAGCTGACTGGTAGGAAGAGCACGCTGAGCTTCGCTAGAAGCGTTGCAGCACGGGTCAGCCGAGCTGTGGCTTCCGAGTCTTTCTGAGCATTGATATTGAAATACTAGCAACGAAGTCAGTGGCTGTGAGCACGCAGGCACGAGAGTAAGTACCGTAGATATCAGGGACTCTTTCTCGGCTGTGAATTCCTCCATCTCGCTCAGAATCAGGATTTCGATCCTGTCACTCAGACGTTCAAATCGCTGGCTCGCTGACTGAGAGATAAGAACATGGCTTCCATTTTTGACTGGGCTTCCTTGTATCGTTGTCGCCTTGGGATCAATGACTCGATTGCAGAGGTTCTTGTAGCCTTTGTACACATGCTGCATTTGCCTAACCTGACGGCCGAGAACGTGAAGTTTCGGGATAATCTTGATGTTTGGGTTTTTATGTGATTTTCGAGACTATTGAAATTAGCATCAACTTCAAGATTAAGAATGCTGCTCTAACCATATCGTCGAATATTGCATTTTGCTGTCATACGTTAGCATTGGTCGAACAGTAGGATGCACTATTTCCATACTAAAGTGTCTAGTCTGTGGTGAAACCTCCCAACGGTAGAGTACACAGCACGCCAATCGTCAAACAAGTAGTAGAAAAGCAAACTCGAGCCTTCAATACCTGGTGCGTCCTTAACAGCCTCGGCTTTTAATGCATATCGAACAGTTTGTAAAGAGAGCGGATCTGTCTTGTCAAGCCCAACAGTCGAAAGTTGTTTTAAAACACTCAAGGTATTACTCCGCATTGCATTGAGATCAGCAGTATCTTTAAACTGGCCAGGGTACTCGTGGAAAGATATCACAGTATCTGCCCAGCAATTAGAGATAATTAGACTGAAGTTTCATTGAAGTCTTACGATCATCGCAAAGGAAAAGCCAGGAGTATAATCGCTTTTGCTTCCCTTCTTCCACGATGTCCACACTTTCGTCTATCTTTGTGGGTAGCTCATGCATCCAGTTGGCACCTATGCAGACATCTTCATGGCATCAGTATCTATTTTGTTATGGCTCACCAGGTCTCTTACAGTGCCGCCCAACATCAATCGCATGATAATTCTGCATCTGGTCTGCCAATGTATAATGATCGACATCAGTGCTACCACCTCGTGTGGTATTACTTCGTACAAGTGCAGGGGCGGTCGAAGAACTAGGGGAAGGGTACTTGGGCAGTTGTAGTTCCGAACTGGTCAGGGCAGTCTCGGGATCATTCTTCTGCGAGGGCTTTGGCCTGCTCGAACGACTGACAGGTTTATCTTTGTTTTGAGAAGGGGCTGGGTTTTTGGGAGGAGGGGATCGGATTATGGCTTGCAGTCGTAGGGAAAGTTTGTAATGGGTTCCAAGCACATCGACAAGCTCAGGCTGGCGATGAGGTCCCCAGACGTTTCTACGGAAAGAACTAATCAGAACATAGCCCAGAGGCTCGCGGGAAATCTGCTCACATCCATCTCACAGGCAGCTTCGACGAAGCCTTCTTCTTCAGCAGATTCGACACGCCATCAGTGGAAACATTGAAAGCAATTCGAGCCTCGTCTGCGCCAAACTCAACGACAAAATTGCGCGTCGAATCGCGCAGATTGTGGTCTAGGCTGTCCTTGTAGACGTCCGCATTGTCAAAGTCGGAGAACGTGTCGGGAGTGGCCTGTGTCATCGTGGGAGGTAGATATGATCATTGATGCGCAAGAAGAGGGCATGTTGGCAGCTTTATGTTGCTCATGGTCGCTCGAAGCGCCCCCAAGCTGCAGCAAGGCTGCGGCTGACGAGGATTGTAAGACAAGGAGCTGGGAGGGGCCAAAAGTGGCTGCGGGAACGCTGGATGTGCGGATGCGGATGCTTTTGCTGTAACCCTAACCGCGGGGCCCTGCAAAGCCTTGCATAGGGGCTACTGCTTGCGCCTGGACCACCCTGCAACATCGCGGACTCAATGAACCTCGCCTGAATCATTCTCAAGTGAGTCACGCGAGTCCCATCAGATGTACAAAACCTTCCTATATCTTGTTCGTTCCATATTTTGCGCTCATGTTCCTTCATCTTGTGGCCTTGTGTCCTCGGCGATTTTCTAGAGCCTCGTGCAAGTGTGTCTGGTGTTACCTTTTCCAACCGCTGTGCCACACCCCTGTATACCATGCCTTTCGAGATCGTTCAGATTCCGCGTGACGACGCGAGTATTCGACTCTATGTGGAGCAATACAAGGCCTTCCGACTACTCGCGTTGAAGACTGATCCAGACGCTTTCGGCTCAAACTATGCGCGCGAGATAGCCTTCACTGACGATATCTGGTACAAACGTTTGGCAAATCCACAGGTCACGACTTTCTTAGCTTTTCAGGACGATCGGGTAGTCTGTACTGTCTCCATTGCGGGCCCACTGCCATGTACTCCCGAGGAGTAAGTCTTTCTGATTACTGTAGTTCTTTCCATTTTCCTTCTAATGCCAGGTATAATTTCGGATTTTGCTCTAACGCTCTAACGCTCTAACGGTCTGATGATAGATCATCTCCCTCCAAAGATCCCTGGACGATACTGAGTGGTAGTCCAGATGCAACTACACAATCTCACTGGCGTATGATCGGAATGTTTACCCTACCAGCAGCCCGCGGCCAAGGCATCGCAAAAGCTATCATCGCAAAAGCCCTTCAACACGCAATGGGCGAAGCGGCAAAGACAGGGAAAACTTTCGTAGCCACGATTGCAGTGGAGCATGATAATCCAGCCGCTGTAGGCTTGTACAAGAAGTGTGGGTTCAAGACTATTATCGAAGAGCCATGGTTTCGAGATAGGCCTCGGATTGCGCTGCTTCTCATGTACTTACCCCCATCTGGGACGGACAAGGCCTAAGTGGAGCAGTGTTAGTGAACTTCGTTGGTTGTGTGAAGTGCTGAGATTTATATCGAGTTATGGAACTTTGGGATATTTTGAGTAGATTTGCATATACGTTCTATGATACATTTATTTACATTAGAAGAGGTCGAAACATAGACTAGATTTAGAACAGTTTTCCGAGACGCAAAGTTACAAGCCTGGTCAACAAAAGATAGGGTTGCGTCTTCATACGTCGTATCACCAGGTTCCGAGTTCCTGTTCCTAAGTTACATGGTTCGTGTACAAAAAGAGGTGGCACGGAAATCTCAATGTTCCGAAGGCAACTAGGACAATTTCTAACATTCTAATTAAAAGTTCTATCCTTCTTGGTAAGATTACATTCAGAGTCTATCTCTGACTATTGTCTATAAAGTCTTAGAACATTCAAATACCGTTTTTGCTTAATGTAGAGCTTGACTGAGGACATCGACAATCAGTGCCACTTTTTGTGTCAACTACGAGCATGGGTGTCCCCTCTGCAGAAGTCTAGACATTGGTCCAACGTGTCGATCTAATCCGATTGAGTTTCCGTTTGTGGCGGTGCAACTCTACCACCGCCACCTTTCTCGCTTTCCACGAATCAGGGGTTAAGCGATCTACCCCGCGCTACCAAACTATGTGGACAAAACAGGGAAGCAGAGCTACCTTGACGTGTCCGGCATGGTATCTTAATTGGAGGATGGGTGTCTTGGTTCGCCACAGAGGGAGCCCCGAAGACATATTATCAGTGGTGATTTCCTCCACTTGATCACCAGCCACAGCACTTTTGGGACGAACCTTGGGATGGTGATGGCAGCAAGATAAAGGCCATTTCTTGCCTCGATTCAACTCTTTTCGAAATTGCCGGTTCAAACGTCTAGGGCGATCGAATTGGAGTTCAGTCTCTCCACTTGGCCTCGAACCTCAAAATGCGCTCGAACGCGGGCCAAGCTTTGCTGCTTCTCTCAGCCCTCACTATCCTTCTTGCACACGCCCAGTTCATCTCCTCGCTCCCACAATGCATCCAAGATTGCATAAACCAGTCCCAAGACGACAACTGCTCCGTCACAGATCTGGCATGCCTCTGTCGAGCCTCAGCTGGCAGCTTCCTCCCAGACCTCATCACCTGCATCCATGGCACGTGCAATCTCGATGAGAACCTCCTTCTGGAGCCTCTTCAAGTAGTGTGCGAAGTTGCTGGGGCCCCAATTCCAGAATCAGCAATACAGAGCGCGGAGAGTCAAGCTAGCAGTCTAGATGCCCAGGCAACTACCACCGTAACAGTCGGAGGAGCATCCGCAACTGGTGGTTCGGAAGCAACGACTACTGTCTCCATGACAGTTCTGACATCCTCTGTCTCCACTAAGACTGTGACAAAGACTAAAGATGGGTCAACGATCTATGTGGTATATCCTATCACTCTGGGCAGCACAACCACCGTTTCTGGCAAGCCATCGACTGTGACTACGATCTCAACGCAGACGACAAACAGGTCTTCTTCCGGAGCGGCGGCATCAGGATCGGTATCGAGTACCACGACTTTGACGACGAGCGTAGAAGCAGCTGAGACCAGCTCCTCAGGCTTGCCGAGTAAGACGTCGGCGAAACCCCCAGCCATGACAAATAGCTCGCCTTTCACCACTACCAACGGCAATGGCGTCGGCAAAGAAGGAGTTGGCAGCTTGCTCGGCTTTAGTTTTTTCTTGATGGCTTGCTGTTTTTGGTATTGATTGGATAGGGTGGGGAGGATGATTTATGAGCTATGAGTAATCTATAGGAGTCATGGCGAAAGATTAATGTAATGTCCGGTTGGAATCCAACTCTCTCTTGACTCGTGAAATCCAAGTTCTAGCCAGTGTTCCTTTATACGTTCAAGTCTCATATCCTCTACATTGGACGATGTTCAATCGTATTCAGCAGAATTTTTTCCCGGTGAGAGACTTTCGAGTCATTGTACTCTTCACAGCGCACTCTACATAACTACTACACTTAAGGAGGCTTTATATGTAGGCGGTACCATTCAATGCACCTTTATTAGTAGAGAGTCAGGCTAAAAAGTAGAGAGACAAGATTCTCGTGTCTTTTAAACAGAAGCAGAGTGTGCCAGTCCATTTTGGAGGAAGTGATTCTTCCCAAATATTGCGTCCATTACCATATTTCGCTTTTTTGCTCATCCCATAATCTAAGGCTTAGCGAGTAAGCTCGGTTAAAACTAGCAATTCAGTCTCAACAAAGCAGTTTGGAATATGGATTACAGAGGGGTGGACATATATTGCAAGATCTTGATTGTGCTCCTGCGGTTTGAAGTGAATAAGATGGCACCTGAAAAGAAGCTTCGGGGTGGACAGAAAAAGCGGCTCTCATTCTCAATAGCCCAAGTCAGACTGGACATTGAGAAATGGCACCGTTTGAATGACTCTAGTGAGTAGTCTCGCTTGCTAAAATGAAGTCAACAAGCCCCTTTCAGCGAAGCCCAAAAAACTCAAGAAACTTAGCCACCACGTTCGAAAACCTTTGGGCCAAGAGATGAATACAGCAAATAGAGGATCGGCAGATGCTACGAACACTTACCAATAAGTACTAACACTCAACTGTGCGTCTCGATAAAAAGTTGGTTTTGCGAAAGCAGCAGGCATTCTCTAACATGCTTTGGGGATTGTGCCTTTTCAGCCACAATGTCGGTACCGAGGAGATCCCTTATCTGACTCCTCTGGCTACAGAATGGACAACACCATTTCGCGACTTAAGAACTTTGCCTTTACTCAGTCTACTGCAGTATAGGATCCCTTCAAGCCAACGAGAGAATGAGGTTTGTCTTACAGATAAGGTTGCATTATTGTGCATAGCGATTAAAGTAATAGCAAGTTTTTCACTAGAGACAATACTGAATGGGTTACATAGTGCTGCATAAGACTGTTCTTTTGAAATTATGCGTATTGTTATTCATTCCAAATAACAAAGTTCGCATTTCCCTCGCTGATTCTTCATGTGAAATATAGCTCCCAATCTATATATCACTTTCATGCCTTTCCAGAGCTTCCACACTCATCCATCAATCTCTCCACCTCCTTTTGAAAGATATCAATGCTATCCTCCATCAACTTCGTGATAGGCAAGAACCCCTTTTTATGCCTCTCATTCATCATCTTCTTCCACGGATCAATTAACTGCTTATTGACATTGATCTTGCTCACTCCGTGACCAACACACTGCTGAAACAGTTCCTGATCAAAGGCATTTGTCCCATGCAACACAATCTTCACCTTTCCCTCAACCGCCTTCCTCACTTTCTCCAAGCGATCAAATTCCAACCAACCCCTCGGTCCCTTGACCCCATACTCCCCGTGAATGTTCCCAAAAGCTGGAGCCAAGAAGTCAATACCCGTCGCCACAAACTCCAGCGCCTGTTCGGGCGTAGTCAACACCCCCTCCAAATCAGCCGTATCCTTCAACCCGTCTTCTCCACCCTCAATCCTTCCCGGTTCAGCTTCAGTAGCAATCCCTCTCTCGTGACAGTATTCGGTCAGCTCCTTCGTTAGTTTTAAGTTCTCGTCTTTCTCGTAGTGGCTCATGTCAACCATGATGCTGTCGAATGGAAGCGAGGCAGCGTATTTCACGAGGTCGTACTCAAGGCAGTGGTCAAGATGTAAGGACATGGGGACTTTTGCCGAAGCGCAGACATCGGCGGCGAGGTTGACAAGGTGGGACTTGAATTGGGTCAGGGCCCAAGGGAAAAGGAGAATCATGGCGGGGGAATTCTTTGATTCTGCTGCACGCGCCGTGGCGATTATCTCTTCAAGGTTGTACTGTGGAGTTCAGCGATTGTCTGAGGAGCTTTGAATCATTCTTCCACGCGATAGCACGACTATATGGTAGATTAAAGTGGGAATGATATGTGTCTCCAGAGAGACTTCTCCTTCAAAGCACGTTTTGGAATGCTGCTGCAATTGAGGGCCTTTCATCAGGGGCAGCATGCAGCAAACTCCTAAGGGTTCAAAAACAACGAAAAATGAACATACGCAGACAACAGAAACGATGCCATAGCCTCCTCGCTCAGCAGCATCGAGGATAGCTATGCTCTTATTGTTCTTAAGTTTTTCAGCGCCGGAAGACATGGTTCTGGTGACTGTCTTGTAACTTGTTCAAAGGAAACGGTCAGTGAAGATTCTTCTTAAGCAAAGATTGGTGCTCAGCAAAAGGGGGAAGTGTTGCAAAGACTTCAATTGTTGCTGCCCACTCCGCAGTTCGGCATGACCCCACCATTAGATCGGCATTTGACGGATAAGGGTCCGGCAATGAAGCCCCTCGTTTTCGGCCCGGACGTCGGCGTTTGCCCACGTGATAAGTAACATCTGCCCCGTTCACAATTGCAAACACCTGGACCTCTCACAATGCTTGACAGGAAAGAGCAGGGACTTTCCGCCTTTGAGATTGAGGGGTCTAGTGGATCGTACCAGTAAGAAGCTAATCTTGGTTGTGGTTGCCTTGCTGAGTCATTCCATGGGGCTGAGACAGTGAGATGATCCACCGCCACTGGTTTATTTTGGGCTTCAACGCTTCTTGACAAATTTACCAGCGAATACGGCAACGGCGCTCGTGTGATGAAGCAGATTTCCCTCGGTCCTCGTCTCCTTGGAAGAATAGGCAGAAAAGACGCGAGTACGCTTTTCAATGGGCTTTGTGAAGGCTGTCGTCGCCAGAGGAAACATCTATGCACGCATATCGGGCAGGCCGAGAAGATCTACATACAGCACGGTTCATGCTGCAGGATTCGCCGTCGTCACTCCTCAAGGCTCAGCACTGTTCGAAGCTCTAGCGCCACAGCACCGCCGACAACAACTCAATGCACGGCCACAGGTAGCACAGGGCACTCACTACCTGAGTACTCGAAGAACCGCATACTTCGTAAGCAGGCGGCAGGCGGCAGCCGTAAGTTCTTGTTCGCTCGTTCGCTCGTTCGCTCTGCGAAACGGGGAATCTCCAGAAGTCAGCTTGGTTCCTTGAGCGAGAGCCAGTCTGACCTGAGCCTGGGGGACCTACTCTCTAACCTTTGAGTAATCTTTGGAGCTAGGAATGCATGTCTACTTCCGCACACAGAGACTTTCCGGATTGCTTCTTTGAGCCTGCTCCCATCACTTAGAAGCTACGAAGTACAGTAGTTCGAGGGATCCTGGCATGGAGTGCGCACTATCGGCAAGTCGCCGACGGCACTTGAGCGTTGATAGAAAGGATCGATGGCTCCGGCACTAGCTGACTGGCTGGGAGAGACGCTGGACGTATTCTCGGGTCGCTGGAGCCGTACTCGTAGGGTTGGATTGGATCGCTGGGGACGGCTTCCCTGTAGCGGCCCCCCATGGTCAGGGAGGAGGGCGAGGAGGGCGAGGAGGGGTCCTCCACTGAGTCCGCTCCCCCAATCCCACTCCCACTCCCACTCCCACTCCCACTCTCTCCAGCCTATCGCTGCTCCTAACAGGCTGCTGAGGACCGACGACACGCTCGGTCCCGGACCTGCATTTCTCCACGTCCATGATCTGCAAAGGCCGGCTGCACCGACGGCGTCAGGCGGGGCCTGAATCGAGCGATTTGTGCCTGCATGCCTGCATGCCTACGTGCCTGCGCGCCTGCCTGCCTCGCTCTCTGCCCGCCAGACGCTGCTTTCCTCCTCTGTACCCTGAGTAACAGTAACAGTAACAATTCTTCTGGAGTATCAGCTCCTGCTCGTTTCTACCGACGAAAGTTACGATCTGGCCAATCAGCGCTGCATCGCACCTTCCTGTCCTCCAACTCTCCCTCCATCCTTCCATGAAACTCGCTCCCCTGCACATCACTAGCCATCCATCCCAACCCAGTCCGCTGGATCGTCCCCCCCCCCCAAAGCCATGGCGATCATGGAGCATCCTGTCGGGCTCCCATGTCATGTTGCTCTTTATGCTGTCATGGCCGCGAGGCTGAAAGCCACTGCGCCTTCGCTGAATGCGTTTCATGATTCCATCGAGAGCCGGCCGCTGTGGCTTTTGCTGCCTCCTGTCCGCAACTTCCATGCCTCACAGGCAAGCGTTGCCGTGCATCGCTCGCTACGTGCCTCAGAACGGGTCAAGCGAGTCTGATATTGCCAAAATATCAAAGTACTGTTATAGAAATCTGACACCACAACCATAGCAACCGTCAATAGCACTATATCAGAATGGCCGCCGATATCCTTAGCATGGCCTCACAGAGCTGTTCTTGACAACGGTGTGAATGGGAGGAAGCCGATTCACCGCTTATTTCCACGATTGAGGAGCAAAGCAGCCGCCAAGGATGGTCCACTCCCCACAAAGAGTGCCTCACAGCATTGCGCCGTTCCCGTTCCAAGCATGCCCGTCTAAAATCTGACTCTATTTCAGATCACGCTTCGCGGTCCCCTCGGGAAACAGGGCCACCTTTCTTTCTGCTCGCTGTTAGCCAGTGAGCAGGGTGGCTGCCAGCAACCGCCCATTTCGCCGTGCCTGATGAATTTAGGTTTCAGTACCGGCCCTATTCGACAAGCTACTACCAGGCTGAAGCCTCAGATACCATGATCAACCGGCTACTAACTTAGCATAGAGCAACGGGTTGCTTCCTGAGCACTCAGCCCACCAAACCAGGCTAGCAAGAACATAGCAGTCCGCTAGCTAAACACTCGCCAAAGACCCGCTGCTGGAACGATGGATCCATGGTATCGATACGACCAGTAAATGCTCAACCCCCCATCAACGTGTAGAAGGCGCCTCGAAGCGATCAAGCTCACGCTATGCTCAGTGGGTCTGATTAGAGTCCGCACTCCTCGTCTTTGCTGGTATACCAGGGTAGTCTTAGTTCCTCAAGGCTGAGAGCGACTAGGCTCACTAGGCTGAGGCCCCCGCTGTCCATTCTCTATGCAGTAATTTGTTGCGCCCATTCAGATGCGGGCAGGACGGGGCAGGGTATATGATCTCACTCTTCCCCTGCTTAAAGGATCCAACCTATAACTCCCCGGATATTCTTCAACACTTACTTAAAATTCTTCACTTCTCCTCCTCTCCAAGATGTCCACTACCACTACACGATCTTCGAGACAATACTCGCTCAAGAGCAGCATGGACTCATCAGCAGACAAAGAAGAGCGGAAGCGCGAGGTAGGTCTACCCCATCGAGAAGCATCAGCAGCACAGTGACTGATCTATCCCAGTACAATCGACTTGCTCAACGAGAATTTCGTATGGTTCCCTACGACGCACTATCGAGCCAACATCACTAACGAGATGTCCAGGCCGCAGAAGAAAAGAGCATCTCAGAAACCTCGAGCAAGCGCAGAAGGAACAAAACTCTGAGCAGTCAGAAGAGATTGAACGGCTACGATACCAGAACGATGAACTCAGAAGAGAGAATGAAGCCCTGCGAACACAGATTTACGGGCAACCCTCATCGAGTCACGGAATGTTGTCGACACAAATGGCAGTTCCCCCTCTCGGCAATGATGGGCGACAATACTCACTCTCGCCTTCAATCTCTGGTGCTTCAATGTCGGCAACGGGAAGCCCACCAGCGACTTTGGGTTCAGATATGATGCCAATGGCGGCTCTATCCTTGACATCCTCGATGTTACCACCCTCGATGCAAGCATACGCCGACCACGCTGCTTTGTCATCCCAGCCATTCTCTATGGTACAGCATTCATCCGGACTCCGTCATAGTTCAGTTCACAAAAGCTCACCTGAGTCATCAGGGTTCCGAAGTTCTCGATCTGCAATGGGACCCCCTTTTCAGTCTCTGAATGTATCCCAGGTCGAGGCAGCGCAGCAGGCGCCTAGCCAGAGAAGACCCAGTGGTCAGCCACAGTGCGTTGCACCCATCTACGATTTGTGGTGGCAATTGTATTAACATTCTCTTCACAGAAATATGGTGATGGTTCCATACGATCGCAACAGAGCTCGCACGGAAATCATGGATATCTTCCGTCCGTTGTATCAAGATCTATCCGCCACCTCAAGCCCCGAGCGACACCTCGCTGTCCTACGATCAATGAGTGACAACCTACCTCCGTCTCTCAAGCCAAGCAAAGCACAACTCGAGACGCCCCACTACTTTGGCATTGACATGATAGCATCACCTTCTCTGCGAGATCGCCTTCTCACATTGACGGCAGAGGTGGCAAGAAGCTTTGTTACAGACCTCGGAATCGCAGGTGAGCAGAGGGAAGATGTGGGCCAGGTTATCATCTGGGGCGACGATCCACTCAACGAGATGTCGTGGGAACTTTCTCAGCCTATCTTGGAGAAATGGGACTGGCTGCTTGGTCCCGGATGGAAACAAAGGGCAAATTTCTGGCGCAGGCAGCGTGGAGCACCTCTCCTACCTGAGTGGTGACCTGATTCCTTACGACCGAGACGTTTAGACTTGATGGAAATTCATGGTACAGGGGGAAAGCATAGCAAAAAGGCGTTTGGAACATTTTTTTAGCGCTCAAGAATTTCACGTCCATAACATTTACAAATTCATGCTCTTCAAGCTTCCACCGAGTACGAACCATTCGCGTTTCATATACAATGAAAGTAATGATTTCTCAAGTTCCAAGATCTAGCTGGTAACAACATAGATGCTAGAAATACCCTCAATGATGCAAACGGCTCAATAAACACTTTCCCATAGATCTGAGCACAGTTATCGAAGGCAAACAAGGATCGTTCCGGCTACTTTCCGGTATCTTAAATTCGCTCGCTATGTCAGCCAAGAAACTCTCAAGGTACCCCTCCCCTTGTTCCGGCCGTAGTATAGATAAGCTCCCACTAACTAAGCTCGCAACTGCAGTAGTGACTGGCAAGTGCGAAACTAGAGTTTGGCAGGAGTAACGTTGCTAGCCAAATGGTACACTAAACAAACGACGTGGGAGCTCTCCTATTTTATCCAGAAATGGAAAAGAGGCTATGAAGATCGATCTGATAAGGATGTCTTTTCCCATCACACTACTTTAGATATTAAAACTAGTATGTGTGATCAGTAAACATGAGGAATGCAGTTTGACTTCCCCCCGGGCATCCCCGCAGGCTTGAGCACTTGCATGAACTGTTAGGCTTTCTGCCTCCCCAAATTCCAAATTAAGCTACCCATATCAGGATGTGACTCGGTGCCTTCCGTAACGCAAGCATTGCCTCCCTCTGTCGCCGAAACCAAAAAAAATCCCACGGAGTCCTCCTCCGCCCCCTTGCGCACAGAAGTCGCCTTACTAAACATAGCTCTCCTTGAGCTTCCTTCTTCGACCCCCTCTCGCTTTCGGCTTCGCTCACTCTGGAGTGAGATAAGATCTTACTAAGTACATAAGTTGAACATCATCCTATGATATGAAGATGTTCATCGTAAATCCGATGGAATCACTAATGCCCTATTGTGGATTAATCATATGGTGTTACGAGTACCATGACAGGATCAGCCATTCCGCCCCACTCCGCCTCGTAAGTTTCTGAAACGAAACAAAACGGAACGGGAGGGGGCGGGGTTGATAGGGTACCGGATAAGGTTCGTCTGTGGCACAGCTGAACAGCACCTTTTCTACTTGAGAAAGTTACGAGGGGAATAACTGATTCGCTCGCCGGCTTACTCACCTTCATTCTCACGAGAGCTGCCCTGTAGACACACGAATAACCTTAAAACCTCATGGGTTGAAATCTGACGCCACGTCACGAAAAGTACCGTTGATCCCCTGATTTAAAGCAAAGCTAGCTTTATTTGTTAGTTCGTCACATCTAATTCTTTTCCTTTTCATGAACTTAGAAGTAGTACATTCGGTACACTCGGTAAATTCGGTCCATTTGCAAACCACTTCGTATCTTCTCCAGCCCAAAGCTTCTCTTATGGGAAACGAGATCTTCATCATGAAAATCATTTATAAATAGCCACAAGCACGGACTGTACAATGACAGCAAGTCTCGCTGTAGTAATGAAACATAGGACCAATGAGGGGATTCGAGGCTGAGTAAGGTGCTGATTGGTGCGTATACGACAGGGATAGAGCACATAAGCCACACCGTTTATGCCTTTGGAGCATTCGCCTCCTCAGCCTCGCTGTTGGGCTCTCGAGCTTGAGCTAATCCTTCGGGATGCTCAGTTTCGGAAGGTGGATTTGGAAGAGCTTAGTGAGATTCGAAAGTGTGGCGATTCTGACTAAGGAGTTGATTCCGACGGTCCCTCTCACTTGATCATATTTCCTTGATTGACTTTGGAAAGCTTCTTGAGTATTAAATTTTGCTCTATTATGTACGCCATATCGTCGTTGAAGACCGGCATCCAAATGCAAACCAATTTGCCATAGCAATCCAGGCGTTGAAGCCCATCATGCGAAGTGGGCAAAAATCTGATTTCATCTCATCTCTCTACAATATATGCATCTGCTGGACCAAAGAATATGTACTCCAAGATGGAAGGCAGCATGGCTAACTTTACGCTCATGATTCCTGAGCCCATCTCTTCTCTCGCACAGTCATTTCCTCTCCTGACGCTGCCCGACTTCCGTCTTCCTCTGCTCGCCATCCCCAGTACTCACCCAACCTGACCTCCGCATAAGAAGCATAATCAAAATCGATCTGCGATATTTCAGCTTGGATCAAGGCCCAGATTCCCCAATAGAAACCGGGGATGCCTCGAAAGACGTCGACTTCGGCGAACAGACGACGAGTCTCGGCTTCCTCTTCTTCTGGCGACTTGTCAACACCTAAATGCTTGAAGTAGCTTCGTATGTATTCACGAATAAAATCTAGTCTTTGAGGTTGCGTTGGGAGTAGATGATGCTCGCAATCAAATCCACCCCATTCAGCAAAGTGGTTTGCAATATCGAATGCAGCGGGCGATGGCGTAGCATATTCGTAATCGATGAAGCTGACTTTCAGAGGTGCTTTGGGCGTTGTCGTCTCACTTGACTGTGGCTGAATGATCACATTTCCACTAAGTAAGTCACAGTGCGCAAAGACAAGCTGGTCAAGTTAGCACAATTCGCTGTAGCCAGCCACAAAATTGCATAGAGAGAAGGCTCTGCTCTGTACAACCATCAATTCTCGTCAGTCTTCTTAGAAAGCACTTACACTATTGACGCCAAGACCCTGCCTCTTGCTAAATTCTGCAACAAGGCGGGGTAACTCTTTTTGCAAAGCTGCTTGTCGTGTCTTCTCAGCTTCAGATCCAACTGGAAGTGCATATATCCATTTTTGCATCACCGTCCACACGTTCGGAGCAGGTATCCCTGGCGCCACTGCGTCAATGGCTGCTTGTAATGCTGGATCCTTCTTGCTTGGAGTCGGCGCTGACAGTCCAAATTGTTCACTGCCATCTATCTCTACAGCCAGCGGCTGTCGGTTATTGGGCAGGCATGGGACCACAGCATGCCATTCT
Organism: Stipitochalara longipes BDJ; assembly: GCA_009732865.1. Taxonomy (NCBI): domain Eukaryota; kingdom Fungi; phylum Ascomycota; class Leotiomycetes; order Helotiales; family Hamatocanthoscyphaceae; genus Stipitochalara; species Stipitochalara longipes. The sequence goes on along the minus strand of ML769333.1, from coordinate 1,960,306 downwards.
GCTAAGCGGCTAGCAACTGCACGCGATATTTCCTCTCTTCTAAGATCTGCTGGAGACGTGACCACGCCCTTTATAAAGCGATAAAGCATGCCATTGTGAAATCGAGCAAGTAGGGCAGGCGCAAGGTTGTACCTTGTAAGTAATTCGTGGTTTTGCGTTTCTCGCTCTCGGTCGATGATCAAGTCTGTGCCTTGTCCATAAGCTCGTAGTAGGACTGCTTCATTGTCTACTTCTTCCTCCGACAAGCCAGGTGCCCTATTGACAACCTTCAACAAGGTGTTCGTGATCCCGTCGGTGAACCGAATAAACTCGACCTTGCCATTCTGCCATTCCGGTCGAAGGGTGAGGATCAGTCGCAGAGCAGAGGTTTGTGATTCGGCTTGATTGTAAGTAAGGGGTATGAATCGAATTTTGCTTATGCCATTTACAGAGCTGGACACGGGCTCGTTCGGATGGGCTGCCATGCCACGCGTTCTCTTATCTGGAAATGTCGGTGAACAAGAGAGAATCTACATTTCTTGTCAGCGGAATAAGACCAGAGGGTTGGGGAGAACTACTCTTTCAACCGCCCAAAATAGAAAATTAACTCGAAGTTGAAGTCTGATGATCCACGAGCTTCGAGCCAAGCTTTAGAGAAAAGTTGATGAGAACGGGTGAAGCGACGACGTCATAAAAGGTCTAATCCTGGAATCTGAGATCTGAACCTCTGATTGACGGTTGTCGAGCTGGGGATAGATTGCGAAAGTCTCTCTGAGGGCTCGAAGGGTTTGTGTAAAAAGATTCGAGGTCTTGACGGGGAGCGTGGGGTTTTGAAGTTGGAGGGCCGTGGATTGACATGCACAAATTGCCACCGATTCGCAGTGGACTTTCTGTTTGGAATGAGGTCGCGTGCTAATATTTCCCTGCAGATTCCTCGGACGAAAAAGGTCCAGTGAAGTGTGGGTGAGAATGCACAGACAGGTTTGGGGCTTGGAGAGGACAAATTGAATTTGGCGTGTGATTTGGACCGCTGCACGAGACCACGTCCTCAATCTGGACCTGGACCCTCACGATTCTTTGAGTTTAGCGCAAGGGGCGCCAGGTGGGGGCATGGACGGCAACTTCCTTGGGGCTTTCCAGCAGATTGGCTCGTGAAAGTCATGTGTTGAGATGAGAGTTGCGTTCGTGAGGGGTTCTAATTTCCATATTCCAGTAAGGATAGGCAGCTTCCCAGGGTACAGCTTTGTCAAGGGGCGGAATTTTTTGATTCAGACCGACAAGCTGATGCAAGCCACAAGCCGTCACATGTATCACGTGATACACTCGCCACTGGCCATTGTGGCTGCACATAGTCTTAATGTCCATCCTTGCGTGCCGAAAAATATAATAGGTACTTTAACTTTAAGTATCTTAAATTTTATATATATCCTATACCTTTTTATACTATTATATTTTATAATTACTCTCTCTTTCTTTTCTTAACTTAATATTTTCCAATATACCTTAAGAAAAGAAAGAGAGAGTAATTCTTTAGGGGTTTTCAATATAGCTTATCCCTTTTAAAGTCGCAAGAATAAACAAGAGGATAGGGACTGTATAGTCGTGGCTTCTAGGTTGACGAGGAACCACGTTCAAATAATAGAGGGCGAGCAACCAAATCGAAGTCCAGGATCTGAGGCTTTAAGCCTGCTTCGCAAACAGATAGCATAGATTTTCAATCCAATTATCAAGCTGCAAACGAGGATAGCAACGCTGTGCAGGCACGGTTCACTTTATTGGCAGTCGAGGCAAGCAGATGGACTAAGCCATCTCAAGACAATACACCGCCTGACCCAAGGATCGAATCGAACGGCGCACGATCTCCTCACTGCCACGATCTCCTGACTGTCACGATCTCCTGACTGTCACGATCTCCTCACTGTCACGATCTCCTCACTGCACGATGTCATGACTGGTGCGGTCTCTTCGGCTTGCTGAATCAGCCCCAAGCTATGACTGTACTATCCCCCCCTTGAATAATCTGGGGTGGGTCCTGGATAACACCACTCTCGCACTGGCTAACTAAGTGTCTTTAGTTAATTGTGATTCTGGAAAGCACCTGATATTCCCTAATTCGGGGATCTTGACGAGGTTTTAGGGTGGCGTTACCCAAGACCCACCCCAAATTATTCAAGGGGGGATAGTATCAGGTACGTTCTATTACTTTGACGTCAGAAATGCTAGATTCTTCTATGTTAAAGTGGGTTACATCAGGTCTATATATTACCGAAAGCATCAATCTATTGTTCATCTTGAAAACAAGCTGAGATATCAGTCAAAATATTTCACATAATGGCAGACAACACACCAATGACCCAAACTATTAAAACAGTCGGTATATATCATGGCTTGCCAGCCTTTCCGCCGTCACATAAGCCCCTCTCGGCCCTCGTCGTGGGAGCCAGAGGCATCTCCGGACAGCACATGATCCATGTATTATCACAATCCCCCAAACGATGGACCAAAATCTACGCCTTGTCTCGCAGTCCACCTAATATTCCTACCGCTATGGCCTCTCTTGTTACTCACGTGCCTATTGATCTTCTAAAGTCACCAGAAGATATTGCTCAAAAGCTTATCGATGGAAACGTGAAAGCGTTAGATTCTACCTCCCACTCTAGTCACATATATACAACTTAACGTATTTTAGAGACTACATTTTCTTCTCCGCCTATCTCCAACCATCTCCTCCACCCGGAGAGCCTTTATGGTCCAATAGCGATGAACTAGACAGAGTGAACAGCAGCATTCTCTCCAACTTCCTCTCATCCCTTCCTATCGCCGGAATTCAACCACAGCGCATTGTCCTCCAAACAGGAGTCAAACACTATGGCGCCCATCTCGGCCCTATGAAAAAGCCAATGTCAGAATCCGATCCCCGTCTCCCTTCTCCTCCTTATCCACCAAATTTCTACTACACCCAAGAAGACCTCCTTTTGTCCTATTGTAAATCTTATCCCTCCACCTCATGGAACGTCATTCGACCATGCTGGATTCTTGGAGCGGTTCCAGGGGCTGCGATGAATATTTTGTTTCCTCTCGCTGTTTACGCTTCCGTACAGAAGTTCTTAGGAGGTAGTCTTGATTTTCCAGGAGATTGGCAAGGCTGGGATCAGGAACAGATGCATAGTTCTGCTATGTTGATTGGGTATTTGAATGAGTGGGCGGCATTGTCACCTGCTGCCAAGAACCATGCGTTCAACGCAGCAGACGGAGGCCCCTGGACTTGGAGCTTTTTCTGGCCGATTCTTGCAAGTTGGTATGGTATCTCGTGGACTGGACCAGCCGAGGATGAGGGGAAGTATGTGGAGATCAAGATGGATATTCCTCCTCGAGGGCACGTAGTTCTATTATTTCCGTAAAGTTTTGCAGCTAATGAAAATAGCTTTGGACCACCGGGGAATCTCCGGTATTCCTTCTCCCTTATCGAATGGGCAAAGCAGCCAGTTGTTCAAGAAGCATGGAACAGGATATCACAGCAGAATAACCTTTCTATCGACCCATTCAAAGAACTGGAACAGACCTGGGAACCAATACAAATTGCGTTGGTCAGCTCGTGGTCTTGGGTAGTCAGGTAAGTTTGCCACCCATCTTTCTGGCTAACGGGATAACTAACACCGGTACAGGTTGGATAAGGCCAGGAAGATGGGATGGAATGGGTATGTTGATACGCTGGAAGTGGTTCGACAGGTCTTTGAGCAATTTTCTGAGCTGAAAATGATTCCACCCGTGCGCAAGCTCGGAGGCCTTGATTGAGAAGCCTGCTTGAATCCTTATATGTGGTTCAGACACGTTTGATCCGAACATCAACCAGCTTATTCATGAATTGGAGTTAGTCATAGTGCATTGATGGGTTATTAGGAATCACACCCACTGTCTGAGATCAGAAGTAAATTGGATTGAGAAAGCCTTCGAGTAGAATTCCAGATCCTACTCCATCAATTTTCACCTACCTGTGATGTGATTTTCAAAGCAGCAGTATCATCTTCTTCTGACTCCTCAATGACAACTCCGTAGAGTGGAAATTTATGTTCTTCTAGATAATTCCTCGGGTCTTTCGAGAAGAATTCAACGGATGTCGGCGCAATGAGTTCTTGAAGAGTCCAGCCTCGAGTAAACCATTTGCTTATCCGAAATGCTACTTCCCAAGCTAGGTCGTCACTATCAAAGGCAGGCCTCGATACATCTGACAGATAGACGTAGCATTTAGTCGACTCACGGTACCAGCGAAACATGGAGTTGATGGCCTCCTTGAGCTCGGCACTAACGTCTGTCCCTGTGTGCCGAGACGCACCCTGTCACGAGACAAATCTATAGTTTTGGAATTACAAAAATTTTCTTAGCAAGTCTTTCAAGTTGTTATTTATATGCCACTTTCTCTAATTCTTTCTCCTTAAAGAGACCACTTAAGCATAAGAAAAAGACTATGGTTAACTATGCTGTCGATCGTTTTAATCACGCCACCGATTGCCGCTTCTGCTGTTCCCCACTGTTTAATCGCGACCATTAAAGTCTTTTCAAAATTCGGAGCACTTAAGGAAAGGTCCTATTACGAAATAATATGGTTCCAAATTTTGAAGACACCCAGAAAGGGAAAGAATGCAGTCCGGGAGACGCCGGTGCGATGAGGGGTTCTACATGTTTCAGTGCTGAGTAATGTATATTAGCCGAGATAAAAAATTTACTATGTTCACGCCCGGGCTCGCCATATTTTACGTAGCCACGATTCTCAGGTTCAGTCATGTGTGTGGCGTCGTAATGCCTTCAAAGAGAAGAGAGGGTGGTGCTTTCGGCGTTTCGTTGTTCCGAAAATTAATCCGTTTTGGTTAGTAATATCTTAAAAATCTCGTGGCTTGTACCCAGCCACCATTCTTAGACATGGTCATGTGTGTGGCGTGAAACGTCACGCGTGTAGCGCAAGAACAGGTCTCTTGAGCGTTCCACAGGCAGGCGTGCGGCCCTTGTCACTAGAGCGCCGTCTCTCGTCTCCTTCCACATCACCACGCAAAGATAGGATAATATGGGCTGAGCCAGTCAGTTATTAGTGCAATGCCTGATTCATATTATGCCCCTGCAGATAATAGAAGAGAAGGTCCAAAGCCAAACGTACCTCACACTGTGGGAAGAGAATATTATTCTTAAGTTCGTGTTACAGTACGTTTGCAAACTGCAAAGGCTACTCTCTCACAACCAGTTGCAAGCGTTTAACGACATAGCTAAGAAGAAGCCAGAAGTCCTTTCTTCTGATCTCATTGATAGACCTGTCCCGATTGCTAGACTATGTTGACCCGCCCGTTATTAACACCGTCGTTCTTTTGTGCTTCCTGGCGACTCCTCCCCTTCAATTGATAGACGTGTCCCGGTTGCTGGACAATGTTGACCTGCCCGTCATCAACACTGTTGTTCTTTTTTGCCTCCTGGCGTCTTCTCCCCTTCAATTGTTCCATGATATCATGTGAATCTTCCCAAACGACGCGAAAGTATGACCAAGCAACGAGGAAGAGAACAATGCAGACGATTGGTATCTCCGCAACCAACCACCAGGGCTTGTAAAGGAAAGAAAGCGATGGCAGCTCATGTGAATTATATCCTGAGTAATACCCCAAGGAACTGGCTCCATAAAGTGACGAGTCCGACGAGCTAGAGTCCAATAATATTGAGCCCACTGGACCGACTACTATATCGTCGATATTCCAGAGGTCCCTTCTACAAATAAATAATTCGAAGGACATCAACGATCGATCAAACGCATCTGCGATACCTACTTGCTTGATATTTTGCAGTATTGCAAACTCAGCAGAGGCATTATCGGTTATTGATGCAGTGTCTATGAATGCATTGGCTTCTTGGTACAGCCATTCCTAGGAATTACGGTATTAGTGTGATACATTTTAGTACGTAGAATTAAAAATACTGACCACGCGTTTACACCACTTATTAATTTCCCAGTTTTGCTGCCATTTGGTTGCAGCATCAAAGCGCGCGCTCCCAGCCAGACCGTCGTAGCGTGCCATGACCGAGAAGACAAGACTCACGACTGTGATCAAAACAACGACGAGACCTAGCACCCATACCTGAAGTCTCTGTCGCTTCTCAAAGATCCGGGCAGCTTTGGCTAGCTCAACTTTATCATCGTTATCGCTTTCGGGCATGATGTTTTGTAATGGACGCTTGCTGGCACGAAGGCACTTCGAGACACTGCCTTCCCTTCCTTAAGTAAACGGACTGAAGGATCAATTGTATGCGACTGCGTGATTGAAGATCAATAAGAGTGATGATGATCTCTGTAATGAGAATGGGTGTATTTTTACTTTATACACGGAGTTGAAGGTGGGAGGATGTGTCATTGACGTCAATGGCACGGAACCTTTTTATCCCTCATTTTCTGACTTCAATAAAGAAGGCCCAATAGTCGTCCACGTCTGACAGAGCGAACTCCAAACCTGAAACCAAGGCAACTAGCAGATGATCAAAAATACGGGTAGAGCATCATCACGCCAGCCTTAAAAGCCATAATGTCGTCATGAGAGTGGCGCAGTCGGTTCTTGCGAAGAGTTGACTCATTAATGCCTAAGACAACAATCTGTCATGATCTGAGGCATGGGCCAGTACGTCAGTTGAGAAGGTGGAAGATGTAAATGGGGATGTCGGAAAGTCGACGACGTCTCTCTAGATTTTCCTGTCCAAATTTTATCATGATCAGGTATCGAGGATTGGCATTTTAGTCAAGGTGACCGTCGTTGAAGTTGTGCTTTTGTGGGAACGAGACTGTCATTCCAAATGTGATTGATTTTAAAATCCAAGATCTGGTTGAAGAATCTTTGCCTTTAATAGTATATTAAAGGTTTATAAAGATCCAATATTCACTATCCGCTAGTAGGGATTAAACTAATAAGAAAGATAAGAGTCTTAGTACTATTTTAAAAAACCCATAATTAATTTATACTAGTAAGCGCACTAATTAGCTAGAATTAAGCTCTAGCTAATAGAATCACTTGATTTCTAGCTAAGTGAGTTTTCTGTCTTATCTTATATTCCTAATAAGCTAGCCTTATATAAGCTAAGGGCTAATAATATATTTAATCTATATTATAGAGCTAATTTAAGGCTTATAAGTAGTATTTTTAGCTTAGGGCTAGTCCTAATATTAGAGAAGTTATAATTTTTAGAAAAAAAATCGAGAAAATTAAGGGTTTTAGAATTATAGTTATATAATATTATTAGTAAAGGGAGGAATACTAAAACTCAATTTTCTTATTCTAGAGTATACTTAGTAATATACTTATAATTAAGAGCTCTAAGTAATTTCTAATTAATTTATATTATAGAACTAATTAAGCGCTTTCTAGGAAAAAAGTTTATATATAAATTAGATTACTTTTAGAGAAGTTATAATTTTTAGAATATTAGAGTTAAAAATCTACTTACGTGTACTTAAGCTTAGATTAGGATTAAACTTAGGCTCCTTATATTATACTTAAAACTAGTAAGATAAGAATTCCATTTATACTAAAATAAAGAGCTTAATTAAATAATTCTAAAGGTTTACTTTTTATCTTAATATAATTATAGAGTATAGTTTTATAATTTTTAGAAGATAATAATAAAGCTAATACTAGGGCGCTTAGGTAATTGCCTAGCTAGTGGCCCACGCCTAGCTCACTTATATAATTATTTCACTTAGTATACGTAATATATTATACTATACAGCTATGAGCTAGCTCTCTCTCTTTCTCCCCCCCCCCCTTAATAATACCCTTATTACTTAATAATAATATAAATAATATAAGAATTAAACTAGAGTATTTTCCTAGCTATAAGTCAAGTCCTTATAAATAAATAGCTAAAGAATAATAGCAAATGGATTATAACTTTATATACTTATATAGTAGAGATTTGAGACCCCTAAACTATAAAGTTTTTCGGCACACCGGTTTTTCGGCACGCAGGGATGGACGTTAGTCTTATCAGGGGTCTCAGTTCTTGTATCGATGTCGATCATTTCTTATCGAAACCTTCTCCCTTATCTCTTTCCACTCAAGGTCCTCCGATAGAGGTCAGCCACCTCGTCGTTCTCTAAGTCCAAGATGGTTACCCCAGATCTTCAAGAACGGCAAGTGCGTTGCGACAGTGTCTTGACTTTGAATATGAATCCTTCCCTTCAATCTACTGTTCTGCTCGCAACCAAATACAATGCCTCCAGACGAGGAAGCGAGCGAGAATACTCATCTCTTATCTCCTAGGGCTGCTGAATTGTCCCGCCGAAGAAGAAGCAGTCAGCGGCCGAACGACGTGGATGAAGCTTCTTCCATTATATCTTCACATGTGTCCAAGGAAGAACAAGAACTGGCTGGCACCGCTGTTGGAGAGAGGCTTCCATACAACGATTACACAACAATTGATTGGCTTCATGATTTGGTTTGTCTAATCGAGCTCTGGTAAGGACTTGTATGTTGACAGCTGCTTCAGATCAAGGACTCGTTTCGATATCGTGCTATACACTCCAGGAAAGGCATCAAGGGCCGCTTGCTCGCCGGCTGGGACCAATGCCAAGGGTGGATAGCAGCCGCCTTGATTGGACTTTTCACAGCCGTTGTAGCTTTCCTGGTTGATGTTGCAGAAGCAACGATATCAGACTACAAAGTTGGCTTCTGTTCTTCCAATCCATTTCACAACAGGGAGCAGTGCTGTACGGGTAAATCCCCATTATTCGGTGTTTTGGAGACTGTGGGTGAAAATTGTTCGGAGTGGAAGATTTGGTCCGATTTCTTCTGGGGCGGTTTCGGCATCTACGTCGGATTCGCAGTCCTTTTTGGCATTATCGCTGGTACGGTCACTATGACTACTGCGGCCAATCTGCCTGCTGTGAGTCAAGACGACGTGACGGACCATACTGGCGGCGACGAAGGACCATTGGTGGGCAAATCCATGTATATGGCAGCTGGGAGTGGCATCCCCGAGTAAGTCTCAACTTCTCAGAGGAGCGCTCCTGGAACATTCTACTCTTAGAAACAACCAAAAAAAAGAGTCTGCTAACACCGAGATCCTTGGAATTAGGATCAAAACTATATTGTCTGGATTCGTCATCCCACACTTCTTAGACTTCAAAGTTCTCCTTGTTAAGGCTATCGGAGCGACTTTTGCAGTGGCTACAGGAATGTGTCTAGGTAAAGAGGGACCGTTTGTCCACATTTCCACGTGTGCCGGGTATTTGGTAGCTAGCTTATTTCCAAAATATCGAGAAAATGGACGAAAGATGAGAGAGATGCTCAGTGTTGCTTGTTCTTCGGGCTTAAGTGTGGCATTTGGAGCGCCAATTGGTGGTGTTCTATTCAGCTACGAGGTATGTCACTCCCAAAACTGCAGGCACTTTTAACTAATCGATTAGGAAATAAGTACATATTTCCCTAGGAAGGTTCTCTGGAGAGCTTTCCTTTGCTCGCTCACTGCTGCAGTAGTTCTCAAGGCTCTGAACCCCAACGGAACCGGAAAGCTCGTCCTCTTCGAAACCAAATATGGGGTCAATTATGAACCAATCCACTATCTCGTTTTCATCTTTCTCGGTCTCGCAGGCGGGCTATTTGGTGGTGTTTTCTGCAAGGCAAATTTCCTTTGGTCAAAATCCTTTCGCAAATATTCCATCATCAAAAATCACCCTGTCTTCGAACTCTCTCTCGTGGTCCTGGTTACGGCTCTGCTACAATACCCGAATCCATTGACTCGCGAAGCTGGAGATGTAATCATTAAGAATCTCTTGGTGGATTGTCGAAACCCAGGAGGGTCATGGATTTGCCAAAACGAACAACTTAACGACAAGAGCGCTTATTATGGCTGGCTAATTCACGGCACGGTTGTGAAGCTGATTCTCACCATCATTACTTTCGGCTGTAAAGTTCCTTCAGGCATCATCATTCCAGCTCTCGATGCTGGTGCTCTTTTTGGACGCCTCATTGGGCAGCTTATCCCAGATATATCCCCCGGAATTTTTGCCATGGTCGGCGCAGCAGCTTTCCTGGCTGGCGTGTCAAGAATGACTGTCTCGCTCACGGTAATCATGTTTGAGTTGACAGGAGAAGTCGATTATATCCCACCTTTTATGATCGCAATTTTGGTTGCGAAATGGGTAGCCGATGCCCTCAGCAGTGAAGGAGTCTATGATCTTGCGCAGACGGTTCTCGGCCATCCATTCCTGGATCCTGAACATGCTCTAAATATCGTGAGGGACGAAGGCAGTCTGGTAGAGGAGCTTATCCCGCCTACTCAAACAATGAGAGAGATCACTGTCGATGTCGGCATCGAATGCAAAGTCTCCAAATCACTTCTAGCTACCAAGCTGTCTCAGCTTAAAGCTCGAGGACTTATGGATGCTGGCTTAGTGCTAGTGGATGGCAATACAATGCTTCATGGGTACTTGGCCCAAGGAGAACTCGATTTCGCCATATACGAAGATGGCCTGCTAAAAGAGGACGAGCCAGTCGATTTATTGGAAGGGATTATGTCGACGTTCGTGGACCGGACTCCATTGACGATCTCGGCCAAAGCTCCAATGGAATATGCTGTCGAGATGTTTGGAAAACTGGGATTGAGGCACTTGATCGTAGTTGAAGAAGGAACTGGGAAAGTTGTGGGCGTCATCATTAAGAAACGTTTGGTTCTGTATCTGGAAGGACTACAGCATTGATACTACGATGTTCTATCTGAGTTGATGCAAGCGGTATGAACAGGTTGTATCACCAGTGGCTGTCGGAATTCGTGGCTCAATACTGATCTGCAATGTACCACGACTTTCAGGGAGATTCAGCCTCTGAAGATCATTGTGTACTATCGAACATTTCGTCCAGCCAGACTTTTCTCTTTCTAATTTCTAAATGTTCCTTGAGTTGTGGTACAATGGAGACCAGAATTATGCCGGCGTTATGCTACGAATTCCTACAATCCTTAATGTATCAAAGTCAGGGCACTAAACAAGCTCAACCAGGTCAAGACACTTTACATAGGTCAATTATGTCCAAGTATGCAGTCTTTTCTGCTTTTTTAGTCTTAAAATACAGTATTTGATAATCACATCTCTCCCAGAACTTCTTCAACAGCTAAGAAAAAATTACAGTACACTGATCGGGACAAAATTTCTCAAACATAGGATAAGAAACATACCTGTTGCTCCCATTCAACCTACTCAATGAGAAGAAGGAGCTTTGTATGGGACAACAATGCAAAATTGTGCAGCCGAGCCAACCACCATTGTAGTCCCGGGGGAGGGGTGAACAGACAGGAAACCAGACGAACTGAGTTTTTAAGCGACCATGAAATTGCATATTGACAGAAGCTTGATAATTTTTCGCCTAGTTTAACCACAATTGGCAGTTTTCAGTAGGGTCAGTGATGCTACTTTGCAGTGAAGGTTCTTCGTCAAAGACCTAGATCTATTTTCATTGGTAGAAATAGTCCTTATTTCACTATATCAAAGTGAATAGCATCTGATTGGGCTTCTGGAAGCAAGCCAATGTCGAGTGAGGTACCTAGACAATCAAGGATGAAACATGATGTCTATTTATCTAATCGCAAAGATGGCCGTTAAGAAAAGAGCTATCTCTGAGTCTAAGTTAACCTCTCCAGCTCTTTATGTCTCCTTCACCTCCTTTTTTCCTTTCCCCTTGAATAGTCCCTGAACAGCCCCGATCAATTTCCCCGCACCTCCGAACACATACTCAAACCCAAAGCTCCACCCCTTAATCCTTACCGTATAAATGAAAAAGTAAACCAGCGCCCAATTACTGATGCAGAAGGCGAGGAAAATACCGAAATACCGCCACTTGTCTCTGGGCTCAATGTTGAGCGTCCGCATATAGTCGACACCGGAGCTGTACTGACAGTATCCGCAATTCGTTGTAGAATCTGGGTTAGTGAGGTATCCAGTGGCTGCGTTAACGAAATCTTGGGCGTAGGAGGAGCAGGTTGAGCCCGGGGGTGGATTGAAGTAGGCTGCTTCTTGTGGAGCGCAGCGAACGGGCGTGTTGTCTAGCGTTGCTGCTAACACGCCACCGATCCAGTATGTTGATGGATTGAGGTAATAGAGCCAATAGCGCCAAAAGACGGATAGCTGGGAGTAGGGACGGACGACACCGTTGAAGAGTGAGAACATGACGAAGAAGAAGGGAAGCACGTTCGAGATGACCGTAAAGGAAGGAGCGAATGCGCAGATCCATTGTCCTAGGTAACGGAGGAGTTAGCAATTTCTCGACTGGGGTTGTTTCTGAAGATAACGTAGTGTCAAGAGAAGTTTGAAACAGGCAAAAATAGGAAAAATTCACCCCATGACGCCATGAATAAAAAGAAGAGCATGGTCATCAAGAAAACATAACCCGACGTTGACGAATCAGTCGGAAGTCCAGTTGGCCAGTACCATAGAGCCCAATAGATTGTGGCCCCGAGAATTGCAATTGGTATTTCAGCAACGACGTTAGCAGTGCAAAATGCAACCCAGCCATAAATTCTGGAAGGGAGCTCTCGTGCTTCCCACAAAGCTCGGTTCTGGTAAAATTTCGGGACAACGGCGTTGACAATAGTTGGCGGAATGAGGATAATGAGGAAGGAGGTGAACATTCTATCCTGCATGTCGGCCACCGAATTCCCTAGCTTCCAGAAGGTGAAGCCGTTGAAGATTCCAATGATGACGGAGACGAAGAGCTTGCCGTACAAATATGCTGGATCTCTCCAGTATTGGATGAACAAACGTTTGGTGAGCTCCGTCGTCTGTAAAGCGACAGGCGAGGCAAACTCATGCTGATCAACTGCAGCTCGGGCTTCAACTTTGCTTCGCTCGTTCTTGATTCTTTGAATCTCTTGCTTGACCTGCTTAGCATTCTCTGAATTAAGCCATTCGTTGTTCCAATCGAGTCTCTTTCCATCTAATCGCTTGCCTCCTTTAGCAGCAGTTTCAAGAATGAATTCGGCCACTATTCTGGTTGTTAGAGGCTGATCAGGTACAATTGCTAAGGATTACATACCATTTTTGTTTGGGGGGCATTCGACGCCTCTGTCGGCAAAGTACTTGATCACCGCACTGCCATTATCTCCGACTGGGCCGAAGTAGAAAGTGTTTCCACCAGGATTTAAGGCAAGGATCATATCGAATTCCTGAATAAGGATCGAGGATGGCTGATGAATAGTACATATGATTGCCTGTCCAGCTTGTGACAGCTTCTTGAGGAATCGAACAATGCTGTAAGCTGATTGGGAATCAAGTCCAGAAGTCGGCTCATCCAAGAAGAGGAGCAAGCTAGGCTTAGCAGCCAACTCGACCCCGATGGTAACTCTCTTGCGCTGCTCAACTCCTAAGCATCTGACCAAAGCGTCTTGCATGTCACGGAGCTCGAGAAGGTCAATAATTTTGTCCACGTAGGCAATCTTGTCAGCCCTCGAGATGCTGCGGTCTTGGCGAAGGATGGCTGAAAATTCAAGAGCCTCTCGAATGGTAGCTGTACCATCATGAAGATCCATTTGCTCACAGAAACCTGGAACAATTAGCACGCAAGATCTTTTGTCTTGGAGAGTGAGCTCGGGAATTGGAGAGCTATGCTCCTGAGACAGATGGAAACGGAGGGTACCACAAGACCCCCGCTCATAGAACATTGACAAGACTTGTCTCTTTCATTGTCCAGCTTTAGGCTGGGACATTCAGGCAGAGTTGCCTCCTTTCATTTTCTTGCACTTGGGGAAACAGCGATTCAGTCGAGGAATAAGCTTACCAGTGCCTCTCTGAAATTCGATGTCGAGTGGTCTTCCGTCCACAAGCATATCGCCAGATATAACCCCAATCTTCTGTCTCTGAGACAAAGTATTAAGCAAGGTGGTCTTACCAGCGCCAGAGGCCCCCATGAGCGCAACCACTAAGAAACCGTCAGCATTTGGATCCATTTAGAGAATGGCAAGCCAAGAATAGGCATGTTTCTGTACTTACTGACACCAGGCTTGGCATAGCCGCTGACTTTGTTCAAGAGCTTTCTGGTCGAGCCCATATATGGCACAATATACTCGACATCCTCCCATGTGAATATGCTCTCAGATCCGGATATTTGTTGAAGAGCTTCTTCCTCTTGAGTCCCACCCAAAGTCTCGCTAGATCCAGATGAATCACTGGGGATTCGTTCCTTATTTCCATTCTCGACATCGGAAGGTGCAAGTGTTGCCTTGACCTTTTGCTTTGCGGCCCTAGATCTCTTGAATTCGAGGGCACCGCCACCACCAGCAGTGAAACTGAAGAGCTCAGATGCAAGAGAAGTTATAAGGATATACAGAACTGTGAAGGCAATTACTGAAAATTGATTAGCTATGTTCAAAGTTTCACACTTCGAGTTCGTTGCTTACCAACACCAAAGTTTCTCCAGAGGTGACTTCTTGAGTAGTTGAAGGAGACACTCAAATACCGTGATCCGGGAACATTCAAAGAGCCAAGCTCAGCTCCAGTAAATGCACAACCCTGGTACGCGGGGTTATCATATCCCGGACCACTAGGTACTATCTGGGATGGATTGCACGAAAGTGTGCGATCGTAGAACTCGTCCGTATTGACAGCCTCAAAACTATACGCAATCGGATTGACCCAGTATAGCCATCCGAACCATATATATTTCGAGAGCAGCTGCGGTCGGGGGATAACGTACCCGGTATAGATACTTAACAGAAATATTAGCAGAATTATCAAAAAGGGGACAAACCCATAAAATTTTGTAAAAATAGGTTTCAAGAGAAACTCACATGAGCAGATTGAGCGCAATACCAGAGAACCTCACAGCGTCATCGATGGCTGGCGACAGAGAGGCAAACATCCGATACAAAGATGTAATGCAGAGTGTTGTTACATAGATGAATAAGAAGTAAATGAAGAATTTGGAAACATCCACGTCAAGTCCAGTCAAGAAATACTAAAGTCTGTTAGGTTATGTGTTCTCGGTGTTTGGGTCCTCTTACCATAATGATGGAGAATGGAATGACCTGAACCAACAACATTGGAAAATCCTGGAGAACTCTAGCGATTACTACAGCTGAAGGTCGATAGAAAGCATAATCGTTATGTCTGGCAATGATTGTTCGTCCTCCTACAGCCTTCATGAGCTCCGATAATTGGAGCCACCCGAGAAATAAGATGGAGAAGAAGAGCGTTCCACCTCTTGAGAATGCACCAGCAGTATCTGTGCCTTGACCGTAAAACAGGGAGCCGACGATCAAGCCATTTGAGATAATAATAAAGAACTTGGTATATAGAGTGGTCTTATCACCCCATGTCAACCAGAACTCGCGCTTGGTGCAAGCGAGAACTTGTCGAATAAAAGACACAGTGTAACTCGATCGCTTGGAAACAGTTTTCGATTTCGTCTCCTGCACGGACTGCTTGAACTCCCTGGCATCGGCGTGATCGGTCTCGTGAAGCATTTTCTCGTAATTCTCGACATCTCGAAGAACAAATTTGTATGCTTCGCTCTCCTTGAAGGCTTTCTCTAGCTCCATTGGACCCGTGGGAATCGGCCCGTTGAAGTCGTCTCGGAATCTTCGCTCATTAGGGTCAGTACAAGCAGTCAGGAAATCTGCAGTTGTTTGCCTCTCTGGACAGTAATAGCCCAAATCCTGAAAATACTTCTTAGCAGCGTTTGCTGGTCCTTGATACACCATTCGACCCTCGTCAATGACAAGAACTTTGTCCATGAGCTCGTAAATGCCCTCGCCTGCTTGGTACAATGTGACAAGTGTTGTCCTGTTACTGATGTCGGTCATTACTCGAAGCGAATGAGCATAGTCGAGAGCCGTCGAAGCATCCAGGCCTCGGGTGCTATTGTCCCAAGCAACGACCGTGGATTTAGTCGCTAGAGTTTCGGCAATAGACACACGCTTTCGTTCGCCACCTGAAACACCTCGGACGAATGCCTAAATTGTCAGTCATGACATGGCATAAATTCGATGAAATTAGAATACTTACATCGCCAACCAAAGTATGTCGAGTGTGGGAAATTCCGAACATCTTCAAAAGCGCACCAATTATAATCGGGATATCCCCCTTTTCGTGCTTCTTGGTTTTGTTTAGGAGTGAGAACTCAAGAGTTTGTTCCACAGTCAAAGTGGGAAAGTGCTGATCGTCCTCCTCGTTATAGTTGACTTCTCCTTTGTAATGTTTTGCTTGTTCCTTGGCCGGAATTCCTCCATAAGAAACCTCTCCTTCGACACCTGCAAAAGCCTCTCTTTTGTTGCTTGCAGCTTTCAAAAAAGTGCTGCATCCACTTCCCGGTCGCCCCAGCACCAAAAGCATCTCCCCGTCTCGAACAACGCCAGTGAAGTCATGAATGAGATCTCGCTTCTCTCCAGCTGAGCCGGGCATTGGTAAGCCAGGGATGAACCGAGCAAGTAATTTGTAGAGATCCGGCCCAAAAGTCTGTACGATGGTCAGCAGTAATTTCTTCCCAGAGATTTTACTCGTAATAGCAACGACTCAAAATCTGTTTGTGGGGTATCCTGGTTGTGGAAGCTCTTACCCCAACAACGGCAGATGGTAGAGTTTTGACGAAGGTTGTAGTAGCTCCCACACCCTTGACTGTCAAGCCTCTATACACAAGGCCGACTTTCTTAGCTGATTTCCCGGCTTGTCTCTTTTCGAAATGTCCGTCTTTTAAGAACTCATCCAACTCAAAATCCCCCTCACCATTCCCCTCATCATTCTCCTCAGGTTTTTCTCGTTCCTGAGCCTCAAGATCTGGTTCAGGTTCATCGCGAGCATTAGAAGTTGCTCTCGAACGACGACTTCCGGCCGTCGAGATTCTCCTTAGTCTGGATTTTTCTCGTTCCGCATTGCTCTTGACGCTTTTCGAGGTGCGACTTTTCGAAAGAGCGGTCAATTCCCGGCGCATCTCCTCATACTCAGTCATGGCAGAACGCAAGTTGACTGGCCCTCCAATGTCACGTTCACCCCATGTTCCGTTGTTGTCGACATCACTTCCAGAGGTAGAAGATTCCTCGGGCTGATGCGGGCGCTCGCCAGTATTGTCAATGTTGTGCAGAGGGATGCGGGTGCCATCAGGGCCCTCCGCATTCTCAGTGAACATGCGATCCGACTTTGTGTAAAACATAGTGAAGGTATTGCAGGCCAAACTGTGCAAGCAAACAAGCGAGATAAGGAGAGAGAAGGGAGACACGCTTGGGTCTTTATCAGACGTCAATAGTGATGTTAGATCAGACTTTGGCTCGGCACTGGCGAAGCCATGCCCGATCTTTCGGAGAAGCTTATAAATCGGCACATCGAAAAAAGTGAAAGGGGTTGTCGATGTGCAAACGAGGACTAAGGCTTAATCCAGTCAATCAGCCAGAGAGGCACGGAAGAGTGGACCTTCTGTGGGTTATACGGGATGAATACCGGACTTTGGAGTTTGAGACTCGGGTGTGCCTTCAACAACCTTTCTGATGAGAATGTGTAAGCAGGATGCAGCGGGTATCATTGGTTCTGGGCATCGACGGAGGCTAGCTGCGCTGCCGTTGCAGTCGGTGTGTAGTGTTGAGGGCGATGACGAAGAGTGATGAAAAATCAACGCCAAGCCAATACCGGGTCGCCGCAGCTCGGTAGTCCAATCAGTGAGGGAGCGCATTGTCGATCTCCCTTACGGTAAAGATTTGATACGCAGCACCAGCTGCAGGGTCAGCGGTGTTTGTGCATTTAATCGGATTTAAGACGCTTGGGATCGAGCAAGCGATATGAAAAGCGGTACTCCTTCTTCTCCTTCAGATATCCCCTCGAGTTGTTGTACATCGGAAGTCTGCCTATGGTGACCTTGGAATTCCTAGCATTAGCAAAGAATCATCCCAATGCTTCGATTCTTTCAAGCCTAGATGAATGTTCCAGGTCGATAGGTTAACAGGTTAACCAACAATAGAATCAGGGTGGCGTTTGTTTTCACTTGCTGATATTCCAGCAATACGTTCTCATTCATGATTAATCCTTTGCTTGGCTCTTGGCTCCAGGGAGAGGACTCCGCAGTCCCGTATTGCTGACCATTTTCTGACCCTTTCATGATTTTTTCTCCATCGCCGTTTCTGACCGTCTTGAACAGCCCTGCAGCAAATTGAAGAAAAATTCTAGAAATAAACTGGCGCCAATGATTGAGCAATTTTGAGGAATGTCATCACTTCCGACTAAACATTGGTCATCGTATTATTTCAAAAAAATCCAGCCCCCCAACGAGATTCCTCAGAGACAATCCAAGTAACTTTTGCTCTCCAATATCTTGTCAGTGTGGTGATTGAGTTGATTTCTTCCTCATCAAAATGGTGCTTGCAAATTCTGGCATATCCTCGGGCTCGCATGCGATTTGTGGAGTTGTTCCAGACCCTGAATTGCTTGGATTATCCTTCTACCAAGAAACTGCTGCACGTGTTATTCATGCTTTGTTCGTTTGACGTCCCGAAGCACGTACCCACTTCGTTCTCTAAACGAGAACATGAATGTTTGGAAGTTGAAGCTCTCGCGATCAAGCGAAGTAAAACGTGAGCAGGGCTAGTTTTTACTGGATTTCTTATTGTTCATAGACGCCGTGCAAATGCTATTTTAAAGATAGTGCTACCGTTCTAATGCCACCAGAGTCCTGCTCCGCTCACACGAAGCACTCTCATCTCTGCCGCTAGGCCCCCAAATCTATGTACAATATATGCAATGTCCATTCCCATCCCCAATATCCGTTCAGCTTATTTACATGAATACCGCAAACACAATACCGAGTCCTGCAACTGTGACTAACCCGCCGTTCTGTGAAAGCAGAGCCGGTGCACCGGCAGTGGTTGACTTCACAGTCCCTCCGGTAGTTGTCGACGAAGAGGAGTTTGTCTTGCCAGTTGCTGAGCCCTTAGCAGTAGCTGAAGCCGAAACCTTTCCGCTTGCCTTCCCAGTGCCCGATGCCTTTCCACTTGATGTGGCTGTGGAGTTCGATGCGGCCTTGCCTGTGGCCTTGGTTCCGGCCCCCGTCTCTGTGCCTGTTGCCTTCGTTTCTGTGCCTGCTGTCTTTCCGGCTTTTGTGGAAGACTGCATCTTTTGTTAGCTATGACGACAATCTCGATTTTTATGGCGGAGTTTACCTCTGACTGGGCATAGACAGTGGCGGCTGTGAGAGCAACGAGGAAGAGGCTTGAGAATTGCATGTTGACTTTTGTGGAAGCTTGTTTGGTAGATAGAAGTATTAATTGGAGATTGGGAGTTGTTGGGTGGAGAGATGTGACTATGATAATGATGATTGATGATGATGGTGATGTTTGAAATGATACTGGAAAAGAGTTCTCAAGCCAATACTTATAATCGGGAACCAGTCTCTAGGTAGGTTTCAGACTCCACAAAAGTTTGACACTCTCATCGGCCTCAATCGACTGGATACGTCTATCCTTGGGACGATAGTCCACCTCGGGCCCGCTTGGAGAGATCCAAAACAAGAGGTTGGAGTGCCCTTGGCCAAACTTCTGGCAAGTCGAGACTGAATTCAAGAGCATGGAAGACTATTCTTGGCAGACCGCGTAACTGATCTGCAGCATACCCTTCAAGAAGTGACTTGAGTAGAAGGCAAGTCATGCCATGACAGCGAGCACCCTTGCGAAGAAACGTTCAGACGACGCCTTCGGCTAATTATGGAAATATTGACAGCTTCCAATTGATACCTGTACAAGACTTTCTCACTTGAGATGGAACATCGAAGGCAGCCAGCCGTTGAAACGGTGACATAACGCACAGAGCTTCTGAGCTTCGCCGCTACTCGCAGGCGAGACAACATCTAGAGAGTTGCTGGTAACCCTGTATGGAGTGCCGACGTCAAATTGGTGGGGATGAGTAGGGCTGTCGACTGAGTGGTCAATGCTGACTACTTGCTGCTAACAGAGGAAGCATGGTGAAGTTGAAACAAGTTCGACAAATGCCGTGACTCGCAGGGGGCATCGAAGTTTGATTTGTGCCACTCACGGCCCACTCCCGAATGTGGGCGGGAAACGCCACTTGGGCATGGGTAGCACCCTGAACCCAAACGTCCACCCTGTCTCACTAGCGTCCGCCTCGAAACCAATCAAGTATCAAAGCGGCGTGGTTCGGTCGTGTAGCCTCTCAGTTCTTTACGAAAGACTTTTTCTTCCGAAGGAATGAGCTTCAAAGTGTGTACGAAATCATGGAACTGGCACGCCTCACCAAGACTTCAACTCATTTGTGCATTCCATGCATGAACATCTACTCAAGCAAACTATGTGAATGGCTTCCCATCCTCGACACTTTGCTGGCAGGGCCCGTAAATAGATTAAATGTTTCGTATCATAATAGAAAGATCACCCTCTCGCAAACACATTACCATCGGCGATGAGGCTCAAAATGGGAGAATGCCGGGACATTTGCCAATTGTTTAAGCATACCTGATCTGCATGCTACGTACGCTATGTTTTTCTATTAATGGCACAAGCTAGACTGTTCTGAATGTGCAAGACCAGTGCAGAGCTTCGTAGCAAATTCGAAACGATGTTTCAGCCCAACTTCTCTTAACTCGGCCCCACATTGAGAACATTTCTCAAAATACTTCGGACGTCGAAGCCAGAAATGTGGCTGTCCTCTAGGCGCGGGAATTCTTGCTCCAGAAATTGTCTTCCGATCCGCTCTGCATCTTCCAGTTCCTTGGCCTCTTCCTCAGAGATTTTTGCGCAAGCGGCGATCAAGTCTTCACCTCGCGCTGCCAAGAGAATCAACTCGTCTGCTCTTTCCACAATCGCGGGGTCAATGCCGTTCATCTGGGCGCAGCAAGTACCAAAGCTTGACGTACTACGTCCTGGCATGAAGTTATATAGATACGTAATCTGATCCTCGACAGCCTCAGCGTGCGTGTCCACGCGAACCTCCATATGCCCAAATGTCAGCTCTGGACGGTCTCGCAGGAATCCGTTCTCAAATATCTCGTGGAAGTGGGTAGCAGCAAGCACTTTTGGCCGCTGCTCGGCCAGATCAAGGAGGTACTGGAAGACACCACAACAAAGACCAGCACCATCGGAGACAGTGGTGCCTTTACCAAATTCATCGATGACGACGAGCGTACGTTCTGTAGCTAAAGTCATGATCAAGGCTATCTGCTGGAGATCAATCATGAAGGCACTCTGATTTCGGGAAACGCTTTCCCTAGTTGCAATTCTCGTCAAGATTTTGTCCGTCAATCCGATCGTGGCCTTCTCAGCAGGCACAAAACTGCCAATATGGGCCATATACACGATCAGCGCGTTTTGCTTCAGATACACGCTCTTTCCAGAATAATTCGGACCCATCATAATGAGCATGGTTGGACTATCGACGCTTTCCTGAACAGTCGACGCTTGCGATCCCACGTCGGGGCTGCCATTTTGATCGTCTCCAGCATCCCCAGCTACGAAGCAATCATTTGCAATGTATACTGGAACGGTGAGTTCTTGCAGCGGATGACGACCTGCTTCAATTCGGAGGACATTGGCCGCGGTCATTTGGGGTCGGCTGAAACCATATTTGCGGGCGCCCAAAGCCAATGCAACAAGGCAGTCGAGCTCCCCACAAAGGTCAGAAGCAGTTACCAAAATATGTTCATGCACAAGTACTCTAACCGCCAAGCTGTGTACGATATCGATTTCCCTGTCTGAGAAGGCAATTGGTCATTTAACCATTCAATAAGCTTTATGAAGCCAGTCTCACCTGAAATCATTCCGTACATGTCTCCAAAATAGCTGTCCATATCTCTCATCCGCTGGTTCTTGTAGTAGCCCATATCGTTGCTCACGAACATCTTTTCCCACACGCCATTTTCGGACCCTTCTCCTTCGTATTTTCCCGCACCCGTGTTTGGATCGAGAGGGACCACAGTGAGAAATCCTAGTTGTGGGAAGAAAATACAATTGCTAACATATTGACGAGCCCATTCTGGCAGATCATTCGATAACTGGGTAGCGACTTGCGTGAGGAGGCTACTCATGCCGTCGTATGTTCGCTTCATATTGTCCAGCTCTGCGTCGACGCCCTGGTTGACTGCCGTGCGATGCTTTTCCACAGATCCATCAAAGTCCACGATTTCAGTAATCATCTGACCTATCTCACTAAGCCGTGAAGGATGTATTTCGGACAGTAGTTTGCTAGTGACGGCGAGAGCAGAGCCCCCATTCAATTCGTAAACTCCTTCGAGGATTTTAACGACTTGAAATGTGAAATTCTGAATATTTGCCCAAACACCACGTGCAACAGACTTTCCTTTTCCCACGTTGCTGATACCCTTTTGCATGTGGATCACCACTGTCCGGATATCCTTTACTTTCCTCAAACATCGACTAATCTGCTCAAGAGCTAGCGAGTTCTCCGGTCTGAGCATGATGCTGATAGTGTTCAAACGCTCGTCAATAACTGCCAAGTCCGTACTGGGTCGGAGAAATAGTTGTCGAAGCTTTTGCTTCCCTTGAGGTGTGCATGCTAGGTGATGAAATATCCCATATAGAGACAGCCCCTCCTTAGCTCCAGAACTTGCTTTGTTTGGGCCTTGCATGTGGGAGTTTGGGTGGTTTTCAGACTGGATGATTTGGAGCGACGCCAATGTATCTGCATTGACAAACACCATGTCTGATAGTGTAAACATCTCAATCGTGCGAATCCGAAATGCAACGAGAGCAGCTCCGTCATTCGGCAGATATTCGATATTCTTCCGTCGTCCTATGTATTGTAATACGGCTCCAGCACAACCTACCTGTCCACTAAGTTAGTGTTTACGGAAATCTAGAGACAGAGCAGGCAATCTTACGGTGATTCTGCTGTCAAGATCGACCCAACCCGCAAGTCTTATAAGCCTTCCTTGGCGGCCCAGACCACCCAATTCAATTTGACCATTGGCGGCTTTCCCAACCAACTCATCTCCAGGAGTTGTGAAGATGATGTTGGGTGCTTCATCGGCACTAAGCTCGAGGTTGACGAGCTTGTTTTTAGCATTCTCGTAGTGGAATTCAGAGGAAGGTCGCGAGTCAAGAACATAAGAACCAAAGATGTCGTCTATAGCTTGTCAGCTTAATACGATTAAGCGTCATGTACTTACTTGCTTCATCTCCTCGATCAATTCCGCGAGCTTCTCTATTGAGATGTTCTTCCAGCTTTTCATCCGATCGGTTGCTGATTAGAACGACGGTAGGCTGTACATGTATCTTCAATGTATCGATGATGTCGACTCCTCCCATCCTAACATCTTCCATCAGACACAACTTTTCTTCCCTTGCAATATAGTAGGCGCATCCAATTGTACCACGGCCCCGCAGATCAACGGCCATGATTATCTCGTTCATGGCATCGGCATCTTCGCGCAGTTGAGTTTCTGCATCGGATTCGAAAATTTCGGCACGGGTGACATTTTCGTCTCGTCGTACGGAGTTAAATGAAGACTGAGAAGATGGTGGCCGGAGGGAAACCCTCGTTCGTTGTGACACTGCTGGTAGAGCCGGTGACGATGCCTGAAGACCTTGTGGAACAGAGCTTAATCGAGAGTATGACTGTGGACGAGAGGACGATGGAGCTTGGGACGAGGTTCCAGAGCCCAGTCGGCGACGTTTGTAGACCATGTTAAGCCGCTTGGAGTTCAATGTGTTTTGATTGAAATTGAGGAGTTGGAGATGGAGTTGATGAAGCGAAATCGGATGTTGAGATACATTTCTGGCCAAACTGACCGTGCCCACCAACCCTCTGTATTTGAGAGTCATTCAAAAAGAGAGCAACGCTGCGAAATGAAATGCGCGGAATTTGTTGGAATTTTATTACACTGCCATGCTGCCCAACCTCTGGTCTCTGTCGAGGCTTACTTTTCTACAGACAGGATCTGGCTGGTGGAAGCAAGAGGCTTCCTACCATACCTCGTTCCGACCCCCACGAGATCTCAGATGCTCCGAACCTGCTCCTCAACAATTGGATGGATAACGCAATCTAGCTTCAAGATGCCACAGCAGTCCCTCCTTCTCTGACCCACTCTGCAAACTCTTTCCTTTGCTTCCGGATGTCTATGAAGCCTGGCCGGCTCTCCAACACCCGGAATGGATTGCCCACGTAGTCTTTGTCAACAGTTCCATTGCTGTTTGCAAAGCCCTTCTCTCCTTCACGCTCAATCTTGCCAGCCCAGACGCGCCATTGTATAGGCCTTAATTCAGGAGTTCCTAGCACCAATCCTAGACAAATGACGAAAACGGCTACAATAGTTTCGATTGAGATGTCGATCGGTAGCGCGGCAACCGTTGGTGCCGTTGCAGTGTGTGATGCAATGGATGATAAGGATGCGCTACTCGTTGAGTGGAGAGCAGAATGCTCGTGGGCAGAATAGCAACTATCCCGCAACTCCGTCAGTATTGCTATGTATCATGCTGCTGAATCAACAGGCTACTTACGCGTGTGCCAGAAACAGAAGGCCGAGGCCTGTGACAGATTTGGAGATCCAGGTCATTCCTACTGATGTGGTGTGTCGACAGCAGAACGTGTTGGTGGTTAGTGAAGCAGTAGTTATCGCCTGCGGCTGTATCCGACATGGTATCGTTTAGCGAGTAAGCGCGCCTCAGGAGGTTCTGTGCCTTGGCAATATCATGATAGAGGCATTTAAGGGCACATAAGTTTCACGACTTCATAGTTTCACATATTCAATGAGTTTGGGCTTGCAGAATTTTTGTATTTCTTTTCTCTTCCTAGCCGTGATGATCATTATGCCATTCAGCATGCTCGTATCATCGTTATGTAGAAAGCTATATGGAAGACATGGAATCATGAATGCTGGCAGTTGCGTGGGATGCGGAAAGATCTAGAAAACCAATAACTCTCTACAACTTTTGCATGGCGGCCTGAGAAAAGGTCAATACATTGTTAATGGCAAAGAAGTCAAGGAAACTTACGATATCAGTAGACTGAACAAAGTCCTCAAACTCCTGGATCTCCTCCTGCAAGTCATCAAGACCAATCTTGTCGTCTTCGATGACCAAGTTGATTTGCAGCTTCTTGATACCGAAACCAACAGGTACGAGTTTGGATGCTCCCCAAACGAGACCGTCCTTAATGATGCCACGGACTGCAGCCTCGAGAGCCTTCATATCTGTCTCATCATCTAAAGCAAGTCAGTAAATCCAACCAGGCACAGATCAACGTGAGACATACCCCAAGGCTTGACATCCATAGTAACCACAGACTTGGCAGCAGGCTTGACCTTTCCCTCCTTCTTCTTCTTGTACTCAGCCAAACGCTCATTTCTGATTCTCTCGGCCTCTGCATCTTCTTCCTCATCATCACTGCCGAATAGATCAACTTCATCGTCCTCCTCCTCCGCAGCTGGTGCCTTGGCTGGATTCAACGTGGCAGTGGTGACCTCCGGGCCGTATGTTGTGTAGGCTTTGGAGGCATCACCAGGCAGAGTAGCGAACTCTTCAGTATAGGAGGCAATGTGCTTGTACCATCGTGCAGCATGGGGGTATTTGGCGGAGGCAGGTGCGGACTTGAGGGCCTTGAAGGTAGCAACATCAGCTTGGGAGGGGGCGTATCTGTCCTCCGAATTAGCTTCTGGAGGCACCTGCAGTCGCCTTGAACGGGAAAAATAAGGATGCTAAATTCAGAAATGCACTTGAATGCTTGGGTTGTCGTCGTTTGAGGGTCTTGAGGCCTCTCCGAAACACGGACCAATGTTATTCATCATGAAAGGGATTTGAAGGTGAAAGCTGGCAGATACAACAGCTTCTGATGTTGCCATCACATGTCTGCAACAGCTGACACTCTCTCTGGGGGATATGCTTGCAAAGGTCATGTACGTACCCAACGATGTATGAGCGAGTGGTCAACCAGTTGTTAAGCACTGAGTCAAGTCAGTCTGCGATCTCGATTTGCGGTCGGGATTTGGACTCTCGACTGAGGTAGGGAGCATACCGGTGAGACCAGCATCCGTCAGAAGGTCGGTGAATCCCATTGTGATCGATTTCTTTGTACTGGAATGGCGGTTCGTGGAAAGGAGTTCGATGCAGTTGTGTGGTGGGGTTCGAAATTTGGAGGTTTCGGCCAGAAATAAAAATGTCGAGCGATGGTTATTCTAGTGTGTCAGAGAGAAGCTGCGCTTGTGATAGGTTCAACCCAAAAGCAGTGTGACCCACTCGTGGAATAGACGCCGCTTAACTCAAAGCGGCAGGAACTCATGTTTTGCTGTCATAATTCGACACTCCGCTGAGAGAGAAGGGAAAAGGACTCTGGTCTTCCTCAATTATGAGATCAGTCTGTATTTTATATTGAACGCAAGATGAGTCAGCATTTCGTAGGTGGTCTATTGAAATGTCCAGCTTGACAAGGTTTAGAACGAGTGGCGCCTTTCCCAGTATGCGTAGCTTCGAGAATCGACTCTAGCTTTCTACGCATAAGGTGCACAATGATCAGACCATAACAAATAATAAGCCACAACCTTCTTGGCAATGCCTTCTCTCTGTTCCTTCTTCTGGACCTGCTCTTTAACATTCTCATGATAAGCTTCAAAAAGATGCTTTCAATTGGACAGCTTCGGGCTCCTGCCCGGCGCATCGCCACTTCAGTTGATAGAACCGTCAGACTCAGCGGATATCCACTCCTAGGTGCAGCTCTGCAAAGGAACCTCGGAATTGGACGACGAAGCATCCTACCAGCTACCTCCATCCGAACATATGCCAATGGACGACGTCCTCATCCGCCGGGAGGGACACATCGTATGGATCTCGGTGGGGAGGAAGAGAAGTCAGCGCTGGAACAATATGGAGTCGATTTGACAGCCCGTGCGAGAGCTGGAAAACTCGACCCTGTTATTGGCAGAGATTCGGAGATCCACCGAACTATACAAGTTTTATCTCGACGGACAAAGAATAATCCAGTGCTGATTGGCAGTGCCGGAACTGGCAAGACCGCTATCCTCGAAGGATTAGCTCAACGAATTGTTCGAGGAGATGTCCCTGAAAGTATCAAAGACAAGAAGGTTATATCTCTTGACCTTGGGCAGCTGATTGCCGGGGCAAAGTTTAGAGGGGATTTTGAGGAGCGTCTGAAAGCTGTATTAAAAGAAGTGCAGGAAGCACATGGGGGTGTGATCTTGTTTGTCGACGAGGTAAGCCTATACTTCTCGTATCAATTGTCTTTGTTGCATTTAGACCTCAGAGGAGTATCAGCTGAGCCGATGCTAATTAGATGGCAGCTTCATAATCGTAAGCCTCGTTCCCATATCAACTCGTTATTTTCCACGAGGGCAGAGAGCTGGGTAATGTATTCAGATAGCCTCATGACGCCCGTGGACTTGTCTATTAGCGATGAGACGATCCCAATGCTCTAAACTCTTTAAAAATTTCTGGTCTTGCAGTTCTAACTTACTACGCAGTCCTTGGATTGGGAAAAGCTGAGGGAAGCATCGATGCGAGCAACTTGCTAAAACCAGCACTCTCTCGTGGCGAGCTCCAGTGCTGTGGTGCGACAACTCTGAACGAGTATAGACTTATTGAAAAGGGTAAGAGCATTTCCTAAAGTAAACGAAGCTCGCCTTTAAAGAACGATTACCGGCTCCAAAGCAGAAGGGGTTCTTCAAGTTGGAGAAATATCCTGCTTTTCAAAGCATAAATAGCAAACCGTGTGATTGCTTTTGACATGATTCATGCAATTATACTTGCGCTTTGTAGCTTCTATTCATAATTATTGGATGCCATTTTCAGTCTGTTCTAGGATATTTTGCTTGCTTGCTCAAGACATCTCTCTTTTCTAATGTATTAGGAAAGGATTTCACAAACTTCTCTCAGGTCAAATAGTGAATTCTCTCTTTCTGTTCCTGTCCAAGTCGGCTGACTTGCTTTTCATAGATGTCGCTTTAGCAAGGAGGTTCCAACCGATCCAAGTCAATGAACCCAACATTGCCGATACAATCAGTATTCTCCGAGGCATTAAGGAGAAGTATGAGGTACACCACGGTGTCAGAATTACAGATGGCGCGCTCGTAGCTGCCGCTACCTATAGTAATCGGTACATTACTGATCGGTTTCTCCCGGATAAAGCCATCGATTTGATGGATGAAGCTGCTAGTGCGTTGAGGTTACAGCAAGAGAGCAAACCCGAGGATATTCTTCGTCTAGACCAGAGGATTATGACTCTACAGATTGAGCTGGAAAGCTTACGAAAAGAGACCGATATTGCTAGCCGAGAAAGGCGAGAGAAACTTCAATCAACTCTCACAGAGTGTCAAGACCAAGCTGCAAAACTTACCGAGAAATGGGAGAAAGAGAGAGCAGAGATTGATGCAATCAAGAAAACCAAAGAAGAATTGGAAAAGGCTCGAATAGAGCTGGATCAGGCACAGGTAAGATTTGTCGCATGTACAATTCTACATCACTCAGGCTTGATGATTTATTCTAACATGGTATAGCGTGAAAACAATTTTGGCCGTGCAGGAGAATTGAGATACTCTATCATTCCTTCTTTGGAAGAAAAACTACCAAAAGACGGCGAACCAACTACAAACACTATTGAGGGCAGTCTCATCCACGAATCAGTAACAGCAGACGATATTGCTGCCGTGGTCTCGAGGGTAACAGGAATTCCAGTCACCAAACTTACGTCTGGACATGCAGAAAGATTGATCAATATGGAGGATACTCTTCGGCAATCGGTTCGTGGGCAAGACGAAGCGCTCAAGGCTGTATCCGATGCGATCAGAATGCAGCGTGCAGGACTAAACGGCGAGAACAGGCCTCTGGCATCCTTTTTCTTTTTAGGCCCTACAGGAGTCGGGAAGACTGAGCTCTGCAAGAAGGTGGCAAACTACCTGTTTTCAACTGAGTCCGCGGTGGTACGATTTGACATGTCGGAATTCCAAGAAAAGCACACGATCTCGCGACTCATTGGAAGCCCAGCAGGATATGTTGGTTATGATGATGCTGGACAATTGACTGAAGCCGTTCGAAGAAAGCCGTATGCAGTCCTGTTATTCGATGAGTTCGAGAAGGCTCATCGTGATATCTCCGCTCTTCTTCTCCAGGTATGCACTCAACCTCACGAATCCGTTCTGAGAAATCTCCATGTTGCCGAAACGCCTCAAAAGAAGCAATTGCTGACTTTACGGGATTAGGTGTTAGATGAGGGATTCCTTACGGATTCTCAAGGGCACAAAGTTGATTTTCGGAACGTCCTGATAGTATTCACATCCAACTTAGGCGCTGACATCCTCTGTGGAAATGATCCTTTGCATCCATATCACGAAGAACCAAATGGGAACGTGTCGCCCAGCGTTCGTAATGCGGTGATGGACATTGTCTCACACAATTACGCTCCTGAATTCATGAACAGGATCGACGAATTCATTATTTTCAAGAGACTGTCAACAGAAGCTTTACGAGACATTGTCGATATTCGTCTAAAAGAACTTCAGGCGAGACTGGATGACCGAAGAGTGACACTGGAGGTCGACGATCACGTCCGATCATGGCTTGCAGAGAGGGGCTATGACCCGAAATTTGGCGCTCGGCCATTAAACAGACTGATCTCCAGGCAAATTGGTAACGGCTTGGCGGATAAGATTATACGTGGTGAAGTTAAAACCGGAGATACAGCAGTGGTAAAGATCAATGCAAAGGGCGACGGGTTAGTTGTTGGGACGGCGGAGTCTCTGAGTATTTGAGCAAATATATTTGAAGCATTTCAGCGGCATTGGGGGATACATCTCTACTCTATATTTGGAGTTATTTCCAAGAATGTATGTGTAGCAATGACTCTCCGCTTAGACCTTCAGAATTAAACGATTTATGGAAACATTGGACCCTGATACATTGATCACTTGTCAGATGGGTCATTGGTATTCAAATTGATATAATTTTACATGTGTCGATTCAAAGAGAAGGTCAGTGAAATCCTCAGCATTCCCACCAGGGGAACTGGCATTCTACCAAGTCGGCAGTGAAAGTTTACGAGTGAGGGGACTGATAGAAGAGTATTGTTCACGTTGTGAGAGTATACAAATTTAAGAACAACTGCCCAGTGGTATGTCTTTGTAATTGCAGCTGTGAACGATCAATTGCACCGTAATCCTCGCTATAGGTGTACAGTAGAGAAGCTCATAAGGACATAAGTACAGTAATCGCTAATCGAACTTGACTACCTCGAAACGCCAAACAAGACACCAAGAAAATGGAACAGGAACCGAAAGAGCAACGACAGTAAGCCAGGCACCTTAAGAATCATATAGCGTACACATCGGAAGTGGAAAATAATAGAACTATCCCAACAACTCCGAACATCATAAAACAGACCTGCGAAAGTCCCGGGTATCAACCTCGTACAGTCTATTTGTAACCTCATGGCGTCGTCCCTCTACCAAGGGTACATTCATCACTTCGTGTCGTCATTAATGTGAAATTCTGTGAGTCCACTCAAAGCCAGGGCGTACCCATCCCTAGGATGGCCATTGGCTCCATCGCGATCCCAAGCTCCAACTGCGGTCACGGGATCGAGAAGACCCCAGCTAAAGCCTGTCTCATGGCTGCCAGAGCTCTGCATGCTCATATAACTCTGCTTGCTGCGTTTCGCTGAATTGTGAACCTTCTTCGAAGCCTGGGATTGAATATGCAAATCCTGTGAGAGAAATCTTCCCTCTGTTGTGATATGTTCAGTGGAGTAATGCTCGGGGTAGTCGCGCTCGCGAAGAAAGCGTAGCATTGGGAAGGACAAATCGGAATTGAAAGATGCAGTGCGTTGATGCTGAGTTTCGTTCAATCCAATGGGAGGTCCTAATGGAAGATAGCTTGCTGTGAAAGGCGTATTAGGGTCTTCACGTTCAGGCCCTTCAGGGCATGGCCCGGAAAGATTCGAGGATGCATAAGATTGAGGACTTTGATTGTGGTAATGTGTCTGACCGTAGTACATTGTTCGTTCGCGGATCATGGGATAGGAGACATAATTGGCATTGGCATGAGTTCCAACCTCGACAGAACTGCAGTTCTCGCAATTGTAGTTAGGGGGACGATCTGCAGATATGGGTTTGTGGCACTGAAAGCACGCCAATTCCCACTGATCAATTTCCTCATATGCTTGATCATTGTTGTCGTGATCGTGGTTTTTGTGAGCCATGTTGAATGGTCGAAGTCGAAATGGCCAAAGAGAGCTATGATATGTAAGTTCAAAATTGAGATAGCGGAGGCGCGCGTGTCACGTACGGAGCAGGAAGCTGCTGAAGAATGATGAGGCTAATCAATAGCGAAGACAGATTGGGCTAACTTCCTTTTGGCACCTACAGAATAGAATTATAAGCTCGGAGGTGAAGGCTGAAGAGCAGATATCATGTATAGGAAAAGAAGCTCGAGGCAAATAAACAGTCTGATATAGATGGAGAGTAACTTGGAACAATAGTATGCAATGAGAAATTGAGAATGGAATTGCAAAGCAAAGTGAAGGAGAGACGTCTTCTTATAGATGTCTCCAAGAGTTTCCTCCTGCGGATCAAAAATGGATGCACTGTACATAATTTAAAGCCGATGTCAGTTGACAGCTTCGTGATCATGGCTGGATCAGGTGGATGTGATGTTCCCCGATAACGGAATCTACTTCTGGTGGATATCGTTGCTTGCAAACTAGTTGCCTTGCGCTGGTCGAAGTCCGCATCTTGAGATCTCCCTACATGACGCCAGTACGCCCGGCTTGCAAGTCAGGACTTCTTGCATGAACACATGTGAAAAGGGGTCTGGGGTCCAAGCTCCCTAGAGCTTCGGCAAATCGGAACGATCCCATTGAGCTTCTACGGAGTAGAGAGCTTCTAGAGAGAAAGGGCGCTCTAGTTCCAACCACTCTACAGGACGGCTAGGCAGCCTCACTTCTGTTGAGTGGGGCTTTAGCTCCACATGTTCACAGCTCGCGATCGTGGGAACGTTGTGTCCGCAGCGTCGCATGCCAAAGGAGGATTAGCATGAACTAATGTCGTCGACGTTAAGCATCGACAAGTGAAGAGTTGTTCGGAGACTTTTCGACTACGGGGATCGATTTAAGGGGACTGCGGCCAGCGTCGGCTCGCTTCTCGGCCTTCGTCCCCCCTATCTCCAACGTCGCGACCAGGAGGATTGGTGTATATTGCTACACATCAGCAGAGTCATGTCTCTGAACTTCATAGATAAGGATTGATTTACAACACGATCTCGCTACAAGTATCAAGCCGTCGACGGACGGAAGGGTGCCGCAGACCGAGTACAGGCTCAGCCGCTGGGCTGGGCCTTTCCACCGCGTGTAACCGCCGTCGCGAGAGCTTGCATCCCCTATCCACTTCGAATCATCCATATTGACCTTGGACAACACGGAATGGTTTCAACCTTCCCGGGCCGCGCTCCTGACTCATTTCTTCGGGCCACAACGGCCCTCGCCGACAACCGAATGCTTTTGAGTGAAACCTTCCTCAGTAGACAAGGCTATAGCACAGCCCCAAATTGGCCGACCTCGCTGAGTTATCCCTACTTGAGGCTCAGAGTGATGCTATTGCGGGGTTCCTGCACACCATCTTTTTTGCTAGCTCCCACAACCAGCCCATTCGTAGCTTCAGGGAGCTTCGACTTGGCTTCTAGATGGTTACTTCGGCGACTTTACCTCAACTTGCATCGTTCGGCCCTACCACAGACTTTGATTTCAGATCCTTGCCGCATGAGTTTTTGATCATGTGTTTCGATTCTGGCGAATGCGGTGCAGTAGTGGTTGACCTCCAATTTCCTGCGTACATTAGAGGCGTTGCCTAACATTCCGAGCATGAGCTTCAACTCGGTACCCCGCACAACGCCTGGGAAATGTGGACACCCAATGACGCAAGATGTTCCTCAGATCGTGTCTACCATTTCGCGCCCGCACTGTTTGCGCGCTCTCGGTCTCTGGCAGCTTGCTTCCCATTGGTGTCGACTGCACTGCCTCGCCGTCGCAAACCTCCTGCCTTCCTTCTCCTTACAAACTGATAGTCGAATTAGCAAAGATACAATAAGATAGTAATTTCGTATAGACATAAGCATACCTGGTAGCCACGATCTAGCTCTGACTCGATAGCACATCTGACCTTCAAAGCACCAACAGCAGGCCAGACACTCTTCTCTCCGCGGAGGATCCAGTAATCAAGACTGGCTTGAGTGGGCGTCTCAAGCAAACGCACAAAATCGCCTGCCGAGAGCTCAGGTACGAGGGTTACTGATGCTGCGGGGATATGCTCATCGACTAGGAAACGCCTAATTGACAAAGGAAGAAGTCCAAGGCTATCAAGTTGCTGGAGTCGATGATGAATCTCCATGGTCATGAGTCTGAGTAAACCACCAGTCAGTGACGTCCGTCCACCACGGGTATAGAGTGGCGAAGGTCCATGCATATCGCTTTGAAGGAAGGGTACTAGATAAGGCCGAGCTTGGCTGACAATGAAATGGTTGACATTGAAAAGCTCTGCGATTCGAGATAATGGCGAATCTCTGTCATTGTACGACGCGTGAGTCCAGGGTCGAAATGTCGTATCGGAGGCCACAGACCACGGGACTATGGCACCAGACGTGTCCTTGCACCTGAGGGTAATCGAGCGGCCATATAGAGAAGGGGAGGATGCGTTGGAAGCTATTGCTGCTGACCAAATTAACTGTAGAATATCAGTTGGCTGATATGGTTAGAGGAAAGAGAGGTTCTTACCACATTGGGTGCCGTCAAATAATTCAAAAGGTTGGGAACTCCGCCTCTTCCGGTGGTAGCAACTGTAATATTGAGGACCCGTTTTGTCCTATTATATGCCTCCTCAAATGTCAAATCGCCCACATTAGCTCTCACGCATTCTTCCAGCACGGTTACATCCAAGAAGTAACCTTCTCGAAGAAATCTCCTTACTCTTCTCGTCAAGGTGTCCCACCAACCATCGAAAGACCCGGTCTCTTGCTGTCCACTCTCCTTCACCGAGCTCTTACCCGCAAAGGCAGAGAGATCGATGCTATCGCCGTTGAGAAACATAGGGAGCTCATCTTCGGTATGTATTCCAACTAAAGCCGCGATTAAAGCTCCTGTAGCAGTTCCCGTAATAATCCTTGGTAACAGCCCCCGGCCAAATAGAGCTTTCACAACACCCAAATGGCATAAACCAAAGATGGCGCCACCTTGGAGAACAAGAGTACTTCTTCCAAATGCCTGCCTAGTGTCATGTAACAGATCAAGCTTTGCCTGACTGCTGAACCCCGGTATCACACCATTACCATCAGCACCAGGCGAAGTGGGCAGCTTCGTGACATCTGCAATGGCTTGGGCAACTTGTGTAATATAATCTTCGATCAATAATTTCGTCCCAGCAAACGCTCGATTAAACAGTCGAGGGGTAGATATATTGCCGAGATTCCGCACGAGGCCGGATCGTAGCAGATTGACAAGTTGCAAGATATCCCCCTCTTCGCGAGCGACGATGATGGACTGGAGCCGATCGTGGATCAACCGGTAATCGTAGTATTTCGAGGTTGGATTCTGACGCCTATGCAACAACTCGTTAAAAGTGTCCCTTCACCTGTCTCTAAGAACATGTCGGCATACCATAAGTCATTTCCCAATAGCACGTCCAGTTGAAAAGCTGCCTCCTCCCATTCCTCGTAAGACTTCGCATTTCTGAGGATCTCGAACCAAACCTCCACAGGCTTCTTACGCGTCAACCATCGGAAGAACCTCTGAACTTTCAGTTAGTGTCAAGCTTCGGGGTAGTGCAAGAGGTAGCTCACAATCTGCCAGAACAAGAGTACTTCGACCAGCATACCCCATATCGCCTTGAAAACTCCCGCCATTTCGAGAATACTCGCCAATGACCAGCTTAGCACTTAGAAACCTCTCCTTGACTGCATAGCCTCACAGTCGAAAATGTGAGGCATTTGCAACAAAGATGCTGATACCAATGGGAAAAGAGATGAGGTGGACAAAGTTTATGACATGTGAAGGACGTTGGTTACGACAGGGGTCGCTTCCCCGGACTTTTGCGAGCTACATAAGTACCATGCAGGGGGGTCACACTTTCAGCTGCTCCTATACGGGAGAAAATTATGATGGGGAAAGATGCTGCTTTCGTCGCATCCAACAAAAGACTGTTCCAATGTCTCATGGATGTTCACATGCTTCCACTTGTTTAGAATACACTATCCAAAGAGTCAACTTCTCGTATAATCACCTTCGCTACTTGCAAGTACAGCCTACTGACAATAGCTTCCCTGACTGCTATGCTAATAGCGCAACCAACACGGGGTTGCTGGGTAATGCTTTACGCGTTTAATAAATGGTATTTCCTATCGCTTGCTCTTGCGACTTCCAGCCACATCCGCTGCATGCATTTCCATAATGTTGTCTAATCTTACATCTGCAATAAAGGCCGTCCCAGTTGCCTATGTCTGCTCTCACTCATCATCATCATCCTCGATAATATTGCGCTTTCGTCCTCTGCCAACAGGTTCATGAGTAACGGGTGCTGGAGCCTCATCGTCGTCGAGATCCGCTTCCGCGTCTGCATCAGCATCGCTTGTCTCCTCTGGCTTTGACAGCTTCTGCTTTTTAGTTTTTGGCTCATCCCTCTCGCTCTCCTCGTCCAGCATTTCCTCTTCGTCCTCGTCGTCATCACCACCCTCCTCTAGATCTTCGTCACTAGATGCAAGGAAATCGTCCTCCTTGTCATATTCATCTTCTCTGCTTCTCCCTCCTCTCGGAAGATCGTCATCAGAATCATATTCTGGTCTATGTCGCCGCTGCTTGGCTGGCTTCCGGGCTGAACCTGGTGCTCTTCGGCCAGACCGTCCTTCCAAGTCATCCACACTCAGTCCACCGCGTCCCCCTGCGGGTCCACGCAAGCCAGCCTTCTCCGCTGCTGCCTCACGACGGCGTTGGGCTCTCATCCGTTCCTTCTCGGCCAATTCAGCTCTCTTCTTTTGCAGTTCCGGGTCTTGTGTGTTGGTAATAAGTTCCGGGCCATTCTTGTCATCGCCCTTGTGCCCTCCTCGAGTTGCTGCCGCCAAACTTCTCTGCAGCTTCTCAAGAGCATCGTCCTCAACTTCCTTATTTGGCCGAACAGTATACTCGTTCGTCATATGTCCAACCATAACAAGAAGTTGGGAGACAAGTGAAGGTGTAGCCACATAGGAGTGGGAGTCTTGAACTTCCTGGTAGGTCTTGCTGTCTCGAGGAGGAGCAAGTGGCTTGCTTTGTAGTTCGTAGTGCTGGTCTCCAACCGATAGTGTGGTGGTTCCATCACTCCATCTGTACACCACAGTATTGCTTTCGAGCTTGCCTGTTGTGGGATCTTTGCGGTAGCGCATTGTTGAAGCTGCAACAGCACTAGCAGAGAAGTTCGCAGACTTCGTGTCAGTATGATGATCAGAGATTGGGGGCTTGAAGGTGTCGGGCTCGAAAATATGAGGCTCTATGCCAAGAAATTTTGGTAGTCGTAAAGTGTTCAACTTGAACGGTGTCAACATTATCCTGATGAAATGACCTGCAATCTCACCTCTCCGTCGACAGGCTTTGGAACTGGATGTCTCCACACCGTTGACTCTTGGATCTGAACATCTCTTCCGTCTCCATAGTCGATCTCCTCGGCATCATCCCTAGGTGCACGATCATTCCGCTCTTCATCATCTCCAGAATCCAGCTCTCTATCGCTCAACTCGCGAACCTTTTCTGTAGGCTCATCATCGTCACCGAAGAGATCATCTTCAAGATCTGCTGAATTCTCCATCACGTCGTCTTCTTCCGAGGACGCCATGGTATGTATCACAGAGCTTTGTAGAGCTTGCAAGGAGTTGATTAAGAGCTGGGAGCTGAATGTTTCTAGGTACGCGTTCTGAATTGGAAGTCAAGAATTGAGAGATATCGATGCTGCTTTTGTATTTTGCGGGCCACTGCATGCGAGCCTATTGATAGTTTAGGGCGGCAGGCGAGCTAATATTCACCGGTGTGAATCCGCGATCCCCTGAATCTACCATCAAACATCAACCCAAAAACTCTTCTCCACAACATCACGCTCTCTATCTGATTAACACCGGCCTGCTGTCTATTCATCGTCCTCTGAGGAGCCGCTTAGGGCATTGAACATCGGCCCGACAGCCAGCATGTCGAACTTGTTCTCAGGCATGTAGGTACCTTTTTCGTGTCCACGTGAGTTGGGGAGATAGGAATACATTGTTGTTGTTTGTTGCAGTTCGACTTTTTAGAAGCTATATCTTGATTCACGTTTTGGTTATGGCATGATTACACTGTTTCGGCGCTGCTTATGCCAGTGGCTGAGCTGCGATATCAAAACGTCGGTGGCCATTTCTCGGGCTCCTCTTCGTGCTAAAGACCCCCCTCAATTAATTGTGTTCTATCTGTCATAACCCATGGTCGTCTCTCCCGGCTTTGTACGAAATTGAGATGGTTTTCAAAGCTGCTCTTTGTGCTCCGTTCTGTATGGGAGTCCAGATGATATCCACTCGCTGCTGGGTTTACGACAGCTCAGTTCAGCAATCTTTGGGAAGTCTCAGCACTCTGAGACCTTGCATTAAAGAACGAGTTTGCAATCATGTTTTCCCTTTTTTTTCTGAGCTACCGCTTTTCCCCCTTCTCATTTATGTATATCGCTTCGCCCGGTTTCGCACCCTTTGCTAACAAACTTCTTTTACAGCAGTGGACGCTTCCGTGGTGGTGGTAAGAACGGCGGTACCAAAAGTCCTGGACCAGCAAATGGAGCACAGCCAACATCGCCTACAGGCACATCACAGAGCGGTTCATCGTCAACAAGCTTAGCACCACGGATGCCACCGTTACCCAACTCCCCATCTCTTTCACAGACTCTATCAATGGACGACTCAACAGGAAGCCTTCCTAACAGTGACCCTCTCTCCTTTTACAACCTTCCCCGTCCCAAGCCCCTCTGGTTGAACGACGCCTACTCCAAACACATTGTCAAGGGCAACTTCATGACATTGTCAGCTCGACCCAAGACTGTAGAGCAGGGTGAATGGATTGCGCATCAAGGTGGGTCCTGCAAGTCGTTCAATTTGCCAGGCATCGCTAACATATTACTCAGTCACTGAGCATTATCGAAATCTCTGGAACTTTGTACGGGTCATCCATGACAAGGATGAAGATGGCACTTCGATCTGTAACCCTCAAACCTGTCCTCGTATGTCTGCTGGCGCGTAAGACACCAATGATTCCCCCTTTCCTACCAATCTAAGTTTCTTAGCAACCATTCGTTCACCTGGTTGAACTCTCGAAAAGAGCCTGTTGAGGTCCCAGCCCAAGAGTACATCTCCCTGATGCAAAGATGGATTTCCGGCAAGATTGACAACACTGCCATCTTTCCAACGGATCCTGCTGGGGTCTCATTTGCTTACAATACCGGCAATCCAGAGATCGCCAGCGCTACCTATGCATCTGGCGGGCTCAATACACCAGGTTCCAACACTCCCATCCCAGCAGGACCAACCTCTCTGACCACCTCGCTCTCGCAACTTGCTGGCCCTGGTGACTGGACTGGTAAGAGCAGCGGCTTCCCTGTGGATTTCGTGGATATCTGCCAACAAATCTTCCGCCAGATGTTCCGTGTTTACGCTCATCTCTATTGGGCACACTTCATTGATCCATTCTATCATCTCAACCTCGAGAAGCCATTGAACAGTTGTTTCAGCCACTTTGTTCTCACTGCTACTGAGATCGAAATGTTAAAGCCTCACGAGTTGGAGCCAATGCAACCATTGATTGATCTTTGGGCTGCGAATGGCACCTTCCCCAAGGAGTCAAAGGCATACGCTTGTGCAAATCTAAAATCCGGCCAATATTTGATGTCTATCTCTGGTATCAATTGAAAAAGGATAGACCTATACGTAGGCACAAATTCAGTATTTGACGAGAATCATGAGAATGTTTATTTGGGTTTCTCTGACGAGGAACGGGTTTCCTGAACTTTGTTGTCAGTGAAGTTTATTGATTTTCTCGCGTGCATATGGAAGGAAGTCGATAGCATGAAATAGCGACGGAATTCGGGTGGCGTTTCTGTTTTCAATAAGAACGTTCTGCGTGCTAGAGGGCAAAGCTGATTGATCATGGAATGAAGGGAACAAAAGATCCTCCGTGTGTTTATGCTATGGAGTGCGGCCTTTAGCAAGCAAATTCGAAGAACAATTATGATCCATTTTCCCTTGCGTCTGTTTTCCTCTCCGTTTCAAGCAGCGACTTCACTGATCTTATACCTGGAAAATCTTGGTGTCAGTATCACTTGGACCGGAGTACTCCAATGTAGAAGACATTGGAGCTCACCAAAACAGGAGGAAAGAACCAGGAGATTACACATACTCGACAATGGGGGGTTTGCCAGGTTCAATGATGAATCTTCCGCTGGCGACATACACCTTCTGCTCCATAGGCTTCAACTCATCACTTCCAGTCTCGAAGAGTACATGGGTTACTAACGAATGGTCAGCTTTCGAGTAGTTACGCTCATTTCAATGTCCTAGAACACTTACAAATATTGCCAAAGTCTGTCGTCTTCGCATCCTTGCTTCCTGTCAACACAGCAGTAGGTCTGAGAATGGTGAAATCGGCACTTCATCCAAGCAGATGGTTCCTGAAGGGTCGGAACTTTGTCTCAACAGCAAGGATAAATCGATCAGAAAAGGAGAGAGTCGCCGCCTACCCTGCCGTCATGTGGATGATGCCACTGTATTTGTAGCTGATGAAAGCACCGCTTTTTTCCTTCAATACCGAATTGACGTCCAACCGAACATGCTTGCCACTAGAATCACCGCGAATGAAGTCCGAGCCATGAACGAAAGTGGCGTCGACTTTGACAGGATAGCCTGGCTCAGAACGGAGAAAGCTATTTTCGGAAATGAATGGAACAACTGTAAGTGGACCGCTTTTGGAAACGCTGCCAACAGAGAATGGTGGGTCGAGGACAATCTGCCTAAGTCTTAATAGCCAGACCAAGTTACTGTGGTCAATGTTCAAGAGTTTGTCGGCTGAAAGGAGGAAAATGTTGGTCTTTGCGCCAGGGGTATGAATTTCTACTATGCCGAGGTAGCGCGAGGAACTGGAGGACTTACGTGGGTAGTAAAGGCAGGTATGAGCTTCGGGAAGCCGGACATCTTGGGAATCAGTGGTGGCTTTATTTGGAATTGAATTGATTAGTTTGCAGAGGTTTGTCAAACGGTGATGTTCAAAGATTGTAATTAGAAAGAGGAAAGGAAAATTAAGAGGCAGGTTGGGTTATACCCGGAAGCGACTGTACAACTTCACTTACCCCTCGCACCTGCCCCTCACGCAACCCCGCACGAATTGTGTTATCGTCATTATGGCAAGCTCGTACTCCGTAGTCTCCTTATGCGTCGTGCAAATGGCGATATGCTGTGGAACTTTGAAATTGAGCTTGACGAAACTGAGTTGACGAGGGGGTCCACTTGCGTAAGTATGAGTACAGGTCACACATTGACAATGAGTAGCTTTAAATGTGCTCGAAATTTGCAGTCCTCTCCCAATGCCAGGATCAGTGCTCAAGTTGATCAAAAGTGCATTCGAAGCTCTGTTCGAATCTTCTCCACCGCCAAAACAGTCTCTTGTTGTCCGAGGTCAGATAGGATACATTATAGGAATATCTCTTTATGAGTATTCCATCATCTAATGCAGAACCAAAAGTGAATTTTTGGTCTTGCTCAAAATAAACATGGTGCTTCTGTTCGTGGGTCCGAAATAATGTTCAACCTCAAGCTGGGATACGTTCCACTGCTGCCGAGAGGTTCTGCTTCAGTTCGTTGCCTACGGACTATGGTTTCCAGATTTGATGACCTAAGAGAAGAGAACGTCCACCCTTTGGCCAGGATTCCCTTGGTTAAATCTGAACACATTGAAAGAGACATTTACGCAAGACTGCACACTGTGATATTCTTAGATCGAACATTTCTGGTATCGTTGGTATGGTACTTTTCTGCCCTCAACGCCTATACTATGACCAACAGAGTCCATATTAGAGTTCACATCCATAATCGACAAGTACCATCTGCACCAGCACTCACAAGCCACGGCTCTCGCGGATGCCAATCCACGTCCATGACGCCCAACGCACTCTTGACCTTATGCCCCTTTAGCACCTTGACTGGAACAATAGTCGCATTCTCCATCATATCGCTGACAACCTTGCCATGGAAGATCTGCAGACTCCCATCATCACTAGCATCTGCAAAGAGTGGAAAGCCTCCCTTGTGATACTTCACGGCACGAATGGCTTTCGAGTGGAATCTCATAGTCTTGTATGGTCTTGTCGACAGATCAAGATCGTGCCAGAGCAGTCGTCGATCATAAGATCCAACAATCAAATTATCTCCTCCGGGGTGAATATCAAAAGAGGAGATCCAGCGAGCTCCAGGTTGAATGATCTTGACAAGTTCCTGCTTTTGAAGGTCATAACTTCGAATTGTTCGCTGAGTAGCTACGAAGAAAAGAGGTCTCGAGGGATGAAACTGGACTGTTTGTGGTATGCCTGGTAACCGGCGGAAGGGAATTTGGGTGAGGTGTTTCGAAAGAGTGTGGATTGCAACAGCGCTCTTCTGTGCTGTCGGAGAAACGGTCGAAAAGAAGTCTCCTCTTCGATGCCAGCTAATTACTTTGACTGTGGTTCGGACTGTGATCTTGATGAGAACCCCTTCATCTTCCAGCCGCGATCCGGGACGGGCCCATTTCGCTACTGGCTCTTTTCTGGCACCATTCGCTGTAAGAGCTTGCGTAGCGTTCGTTGCATAACCGAACCCTGAGTCAAGCAAATCTCTACTGGCGCCTTCTGTTTCTGGGTCTGTCACTGGGGGCACCAAAAGGTAGATATCTTCACCGGCTGCAGCAGAAAGAATAACTACATCTTTTCCTGGTCGCCATCTGACAACATTGACGGCCTCGTCATCGCCTATTTTGGCGCTCCATATTTGTCTGCCAGTCAATAATTCCCACACGCGTACTGTGCCATCATCGCCGCCACTCGCGAGCCAGATACCAGAGGGATCGATCGCCAAACTTCTGACGCGGCCTTCGTGACCACGGAATAGAGTAGAGCAGACCGTTGGAAATGGTTTGAGCTCCTCAGGTCGGGGGAGCTTAGGAAGTAAGGATGCGGGATCGATGTTGAGTCTGTTCTTGCGTACCCGGGGCGCAAGATATAGATCCAGGGAGCGTTCGAATCTTTCCTTG
This sequence comes from Stipitochalara longipes BDJ, assembly GCA_009732865.1. Lineage (NCBI taxonomy): Eukaryota > Fungi > Ascomycota > Leotiomycetes > Helotiales > Hamatocanthoscyphaceae > Stipitochalara > Stipitochalara longipes. Next base: position 1,918,083 of record ML769333.1, on the reverse strand, counting down.
ATAAACTTTTCGTAACCCGGGACTTTACGCAAGGAATCGTGACCAGTCGGTAAGTATTCTTTTTCTCGGTCTTCTGGATCAGTGGACTCCCAAGCCTGCTTTTCTGCTTTGGTAGGCAGATATTCGGGTGGTGGGTTATAGCTCAAATCATAACCCGGTGGAGCCATTTTTGGAGCCGGGATATTCATAATGTTGTCAGGGCGAGGCTTTTCATCCTGCCAGATATCGTAGTGTATTGCTTCGTCCTCTTCCTCTTGCTCTTGCGGTGGCTTATATGGAAGTATTCTGCCTTCTCGTATGGCCCGGACAATCTTCATTATTCTCTTGGTTTCGTGCTTTGAAGGCAGGAAGCGTCTTTTCGGCTCAGGAGCAGCACTTAGAGGCATAATCTCTTGAATGCCGGTGAAATATTCAACAGTAGCCTATTCGTGTCAGCAAAGCGGTGGACTAAATTTATCAAGGGACGTACAGGATATGGATCATAACCCTCTTCGGGCAGCTCGTTTGTTTGAATTCTTCGCAAAATTTCCAGCTCATCTTGACTGAGATTGAGAGGTTTTCCTGTTGCAGGATCTGTAAGTCCTGTCCATCCCTTAGGGACATCAATGCTATCCAATAATGCATCTAACGCTTCTCCCTTGGCCGGTCGCATAATCTTCTTGCCATTGATATCATAGCCAATGTGGGGATAAGAATCGTAGAATGTGAGTGGTATGTTGCCGATCGTGTTGGTAGTAACTGGTGCGTCCGAGTCGTCCGAATCATACACCGGATCTATCTCTTTATACACATATCTCTCTCCTCCATTGGCGTCTGTGGTAATTGTATAATTTGGCTTGTCATCCTCCAGTGTCGACGGCGAGATGAGTCGTTGAAGAGGGTTCGCTTTGGTGCCATTGCTCTTCTTCAAACCGCCATTCGTTTCCTCTATTTCACTTTCAAGACCATCAGACGGAACTTTATCGCTATCTAGGGCTTCGATTTCGCCTAGCTCGTCGTCATCCTCTTCTTCGTCCTCCTCCGACTCTTCTTCACTTCCATCGTCTGAATCTTCACTTTGCGAAAGAATGCCTTCCAGGAGCCCATCCCCAAATTCAGCGTCAGACTCAGCATCCGAAATCTCAAGGGCGTCCCGTGTAACAGCCCTTCGCTTTCTGTCGGTAGTGGTAGGCGCCATTACTGCTTCGAAGCTGCGGCAGAAAAGCATTGAAGATTTTCCCAAAATAATTTCGAAGTGCTTATCGCTTATCTCCCTATCTTAGCGCCATTTTCACTGGCTGTGCCGCAGAAGTGTCCCTCACTGCCTCAAGGTGCCTTCTGTCTGGACAATGCGACTTAGAGCTCACGACGTTCAACTTACAAATTACAAATTTCCGACCAACTGCTGTGGTGTGCCATTGTTGCAATGCCTGAAAAAATGGAAGCGGTGGTTAAGCACCGAGCCTGCGATGAGTGCAGTCAGGATCCATAAGTTGATATTACTGGAAGACCTCGAGTGCTGACCGAAGTTCAGGGACGCGAAAGCTTGCGTGTTCGAAGGACCCTGACGGTTGCGAGCGGTGCAAGCGTGAGAACATCGTGTGCCATTACTCGGAACAGAAGCCGTGAGCATATCCTCAAGTGTATGTTACGTTTCCATAGATTTTCTAACTGCAAGATCAGTATGGGAAGGCCGAGGAAACGCCAATTCATTGAATCAGTGACTGGTGATGTCGACCCAGCACAAGCTAATGCCTTTGACCTGGGCTCTATCCCCTTTGGTGACGGTGACTTCGATCCCTTCTTGGATGGCATCATAGCTGAGCCTTACTACACAAATGGCTTGTCAGCTTTGACTCTCCCACTAGAGTCCACGATGCCTGGGCCAATGTCAACAGCCAACGGCAGAAACGGTGCTTGGAACTTTGGAAATAGAGACATAATGGGAATACCGCCGATCAACTTTGGATCAGTGGATGCTACGACGCCACCTCTTGACCCCGCGCCGCAGCTGTCTACAGACTCGAATAATTCAGACTCAAGTGGGAATTCACCACCACAGTCTATTGGAGGCCCTGGCTGCAGTTGCTTGGCTTCGATGTATCTCTCATTGGCATCCTTACAGGAGTTTCCCAGCGACGTTATCGCGGCCCTACGAACTGTTCGTTCCGCCTGTGCCACCGCCGCTGCCAGTATATGGTGTCAGAAATGTGGAGGGCCCGTTTTGCTTGATAATCCGAATCCTCCTATTGAAGCTTTCCAGAACGTTATGCTTCTTGGGACCATTTTACCAATCATAGCAAATGGCTACCAGAGGCTTCTCCAAATGGTCGACGATGAGACGGCGAAAGCTGAAGCGCTTGGGCAAACGAAAACCTTTAGATTTTTCGATTATGGTGGAATGTGTGGTCGGCAAGTTATTTCAAATGAAGTAGCATGTGCTGAGACCACAAGATTGGCAAGTCCTGTAGAGATGCCTCCCCAACAGTGGCGGACAACCGTGAGAGCGTTATTAAGAGTGGATATATATGGTCATGAACAGCCGGGTTTCAAGCATAAAGGCTTGAAGGACTTGGTTGCTGAGATGGAAAACCGTCAACGAACCCGCCACGAGATGTTAGATGCCCACGTCGCTGCTCTTGGTGAAGATGCTTTCAAAGAAGGCCCTTTGAGTGCTCTCAAGGGGCGTGGCCTCACCGGACACGGTCACATGAAATGTACTGAAGGTGGATCGACTCATGGGTGTTTGCAGATTCTGCAGATTGCTAAGCTGAGCATCGACAATCTCACCATTGCTTAATTGCTTAGACCCAGAACTTAGCGATTGACATCTACGGGGGTATCTCAAAATTTGCTGTGGAGTGTCTTCAGAATCTATATCTCGTTCTACAAGACGAACTAGACACGAAGGCTCTCCAATGATCCCACGACATACTCCATCAACTGTCCAGCTTCTTGGCCTGAGAGATCTTCTCTGGCAAAGATGCATCGCTCGACTACCTCTCTAAACACCCTCCCGGTCTTACTATTCAGATTAGGCACGAGATTTTGAACCACGACTTTGTCTCGAAATCGTTCTGCGGAGTAGTGAGGCTTGTGATAAAGTTGGAGAACTTTCCACAGACCAATCTCCAACAGAACCAGACCTAGGCTGTAAATGTCAAAACTCTTGCAGTATGGTTTCCTTGACATTCCGTTCAAGGAGCTAGGATGTCGGTGTAAGTCAGAAGCAGCTGTATTTTTGCTTGCAACAGACATCTCTCCGATACCGTCAGGTCGCGAGACATCAAAGCCTAATAGATACGGAGACGATATATCTGGAATGCTTGCAGCTGCCGCAGTGGTTTTTGTTGCTGAACTTGAGAACGCTGAGGGAAAGAACAAGACGTTCGAACTGGAGAACGACTTGTGAAGCCAATCAAGCGAATGCAGCGACCATAGTGCGACTGCCAAAGTGTGGGCCAGCTTGAAACGGTCGCCAAGATCAGGAGTCCTGAACTCGTTGCTGTTAATAAGAGTGTTGAGGTTCGAAGACGAAGGCTCAGGTGCCCCATAGAGGAGCCCGTATCGGCCCATTGTGGTGTCGTCGGTATAGCCCAAGCAGTCTCTGGGTGATCGGAGCAGTTAGCAATGGTACCGCAAAGATTGTTCCAGTACGCCTGGGACGGTTGTTTGAAAGAGAATGTGCACGGGGAGCTTCCTGCCACTTACAGTGTATGGAGATCCGGATGTCGATTAGAAGCACTACGGATACATCTTGCGAGGTCATCAACTCTTCTGACAGTGTTCAACCTTGCATCCAGGTCCTCTCTATCATAATCTACCCACTCAACGAGAACATTGGCAAGACTAGATGTTGATGGGTTTTTATAAGCACCAAGGCTTCTTCTAGTATCTTGGCCTGAAAATGAAAGATCCGAGCGTTGTATTTTTAAAGCATATGTCGGTTTGAAATTTGCTGTAGTCTTGGTATCCAGGTTGATTTTTAGCTGTTTTAAGCTAGCGGAAGCGTTCAGTTGAGGATATACCCCACTTGATGCCGTTTCTAGCAAGTTCAATTTCCCTAGATCTCTTTGTGCGTTTTGAAGGAGCTCATTCGTCCCTGAGATGACCCACAAATTAGTAGGATTGTATCACAGTAATCAAGAATATTGTCTTGGGATATCTTGTGACTGACATGTTCGTTGCAATGTTGCCAACCTCGATGGCGGAAATAACTGCTCAAGGCCATCATTGTAATCCTTAAGATCTTGAAGGAGAACCGTAAATTTCTCCTTGTCCACGATGACCCATTTCGCACGCAATTGCAGCTCATTTCTCAATCTCCCTGCTACGCCTGAGCTCTCATTCTTCGTCTGTGCAATACTTTTTTCACCGGCGGGACGGGTCGCCTCCTCTCTCAACCCATACCTATCCTGCAACTTATTAAAATCCGTGATTGTCCTGTGTAACTCCGTCAAGATAGAGACCGCCAATTGTCTCAACCTCTGATTTCCAGAATTGTTCTCAGCTTGCAAATGAGCCTCCAGTTTTCCCTCAACAACTCCCCACTCTCGGCCCCAGACTAGCAACCGCATCTCTTCGATGCGTATCTTGCAGACGAGCCGTTCGCTGTCTCGTCCGAGGTTTGCTGCTGTGGTGAAGAAGGCGTAGGCTTTTATGCATCCATCGAAGATCTGGGCCAGGACCCCAACAGCTCCTACAATTCCTAGAGCCGTACCTAGTGCTTCGGCCATCTTAAATGCAAATGTAAGGCAATACAGCAATACATTCAGTTCACCATTCCAGCATCTCGATCTCCTCTTTTCGGACCCGCAGCATCACGTGCAACGTGAGGTAGTGACGAACCCGAGATATAAGTGACACTTCTTCTTGAAGCTGGAAAAGGATGAGAGGAGTTGAGGATGATGCAGATGGGAAGTCTCAGTATATCGTGCAGGTCTTGCCGTTATGCATTTGCCACTGCTGCGGAGCTTATGCAGGTGGCTGCTGGGATAGTGGCTGATACCAGTGGGCTTCTTGATGCTTACATCCAGAATCCATGCCGCCAAACGCCAACAGACGGGAAAGGCTTCGCGGTTGCAAGGAAGTCTCGCAGTGGATAAAAAATGGCGTCAAATCTCAGTGTTCCAACTTAGAGTTGAACAATAGATTTATAGGTATGAAAATGACCTGCTACCATGTCCAAGGTATGGAAAGGAGATAAGTTTATGAATATACAATAATTCATACATATATCCAGGGAGGAAGCATAAAACGGCCACCATAGCGCCCATTCTTATCCACCATGAGGGACCTCAAGAGGCTATGGTGTCCTGTAGTTATAGATTCCTAAGACTGCGCCCCACCCAGTGATTGTCCTTCAATTCAAAGTCAACTCTACTCAGATGTGCCTCGGCTGCTGGAGCATTGAAACCTTCTCCCCAAGATTATATTCACTTTGGTTTAGTGTGCTGAGATCAATCCCTTCTTGGCTAAATTACACTCCCTCTGTCAAACTCAAGTGTCATCCTCATTGGCTAGATGAGCACTTTCATTTACATTGGTACCATACAGGTAGCAACGTAAAGGTCGAAATTCACAAGTTCCAGTAGACAATTTTGAGTTTACATTTGGAAAATTGCTATGCGCCGAGAGGTGGCCGAGACGTCTTGTCTGCTCTCAAAAATGACTGAACTTTCAATTCCCCGTCACTAACTCCACCAATGCGTGGCACCTGTCTTCTTAATTTCCGTAACCTTGTTCCGATATGGCTTTGCATTCAGCTACCCTCACCTCAATATACCTTTTTCTTCTCATCAATGCTGTATTTACCAGGTCCACTGTTGACCAGTAGCAGGAGCCCACCAACAATCGAGAGAATCTGAAAAAAATCGTACTTGGCAAAGTCCTTGTGGGGGTGGTGCTCGTGAAGCTAGAAAGAAATTAGTTATGAATCCAGATTTCAGCTTAGAAACAAGCTTACCGTCCAGAAATTATTGACCAGAATATTGAAGCCACTCAAAATTACTACTAGCATGATGGCACTGAACTTTGCTTTGAAGCCCACCACAACCATGACACAAGCAACAAAGCCAAAGAGTGCAACAATGACTCTCCAGACACTCCATTTACCGCTGAACACAAAGCCGATGAAGAGGAAGATCAAGAGGACTCGGCCAGCAAGCTGGAAGTACATCTTGCGATCCTTTTCGTCAATCTGTGGCAGACCGGCAAATGCCTTGGACTTGCGAACCCATGAATCTGAAAGAACCATCAACAGGCCACCCATCACGGACAAATTGCGGAGGAAAAAGTTGAGGTCGAAGATGAGTCCATATCCAAGAGCTTGTGTGACCACTACACCAATGAGGCCACCAACAGCATAGTCGGAGTATTTTCGTGCAATAACCAGTGTAGAGCAAGTGACCATAGCGAGGACGTTAATGATCAGGAAAAGATGCGTTAGGCCGCGGGGAACTGGAAAATCACTTAATTAGCCTTGTTATTCTATACTCGAGGTGTGCTAGTATGCAATACTGTGTCTATAATCGTGAAGGTATAGCAGCTGATCGCTCCACTGCGTAATAATTCGAAGAGCATCTTCCAAGAATGTAACTACAATGAGAAACCGGCCAATTGCTGGTAAATATCTGCAAGACATACATGTTAGCAAAACCATGCGCTGCGGATGAGAACAGATACTCCAAGAGATAGCTTCTAGTTCATGGTCTCAGAAGGGAGGGGAGGGCAAGGGCAACCATACGGCTTTACTGGGTCGCTCAAAGTATCCAAGAAATCCTCAATCTTGCTTGTTTGTTCCCTGATCGCATCGAGCGGACTCGGGTCATTGTTCGCATCTCCACTGCTGGGACCTCCAAATGAATTCTGGCCTCCCAGGTTGTAGCCAGCTGTGCCTCGGATTTGGGCCATGATGGAATCTCAGTCCTGCTGGTTGCGCACCCAAATACTGTGTCTCTGCAATGGATTCGACTTGGAACGTGAATTGCCAGCAAAGAAGCAGCAGTGGTGCGAAGAGACGGAGACGTGGTTCGAAAGGATGAGGTGGTGCAGCGAGGTGGTTAAAGATTAAGCTTACGGCTCGGCAATCCTGTACTGCAAGCTGTCCTCAGAGCGAGGATCTGACCGTGGGGCGCGGTAGCGGATGAGCCTCGCCCGGTTTCCCCAATGATACAATGGCGATGGCATGAACTGAACACCTTTTGCCTACCAGAATATAAGGTAAAATCGGGGGGTGAATTCTTCTCTAGCCGTTGAATCTAAAATTTAACATAAACAAATCAACTGTTTGGTCACTTCTACACTATAAACGTCTTGAGGTGATTGCACATTTCGATCTGAGAGGGTCAAAGAAACGTGTCAAAGGAGATGAGCTTAATTGTCCAGACTGCATTGGGACATTTCCACCTTCAAATGCTTTCTTAAAATCACAACCTATTTCTTTGTCTCTACCGGAGGCTCCAGCAGCTATGAGTGTTAATGTACACATCAAGCTCACGAGCAGATTTTGGGGGCACTTGCAACTAGAAAATCAAGCAGCGCCTGTCACATTGCTTCGTATAATATTTCGTTTGTTCTTGATCTACGAATCTAAGAATATATAGTCCAGGCAATACGATGCATAGAACGAGTCAAAATATATATATATCCACGAAACTAAATCCTCAACATCCTAGGTCACGCTGGATTTTCCAAAGCTCTCTACCAGCGAGCAGACAAAGTGGCACTTATCTTTATTATTCCAAGTAAAGACAGAGCATTAGAATAATTTCTCTTGTACAGTATATATCCCTTGCCATGCAATCAGAGCCCTGCTCCTTCCGATACCTCAGAGACTGTAAGAATGTTAAAACTAGCCCCTTTTAATCTCCAAATAAATGGCCAACGTTAATTTTGAACATTCAAACTACTAGCCATCTTTCATCCATAGCGAGACCCTGTGTGAAAGTTTCAGTCGGGTGTTTTACATACGAACAAAGACTCATTCATTGTCAAGGTGGCAATTGCAAAATCTTCTTTTCTTCGAACATTCCATTCGGTCGTAGTAAGAACTCGAGCCATTGCACTACCTACAATACCACGCATCCTTGAATTAATTCACAATCCTCAGATTGTTCCAAGGCTGTTTGAACAATCAGATCTTTGATATCCACTCTTAGAACAGGTACATTGTCCCAGAACCTTGGAAAAATTTGCAAAGAGCAGCAAGGCTTGGGAGATGAGAGCAGAGCTGCTATAGGCCGAATGATGGCGCGAGTTCTTACGCCCAAAACTTTCTGCTTCATACGCTACCAAGCCGCACTGAACATTTCAGGACTTGCCTCGAAATGGGTACCAAAAGCCGCATTCAATGTCCCAAGCCGACTGGGACAATGTAGCTGCTCCTAGTCCAAATGTCCTCCAAGCTGCCGTACATTAAAAGTCTGTCGCTAGAATAGAGGTAGCCCTCGAAACAAAATATTAAAGGCTCCAAGTTCGGAGTGGCCCACAAGTTCTGGAACAATCATATTCTCGATGTAACACTTTAGATCTGGCATATTGTCCTAGAGCCTCTGGAACATTGGGAAGAATCGGTAGTGTTTTGCAGGTGATAGTAGTATTGCTGTACGCCGATTGAGGGCACGGCTCTTACAAGTGTCAAATGCCCCTTTCCTAAATGTAGCATTTTCGCTTAAACGCCATCACCTTGACGCACAAGTCCTTTTAAAACTACCTCAATGGAATGCGCTCAAATCTAATGGTACACTGCTTCCACGCCCAGCTCGATACTTTTTGGTTCCTCCATGAAAATCCCTCGGCTTTGGTAGCATGGACTCGTCCTGGAATTTCCATCTGGGATCATTTATCACTAACCTTCTTGATGGCTCCGAATTTCTGTGCGGACTAGGGTTCTTGGGTAATCCTCCATTCGCCGAAAGTGTATAAGAACTTGGATCTAGCATTGATCTCATAGGTTGCTGAGCCGGAGGGGGCCTGGAAGTTGGAGGCATTGGAGCCGCTGAAGGGGGGCTTGGGGCACGAAATGAAGAGCTTGGGGGAGCATTCGGAGGAGGCGGAGGTGGCGCTCCAGCTGGACTAGCTTGTGCTGCTCGTATTGCTGCTTGCATTGCAAGACTCTGACCCATCCCACCACTCGAAGGTGGAGAAGTGGGCGGCAGAGGTTGTGACCTGCTTGACGATATTGGTGGACGCGGAGCCGGTGCTGGTGGTGGCGGAGGTGCAGCGGGCGGAGGAGGTGCAGATAAAGGCGGAGGAGGCGCAGATGGAGGTGCGGGTGCGGAGGAGAATGGTGGTGAGGGTGCAAGTGATGATGGTTTGCGTGCTCCTGGAACGGGGGGTTTCTTGCTGCACAGAGAGTTAGCTATGAATTCGACGAGTGAAAGACGTGTGGCTCGTGGGACATTAGAACAAGAGTCGCGAGAGCTCATAAAGCAGCTTTGCCAAGCAAGGCAGTACAGTGGACTGCAGATAGATCTTACCCAATTGGTGGAGGTGGCCCCTTTATAGACGCAGATGACATTGGTCTCGGTGCGTTGATTCCCCCAGTTTTCCTCAGATTCGAAATAGATGGGAAAGACGTAGGGCCTGATCCATTTTGCAGATTGGGTCTTGGTGGTAAAGCAGTTGGTGGTTTCGGCGCAGCCATCACTGGTGGTCTAGGGGCAGAACTTGTAGTCGATTCCGGGTCTGAAGTATAAGACGATTCGCGGTTGGCTGTATGTAATTAGATAAACCCTTGAGCACTGGAAGCCCAATTTCTCACCTCCGGTGTCGACACCTCCACCACGCTTCTTCAGTTTGGGCATCCCACCTGCGAACAAACCTGCTAATTGTGGCGGCTGCTCCATTCCTGAGGCTCCGCCAGAATCTCTACTCGTCTGATCGCTGTTGCTCCTAACTCTATTCCCTCCTCCAGGGACAGGCGGTGCAAGTCCCCCAGGCGCCTTTAGCATTCCAGGTACCGGTGGAGCGCCTGCTAATGGCGCTGGTGCTGATCCTCCTGAGGTATTCCCAATTATCGGCGCTGATCGATCATTCGTGACTGCTTTCTTGAGCGCTTTGCCTTTTGTAATATCTGATAGTAAAGCTCCCTATGATAAGGTTAGCATATTGGAGTGACTCGTTATAAGCCTAAGGATTCATTAAGGCATAGGTACGACTGGTGGGGGCTTCACCCTGTTTCCGGCTGGCGGCCTCGAAGGAAGATTTCCAGGTGGAGGAGGAGGAGGAGGAGGAGGTCCACCCATTCCAGGCATGGGCGGCGGCGGCGGCGGAGGAGGAGGCATTGTTGTGTATCGATTCGAAGTAATTGGGATGGGGTTCGGGATAGTCTTTGGAATCAAACAAGCCAGCAGATAGGCGTTGGCGCGAACCACTATTGAACCATAGATCTGCGGTGAAACGTTTGGCAGAGGTGAATGAGCGAATGAACCTCGATGATATCCAGGAAGAGCTTGGGTAGTTGTATGATTGCGGTGCCTGAATGAGTGGTATGCGATCGTCGTAATGCTGTGGCGCGTGCGAGCCTCCCTTAGTCATACTAGCAGGGGACATGACAAGGATTAACAACGATGCTAATTCGACGTTCAACGACAACCTTCAATCGCATGGAACTATGTGATTGAAAGAGCTGCAGCAATTCATCAAAGCTCCCCTCGAAATGTCTCGACGTACTCTCCGTTCTCGAGCAGATATCTGCCACCTCTGCGAATATATGGGAGCTCGACAGCCTCTCAGACAAACCTTCCGCACCAGAAAGCCTCCTCCCGGTGCAGCCTCGAGCGGACACAGACCATATTCACAGAAACTACGGGCATCGAATGGGCCAGGAATCACTGTCGTCAAAACTACCCCACCTAATCCAGTTGCTAGCAAACGACCAAAGGGGAATGAGAGACATGCCACAGAAGAAGAGTTGGAGAAAGCTTTCGAGGAAGTTAGGGCAACCGCGAATGCGCTCCTATCTTCAGACAAAATCCCGTCTGAGGCAGAAACAAATTATGCTTTAGGACGTTGCGGAGCTATGGCCAAACTTCTCGTCTTCGAGCCACCTACACCCTCCTTGGATAGGAAAAATGGCGCCACATCTGCTCTCCTTTCTCTGGATGAATCGAGTGCCAAGAAAATCTCTGTGAATAAACTTCCTCCAGCTCTTCAGCGTATGGCCGATCAACTGTCAAGTTTTGCATATTTCATTATCAAGCATCCGCTAGTTTTTATCACGCCAGCAGCCTTGGAAATGTATGTGGAGATCCAAGCAACACTAGGGAAATCGCAAACATTCCCAGAAGTATTTCATTTATATGCTTCCAAGCCAATACCGCGAGCAGGAACGTCTCCAATAAAATACACCGAGCAGAACCCGAACAAGGTCGCCAATGCCATTTCAATACCGGTGGCAGACCGCGCTCTACAGACTGCTATCAATTCTAAGCAGCTGGTCGTGGCTATGGATATCATCGAGTGTGCATACACGACGAAAGCTTTCCGTAGAGCCAAATTCATTCGGAAAGGCTTGCTCCCAGCAACAGGCGTAGCAGTCGCCCCCGCTGCAGCTTACACAATCGCTTCACAGCTGGCCATTCTCCAAACAACCATGGATTCCGCCATGGCCACCAACGTGGCTTTTGCTGGTATACTCGCCTACGTAGGATTTACGGCCACGATTGGCGTTGTTGCAGTTACCACAGCCAATGATCAAATGGATCGTGTGACTTGGGCTCCGGGCGTGCCACTAAGAGAACGATGGATGCGCGAAGAGGAACGAGCCGCTATTGACAAAATTGCGGGCGCTTGGGGCTTCCGTGAAAGTTGGAGACGTGGCGAAGAGGAGGGCGAAGATTGGGACGTTTTGCGAGAATGGATTGGTCGAAAGAGTATGATGCTTGACCGAGTTGAGCTAATGGAGGGCATGGAGTAAATAGGATCCCAAAACTATGGAGTGTGGCTCAACTATGTCATGTGAGTGTAGGAACACTAGGTTTCAGGGTCCGAGTAGTTTTGTGGTTGACTTGATGTCATAATGTCCTCTGTCATTCGCACCTACTGTCAAATTTCCACAGAACTATAAAGAGGGCTCGCTTCCCCATTTTAAGTCTGCTTCTTCAAATACCATCCGCCGGCTTGAGTATTCCACTCGTTCATTCATTCTTTCCCAGACTTTCTATTAAATAGCAGAGCTATCCTCTCAGCCATCCTCTCTCTTGAGCATTCTTATGCCGCCACTTTCCTTCGTTTCCTGCTTCTCGATCACTTGTCAAGATGGATTCCTTGAATTCGACGGAAATCGCACTCCTCAAGGGCGTAGCATACGATAAAGTAGCAAAAATCGCGAGGGAGGAAATAGCGTGCCGCACGGCTAGATTCATGCATGGTCTGTCACGAAGCCGTGTAGAGGCAATATATTGGTCGATCGTGATTTTCATAATTCTGCTCGCCATGGTTGCGGCTGTGGTATATACTCAAACAGAAATAGAATACAGGTGGATTCATCTCTCTCTTTTCTTCCTTAGTCTAATACACACCTGTCTACCTTTTTCCTGAAATAATATTGGTCAATGCACTAACATTGATATTCTCGTAGAAGCTTTAAACAAACGGAAGAGCGGTTTAAGGCCATATCCAGGCCATCCCCAGATGCGCAGCACATAATCAATGAGGCGAGGGCGAAACATAGAAGCCGTGCCTGGGTGTGCGTAGGGGTGTGCTCAGGTCTATTCGTCATGGCCGTTATCGCAAATGTGATGCAAGTCATGGCTATCTTCGCTCTCCAACATTGCCATAAAGAGGATCTTCTAGGTCTTTATTGGCCACTCTGGACACTCCTTGGCCTTGGCTCGTCCATCGCCATGTTGGGAGTCGTAATCACGCAGCTGTATGGCTTGCATGGACATGACTTGCCTCCCTTCAACGTGGCCCTTGGTACCCCACTGCTCATCGTCTCTGGACTTGGACATTTCTTGTTTACATGGGGACAAAAGAAGTGGGAGAAGTATCGGCAAAAGAACAAAGATGCGGACGTGGAGTAAGTTTTACACCACCATCAAGAAATGATTAGTATGCTTATCAAAGCAGGGCGGATTTTAATTCAGATTTCCGAATAATGGTCTCGCGAGGTGATGGTCTAATCATTCAGTTTTTGCAACCGCTAAGTGAGATTCCTCTCACAGCGACAAAGATCGGCCAGACGTCAGATGGTATGGTGGTTGTAGAGTATAGTGCTGTCTCTTCAAAGGAGGATCTCTCACTAAGCGGAACCTTAACTCAAGGCGAAGCAGAATCCCAGAATGAGCCACAGGCGGAAGCAGAGTCTCAGATCGATGTGGAATTGCAGGCTGTGGCGGTTCCGAGTGAGAAACCATAAGCACCTTCAACTTCCAAGACCTCATGAGCCAAGCATCGAAAGGGGAAGGCAGACATTTCCGCATCACTTCACAGATCACTGCGAAGGCGCTCAACCCCGGGATTCCAATGCTTCACTGTTGGCTCCTATACGCATAGCTCTATTTTGGCAACTGCTTTCAAACTAGCTTACAGAGCTCGTCCAGCCTTGCCAACTTGGATAATTTCACCAGTTCGTTGCTCGTCACTTCGCAGCACCGGCCACGAACTACCATCAGCCTTTACAAAGGTTACCTCCAGCTTCGTACCCATGATCTTGAACGCTGAAGCCTCAGGGTCGATTGGGCCAAATAGGGGAACCACCGCCTTATACCGCTTGGGAGGGGTGTCCGTCGTGACAAGGTCGAGAGAGGTTTCTGCTGGAGCGAATTCTACTTTTGCTGTTTCTTTGTTGATTTTCTTGAGGAAGAAGGAGGCGATCACTGTGTTCGACGTTTGGTAGAAGTCGTGCCTGTAATATCGCCATCAATATACCCTTTCTCCAAAAGTATGCCCACCAGAGTGAACTTACCTGACCGTCTCCAACAATTCCTCCCCCCCACTATTTCCGCCACCTTTCTTCTTACCACTGCCCACAAACAAATGACGATCTTTGGTCTTACATCCTTCTATCTTCATGAATTCATCAAACTCTAGCACTCTCCTCTTGCAGCATGTATAGCCCTTACTACCCTCATGAAATATCGGTACACCAGGATGGAATACACACTTCTCGCCCTCTCTACTCTCCCCATTATAACTTTGTCCGCACGCCTTCCGTCTACATATCTTGCCCTTCGGAATTTCTAAGCTGGAGTCATCATCTTCAGACTCTGGCGGGGGAGGAGGGGGTGTGGCAGTAGGTTGTGGAGCTGCGACGGGACCACGCGAAGCTTCGGACGCGGAAGTAACGGGCTTGGAGATCGGGATATCGTCTGAAGCTTCGACCTGCTTCTTCTCGATTGTGGGGGGAAGGTCCGTGGTGGAGTGTTTGCCGGTGGTGCAGGGAGGGATGGAGAGGAACTCGTCGAAGGTCAGGACGCGAGGTTTGCAGCACTTCCAGCCTGTGCAAGTAGTCTTAGTTAGTCTTCGTACTCAAAATAACCTTGAGGACATAGCAAATCGTCACCCACCTTTCTGCCCCTCATGGAAGATCGGTGGACCAGGATGGTACTGGCAGTCTTCTTCCGGGTCGGTAAACATCTTCCCGCAAGACTGGTGAACGCATTTTTGCGCCATCTTGAGCTGCGCGAAGCTGAATAGACTCGAGATGGAAAGTCGTTTGAGTTTATTTCATGAACGCGGACGGTGAGAGGCACGTTGTTTACTTTGAATTGACGTTGGAATCTGCCAGAATTTTGGCCGCCTCGCTCTCCCACCTGCCCCGCTAAAGTACGCTAGAACCCTGGCAAAATGCCAAGAGATCCCCTGCAAGCCACTGATTGGGCGCAAGGGCTGCGGAAAAGACTTCAATTGGCTTCTCGAGACGTCCAAAACTCAGTTTATATTTTACTACATCTCTCGAAAGTCTCGAAAGCATCATTACGGATGTTTCCCTCGGTGCGACTGCTGCAGCATGCTTGCCGAATCACTCTTTTCACTCGAACCAACTGCTCTCTATGCACGAAGGCCAAACAGACTTTGTCAGCTGTCTGGGATGTCAGACCGTTTGAGTTCAAGGAAATTGATGTTATGAAGCCTGAAGAGAGGAGTTGGCGTGAATTATATGAATTCGATACGCCTGTAGTAAGTTTACCGTTTCCTTTCAATTAGACTCTAGTGATTGATTCCAAACAGATTCACATCAACGGCTCGAAGCACGGAGATGAGCTCCCAGAGCTAGCTTCGAAAGCAACAAAGCTCATGCATCGTTTCAGTCCTGAAGATGTGAAAGCCAAGATGGATGATGTCGAAAGTTAGGCTTCATAAGAGTAGTTTGACGGAGTCAAATCTGTTCGGTGAGAAGCAGACGGATATGTTGCGCCATAGTGGCAGTGTGCAATAAAGAAGACATCTGGCCAAAAAGCTCGGTAAAAACATCATAGCTTAGAGTTGCTCTTCACCGAGCTCTACAGAGAATTGGATGTGAGCCTGTGGAACCATGCTGTAACGTATAGATCAACGCTTGAGTTTGAAGTACACACCTTCTTGGAAGCTACTTTATCGAAGATCTATTGGCTCATCTACAGAGTACTGGGGACTAAGCCTTGATAAAAGGTACGGGGCTGCGAGCAAAAATGAAGCTTTTAAACCTCGAAAAACTTCCGTACCTGCTTCATTCCATAATCTCAGCAATGAAGCTAGACCTCAATGTTAATTGAACGAGACTAACAAATATCTCGCAGCGACCGTCTAATGTGAAGAGAGGAAGCGTCTACAACGAAAATCTAAATTATAGAAAGTAAAAGCAATTTCAAGAAACTTTGTTGCAAACTGCTTCGATGTCTCAAATGTTCTTTGGGCATTGAAGGACAACAATTACACGCTTGACTTGCAATTCAGAAGAAGTATGTACAGAGTGCATATCAGAGATAGGTGTTTCTTTGATTCACACCGCGCAAATACTTACCTTTGCTTTGGCTATTCTCCTAGCTCAGTTCCGCAATTCATCTCTTTTAAGTCACTTCCAACCTCTTTTTCATCATAGCTTGGCTATTGCTCACTCAAACTACTCAGAAGCTGCGTTTTAGCAGCTGTATTCTGAGAGTAATTATCGGATTACACAAGCGCCATGAAATGACTACCTCGTTGGACTGGCTCTCACAGGGAATAGCTTTTATGAAACAGCCGCTTGTCATTCCAAATTCGAAATTTAAGTTATCTAAGCCATGTATCTCCCTTAATGTCCAAATAGACTTCGGATATTATAGTAATGTCATTGTATAGAAGTGATGTGCAATCAAGTCACCTAAGATATCTATCTCCTTCAATTCCCTAGTCGACTTCAGGCACTGAAGCATTGAAACTTGCCTACATAGACAGTGGTAAGTGCGTACTCATAAACTCTCTCGTAAAGTTGAGGGAACAAGAAAGCGAGCGCTATTGTCACCCTGAGCGACGTTGAAGCGAACAAAACAGCGACGATGGGGATATAAAAACAATCGCGACGTGCAACAGAACCTCTTGAACTTAAAACTTTGTGGATTGACTTGGACTGTTAAGTAAAACAGACACAATAGACAACCAAGTGCTTCCTTCAACCTCATAGATGGGCTCCGAATATTTATGAATCATAACACATTCATTCGTGCCAAAGCCCATGAAGAGAGTGAAATTGTATACGGCTTCGTTGATATAGACATTCAAAGAGGAATTTCCGTGGAATAGCTTCGGTTTCTTCAAAATTTCGGTGACCCCCTTCGTACCATGAGAAGAAACTCCATTCAATGAATTCCACGCTTCTAGATGTAGTAAGCAATGTTTTTCTATGCCGAGACTAAGATTACAATACAACCCCTACTTCCCATAAGGTCCCGTCAACTTTGAACTAGGCCCCAGCCCCTTCGCTGTATTAAGAGCATCTATAACACTCGCCTGCAAGATTAACGTATCTGTAGCAACGCTGATCATATGAAACCCGTCTTTGGCATATTTCTTTGACTGTTCCCCACTCGTACAAAAGATCCCTGCTTTCTTTCCCGCCTCATTCGCGGCCTTCAACACCTTTGCAATAGCAGCATGTAAACCATCATGCATCACACCATTAATAATAGGATGGCCGATATTATTTCCAAGATCAAAGGGTCCGACAAAGAGGACGTCGATCCCAGGGACTGCCGCAATCCCGTCAACATTTTCTAGGGCTTCTTTCGTTTCGATTTGCACTATGGTTAGAAGAGAGTCGTTTGCTTGTTGCAGGTAATCTGTTGATCCTAAATCGGGATGGAACCTCTCTTGTGGGAATGGAGAGCCGAAACCCCTGTGGCCTTGAGGAGGAAACTTTGCGCTAAGGACGAGCTTCTTTGCGTCCTCGACGGTGTAGAGGAGCGGGACGAGGACGCCGTGAGCTCCTGAGTCCAAAGCCCCTTTTCATGCTTAGTCAATTTCTGAATTTTGTGAACATAGGGAACTCACTCTTGACCATAAAACTTTGGTTATCAGGTATGCGAACAATTGGACTTACTCTGCAAGCTGCTATGGCTGGAACAGCTTCATGCATTGCGGCATCTGGGTGAAGAGAAGGTTAGGTACATTGGATAGAATCCATACTATTAAACAAAAGCATGGGTGTTGGTTGTACAATCAAAATTTGGCTCGAGTAGCACTGGCTATGAGTTTCAAGCATGGGAATTCCTCAACATAGTAAGCACGTTTTGAATGAATTCTATCACCTCAATGTTTCATGAGTAGATGCTAACAAGTAATTCGTCAGGTGAAGCAAACTTGGTCAAATCACACAACAATCAGAATACAAACTCACCATCCATATTTCCATGTTCACCTAGTCATCCTGTCATTAGTCGGTGAGTCTGAACAGCAAACTGTTAGCACGAAACTTACAATCCACAACAACCCAATCGACACCAGTCCTGGCCAACGTCCTCGACACATTACTTCCCGGAATCATCTGCCTGCTCAGTCATTAGCTGTGGCTCTGAGCTTGCGAAAGTACCCACATACCAACATCCCATGCTCGGTCCCTTGCCCTCCTCAAACGCCACCTTCAAACGATTTGCAGCCTTCATGGACGGCATTGCCGTTAATCTTCGGTCGCCCGAATGATATAAAGCTCTATGTCTATAAGTGGGTCTCGAAAAGAAAACACAGAATGCCTGCCTTGACCAGGATTGAGAAGCGAGCTTTGGGAAAAGGGGGAGGGTCGTGTGAGGCTTGATATGTTGCATTATTCTGGACGCAGGACGTTGAATCATGATGAACGCTCACTACCCCGCCAGCCCCACACTTTGGAGCTGCCCGCATCGAAATGCGGGTGATCCTCGAAAGGAGTAAGGCTTTCCTGCCGGGAACTTGCCGTCACGTGAGACTGAAAGTACGCCAAAACTCCTTTGGATTCACTAATTCTTAGGAGATGGAGAGAGACGCGTGCTAGTACAATAGAAGTAGCATCTATTTTGCTCCGGAGCCTTGTTCGCATTGGGAGGTGGAAGTTCTCGCGAACGTCGTCGAAAATTACTGGATCTGGACAAAATTGCTGTTTCCATCGACATGTCTCCCTTAGGCGGGAAGCACAAACTGTGCATACAAGTGCTCCGCGCACACCTTTTCAATTGATGATCTCCTCCACTTCCTGTTTCCGAACCGAACCGAACCTGTTTCCGAACTCCTTCCCTGCGGATTGTTTTAGCGGTGTGCTCTCCTGAATCAGTGCTGCACCTGTTCAGCCACCCTTTAAATCGGCAGTCGAGGGCTGCAGCCGAGTGGGCACTGACTGCATGTCATGTTGTGGTGTTGAAAAGTGAGCAAAGTCTTGATGCTTGCTCGGTTGGGGATCCAGTAAGTGGCAGTTCCTTAAGTATTGAACACTGGATGTGTTCAAATGCACCTGGACGGCGCAAAGTGCAACAGCAGAAACTCATGGTGACAGCGCCAATAAGCTCCTGCATGTCGCCATGTCTGAGGGCTAAACCCCTCAAATTGTAAGACTTACAGTACTGTATGCTTCTCCGCAGACCAAATTGGGAGCCGGTCTGACATGCTTCGAAGCGACGCCAAGGCCTCGAAAATGACGAAATTGGGGCTCCACGGGACAGCCATCGTTGTGCCGGATAGCAATAGATTGGCTGACATTCATCCAAACGATCCGCTCAGCGAGAGCTCGCGTGCCAGCGGTGCACTGTACGATGTAATTCTGGAGTCCACGCTGCCCAGTGCGAACGTTTGGGAGAAACATTTGGGGGAAATTTTGGGGAACATTTGGGGGAGAAGTTGGAGGCAATCCGATTTGTGGAGGGCGCTGGACGCTGTACGCTGTGGCTGGGACTTGCTGGAGTGGACTGGTCAGCTGTTGAAGCCCTTCTGGCAGAAGGGGCGGTGTGCCGTAAGATCTTTTCTCAACCAGCAAAGCCTACAAAGCGGAGCGGCAAATGAGGAGAGAGGCCGCCGCTGCTGCTGCCGCCGATGCAATTCATGATCGAAGTTACATCTGTGGAGGAGGGGTGTTAGACAAATTTGCATTCGCCGTTTCTGGCAGGCAACCCCCACGCCTCCCGCAAACCCTCCTCGCACCATCCCGCGGCCTCGCACTCGAGATGCCCCTAGCGTGCACAGTAGGCGCTGCGGGAAAAGCCACGGCAAGGGTTTTGCAAGGCTTTGACAAGGGGTTTCGCCAAGGATTGCGATGCAAATGGCTCGATCGGACAGGCACGTCAACGGCAAGTCCTGGCCATGGAACCACGGCCTTGGGTGGGAGGGGACGACTCAACGACTCGACGACGTCTCGAATGGAGTGTCGAAAAGCCTGCCTTCTCCAACACATGACCGGCAAAGTGCGCCTTGCAAGTATCCGCATGTCACTCTGTATTCAAAGTGAGCACGGCCGCCAGAGACAGGCAAAGCAGGTTCTGTAGCAGTTTGGACGGGGCTCTCCGATGTCGTTGGGACAATATTTGCATCGGTGCAGGTGCAGGCATCCCACGTTTGAGATCTCCTCTCCGCTGTGCGAATGAGGGGGCGGGAGAAATTGGTTGAAAAATCTCGATCCAAGGATTCCAGCAACGGTTTGGCTCGCCCCGCCAGAGTGAGGGAAGGAGAGGCAGAGGGAGAGAGAGGGGAGTGAGGGGCATTCAAAATAGAGCTAGCTTTGTCGTTTGCAGGGAGGTAGAACGCGCTGTGAGTGGCCGGCTGACATCATCCTCCCCCAACGCGGCCGGCGCAGGTGGCAGGTGTCCCCGAATCGCTGCTGTGCTCAAACGCCGACGCTGCCACTACGACTGCCACTGCTTCTGCCAATGGCTTCTGCTTCTGCCACTGCCACTAAACCAGGCTACTACCAGCACTGTGGAAGAATGATGAATAACCACTCGAGATCTGCATTTAGACTTTGACTTGAACTGCACCTGCAACTGCAACTGCAAACAATTCCTGACTGGACCCCCAATACGCACAATCATCGCACTCTCTCACCCGAGGCTCCTTTTCCGTGGCATCCGTTCCGTGCTCCGAGAGCCGTATCACGACACTCATCACTCCATCAGCCAGCACCCAACAAGATCGCATCGCATCACATCACATCACGATGGGCCGGTTATTGAGCAGCAGCCCCCCGCGGAGCACGCAGCGCTCTCGCAAGGACGGCTATTCAACCCATGCGTCTTGACGGGGCCTTGACGGGGCCTTGACTGGGCCTTGATCCACATCCCGCTTCCGACCTGGCAGCGGAGATTTTGGCGGCCAATGGCCGGCTGGCGCGCTCGCCTGGAGCCCAGATTGGGCCTGCGCTGGCAAAAAGGAACGCGGCGGCTTTTTTCTTCAGTCATTTGGGCCTTTGGTCTTTTGGCCTCTACGATGCTCGCGCGCGCTGCACTAGGCACTGCTTAGTCTTGCCTGTCCGTATTTCCAAGTCCGGCCCACGGCCCACGGCCCTAGTGTGGGGCAGGCTCTATCCTGGTGCAGGCTTTGCCTTTGCCCTTTGCCTGTGTGCAACGGCGAAAGAATGCTTGCGGCCACTCTGCCAGAGCATCCCGGAAGTCATAAAGGAAGCCCAGGGCCCGCCACATCGTGAGTTTCTTAATTGCCTCATTTTCTTGCTGGCTTGGATTGCTCGTCAGAATACATAGCCAAATGCTATAAGACATCTCCACTCTGTTTGCTCTTTCCATTTCCTCTTCTTGACGTCAACTTGACTTGGTCTCGTGCCTTACATTCTTTGATTCACTCACTATCCTACGCATATATAACGACCCAAAAGCTGCTTCAATGATGTTGTCATACGAACCTCGACCAACAATGGCCCACTCCACCCCCGCAACCTCAGATCACCTCCCTCTCTCACCATCCGCATCGAATCTCGTTAATGGCAAGCCCCTCACGAATGGCAAACCTGTCACGAATGGCAAGCCTGTTACGAACGGCAAGCCTCTCACCAACGGCAATACCAACAAGTACAACCAGCCCGAGAGCACACATCACCACATCTGGCTCATCACCGGCCCAGCGGGCTGCGGCAAGAGCACCGTGGCACAGTTCATTGCCAAGACCATGAATCTTCCGTACATCGAAGGCGATGAGGTACTTACTCCTCTGCCCTTGTTCGTGACTTCACTAACAGTTCACAGTACCACCCTACAGCCAACATTGACAAAATGGCGAAGGGCATCCCCCTCAGCGACGCCGACCGGTGGGACTGGTTGACCAACTTGCGTGAGGAGTCGATCCGCAAGATCCAAGCTGGTGCACAAGGTGTCGTCCTCACCTGCTCTGCGCTCAAGCGAAAATACCGCGACGTCATCCGTGTAGCTCCCTACTACTCCCATGATGTTCTCGTACATTTCGTATACCTTCATGCTCCGGAAGAAGTCCTCATCGCTCGAGTCGGAGCCCGAAAAGGCCACTACATGGGAGCGAATATGGTCCACAGCCAATGCATGATCCTTGAGCCGCCAGGAAAGGAGGAGACCGATGTCATCACCGTTGACGTGAGCGCGCCCGTAGAGGAAGTCGAGGCTGAGGCGTTAGCCAAGATCCAGGAGGCCATCAAGAGAGAATTGGTGAACGGTTGGTGATGATGATGGCGACTTCGCCAATGGCGTTCCGAAAACATTGGGTTGGACACCGGCGTTATGGACTTACTTTCCATCACAGAATTGGCGGCCTATGGCTGAACCTTTTCGGATGTGTTGCTGCGCAATTTTCTTTTAATACTGGGATACCACCTCGCCTTCGGGGCTAGGGTGCAGCATGCATAGGGCTGTGGGGAATCATGGGGTTACAGCAAAAAGGCGTTCGTTTACGGGTTTGCAAGCATTTGCTATTCGCGGTTATGCATCAGAGCGGGTTCTTGATCGAATAGATTCGACATCACAAGACCTTAGATGAAAAATACACAAAGTTCCAGCCCCGATTCTTCTTCTTCCGAATTGCTTTTCATTTATGTGTCTATCAGTCTATCGGACTCTTATCTTATCTCCATCCCTCCCTTTCCCCCTCTCCATTGCGGGGTAGGCTTGCCCCGCAATCCCCAGTTTCGCGTGACAGCCATCCAAGATGTGAGGCTGAGCTGCCAGAAAGTCGGTCATTGGCCGATCGTTCATGGAGCTCCTACTCCTATCAAACCAAATGCGAGGGTCACCACGCGACCAACACCGAACCTACATTTTTCACATATGCCGTACTCAGATAGTACCCAGACGTTCCACAGCATGGAGCACCTTTTCCTAACGCAGATGCATCACCATACTATCCGGATCCTCCACAAAACTCCTGACCACTTCTGCAGCGCGGGCCATGGTTGCACCATCGATGACTCTGTGATCAGCGCTCCAGCTGAAGTTGCAAATTTGCTTCTTCATCACCCCGCCATTCTCGTCAAAGGCCGGGATGGTCCTGATCTTGCCCATCCCTAATATGGCAACCTCCTTCTCGACAATGACTGGTGAAACATACGTGCCTCCAATGTTGCCGATGTTCGAGACGGTGATGGTGCCACCACTCAAGTCCTTGCTTGAGAGCTTGCCGCCAGCTGCGAGTGACTGCAGTCGGCTGAGCTCTGCAGCAATTGATGCAATGTCAAGATTCGACACGTTCTTGATCACGGGAACCATGAGTCCCGAAGGTGTATCGACAGCTACGCCAATGTTGTGTTGATTTCTCATGATAAGGATTGGCTTCCCGGATTCTGGGTCTGTATCAACTCTGGTATTCAGGATTGGATACCGATCAATAGCCATAGATACAGCCTTGATGACAAAGGGCAGAAAGGATAGCTTCCTGATCTCGTTGGCTGGGGACATTGCCAAGCTCTTATTCAGTCTGAACCTTAAGTCTGAGAGGTTTGAGAAATCAATCTCGTCTGCGTACAGAAAATGCGGTATTGACAGAGAATTTGTCATCGTCTTGAACATCTGATACTGGGTGTTTGAAAGTTTCGTAGGTGTCTCCGTTTGAGGGCCCCCAGCCGCTGGGGGAGGACGGACTTGTGCCGGAACAGAATCCCTCTGCTTTGCAAACTGATAAACATCATCTTTGAGGACTCGTCCATCTCTGCCGGATCCGTTGACATCTTCTATTCGGACATCTAGCTCTTTTGTGAGGTGTCTGACGGCCGGAGTAGCTAAAGTAGCATGCTTCCCCCTCGGCGATGATGCTTTCTCCGGAGTCCAGGAAGGCTCTGGGAGTTGTGTGCTCGTAACGGTTGGTGCTCCAGCTGGCTCTTTTGCCTGGTTATGGGCTTGGTTTTGTGATTCCTCTCCAGTTCCCGGTTCAGTCAGGGCGGCCAGATCCTCCTCCTTGATTTCGCCTTGTATGTCTATATCGACCAGAGGTTTTCCCACTTTGGCCATTTCACCGGCCTCATAATAGAGCTTCTTGATGACACCATCAAATTTACTCGTGATTTCCACAGAGGCTTTGTCGCTTTGTACCTCACATAGCTTGTCCCATTCCTCAACCCTGGCTCCAGGTTCTACGAACCATTGAATGATTTCGCACTCACGGATTCCTATATAAGTGGTCAAAAATATGCCAATGAGCGTGTAAATGACAGTTTCACTTACCTTCCCCAATATCTGCCAGCAGGAAAGGCTTTATGACCTGTGCCCTGGCCGAGGCATGGAAAGTCCTGGCTGAGAGGAACTGTCTCGGGAAGCTGAAGCCTTTATAGACATTGTTTTGCCGTAAGAGTATCCGCGAATACATATGTAGTCTCATATTGAATTCAAAGACCTTCTCGTTCTCCGAATCAAAAGGGAAAAGGGTTGTGACTTACATTCTCTAGGAATTCGTGGTTTTCGATGTTTAGATTCTGGGGTTTGCGGAGAGAACGGGCGGCTATCAACGGCCCATTCGACAGGGGTAACCTTACACTCGGCATTTCCCGACTGGGAATAAGCTCGAATTTTTATTCTGTACCAACGAGCGCGAACGCATAGGGACGAGTCCATTGAATATGATTCGGTCACAAAGGCTAATACGGCCTGCCAGTATCAAGTTTGATTCAGCACGTTGTCTACTTTGCCAATGGCGCGCCTTTAGCACCTCGTATCGACGACTTGCTGAGAAACCACCTCGAGCTCCAGCTCCATCTCCAGCTGCACCGCCAAAAGCCCCAGGTCCCCTCGATGAAGCTCCAAGATCTTACGGCAAGGCCGTATCCGAATTCACGCCTAAGCCGCTCAGTAAGCCCATTGGTCTCCCAAATCCACCAAGGCCCGGAGAGAATACTGGCATAGACCCGAGGACATGGAGACAAAGAAGGGCAGACTTTGTCGATTATGACAAGCACTTAAAAAGGAGGAAAGAGCTGTGAGCATATCCTCGATTCGATACTACGAGTAGACTGTTGACAAGTTATCGCAGGACTCAAAAGATATCAGTCCCATATTTCCGAGAATGGAGCAACATGCGCATGCACAAAGGGAAATCTTTCCTTGCTCCACCGGGACTTTTCAAGGGGGAAAAGGCTCTGTATTTCCCAAATTTTTATGGGCAGACGTTGCTTAAAGACAAACTTTACCTAGATACAACTCCACTGCTAGCAGACAAAGTCTCTGTTGTGAGCGTTTTCAGTAGTGCATGGGCTGAGAACCAAGCAGCAACTTTCGCCTCGCAGAAGAATAACCCTGAACTCCATGAAATCGTTCAAAACAGTGGTGGGTTGGCACAAATCGTCCGGATCAACGTCGAAGAGAATGCTCTAAAGGCAATGATTGTGAAGTTATTCATGCCGGGTTTGAGGAAGAAACTAGGGACTGAGAACTGGGGGCGGTATTTTCTGGTCCGTAAAGGCATCTCAGACGAAATCAGGGACGCAGTTGGGTTACTCAATGGCAAGGTTGGATATACGTATTTATTGGATGGAGATTGTAGGATTAGATGGGCAGGAAGTGGTCCTTGCGAAGGGAACGAGAAAGAAGGCCTGGTGAAGGGTACTCGGAGGTTGATTGAGGAGCTGCGGACCAAGATGAAGGAGAAGCCCAAACAACTCTCACAAAAGCAGATTCTGGAAGGACAAAACCAGAAGGCCGCAGTGCCTGCGAGATGATCGAATTATCGGATATACCCATATTGTACAACAATATTTGGCTTGCCTACCACTGAACGCCCGCTATCCCATGCTCTCAAATTATCATCTCATGAGAAATACAGGAATGCCAGAAAGCAGAGTGCAATGAAGCTTCCCATAATAATCCCATCTCTCCTCTTCTTGGCAGATATCCTCCCAATCAGACTATTCAAGCCCGGAACCTGTGCTGCAGCACCCGTAATCCGTCGGTTGATGCTCAGCAGTGTCTCCCTCTGAATGCCAAACTGGTCGTTCACAGCGTAAGCTTGGCTGAGCACACTATCCGCCATATTATGACTATTATCTATCCTTGATCTCTCGCCCAGCATATAGTCTGCTTCTGCCGCTTCGGGGTTGCTGGAGTGGTAGGCATCGATATCGCTTCGTACATTCGACAATAGGTTTGCGCGGTTCCGAGCATCTTGTATCTGTGACTTTAATCGGGTAAGTTCTCGCCGATGCTCTTGGAGGATTTCTTTGTGCCGTGAAAGGTTGTTTTGCTTCAGTGCCGAGGCTGTGAGGGTTGCTTCCGAGTCAAGTAGACGTGATAGTTGTGCTATAAGTGTTTCTCGCTGGGCCCTGTCAGAAAGGATGGGTCGAAAAGGTGAAAATTTACCTTCTCTAATAGATCTTGTAACTTCGATTCCGTATTCCTTTCATCCTCTGAGGGTTTGGCTGGTATATTTGGCACAGAGGCGAATTGGGAATAGGTATGGAATAGCGTTTCGGTCTGAAGTGGTCAGTTCAGCTCTTGCGAATATCCCCTAATAACGCACTTGTGTTTCTAATGATCTGGCTTGCTGTCGTAGCTGAGCCCATCCAGTTCCTGTTGAAGACATGGTTTCAAGAGTTCTTGAAAGGTAATCGTTTGATTATGGGTAACCATTAGGTTGACGTTTCCCAAGCCGAGCTGGTAGACGGGCCGCACTCTGGTCGGGACTCGGCGTCCAGAGGAGAGCTCGCCAACCGACCAATCAGACGCTAGAGCATGCAAGATCTCCCACCACGACAATTTTCATTTTGATCACGATTTCAAAAGTTCGCGACGACATCAACGACGACCGGTACTCCACTCGACCCCGTCACACCTTCATAATGGTAAGGATACGATCTACTGGTGGAGGATATGGAGGCCCTCGAGTTGCGCACGTTAGCTAACCCACGATGCGACAGTCGACCTCGAAAGTCAAAACCGGCGCGCTCTGGTCCAAGAGCAAGACCGACCTGGCAAAGCAACTGGGAGAGTTAAAGACCGAGCTGGGCCAACTTCGCACACAAAAGATTGCAGGAGGATCAGCATCGAAGCTTACCAAGATGTGCGTATCGCCTTGTGTGAAGGAGCCCTCAATTATGGCGCGAGTCGTGGACACTCAATCGAGAGCTCCAACGTCATGAAAACACAGATAACTAATTGAACGGCTTCTATAGCCATGATATCCGAAAGTCAATCGCCAAGGTTCTCACAGTCATTAACGCCAACCAACGAGCACAACTCCGCCTCTTCTACAAGAACAAGAAATACCTCCCCCTCGACCTCCGACCAAAGCAGACCCGTGCCATCCGAAGACGCCTGAGCAAGCACGAGAGCGAGAAGACTCTGTTGAAGACAAAGAAGCGGGCGACTCACTTTCCCCAACGGAAGTATGCCATCAAGGTACGCATCCAAACATAGCGGTGAAAGCTTCAGGAGTTTAGGGGAAGAGACTAATGGCACACAGGCGGAGGCTTAGATGATGTGGCGCGGAATGGATTGATTTCTGGCATGGATTCTTTGCACTCGGTCTTGATTTTAAAGGGTCATGGTGTATCATCGAAAATAGCATGGCTGGCATGGAGTCACCCCAAATAAATCACGACATTGAGTAAAACTTTCATCCTGGATGAGTGCTGTGAGTTGTAATGGGTCTTTTTGATTTTGCTAGCTCTGTTCCGAGGATATTTCCCGCAATCTGCATCTCTCGGGAGGTAGTGATACTTGATTTCTGCAATGGATTTGAAAGTTCTCGCTCTATCAAAAAGATATGAAAACATCTTGCCTCAAGGTGTCTAGCCTTCCCGCTTTCGCCCAGACAGTCCAGACTGACCTACTTAATTCCCTCTGATGCACAACCCGAAGTTCTTTCTATTTGATACATGAATGAAGACATTCCTACACGTATCTGCAGGAAAAACCATGGTGCTCATGCGCTTCTGGGTAGTTTCATCAGCTTCTACGTAAGGGAGAGCATGTTCCATGTTGGGAAAAATGAATATGCTTAAAAGGCCTTCATTTCATTCTCACATTGATCAAAGAAGGCCAGAGATCTTGTCAGACACTCTTCTCATTCTCAGACTCGTAGCTATTCCTACAAGACAACGCCTATTCCATGCAAGGGTATTATCGCAAGCAACCAACGAGCTCAGATATCAGACAGAAGATCTTCGTCACCACGCCCATCAATCCTTAGCTTGGTCACTGTAGAATCAGACTCCGAAGAGGCTGCTTTAAGCCTCTTCCTCTCATGCGTACTCGCGTGACGCTTTAACTGATCCAAACGGTGGAAGGACTTGCCGCATCCCTCGATATTGCACACATGCAGCCCTTTCTCCCCATGGATTTTCCGATGCTTGGACAAATTTGAGGATTCAGAAAACTTTTTGCCACATATTGAGCACTCCAGAGGCTTTTCGTTCGTATGTGTTCGCTCATGTATAGCTGTAAGGATTAACATCCTGTTTTTGAAGTATCATTTTAGTTCACTCACTGCATGCACTTTGTTGGGGGAATGCTTTGCCACAATGCTTGCACTTCCACGGCTTCTCTCCTGTATGAAGAAGTCGGTGTTGTTTCATTGATTGTGGAGCAGAAAATTTCTGTCCACAAACATCACAAATAGAACATTTAACTGTAAATAATCAATCTCAAGTTGTGGCAATAAAGTATGGCTTGCTTACAATTTGTGTGGGTAGCCATGTGCCGTTCAAGCTTTCCCCTTTGTGAAAACCCTTGCTTCTCAAAGGGCATCTCCTTTCGTTTACAATCCTCCCACAAGCACTTGTATCCTGATCGTTTATCAAGAGAATCAAGATGGATGCACTTAATATGGGTCTGGAGCTCGACTTCGGATTGGCATATTAGGCCGCACATTTGAGCGTTTGTCTTCCACATACAATAGTGAACTGTCTCATCGCCAGAAGACATTCCACCAGTCTCAGCGTCTACAATGCCTTCTTCTGGTGAGTAATCAGGCCGGGCCGTTATTGCTGGATCTGGCGGTGGAGGGAGTGAAAGATCGATTTCTTCGTCTCTTGAGATAGGAGGGAGCTGGTGCTGTTCGTTGATGTGGGAAAATAGTTCACTATAATCCCCGAAGAAATCACAAGTCTTTTCTAGACGACATCGGAGCCCTCCCTGGGCTGGGGTTGCATGAGCATGGTCGAAGTGGTTATGGAGCATTGCGGGATCACAAAAAATCTCCGTGGGAAGGCAATTCGGAGCCGGACAGCTGAAGTTATTGGTATCCATGTTGAAATTAAAACCATGATCAATTTGTAGATGATCCAAGGGATTGGTGCTGATAGTCTGTGGGCAGTTCTCTGCTTGAATAGGACATCCAAAGACCATCTGGGGGTCAACGTGATCTTTATGCAAATGGGGGAGCCAATCTTCGTAGCTTTGGAAAGGCATATAACATCCGTCCCAGGTACACTGAAACATCGAAGCACAATTGGGATCGTTTGACTGGGAGAAGGTTTGTTCCGACCACGCTTGAGACAATGAATTGAAAATGGCTCCCGTACCAGACAAGACATCCCCTGAATGCGAGGAATAGTCACTTTGACCGGGAAATAAGCCAAGCTGAGGAGTAGGCATTCCAGTATTGGTCCCATAGGGCGTTGGGACGTTATTCCCCATTGACGGTGTAGTTGGTATGGGAGATGCAGATGCAGAAGCAGAAGCGTACTCAGGACCATCGAAGACCTTCAAAGCTGGATCAAGGATTCCATTGAGGGAGCCTTTCTCAAATCGAGACACATCTCGAGGCTGCTGAGGATTCCAGGGAGGTTCAACCAAATTCGACATCACACGCTCTTTGGGTACGATGCCTAGTAGAGCCTGCTGGCCTTGAATACCACTACTCAGGCACTGATCGGTACAGGCTGGTTGCTCGCAAGCTTTCTTGTTGCATGGGATAAGCTCGATTGTTTTGCTATTGCATCCAGGTTCGCTGCATGGAGCACAGTCCGGGCTGGCGCAAGGTATTCCGTCAGAGCAGCTGCTACAGCACTCACTCTCTGGCCCTGCGACCGATTCCTCATCACCTCTCTCATCCAAAACTTGTGCTGTAGAATCTTCGTAGCTTAGGCTTGTGGGATGGGCGATCTTCTGGCGCTTGTTCACTTGCTGAGTTCGTGATGTCTGAGTAGAACCAGCTGATTGCCACTGCGCCGCGTTGAACGTATCCGGATGGCGGAATGAACTTCCTGCCTGCGAGACATGCGTCTGGGAACTCAGGCTTTGGGTAGGATCTGTTGTCGAAGGCCTTTGCGTGTTTCCACACCCCGAAAATTGGAAAAAGGGTGCAGGCTGGGTTGGCCGAGCTTCGTTGGAGGATGCAGGCTGGCCATCGTAACTTTCCCAGAACCTGTCGAAAGCCATATTCGAATTACCGCTCGGAAGGGCTTGCGCAAAGTTGAACTTCTCATTCTCCATCGAGACTCGCGAAGTTGTGTCCGAGCTTCTTCAACATGTATAGACAAGGCATCGAGATGTCGCTGGTGCGTAGAGGGAGAGCTTTGATTCACAGCTTTCTCCTAGTTGAACAGCTACTTCTTAGAGCAATAAATTTCCCTTCAATGGAAAGGTCGTCGAGGATGTGATGGAACCAGATGCCTGGGTATGGTAGAAAATGATATCAACTAGCCATCCGGGTACCCAACTCAGAAGGGGAAAAAAGAATTATCAAGCCTTAAATCCTCATCAAAGATGGGCTAGAGCAACACCCGATGAAAAGCAATTTGCAAGGTGAAAAATAATCTGACCGCTGCAAGAGTTCTGGCCCGTGTCAGAGGATGGCAAACGAGCAAGCACGCAAAAAGAGAGAGGAGGTTGATTGTTGGTGAAGAACAAACGCGGCGCATGCAAGAATGTGCTTGTGAAAGTCGTGGCGGCCATTGGCGTGGCCTGTCAACTCGACAGGACCCCGCAGAAGGCTGCCTCCAGTGGCCTTATCGATAATCGATCAAGACCCATTGAAGAACTGCAGTTTCCACGCACACTTTGAAAGGCCTCGGTTCGATGAATGTTCGTTTTTGGGGAGTTTATTTAGATGGAAGATTCACGAGGTTACACGTCACAAGGAAGGAAGCGCCATAATAGAAAAGAGGCAATTCGAGGTAACCACGCCAAGCCAGCAATCACAGATACACAAGCCAATCCCGCCGCGATTGCGACGTCCTCCATTGTCGACGTCTAGCAGGCACGACGACAATGCGCCCGTAGCTTCTGACAATCCACAACACCCCAACTTCACTCGAAACTTCGGTAGTCATAGGCACCGCTCTTGTCGTCTCTGATACTTTCATTATGGGAAACATCTGCGGAAAGTCGGAGCCAGACCACTTTGCTCAACCGGGCCGTACTGTCGGTTCTGCTCCTCCACCGAGCAACAACAAGACCTCCTCAGTTCCTAAGAAGGTTGGCGGGCCTCCAAGGACGCTGGGGTCTAGCTCCTCAACTGCAGATGCCGGCGGTAGCGCGCAGCAGGAGGATGCGAGGAGAAAAGCCGCCGAAGCTGCAGAGGTGGGTTGAAGATGCATTCCCCAATCAGCGACTCAATGCTTGATGCTGTTATTATTTTATATTGTCGGCAGTAGCTGATTGTTTCGTTCTAGGCAAGAGCGAATACGGCAAATAAACCAAAGGGGAAGCTGGGCAGTCAACTACTGGAACAGAAGAAACAGACGAGGACCGATACATTGGAGGCAGCAAGTAGAGAAGAGCGGAGGCTGAGGGACGCGGACACTGCAGCAGAAGCAAGAGCACATAATTGAGTTGCTCTTGGCCATTTGAGAGTTTAATGAAAGACAGAGCGGATGGTTTCCATGCCAGCGCATTGTGTATGGCGTACTTGCGGATCACGATGAATAAAAGTGCATAGTTAGGTGCTGGTTGCATAACTTGATAGTTATGCTCCGAGTATACAAGGTTTATTTCTAAACAACGTTGTATCTACCACTGGCTGGTGCCCTACCTTCGGCATCTGCTGCAGCCATCGTGCCCTCCTTCAAGAGTCTCATTAGTTCTCTCATCGCATTGGTCACCACGACCTCGGTGTCACCCTCCACAAGAATGTACAGTTTTGGGTCGCCACCGGGTTGTACATCTTTGCCTGTAGGATAGAAACTTCCTTTCGTGGTGATTGATGTACCAGTTGCCTCAAGGATCTTCGCCACATTTGTTCTGTTTGTAACAGCCCACCGAGCCTTTTGAGGGAAGTCGTTAATTTCTAGAGTTGCGTGGAAAGCCCCCGCATCCGGACCTTTGTTGTCAATCGGTACTCCTGACCGGAGTTGGCCCGTTTTATTAAGACGAGCATTGATAGCATCAATTGCAGAAGTGACCTTGTCTAACGGGTTCTTCGAACCGCCTCCAGACGATGAAGCTGCTGGTTCAGTTCTGTGTACTGTAATTTTGCCGTCCAAATCGATACCCTTCGGCACACCAAATAGTTGCGGTGTAGATGCTGCTGGCTGCACAGCTGACGCAGCCTTAAGAACAACATCTTCATCCCCTTTCTCTTCTTTTTCTTCATCCTCGTCTCCATCTGTCTTGTGTGTTTTTCTCTCGCGATTTCTGGCTGCTTCACGCTCAGCATCAAGGCCTATGTTACAGTTAGTATGAGCATATTGCCACTTTTTAATCGAGAAAACTCGAGGGACGAGAACTTACGTTCCAAACCTTTGCCCCCAAACCCAGAACTGTCCTTCGACTTGCCAGTCTTCACCTTGTCCCTGAAGGACTTTCTCATCTCATCAAGACGTTCCGGCACAGGCTGACCAGATTGCTCAAGAGCTTTGGCGATGCCAACCGAATATTGCTCTTGATCTTCTGTTACGAAAGTGACTGCTGTCCCGGTGTTGCCGGCGCGCCCTGTTCGACCAGCTCTATGGACGTAGTCCTCTAGATGGTTGGGGGCATCAAAGTTAACAACCAACTTCAATTGCTTCACGTCCAATCCGCGTGCTGCCACGGAAGTAGCAATCATAATTGGCACGATACCTGCTTTGAAATCGTCAATGGTGGAGTCTCGATCGATTTGGTCCTTCCCTCCATGGATGGACATGCAAGGGTAGCCTTTTCTCATCAAGTCTTTTAAGAGATCATCGGCCTTCTCCTGCCTATCGACGAAGATAAGGGTACGGGCATCTTCGTCCTTATCATAGAGTTCTCCAAGGAGTTCCAACAACCGATGGAATTTCTCCTTCTCCTCCCGAACCTCAACAATCTGGGTGATTTCTGGAGCAACAACACTTCTCCCACCGACCGTAATTTCTACGGGAGATTGCAGTGTCTTCTTCGCTAAAGCGTCCATGATACGAGGCATGGTGGCTGAGAAAAGGATTGTCTGTCGGTTTGGCCGAATGTTGGCGAATATCTTCATGACTTGGGGTTCGAAGCCCATATCAAACATGCGATCTGCTTCATCCAAGACAACATATGTCACACGGCGCAAGTTTGTCACCCGACCTGAGTTGGCAGCCAAGAGATCGATCATACGGCCTGGAGTACAGACGATTACCTCAGCTCCTCTTTTCAGGTCTGCAATTTGATCCTTGATGGGCGCTCCGCCATAAGCACAAACAGCCCGAAGGCCCATGGCTTTCAGGAATGGTTTGCATTCCTTATGAATCTGGGTGGCGAGTTCTCGAGTGGGAGTCATGATCAACCCTATGGGGCCGTCTGATCCTTCTAAAGGCCGCTGATCGCGAATATGTCGGAACATTGGTAGCAGGAAGGCAATAGTCTTACCAGAGCCAGTCTTCGCTACGCCAATAACATCCCTCCCCGACATTATGGCTGGAATTGCTTGCATCTGAATTGCAGTTGGTCTCTCGTAACCCAGTTTACGGATTACTTCCAATGACTGAACATTGAGGCCACACTGCGACCATTTTTGCACAGGCTTTGGTACATCTTTGCCGGCGACTTTGATCCCATCAAGTTCAAGCCGCAGATCTGCAAGCTCGGCTTCGGTCATATCCAACAGTTCGGCAGGCTCGGTGTAAAAGTTCTTTCGGAAGGGCTCAAGAGCCATTTTTGAGTAGTCAATCGTTGGTAGATCCTTCTTCTTCCTAGCTTTGCTCGCCATTGCAAGAATATCATCAGGGTCGGCATCCATCGTCTTCAGATCCACTTCATCGTCTCCAAATAATGGTTCAGGCTCTTGTTGAGCTGCTTTGCTCTGGCTCTTCTTGAAAGTGCCGCTGAATTTTGGAGTTGCAAAAGGATCTCCCATTTCGTCCATAAAAGCATCCAAAGGATCAACTTCTTCATCCTCTTCCATGGCAGTCTTTTCGGACAGGATCACTGGAGCCTCTCTCATATTTACGTCGCCTTTGGCCACATCAAGAGAAACACTGGCAGAGTCTGGATCCTGGTTGGATGAAATTTGTTCCTGAAGTCTCTCCTCCCGACGGTCTGCGGCAGCTACCTCCTCGGTTCCGGTATCTTTCATGTCTATGTCGTCGTCATCCTCTTCCTCAGCACCGTTAGCGAGCGCAGCATCCTCATCTTCAGTGTTTGGCAGTGGTGGGGTTGGTAGCTTCTCTAACTTCTTTCTTGCCCCCTCTTCATCACCGAAATCGAGAGCTCGTTTTGAAGGGACCTTCTCGCTATCGTTGGATTTCACGCCAAGTCCAAAAGCACTCAAATTTCCTCTTGCTTTAGGTAATGCAGATGCTGTTAAGCATTGGTTAGCGGATGTAGAACACGTGTGTAGACAGACCGAAAACGTACCATTGGATGTGCTGTTGAAGGCTGTTGGCTTTTTGTCAGCTTGTAACCCTTTGGCCAAGGATGGTAAGGTAGCGGACACTTTGGTTAATTCCTTCAATGGCAGATCTTTTCCCAGAGTATTTGTAATTGTAGAGTTTGCTGCAGCTTTTTTCGCGATAGCCTTCGGATCGAATTTGCCAGCATAAGGCGCTGGTGATGCCACGCTATTCGGAGTGCTCGGAGACGCTGGTGATCCTATAGAAGGCGATGCGTTGGCTTTTTGATCTAAGTCATCTAGAAGCTTTCGGGTTCCACCGGCTACGAGGTCTTTCTCCTTACGCTCCTTGTCTTCAGCCATCTTCTTCTTCCATGCTTCTAATTTTGCGAGACGTTCGGCCTTCTTCTCTGCTTCGGTTTGTGTAGGTGGTGTAGATGGTTTCGCTAACTGTACGAATATTTTAGCCAGTATATCAGTGTGAGAGGGGGGCCAGAGACTTACTTCCGTGGCTTTGACAGTTTGGGGTCTGCCTGGAGGCTTTCCAAGATTGCCATCACCTCTGCTACGGGACCATGAGTCAGTAGAGTCCTCGCGGCGCCTTCGAGCCCTGTCATAAGAATCGTCTCGCCTGTCACGATAGTCTCTATCTCGACTTCTCCGTCGTCGCCTGTCAGGAGAACGCTCTCTGTCAACATATCGGTCTCGGCGGTCTCGTGACCGTTCTCGTCGGCCAGACCTATGGAAATCGTCTTCTCGGCGGTCTATTGAACGGTCTCTGCGTCGGTGCATGTCTCTATCGCGGTGGCGACGCTGGTGTCGTGCAGAGTCAGTATGCTTCGTGTATAAGCTGTGCAGAAGAGCTGTACGCACATCCACGCTCCGAGAGCGACTTCGCCGCCGCGGCAACCGCGCATCATCTCTCCTATCTCTGTCTCTTCTGACATCATCGTCCCTCTTGCTACGCTTCGAGGAGTGTTGACTTCCTGCTGGCGATGGTGAGCGAGAGTCCCTGTGCCGAGCCATTATTGCCTCAGTCAATGGCAGAAATACTTTCTGGCAGGGTTCAGAGACTGAGCTTTGTAACTCTGGTCTTTCCCCGATACTTGGTTGTTACGAGCGAAATCCCTGAGTCTGCGAAGTCCAGCGATGTAAGGCTGAAGATTTGTTAGAGGTGTCGCCTGCCGTTCTAGTTGTCCAAGCACAGGACTACAAAATATCCGCGTACAGCGGTCGTAGCGTCCGCCGTAGAAGCTATTGCATAAAGGCGGGCTCATTAGCGTGATTTCCGAGCTCGCGTGTCAGAAAAGGAAGGGGCTGGGACCTCAGGAACGCGAATCTAAGATTCCCCTCTTGCGCCGTCCAGCGTCATCCGCGTTCCTCTCTCAATTGAGACATCAACAAAATCGCCATTAGAGAGAAACTTTGTGCGGCTTCGAATATCATCATGCTGTCCACCATCGGGCGAGCTGCAGTTAGGAGGTTGCTTGGTCGGGGTCATCAATCAACAAACAGCGCTCTTCGAAGCCTTTGGCATCTCCAATATGTTGGCACCTTCCAGGACCCAAAGCGCATTTCGGCACTCCCAAAGTCCTATGTCTCTCTAGGACGATGCTATGCCACGGCTACTAAGGCCGCTTCCAAACCCAGGGCTGCCACCACCAAAACTGCCAAACCGAAGAAGAAGGCAGTTGCTAGGAAGGCGGTGAAGAAGCCAATAAAGAAAGTTGCGAAGAAGAAAGTTGTGAAGAAGCTCAAGCCAAAGCCCAAGGGCCGGCCTAGGAAGATATTGTCAGCAGAAGAGGCTAAGAAGGATGCTGTGAAGGCACAGAAGGCCAAGGCGCTCTCCCTGCCCAAGAATCTGCCGCAAACCGCCTGGACTGTACTCGCCTCAGAATGGGCGAAGGCGCACCCTTCTCAACCTGCTACAGGTACTTCTCCATTGACAGCAGCTGCTGCCAAGTACAAAAGCCTTAGTCCAGCGGAATTGGAGGTATGAAACTTGTTCCCAGGTTGCCACATTAATAAGTTTGCTTACAATTTACAGCATTACAACCACCTTGCCAACCAGAACAAAACTGCGAATGCAATTGCATACAAGCAGTGGGTCGAATCTTATACACCAGAGCAAATCCGTGTTGCAAACAATGCCCGAGCACAATTGAGGACGAAGGATCCCCTTCACACATGGAAACCAATCCATGATGACAGAAACCCAAAGCGACCATCGTCCCCTTTGATCTTCTTTGCAAAGGAGAAGTATGCTTCAGGTGATCTGAAAGGGATTACTTTGGGAGATAATGCACGTCTTGTGGCACGGGAATGGGCTGCACTTTCACCAAGTGACCGCAAAGTAAGTGACTCTTAATCCTCTCCTATAGTATGATACTAATATTTTCAGGCGTACGAGAATCTAGCCCTTGCAGATAAACAACGTTATGCACAGGAGTTCAAGACCGTCTTCCATCGCGACCCTGATTTCATCGCCAAACAAAAGGCGGCGTAATATGCCTTGCTTGTATTATGATTTCCGTCTCCTTGAAAACTAGTCTCGGCGCAATGGATAAGGTCACGTATGGTGGGTTGTGTGTATAAAGTGTGGTCTTAACTTTCATCCCATCATGGATGTAGTGTTCTGAGTAAATCTGGTGAACAGCAGGAATTTCTCTGAAATGGTGTTGATTATGTATTGCTACGGGCACAAACTAGACAGAGGGCTGTTTGATATCCAGAGAAGCCAGAGGGGTACTTGATTTTATCGTATGGCTGGAGAGTTCTCAGATCGGCCAGCTTCTGTTGTGACCAGCTAATGAGAACTTGAGATTGTTCCACATGGTTCACCATGGTGTGTATTAAATCTCAATATCCAAGTTCGTCCATTTTAAACCTGAACGAGACACTCAGATATTCCGTCAAGGTTCGGTCTCCCAAAAGACCAGCTAGCATGGTGGGTAGCTTTCCATCTCCTCAATCAAATCTAGCTTTTGTAAAACCTTCCACGACAGGCAGGCTGAACCTGTACACACCATCACATACATTGATACCTTATTGTATATTTGATCCTTTTCATTTAACGTCTCCAAGACGCTTGTAAGTCAGATCGTGCCTCCCTGAGGTTTACTGCACGATGAACTTAGACATTGAAAATCAAAGCAGGCTTATATTCTGTCACTCAAAATCGACTCAAACATCGAGACGAGGCTGATGAAGATTCGCCTTGACTAATCTTCAGCCTTGCCCCTGCAACCTTGGTGGCGCCCTAAGGGCCAAGACTAACGCGATCTGGAAGAAATATGCTCGAATCTGCTCAACTACCTGCTCCAAACTGGAGCAAAACGACCATGTTACGACCCATGCGCCTTTATGAGCAAAAAAGATTGTCAAGCTTTGATGGATCGAACTCAAGCATTTCCAAGCCTCTTCTCAGGGATTGGCGTCGACGAATACGCAGGTTCCACAAACTAGGGGTCTGTGATGAGTACAAACATGGAGATTTGCCTTCCATCTGGATGTATTTTCAGAATGGAGCATGATGTGCGTCAGATTAGATCTGATAAGAGGATCCTAGTACAGTATGATACAGCCCTCCGTTAGCATATGCTCTAAGGTGAGCAAGTTTGCCGGCCGTTAGCCTTGACCTTGCGATAAAAGTAGTCGTACCTGCCGCAGTGAGGGCGTTTCATTCAGTTGCCTCTATCACATAAATCGGGGACGTCTTGTCTTTTGCTTCTTAAGACAACAGGCCCTGGACGAGTCCATTCTTTCAATTGATTTCTGCTCGACTCCTACTTTTGCTTTTATGTCGCGCGTGTCATCTCTCTAATAATCTGCATTTCTCTCTCTGGTTCCGCAAGAGTTCCTGGCGAACTTCCACCACCACGGATCACCATCATCAAAGTCTGACAATCGCCCAACATGGATATGGGAAATTCGATGCCGATGGGTGGAGCGCCAACGGACTCCCCCTTGAATGCTTCCGGGATCGATTTTTCGAACAGTACTCAAGCCTCGATGTTCTTGGGGGAGATTTTAGACGACACCCAATTCCAAATTGATGGAAATATGTACGCAAGAAATTTTTGGTACGGAGCTTGCGCAGTCATTGGAACTTGCGCTTTCTTCAATGTGGCACAGAAGGTCACTTTCAAATTGAGGCAAGTCTATGGTGACTTCTGAAAGACCTCTTAGCTAACTGTGATAGAATTCGAGCTGCTGCTGCGAACCGACTCCAGCCTGCAACGCCTTCCAACATATTCTCGAAAGCAATTGCTTGCATTATGGCGATCGGCCGCGAAGCCACCTATGCACAGTATACACCGAAGAACAGCAAATTCCTGAAAATCCCACCTGTTGGGACAATAAGTCTGTTGGTTGTGTACTTGGCCTGGGTTTTATTGCTCGAGTTCGTCAACAACAATATAGACGGGGCGCAACACTATA
This sequence comes from Stipitochalara longipes BDJ, assembly GCA_009732865.1. Lineage (NCBI taxonomy): Eukaryota > Fungi > Ascomycota > Leotiomycetes > Helotiales > Hamatocanthoscyphaceae > Stipitochalara > Stipitochalara longipes. The sequence goes on along the minus strand of ML769333.1, from coordinate 1,879,134 downwards.
CGTCTTTGGGAGTTCGAGCTGCATGGTTGGCCGTTGCTCAAGTGCCACTATTGATCTTGCTTGCAGGCAAGAACAACTTGATTGGGGCTGTCAGTGGTGTCTCCTACGAAAGATTGAATGTCCTTCACCGATGGGTGTCGAGGATGTTATTACTCCTCGTTACTCTCCACATGCTTTTCTTACACATCTCGTGGAACGCATACGACCTCGGTCCATTGGAATACTCGACAGACTCATGTATCCCCACCGGCTGGGCAGTTTATGCAATCTTGATTTGGATGAATATTAGCACGATAGCACCAATTCGGAACTTCTCTTACGAATTCTTTGTTGTACAACACATCATCACATTCTTTGGGTTCATCATTGCTGTCATGATGCATCTCCCGAGCACGGCTTTGTACTCCCGAGTGTACATATACATTCCCATAGGATTTTATTTCCTGGATCGAATGATTCGATCTGCCAGATATGTATGGAACAACGTTCGACCTGGCAGAGCGACCTTGACCGCTCTAGATGGTGGGGTGACGAAAATCTCCATTCACAGCAAAGCCATCAAGAAGTGGAGCCCTGGCTCTCATGTATTTCTCTCCATTCCCAAGTTCGGAATTGGCCAGTCTCATCCTGCAACAATTGCATCGGTTCCTACCTCCCACGATGGGGAACTTGTTTTCATTCTCAAAGGGCATCGGGGCTTCACATCTCGACTTCACAAATCAGCCTCGAGTTCGGCGAGTTCACTGGTTCCAACATCAAACACAGGGTCCAGTGTTGCTACGTCGATTGTGCAAATCAAGTATTTGTAAGAGTCCCCCGTTTCCATCCGTTTCCGACCGTGACTAACATGTAGAAGGGCACTAATTGATGGGCCTTATGGAAGTTCACACAACGACTTTGCTGCTTTCGATACTGTTCTTCTCGTGGCCGGATCTACTGGTGCGACCTTCACGCTACCAATTTTGCTAGACATTGCAGCTCGAGCTCAGAAAATGAAACTGCCAGTGAAACGCATAGTCTTTGTCTGGATCGTCAAGAATACGTCTTGGACGTCGTGGATCTCAAGTGAACTGACCTCTGCGGCAGCTACTCTTCTTGCTGCAGGCATTGACCTCAGCATCCACGTTCATGTTACCTGCGATGATAACTTCACAACTGGGGAAGAAGACCCAGGCAGTGTGGAATGTGGCTGTGAATGCGATAAGAGCCTAGGGCCATGCTGCTGCGTAAATGTCGAGGAAGAGAATGACAGCATTCGCGAAATCGTTGAAGAGAAAGGCCAGTCCGTGGATAATAAGGGCGTGCAAATCAACGTCAAATCTCGATCACAATCATCAAGTCTGAGTTCAGGAAAGAAGTCGCGAGTTCTCCCGTGCGCTGAGTTCCACAGTGGGAGACCTGATTTCTACGAGCTGCTCTGGAACTTACTAGAAAATGCGGATGGCGAGACTGGCGTTGCTGTCTGCGGCCCATTGGGCTTGAACAGCGATGTGAGGAGGACAGTTGTAAGATGTAGTGATGAGCGAGCTGTTCACAAGGGATCTGGGGCTCAAGGAGTATATTTACATGCAGAGTGCTTTGGCTGGTGAATGTTGGCAAAAATAATTGGATTCATGCGGCGTTCAAATGGACAGGGCTCATACCCTCGGGGCGTTGATAGACTTCTAGCCTCCACGATAGATACGACTAATGAGAAGGAGGACTTTGTACACAGGCTTCTGTTCAGTCCCAGAGGATTGGAGAAGCTGTCAGCAGGGATATATGTTAGCCTTGACATCAGTCTGTCAGCAACTCAAGCACACCTAATTAAACATCACCACTCCCTTTCAACAACTTGTAAACAATTTCAGGTAGGAAATGAAGCACATTGGAAGAATCTCTTTATAAGGGCACGTCTTTCCCACAAAAAAAGGGTGGGGCGGGGGGAATTCCAAGACCAAGCCTAATTATTCAAGCTCGGCGGACATATCAACCCGAAATTCTTTTTGTTCAAAACGAAGCGAAGCAATTGGAGATGAGTTTCAATCTTCGTCTTTGGTAAGCATTCATGAGAATCTAATCTTTTCTTTAGATATTTATTCAATCTAGCCGCTAGTTCTTCTTTCCCTCCAAATCAGTGTAAAAGTCGTATCCAAATGATTTGCTAGGATCGTTGAATCTCAGCTTCTTGTCAACCTTCTCAATCTTCTTTAGATCCTCTGCATCCAGCTTAAAGTCACCCTCCAAGTTGGCCTTGATTCTCGACGGCGTCTTTGATTTAGGCAGCACCGAGTGTCCCTGCGAGATGCCCCAAGCAAGTGCGACTTGGGCGCCGGTCTTGTTGTACTTCTTGCCAATCTCGACGAGTACGGGGTCATCCTATTGAAATGTTACTTCGCGACTTGAAAAAGGAGTTTCCGGGCTTGAAAAGCACTCACCATCAACTTCCCCATATTCTTTCCAGAATCATATATTTCGTTCTGATCATCGAATCAGTATGAATAATTCTTGAACCGCAAGAGGGGGTTCGAGCTTAAGGAGTCAAGCTCCTAAGACACATGCAGGTTCCCGTGAAGCTCCCAAGCTCTGAGCTATCATACAAATAGACACTAATTTAGTATGAAGGTAAGCTTACCTGATTTCCAAACGGGGAATACTGTTGGATATGGATCCCCTTGCTCTTACACCACTCCGTGAAGTCCTTCTGCTGCAGCCAGGGGTGGCATTCGAGTTGATGAGCCGCGGGCACGATCGAACCTTCTTTGAGAAGCGTCTCGATTTCGGATTTCGAGAAGTTGGATACCCCAATCGCCTTAGTTTTGCCAGTAGCGATAAGCTTCTCCATAGCTTTCCAGGTTTCGATATAGGAGATGTTAGACGTCTCGGTCTTGCCGTCCTTATCTTTAGGAAACATGTTGTCTCCAGATTTGAAAGCTGATGGCCAGTGCATGAGATAAAGGTCGATATATTCCATTCCTAAGTCTTTTAACGATGCATCTAGGGCTTTCTCGACATCTTCGGGTTTGTGTGAGTTGTTCCAGAGCTTGGTGGTAACGAATAGCTTCGATCGATCAATGCCGCTCTTCTTAATGGCTTCACCGACCATTGGCTCAGTCCCATAGACTGTGACTAGTCAGAATGCTTGAATTGCTTGGCACAAGGTGCATGCCTCTTGCTGTGTCTATATGAGTATATCCAGCTTTCAGAGCCTCAGAGACGGCTTTGTTTTGAGAATCCTTATCCTGCCATGTACCAAATCCCAAAGCCGGAATAGTGGCGCCAGTATTGAGCTTGAGAAGAGTGGCCATGCTGCGTTGTTGTTTCCAAAAGTGTGATGAAATCTGAGAAGCTCGAGGTGAGATGGCTATGAGAAGTCGAGGAGAACACGAAAGCATCATGTAAAAACTAGAATCTTCGGTTGGGTTTAAATCTGAAGACTTCCTCGCCCTGCCTTTGACTTGCGTTCCAATTAATTGGAACTCTTACGTCAAGGGGCAAAATTGAATCGTATGACGTTCTTGAAGAAGAGTGACATTCAACGCTACGGAGAAATAGCTGGAACATCCACCAGTGGCTGTCGGAATTCGTGGCGCACTGCTCGTCTTCAATGTACCATAATTCGAGGGACATTCAAAGTCTAATAACTCTTTTGACTCAGTGAATGTCCCTAGATTTAAGGAACATTCTAACCCACAATTTTCTTCTTTTTTCTGAATGTCCCTCGAATTATGGTACATTGAAGACCAGCATTGCGCCACGAATTCCGACAGCCCCTGGTGATCGTTATTGCGGGGAAGAGAGACCAAAAAACTGGGCACGATCTTTCAGCGTCTCATTGTCTCAAGTCAACTTGAATCAACTTAAATGTCTTTTGGATCACTAATCAAGTCTCTCCCTCCAGCATTCAAAAATGACCAAACGCGTTGTGTTCTCTATTCGTCTACAGCGAGACAGAGTATACAATCACGTGATATGTTTCAGGTCAGACGACATTTCGTCATTGGTGCGCCACACTTTGGGCAAAAAACATAAAGAAACATCATTCTCTTTGCTTTTTATTCGCATAGCAACCCTAACTGAACCTCCTCGGAGTTCTGACTGAGTGTCTCCGCTGCGTATGCGAGGGAAGCTCGACGGCAATACCGCGGAGCTTTTAGAGCGGTCCTTTTGCCAAGCAACTAAATGGCTCTTATATGAAGTGGGGCTGTCCTAGCAAGGTGTACAGTATTGCAGAAAGCTTGAGCAGAACGCCCAGCTCGCAATACAGTTTCCATTGCAGCAAAATCTTCAAGCAATGATGTTAAGGGAAGCCTCTCTCGCTGGACTCGTCACTTCTCTAAGTTTTCTTGTTCACATATGCTGTTCTTTGCATCTAATTTTTCTCGCGTGTGTCACTTCCGCATCTGGATTGAGTTTGCTTGGCATATCACGCGGCACCAATCGTTAGATGGCAGAATGACTTCCCCTACGTGTGCAAGACATTCGATACTCGCCGAGCCACCGATCAACACAGCCTCCAGAGTTCTTGATTCTCCTTTCCTTGTCTCGCAGGCAAGCGCGAGCGCGAGTGCTTAAAGACTAGTTCCCTCATCTTTAATTACTTTCCTCCTTCGCTATTCACACCTTTGCCACAGCGACAATGATGCAGAACGCTCGATTTCGTGCCTTTGGAGGCAGAGTTCCCCTTGTTTTGATCTTATCCTACATCTTTGATTGGATTATCATCGTTGTCTCTGCTGTCGTTGCAGCTGTTTTCTCGACCATTACTCCAAACAAAAGGCCGTTCTCACTCAACAATGCCGAGATCAGTTATCCATTCGTCACCAAGGAAAAGATATCCACTACGACTCTGGTCCTCTGTGGGCTTGTAGCCCCAGCGGTCATCATCTTCATTGTCTGTCTCTTTCTCGTGCCGGGTCCGACAGTTCCCAAGTCAACGCCGAAGGCTTTGATCTGGCGACGAAAGCTGTGGGAGGTAAGCCTGTTTCCATAATCTTTGCATCATGATTTGAGCGTAGAGATTCTGCCGCGTTTTGTCTTTGGAACCCTCCTCCTCGCCTCTCAGCTTTCTCTTCAAAATTGGGAAGTCCCCTATCCTAACTCGACTTAGTGGCATACTGGATGGTTGGGCTTGGGATTATCGCTTGCGGCAGCTTTTCTTGTCACCAATGGTATGAAAAATCTCATCGGAAAACCTCGACCAGACCTCCTCGCACGTTGCAACCCCGACCTTCAAAATGTTGCGAGGTACGCCGTTGGAGGCTTTCCAAATGCTCTTGAAGGATTCAACGTCGTTTCGGCCGGAATTTGCCAGCAAACTGACAGCTCTGTTCTCGATGACGGTTTCCGGAGCTTTCCTAGTGGACATTCGTCATTCTCTGCAGCCGGATTGGTCTACCTTAGCTTGTTCCTTGCCTCGAAGCTTGCCATTACCATCCCTTTCCTGACACTGAGCTCCTACACCCAAGAGAGAGCCATGTTCTCCGCTTTTCCGTCGCGAGCCGAGAAGAGGGCCATAGACACACAGAGGATTCAGGACCAACGCAAAGAGCTCGGAGGAAATCGACTGCCTTCAGGACATAACGACGCGATCGTTGCAGCCCGCAACCAAGCCGCAGCACCTCCAGTTTATCTCCTCATCTTTGCCATCATCCCCTTCTTCGCCTCCATCTATATTTCGTCAACGCGCTATTCGGATTTCCGGCATCATGGTTTCGACATCCTTTTCGGTTTCTTCATCGGTACGGTAACAGCAGTTTGCAGCTTCCGCTACTACCATCTACCTATTTCGCAGGGTGCTGGGTGGTCTTGGGGTCCCAGAAGTAGGGATAGGAGTTTCTGGGCAGGAGTCGGGGTTGGAAGCTATGTTGGCAGGAACGAAATCGCCGTTGCCGCCGAGAGCACCGACATAGAGAATGGGACGGAAATCAGAGAGATGATCCCTGACGTGGGTGGACTTGTGGCAGGGCAGGCTGGGAGCGAAGTGAAGTAAGATGATGTTGTAATCGAGAGCCACAATGCACGAGGCATTAGAGGAGAAATTTAATTTTTGAAAAAGGAGAATTAGGAGCCGTTGGTGCACAAAGAGCTGATGATTTGTTGCGCTGCTGTTATATGCGCATAGTGAAGTTTCGGTGGGTCTGTCATTGGGATTAACATAACGTAATTTGGACTTGCCTACCTTTTGAAGCAACACTCTCATCAGCAACCATGCTCCTGGCAGACAGGAAATGTGGCACTCCATGATGTTCCAAGCCGAAGCCGGACAATTACCTTGAGGTAGTATCTATAGGGATTGCCACGCCTCAGGACTTCATAGATTACCGAATTCAGGAGATTCTGAGAGTCCAAATACACGAGGAGACAAAAGTGGGAGTGCATGGAATGTTGAACTCAGCTCGGGACAATGAAAGCGGTGCCGCTTTGTTGTCCACTGCGAGGCAGGATACATTGTGTTAGTACCAAGGAGGTTATCCCAAACGAAATAAGCTGCGCCCTTTCTGCTGCGTTCTGTGCACATCAACACGGGAAAATCCCATTTGGAGGCCTGCCGAGATCACCATAGGGGTCAAAGTGCTCTGACGGGTCTCTGCTTCCTGGGTCCCGATGCCGAGCCAAACAAGTGGCCGTCCGGCGTCCAGGAGAGTAGTTGCACAGCGCTCTTATACTTCGTACATGCCATTAATATTGGGAAATGCTTGGCCTGGGCTCGAGGGGCTCGCCAAATCTGGCCAAGCGTGCTACAGTAGTGCTACTGTACAGTAGTTCTAGTTCTTGGGGCTAGGAGGCTACAGGGCTAGGGAGCGCCCAAAATAGATCCCCCTGAAGAGCGGGAAGTGCCTGGGGCCTGCCACCTGCGGGCTGCAGCCTGCCCCACGGGCAGCGCCAGATCTCGTCTCCACCTTTTCGAGCTGAGCAATCTGCTGCAGTGCAACGTTCGCGAAGGCCCGGAACGCATCTCAGGATGGAAAAGAATCCGACAGAAGAGCGCCATACCGGAGTACGAGAGATGGCCCGTCAATTGTTCCGCGGCCTGGCTGCATCCTGGCAGCCGTCTGCTCTTGTTACTGTACGGTGTACAGTAGTACTGTACGGAGGACTGTATCCTACTCGGAAACTGGCAGTGCCAGCCCGCTGCTTCTCGCGTGTTCTCGCGTAGAATGTTTTGATGCCTTTGCACCTTTGCGCCTTCTTGCCTCCTTCACGTCTTTGCCTTCTCTGCCACGAAAAAAAAAGCCCGATGCAAGGAAGCCAGTACTGGCATGCTGGCCATATGTATTATACTCCCGTACGGCGATATCTGAGCTTGGGTCGCGGAGGCCGATCGCGAGAGCATTGCTTTGTGCCATAAGGTGGCTGCGATTGGGCTGCGACCAGGGGTCCAGCCGACCATACAGAACCCAAGTTCTGGGTGTTGCCATGCCCCTGGCTTGTGGAGATGACCAGCGTTATATTCTGTCCCGTCTCCCCGCTCATGCTCTGTTTTCCCCATCTCCATCATTGAATTGAATTGTCTCCTGCAACTCAACTTGGTCCTCATCGCCTTGATCTCACCCAAGCCCAGCATGTACACATCGCTCTTTGCCCTCGCTGGCTTTTTGGCCTTGGTTTGCGCAAGCCCAGAACCTGTCAAGAGACAAAAGTACGTGATCAAGACGTGCATATCGTGTCTCACTATCACAAGCTAACTTCTTTATCAGTCCTACTCTCTCATCTATCCTCTCTCAAATTGCTTCCCTTGAGGGAGACATCATACCCCCAGCTTCCATACTTTCTGAGTATGTCATGGTTCAATGCTCTTAACCTCTTTATCTTTCCTAGTGTTCGGTGAATGTGTACTCCTAGGACTTTCATGCGTGCAGAAGCAGACGTTCAGCTACTCTCAATAATGCATTAAATCATACTGACTTCTCCCCCTCAGAGTCATTACTGCTATTCCTGCTACGGTAACAGCAGTTCTTGCAAACCCTTCAGAAATCTCCGTGCTAGAGAGTGAAATCCTTGCGAGTGGTTTCCCAGGGTGGTACAGTTCTCTACCACCCGATGCACAATCTTGGGTCATTGCCATAGCTGGAGTCGCCGCAACCATTATTCCGGAACTCGCTTCCCTCCAAGGGGCAGCGGCCTCGATAACCGGTGGAAGTGGAACAGGGAGTGCGCCAGCACCGACGTCTCTTACGACGGGGTCACACTCTAACAGCACATTGAGTAAGACTACTTCAACTCTGGCTACTGCAACGAAGACCTCAAATCCTACCGCTCAATCCAGTTCAAGCACAGCAGGAGCTGCACCCACAAACGTCGTTGCGGCCGGTATTCTTGGGGCTGTTGGGTTCTTGGGTCTGGTTGTGGCTCTGTAGATGGAATGATTTTGGAGGAAAGCGCCCTGTATGGATAAGTCCTACAGATTTGGAAAAAGTCGTGTTGACCCCCACCGTCTCATGATGGAGGTTGGAGAGGGGATTTCTTGTATCTACTTATGAAGGATAGGAGGCTGCTGGAGATAAAATCCAACAACTTTGATTACATTAAGGCGTTCGGCCGTGAAAGGAGATGGCTCGGACTAGAGCTTTTATTCTACCCTTTGTTGGATTCACCTGGAATTGAACTTCGTCGGTTCTTGGCCTAAACTAAACAAGTACGCTTGGCTCACCATGGAGGGAACAAGCGGCACTTATGTTCAATGTTCCATGTCAAGGGGGACTATTTCAGAACATTCCTATGTACTTGCTCTCTCGACAAGTAATCTGCATCTCGTGAAATTTATACACTACTTTCTATAAAATTGCAGTGCTTCGTTCATAACTTCCCAGACAGTAGCCATCAAGTGAGCTAAGCACTTATCCGTATAAAAGACTTCATAGAGGGGGAAGAGTCCAAGAAATGAATGTTACGGTACTTCATAGGCTTAACAATATGGTAATCTACACTTTACGTCTTGTAAATCCTCCCAAGATGCATCACAAAATAAATGTACCAAGTGTGGTAGGACATTTCCATTTCCACTGCTACTGCTCCTAATGACCCTTTGAGACCTCGTACATTCAACAACACTTCTAATATCTTGGAGGCTCTAGACTATCTAAGTCTTTCTTCTAAGAGCGCAGATCATTGTTCGGCTTTGACTGAGGACAATGAGAGTATGCTGTCTCTTCTCATACCTACCATGAGTCACTCCTCATATGAAATCTCTTAAATTATCCAAGAGTAGACGTCGTATCAACGCGATACCAATTCGCAGCTGGGTCTCCCAGACACTGCCCCACAGTCACAGGCTTGTACCCCTTACTCAACAATCCCTTCAGCATGTACTCGACCAGCACCTGACTAGTTTGGTTGTGGATATCGTGACTGATGACAAGGAAATCGTCAGTTGTAGATGACGCGTTGGCCAGTGTGTTATCGAAGATTGCTTCAGAATTGAGAATGAGGGTCGGCGAGTCATTGAGGTAGTCTTGGGTATCGAGATCCTGGAGGGGATGTTAGGATAGGAAAGGGAAGAGGAAAGGAGATAAAGACGTACGAAGTAAATTATATGATAACCAAGTTCCAGGAGATCTGCTTCACAACCGCAGGCTTGATTAATCAGTACTTGAATTTACGAGAAGGGTTGGGTCATTCACCTGCAGTGCATGAAGAGTAAGGAGGACGCATGTAAGTGGGAATGACACCCAAGATGTTGCGGAGTGCCATTTCGTTTTTATACATCTCGTTCTTGCGTTGCGCGGATGTGATGTTACAAAGGTCTGGATGAGACCAGGTGTGTGATGCTATTTGATGGCCTGAGTTGTACATTCGTCTGTCTAATCGTTAGCATGGGTCATATGAGTAACTTTGAGTACGCACTGGATGAGTGCGGGCCACGCCAAACTCGTATTGTCTATCTGACCCTTTCCTGCACCGTGAGTCAGTCGAAGTGCAATGATATGGATGAAAAAGTTACCATTATTATTTCCGGTAATAAAGAACGTTGCTGAAGCATTATACTGAGCAAGCACGTCCAGAATATGACTTGTGTAGATAAATGGTCCATCATCGAATGTCAACGCCATCTCACCTGCATTGACACAGTCGTAAATCCCATCAGACCCATAAAGGACTGATCCGAGCTGAGTTCGCGGGATTGACGACGTATTGGTTCCAGCAGGAATTTTATTGGTATCACAAGCTGGTCCGTAGTTGAACTGGCAATCTGGCGCCTCGCAATAATCTAAAAAGTATGAGTTGATATCTGAAGATGGGAATGGCTTTCAGACCTTCCGTAGTCCCACTGTGAGGAAAGTTAGCATTGAAGTCAATAGACAGATCTCAGGCTCCTGCCACCATTGGGCAAGAACTCGAATTTGAGTTTCGGCGAGAAACGTACCAGTACCCAGCCAATGAGCAGCATTCATTAGAATTACACGTTCCAAAGCCAGGGCCACATTGCCCATTGGTACTTGTTCCTCCCGTTCCCCCTCCTGAAGCCGTCGTGGTATCGTTGTTACAAGTCCCATAGGCGGATTGACATCCTACTGATGCGTCGCAGTAGTCGGTGGAGTTCCCACACCATCCACTGCCAACCCATCAGCTTCTATATTATAACATAAATGCTTGGGCAACTCACTTTCCAGAACAGCATGGACTAGCTGAAGAGCAAGTGTACCCAAAAGTACCGGCACCAGTGATTCCGCATGTTTCGTCTGGACTTATCGTACCCACCGATGGAGCCGTGCAATTACCGAAGGCGGCCTGGCATCCAGCGGTAGTTAAGCAGTATTCATTCGTTGAGCCGCAAAACCCATTGACTGAGCAACATGGAAGGGATGATGGGCATGTATAACCGTCAGCACCTCCTCCGGTTCCATTCTTTCCGCAAGTATTGTCTGGGGAAATAGTAGCAAAAACTGAACCAAGACTGCACAAAATAAGTACAGTTGATGGAAATAATAATTGCATCTTGAGTATATAAATCAGTTGCCTAAGAACGAGCTCAGTGGTTGATAGTTAGGAATTAATCAGACAGATTGACTGGTAGATAGATAGATAGATAGATAGATAGATAGGAAAACGAGCGTAGAACCGAACGAAGGCAAAATCTAAAGATCAAACGAAAGATAGGTAGGAATCTAGAGAATATAACAATTTTGCCGTGGCGAAAACATTGCAAAAGAAACCGAAGGGGCATGGACGAAGATAGCACAACCCACTAACTCGTAAGGCCATGATCCGATCCAGTCTCCAAGGTCTAAGCATACGAAAGATGGATGAAACGATCCAACGAAGGGTAGACCGTGGCCCCAGACGAACGCTGATCGACGAAACGACGGCTGATGCTGGCACAGATCTTTCAGGGTCCATCGGTGACGAGGCACCAAGACTCTGAGAAACGCATTGTCCCTGGGCCATCCTCAGCAGGACAGCGCTCGGCTTGACGCCGAAATGTGCGTCTCCACGGCTGAAGCATGGAGTCCTGGGCCTTCCTTGCCATCTTCGAGACGTGAAATGGAGCGAGTCCCCGTATTTTGGTTCTGCATCTAGAAGGGTTGTTGGGTCGGCTCGGCTCCGTCGTTTCAGGTCCCATCCAACAGATCAGAAGGGATCACGTGGCATGAATTCATGTTTGCTTGTTGCACGTCGCAATTTAAGAACGTGGTCTCTATGTAAAGGCATTAAAATGTGGAGAGCCCGAGGAGACGATGTTGCGGTGGTTTTAAGGTCATGTCTGCCAGAACGGTGGGAGATTGGACAGGAGAAGTAACTATAGAAACCTCGAAATAGCACTCCAAAGTGAGAGGCTCCGTCTCGAGCCAACAGGCTCTAATCTTCTGTTCGCATCTGCGCTCAACTCGGGAAGAAATGGCTCACATATTGTAATCGAAGTCGACCATGTCGCTAATATCGGCAGAGACAGGCTCGTGTTGGGCATAGCAAGCGACAGTAATTATCATTGTCCTTGGCTAGATTGGGACAATAGGCCTGGGCTCCAAGAAAATAGGATAGGCATCTTGGGGCTTCCAAAACTCCTACCTGTTCTTGAATGTACGAAAGATTGAGGGAACAATGAGAGGAAAGCGCTACGCAAAGCTTTTTCGTCTCATCAGGCCCCATACTTCGAGGTTTCCCTTTCCCTAACTACAAACTTGACCTCAAATCACTGAAGAGCCAATTATGAGGTGAAATAAACGCTTTCTATGCGAGCCACATTCGGCTGAGACGACATTCGCGCGCCCTATGTCCTCCCAACGCCACACATGCAATAATCCATCCTCCCTAAACCTTACGTCAAGAAGCAAACAACTAAGCTATAGCCAAAGCACCCGAATTCAGTGTAACGCCGGTGCAACTACACCTGATTGTTTTCCCCTCCATCCATCTCTCCGTTCTCCAGGGCATCCATTTCCCCTTCCTCATCCTCTTCTTCTTCCTCCTCGGAATCTTCTGCCTCAACTTCTTCCTCATCGTCCTTGAACCCACTCTCAATCTCGAGTTTCCGTAATCTTTTCCGCATATCGTCTCTTTGCCCATGTTGCCATCTTATCAAAGTCGCTGGAGCATGGACCCTGAAGCCATATATCCGTGGCACGTATCTGTCATACGCTTTTGTTGGGATTAGAGCCGGGTAAACTTGGAATATTATGTTGTGAAAAGATGTTCCAAAGTATGCTCCATCAATAGCTGAATGGCGGGAAGATTTCGGATTGTAGATGTCTTCGCACTTGGCACAATAAAGCTTAACTGCCTTTACATTCGGATTGTCTGATTGTCCCATTGGTAGTAAGGGATGCGACTTGCACATGACTCTGGGGCATTTCCCGAAATCTGCCTTCTTATACTTCTCAAGCTATAGCAAGTCAGTGCTTGCTCATTCTCGACCAGTGTGTACGTACCATTTTTGCCAACCCCCTCGTCGTGACAATATATCTCGCATGTACGAGTCCATAGAGGTGCCTCGCCGACTTCTCGATCGTCTCTCTCATCTCATCATCACAGTCCAGGTCAAAAACATCTGTGACTAAGTCTAAGGCGTATTGGTAGTATTGGACTTCTGTGTTCAGGCCGGTAAGGTTGAACCGGTCGGTAAGATAATCTTCGTCGATTTCGCAGAAGTATTCGTTACCCCTTGATGAAATAAACTGCGAGAGACTGTCAGCCCGCACTCGAACAACGTGTTATTAACTCGCAGCAATACACGAGCTATAAACTCTCCAGAAGCCTGCACAGAAGACAAAGGCTCCTGATAGAACAACGCTGCAGGTGTTCGTATGGCTCTGGAAATATCGTAGAAGCGCGTCCTGGATATTCCGAGACTTGCATCGGAAAGAACTCGTTCGAATATATCTTGGGTATCTCTTAATCCTTGGGTAATCAGTGCAGGTCGTCTTTTCTGGCCGTGGAGCAAGTACTATCATACGCAGATATTGTCACCGTCAAGACCAGATGCGATACCCGTTACTTGCGTGATAAAGTCGTGCCGCGGCAGAAGAAATCTTGGACCGAAAACTGTTGATTGATCTCAGCAAACTTCAGTGCATAGAGTACTGAGGTTTGCGCCAGGGTAAGGGTCCAAGTTTGCGCAAGGCCTTCCATTTGCGGCGAATGATGTCGTCCTTGAAGTTGGTAAGATCGACCAGTACTCCGGATCTAGATCTATCATTCCCTCTGCTCCGGTCTATCATCGCAGACTCCAATACGGGTCCTGCCAGAAAAGGCACACGCGGTGCATAAGTGCGAGGGAATGTAAAGGCTTACCCAATCTCTCCAGTAGCTGGTGTAGTCGCTATCCGTCTCGCTATTGAAGTCGTCCATATTTCACGTCACCCTGTGGCATGTGCTCAAGAGGCACTTGCCAAGGTGCAGCAACGTCGTTCGTCGTGTCGAGAGGAAGTCCCGAGGCTGTTGTTGATAAATTGTTGTGAGGCTGCGTCGGAGGGGTCAGTTTTGGCGGCGCTTGCGTGCATGGCGCCTGCTCGGGTAAATTACCGCCGCTAAGGCCCCCTTTCTCAAGGTCCCGTCTGCTTTCGGAGTGAGGAGGGTGCTCAAAATTGAACAATGTTTCAATAAACACTTTCTGGAAGCGATCATGACTGAAATTCCACCATAGATCAATTCTCCACTTGTGCCTGTTACCAATCCCTGCGAAACTTCCGTTGACATTTTCCCTAACTGGTAATAGAGATTCGGGCAAACTTTTATGGCAACTATTTTATGAGCGTTCTTTTTCAGCAATACTCGAAAGGTTAATATCGAGAGTCTTTCTGTTTGTCGCTCTAGAGTGCCTTCAACTAAAGAGAATACTAGACAGAAATCCTACGAACATTCACTTGCGCTTTCCAATTTACAAGGTCTGGCCATATGAGATCATGATTGCAGCTCAAGTTATTCAAACTTTTCTTATCTTGGTTCTAACCTAACGCCGAATAGACTCCGTTCCACACCATCAATCCAAGTCTAACTGTTCGATACATCGTCATGCGTCGAGAAATAGTCTGCAAGATCGGCCCGTCTATCCCGAGGACTGCGACTGCCACTGCTAGAGCGATCATCATCACTCTTGGTGGCTCCGTTAAGAATTCGAGGTGACCCTCTCGCCGGTCTGGGAACTTTCAACCTTGAGCCCTCAAATAGAAAGCTGTTACTCTCGCGTTCATCTTTGGGACTTCTCAGATCAACCATCTCCAACGCCTCCATCAACGTTGCTCCGGTTTCGTCCAGCGCGGTCAGGAAGCGTGCCAACTCCTTGCACAATTCCCAATCTCCTTCATCCTTTGCTCTTGAGAGGAGTCGTACCAGTTGTTCTGAACTCGAACTCAGCTCCTCGAATGTATGCAGGATCAAGAGGTAACCTCCTGCTGTCTTTAATGTTCCCCGTTGAAGAGACTCCTCGAAAAGTTCTTGAGGAGGTGGCAAGTATGTAAACAGGGTGCGCCATGAACGCACCTCTGTCTTACGAGTACACTGAACTACGATATCCAGGTATTGAGGGAAAGAGGACAAAAACGACAGGACGCCTGGTAGAAGGGCAGTCTCCGGAGATGGACTGCTGTCAACTTCTTCATCAAGAACGTCATGTAGGAGGATCTCCAGCGAGTGAGGGAAGTATTGCAGGTGCTTGTACTGATGGGCGAGATGTAAGGCTGCGGAAGAATCAAATCGAGATAGGTAAAACCTCAGCACTTGAGGTATCAAGAGGTGGGTCTGGAGGGGTTTAGCATAATTCCGAAGGAATCGTACAGAGAACTCACACGTATAGTAAATCGGAAGAACGCGAAGTTGACATCTCGGCGCTGAACGAGATCTGGTTCAAGTCCAAGCAGAATTCCTTTGGCCAATAAGACCGATAAAGGATAAAAGTCAACAGGTATCGACACCATAGGAGGCAGCTCACGACCCAGTTCCGATGGCGCTGATCGAAGAACGTCCTGAACTTCGGTCCATACTTTCATGTCATTGCCTTCAAATGTCCAGAGCGAGTCTCGAAGGCAATTCCCCTCTGAGCTAAGAGCGTCGCCATTGACGGCAGCAGACACCTCCGAATCTTGGACCGAGACTAAAGGAGGCATGTCTCGCATCAAGACATAATATTCGACATTTTGTGCAATCACACGCATATCGTATTTAAGCTTGCGCTCATCATTGAGTGATGGCTGTAGCAGGACCAGCTTACCGTCAACAAGAAATACAACAGTTGCAACGGAAACATCTTGAGATGGATCGCCCTCGATCAACTGATCATCAGGTAAAATCCAACTCAAACCCCTCACTCTAGCAGGCGATCTAACTATGCCATGAAAGGCAATTTGTCCAACTTGCACGAGATTCACAGTATTGGATGTCCTGGTGAAAACATAGTGGTAGAGCAAATTGTCGTACGTGTAGACGAGCAGTGAATCCTCGCCTGATGGAGCAATAAGGACGACAGGAGCAGGTAGTTCCTGGATGTGAAGAACCAAAGAAGTATCAAGGGCAGATTCTCGGGAGAACAGGCGCAGTTCAAATGAATCACCCGCTTCAACAGCGGCGACTAGTATGTGCTGATGCCAACACATGCCGCCTCTTACCTGGAATTCGTTTTCCATGTTCTCGTTGACGAAGGTTTTCCATCTACCGCTATTTATGCTGTAGTGGGCCAGGCCTCGGCGACCTGCCACAGCAACGTATCGACCATCAGCAGAGATGACGGAGCATCGCATGGGCCATTGATCCACGAGATAACTTGAAGGAATCTGGGCAGCATGCCACAAAGAAGCTTCTGCAGATATCGTCGTAAGATCGGGCATATCGTAACCTCGATATACCATTATGCTTGACGTTGTTTGAAGTAATGTTCGTGATATGTTTGCTGATGAGTAGCATCCTGTGATGGCACTGCGAGCCATCTCCAATGTCCATATCCGGTCATCGTGCTGCCCAATTATTAGGATCTCTGATCCTCCCCCAAGCCAACTGGCCTCCTTGACACCTTCTAGCCAACCTTCTCTGTGCTCCTCGGAGATCCTTGAGTCTGCTCCGAAAGTGGTCGCGCCAGCTTTTCCAAATACGCTCCAAGTGGCCCAGCCGTTTTCATACCCAGCAAACAGACAATAGCCATCAGGAGAATAAGCTAGGCATGTTAATGTTCCTGACAAATGTCCTGATACCGATGGTTTGTGTGTGTGAGACGGGGGGATATTGCCCGCATAGTCCCTAGCTGTATATACTCGGATGGCCCCATCTGAGCAACCGACAGCTATTAACGAGAATCTAGCATTGATCGCGGCTTTGATACCATGATCGTTCGCATCCTGAGGAGTATGGAAGCAGTAGCCCCTGAATAGTTTATGTCGAGTCTCAAATTCGTTTGAATGAGGTAGCCTCTGAACGGCATATGCTTTCCCATCGTTCGTAATCCAGGTCGACAGGTTCATTGGTCTATCATGTATCATCTCGATAACGGTTGTCTTCTTGGGCAGCCAGTCCATCCGACTGAAAAGTTCAGTGCTAGTTTGGTTTCCAGCACTGTCGGGGGTCCATCTGATACATTGAACAGCTCCGGGCTTCTGGGTTGCCACAACCAGCTCCTCGTCAAGTGCCAAAGCCCTTCCAATGCCAGCGTCAACTTTTATCACCATCCGAAATCGAACACTGACTTCTCTTACCCCACCTCCCTCACCCGGGCCCCAAAGAATTCGATCTCCACCCTGATTCCTGGCTCCGCTAAAATTGCTCTGCCTCCGAGTCTGACCACTGGTGTGACTAGCAAAGTGTGGTTTGAATACTCTCGCATCTGGATCAGTAGCCAAGGTGTATGTGATCAAATATCCAGAAGTTGTTTGAACGACGAAAATGGCAGAGTCTGGCCGCACAAGGAGGGAGACATTGGGGCCATAGGTGCTCAGAGA
Source organism: Stipitochalara longipes BDJ (assembly GCA_009732865.1). Classification (NCBI taxonomy): domain Eukaryota; kingdom Fungi; phylum Ascomycota; class Leotiomycetes; order Helotiales; family Hamatocanthoscyphaceae; genus Stipitochalara; species Stipitochalara longipes. Next base: position 1,861,795 of record ML769333.1, on the reverse strand, counting down.
TTTCTTGGATCGTACTACTACTGCTAATATGGCGGTTGGCTATTAAATGAGTTAGCTGCTAGTTCACGATTCTTGAATCCTTCATTCAAGCCAGATCTGCGGGCTGCATACCTTCGTTTGCCAAATTGTTAGCGAAGTTGACGTTATTACTGCAAACAGATGGCCAGTTCGAGATATTCTAAGTGCAAGGAGTGGTTCCGTATCTGCTGACCCAGAGAGTATAGTCTCGTTTCCAGTCGATCCGGCAAAGAATCGATTGTCGTGTTCGACGGGCTTGATCCCTGGGGTCATAGGAGTCATGGGGGTCAGAGGTGTGGGCAATTCTGAGAGGCCTTCGTGTTCATCCTCTGCTCTTCCTGCTAGACCAACGCTCTGTGCATCCACCAGGGATCCACTTCCATCAGTTGTATCCCTCGACTCGGCATCATCGTCGGATTCGAGTATGCGGCCCCTCGAGGACCTGCTGTTGCTGGCAGCATAGATCCGGGGAGCTCCAACAGGCCAGTACATGGCTGTACAGGACTACTGGAAGCTTCATTCGTGTGGTTGCATGCCAAAAAATGGCACTGCAAGGGCTCGTAAACAATGCCGGCTCCGATCCTCAATGCATCTTGCGACTTAGGAAGGATAGAAAACCCTGGGCGAGAATAGAAACAATGTGGTGTACTGTGATGCAAGGCAAAGGTTGAGGCTGAAATCATGGCTGCAGGGGGTCCGGCGCTAACCTCTTAGTTTTAGGGCGTAATGGCGGCCGTTGAATTCCAGCAGCGTGATTGACCTCTTCACCTTCAATTCTGGCCAAAGCTGGCTCAACTATAAATTCCATTCGCTTCTGCTTTTTTGGTGAATGGTGAAATTTGGGTTCATTATTATGCCGCCTTGACAGCTTTGCTATTGTTTATCGACCCATTGTCAAAGACGTCCATTTAAGAGGACTTCGCTTCTGCTATTTCTGAATTCCTCCAACCAACAACAAAGAATTTTGCCTGGTGCCCCGTTAAGCAATTTGTCTCTTGTGACCTGCAAATTACACCATGGCACCGGCTCGACCACGCCAAAGCTTTGCGAAAGAGAAGTTTGAGAAGCATTTGAGGGAGTCTAAAACACAGACATATCATGATCCAACTGCTACTCGGGGATCTGTTTCACATGGGTTGGTCTCTTGATCTCCTGTTTATTAGATAGTATGGATATTTTGGATGGTAGCTAATCGAACTCGCCAGATTGAGAACTATTGCTTGGAATCCTTTGGGAACTCTGATTGCTACTGGCGCAGCGGATCGTACGCTTCGAGTGTCAGTTCAAATTTTCGGTCCAGATTCAGACACTGTCGCTGACTCCTATAGTTGGAATCCTGAAAGGCAAAACGTGAGATACTCAACGGAACTTAAAGGTCACTCTGCTGGAATTGAAAAGGTGGCATTCAATCCAGTCAAGGATGCAGAGTTATGTAGCGTGAGCTCGGATGGAGTCGTCAAATTTTGGGATGTGAGAACGAAGGCAGTCATCAATGAGATCAAGGGTCTTGGTGATGCTTTTACCCTTGCGTGGTGTCCCGATGGGGAAAGCCTTGTGGTTGGCAATAAAGTATATATCTTTACACTTTGACATGACTCCAAAGGCTGACATTAACTAGTCAGACAATCTTTTCGTTCTTTCACCAACTCAATCCACTCCAATTGCCTCTCATCAGCAATCAGTACAGACCAATCAATTCGTCTTCTGCCACAGTGGACAGAAGATCTTCCTGACAACAGGAGAAGGACGAGTGAAGATCCTCTCTTACCCAGACTTCAAGCCAATCTTCTACACCAGCTATGATCCAGGACTTCCGTTCACGCTTAACGGCCATACTTCGTCTTGTCTTTCCATCGACCTGCAACCAACGGCTCGATTTCTTGCAACCGGAGGATCCGACTCTATCATCGCTCTCTGGGACACAACAGAATGGATCTGTCAGCGAACCTTGATAGAAATGACTGGGCCGGTCAGAAGTATTAGTTTCACATTTGATGGAAGCTATATCGTTGGCGGCAGTGATGAAGGGCCAGGCCTTGAGATAGCCCATGCTGAGACTGGAGATTATGTGTACAGCGTGAAGACGGCTGGTCCATGTCCAATCGTCGCTTGGCATCCGAGCCGGTACTGGCTGGCTTACAGTGACCTTGGGAGCCTCAAGATTTTGGGCGTTGACCCGGAAAGGAAATAGATCAGGTAATTGTGACATCTACAAAAGTAGGGAGTTCGGGTCACACTTAGACAGCATGGGAATGTACTAGCAAAGGCTCATGTGTTTCAGGAGGGAGATATGGTGTGCGAATAGAGAAGATCTTGAGCCACGAATTGACGCCGGCAGAGTCATACCCTAAGACGCTTTTCTAATGCATGCACGAAAACTGACCAACCTGATGTGGAAGTTAGAATGGCTTTGATCTCGTTCTCGAGCGATCGCTCCGTCTTTTCGGGTCTACTTTTCTGTCTCGCCAGGCTTCAGCTCCTGGTGATCAATGAATGGTTGAAGTAGGGCTGGCCGAGGAGAATGATAGGTCACGTGGAGGTCGGCGAGCACCTGGAAACGGGGCTCTGTTGAGGCCACGTCGTTACAGCACATTTTTCGCACTCGCATCGACCCTTCTCTTTGCTGGAATGCCGAGGCACGCTGGGCGTCGTCTGCAGACGTCACTGCCTCTCGATGGCTGGATAAAGGTGTCGCGCACTGGTGGTGAGCAAGCACTCGGACTGCCCCGTTGTCGTGTCGGACGAATATTGGGCCGACTCGCTTGGGAGATTGATTTGGGCAACTCCCTTGATTGGTAAGACCCCTCCGCAAGGCTGAGCGCGGACGGTTTTGGGCGGACAGGCCAAGCACTTTTTGATCAAGCACCTTTTCCCAGGGCTTACGGAAGCAACGCAAAGTCGCTGGTGCCTTGGGAAGAGAGGTTGGGTTACCCGTTCCGTCTGAATCACTGGTCCATGCATGGCATGTCTGGCGTGGCTAATCCATTCAACGTATCAAGATCCCAAAAACACTGCCACCCATCATACAACTCGACTTCCCGCCGCCCTCGGCTTTTCATCGCGTCTTCCTCTTGCGCTTCCACTCCTGGAACCTGTGTCTTTTCTCCTGGACCATCGTGGCATCATTGTGAGAGCGCACGTTCTGATCTTTGCCGTTCTGTTAACAACGTAAGGTTGGGTCGTGATCTATTTCAAGCCACGCCCCCAAAGTTCCCATCAAAAGACGGGCTTAAAAACGGCTCCGAAGCGAACGCCGAGCCCGTTAATCTGATCTTGCCGCCAACTGCCTCCTCAGACGGCGCACAGCACAGCTTCCTCCTCTCTTCCTCCCCTGTGAATTATTCGACGTACGGGCTGTGGTAAATGGGACAGTGACTGAGATCTGGGTTGAATTGGTCCAATCTTTTCCACCGGGCGTCGCAGATCTCCTTTCCAAAATCAACTAAGCGCGGCGTAGTTGCAGCAAGATTAGTAGACATCTGCTCTGCAACCATTCTACACCCTTAGGTTTACGACGTGGAACATCAAGCGGAAAGTGTCAGTTCGGATTGGAAAAGGAGCATACGCGACAAAGAACTGCTGAGAGTATGTCCTCGAGCTCAAATACCCCTCCGGAGGGGTATTTCAATGACATGTCACGACCGACTGGGAACAATGGACGGAATAAACGAAATCGAAGCCCTAGTGGTGATGCCGCTGATGCGAATGGTGGGGACGCTGCGAGCGGAGGAGACAATAACGTCCCAAAACCGAAGAGAATTGCTTGCATTATTTGCAGGAAAAGGAAGCTGAAGTGTAATGGATCCAAACCGAGCTGCTCGACATGTACGAGATTGGGACATAGCTGCGCGTATGATGAGGTTCGGAGGAAGTCTGGTCCCAAACGAGGCTATGTCAAAGCCTTAGAGGAGCGACTGAGTAAGTTTGATGCCGAAAATCCGACTTTATGGTCTATCAAGCAGGGTCTTTGGAAATAGCCAAGCTAATCCGTTTTACAGAACAAGTCGAAACGTTGCTGAAGACCCAAGACCCTACAGTTACCACGGCAGAAGTTACACCAACAACTTTTACTGCTGGACAAAGTGGTGTGAGTGGGATTAATCTTGGCTCTGTGCCTGCTGGTGATTTCAACGTTTCGAATCCTACCATCGGCATTGTTGAGGGAGTAAACACAGACCGTTGGGGATTCAGTGGAGAATCTCCGCAACCACCTTTGAATGATCTGGGATTTGGGGCAGACATGAATATGGGAATGGGCCTTGATGACAATACGTTCACGTGGGAAATGATTGGACTTGGTCTGGAAGAACCTCTTCCTCCACAGGAGACCATCGACGAACTCCACCAGATTTATTTCGACAAGATCCATCCCTCTATGCCAATGATTCACAAATTCCGGTATCTTGCAGCAATGAATCTAGCGCCAAGTCAACGGCCTCCTGTTGCCCTCCGTTATGCTATGTGGACTCTTGCTGCATCTGTGGTGGAAAAATTCATGGATCTCAAAGAGCATTTCTACCAACGGGCCCGCAAATATGTAGAGAGTGACTATTTGAAAGGCCATGGCGAACACATGATCTCCATTGCTCATGCGCAGACACATGCTCTTCTGGCATCCTACGAGTTCAAGATGATGTACTTTCCAAGGGCATGGATGAGTACGGGATCAGCAATTCGTTTATGCCAGATGATGGGTTTGCACAGACTAGATGGTGCAGGTTTGGACGTCAAACAGTGCCTCCCTCCTCCTCGTGATTGGACAGAAAGGGAAGAGAGACGCAGGACCTTCTGGTTTGCTTTCTGCGAAGACCGGTATGCAAGTATTGGAACCGGTTGGCCCATGACCATTGATGAGAAGGACATCTTGACCGATCTTCCTGCCTCGGACGAGGCCTTCGAGATGAGCAAACCAGAGCGCACGCAATCTCTTGCTGATGCAATGAGCCCATCCGGGGCTTCCAAGCTCTCAGCATTTGCGGGTGTAGTCTTGATGGCATGTTTATTTGGGCGAAATCTGATTCATCTACATCGACCTGACGCAGACGAGCGAGACAATGACCTGAACGGCGAATTCTGGAAGCGCCACAGGAATATGGACAACATTCTGCTCAACACATCATTATCTATGCCCTCGCATCTGAAGCTGCCGAATGGACTGTCCAATCCTAACATCGTCTTCACCAACATGAACATTCATACTTCGACTATCTGTCTGCATCAGGCTGCGATTTACAAGGCTGATAAGAACCATCTTCCAGCGTCGATTAGCGCAGAGAGCAAAGTACGTTGCATCACAGCTGCAAATGAGATTGCTAGCGTTATGCGCATGATTTCTCATATGGATCTATCCGCTGTATGTCTTATACTCCTTCCTTGCCTCGATGTAATTCTGACTTTTGTTAGATGAACCCCTTCATTTCTTTCTGCCTCTACGTTGCGGCTCGGGTTTTTGTCCAGTACCTGAAGAGTCGACCAGATGATAGTCAGACAGGCGACTCTCTTCGGTTCCTTCTCTCTGCCATGAACGCCCTGAAGAGGAAGAATCCTTTGACGGAATCATTCCTGGTTCAACTAGATGTTGACCTTGAAGGGCTAGGCATGCGCAACCCGAAATACAAGTCGGTGTTTGCATACAGTGACGATAATGTGAGTACTACACAACGGCCACTATCTTGTATTCTCTAACAATATTCAGCTCGGAATATCAAGTGCAAGAGCTCCTCAATTGGGCCCTCAAACGACAACAACTGCAAGCGGCGCAACGGTTCAGAACCAATGCAATTTCCTTCGAATCTCAGACGACATAAACCCAATGGATGATACTAGCCCTACGGGACCAACAGCCACTGCGAACGATTTCCGCCGTGAAGCCGATCCAGCTTCAGCAGAATCAGCAAATACTCGGAATGATAATTTTGGGGACCAACCGAATTGGATGCCAATTGACAGCCAGCTCTCAGCGGACCAGGGCCAGCATGTCCAGCGCAATATGCAAGGCTTAGCAATTGGAGATATGGCTTCCATTTCCATTACTACCGCAGGCTACCTTAATCGCGAGATGAATAATGGCAGTGGCTATGGTAACAGCGAGAGCAACACCACTGCTGACTCGGGACTTTCACCGGACACAGCAAACTCAACTTCGAATCGACCAACCCCAAGCGCCAGTACGCCCTCGGACACGCGACCCAGTCTCCAGCCGGGACAAACGTCAGGAGGCAAATCTTATGAGACCAGCCCCGCAACTTCGAACCAACGGCTGCCAACCACCGATGGACGCGCACTGGGCTCTTTCTTCTCCACTCAGCCAGACTACAGTAACATTTCTGCAACGGGTCTCACGCCTGATAATACCTTCACCATGCCAGAGACCCCTGGTAGATCCTTCGACGTACCTAGTGGATGGGAAATGAGCAATCAAACAACAGGATTGACACCTGTTGGGGAGGGAGTGTTTCGAACACTCATGGGATTGGGTCCAATGGATCCTATGTAAGTTTCCCTACTGTGAAGCCTTCTTGCTCTATTTCTAATAAACCGAACAGGGATATTGGATGGGAAGGCGGCTCTTAGAAGAAACAATCACTGCTCAATTCGTTTCTTGCATGGCACTTATGACGATGACTGGCTTTCCTAAACTTATGGTCAGGCGTTGAACACATATTTTATGATATCGGGCTATGAAAATTCTTCGTATGATACAGCACAATTGTAAATGATCCTATTCGTTTGGAAGCCCCATGTAAAAACATATACCAGTATTTTCTTCAGAATTTAGGGAGGCAGGACGGAATAGGGGCTGGGGATTTGGGATTCGGATTGGCATTCCCGCTCTTGGCTACGGTAGTTACGGCAGAACCAAAATTAATCAACCATAACACATAAATTTTCACGCAATGAACCTCACTGTGCTATTTTTGCTTTTGGGGCCTCTCAGATAGTAATCCTTTCGTGTTCTTGCAGATCCTCTCCCATTGCAGATCCCCGCCGAAGCATTGCAGTCTCACCGAGTTTCCAGAATAAAGCGAGTGGCTTGCAGCCTTCCATTCCCCTGAAGCCCTCCGCGGAGATGTCGAACGTTGAACGCCAGGAAGCTCGCTACCGTCTCTAATTTGGGATACCAAAGAGTAGCTAAAAGCCTCCTTGTGTAGCCTGAGCAACGTGCCAAAATCCAGCTGCATGTGGCCGAATCTATACCCTGAACGTTGTATCCGAGGCATCACCTGGCCAGTAACCTTATTTTGGCGACCCAGGATAATCGGATTGGCAGACCTGAATCCGGAGGAGGGGTTGGGTTGACATGGGTTTGGCTTGGGAGTCGGCGTGCTTGTGAAAAATGATGACCCGACTCGTACCTCCCACCTATGATGAGCTTCTGGAAATACTTATCAGACGCTCATCAGGAGTCGCCGAGGTTGTGCAAGGACAGAAGATGTTGGCACAAGGTTTGAGCCAGTGAAGTGTTTCGCAAGGGTGAAAGAACCACCGGGCGGGACATGGCTCAGGTGAAGGAAGAACTTGGGCAAGTACTTTGAGAGGCTGAAAGAACAGGAGAATGTAACAGGGCTGGGCAAGGCGAAGAGGACACACTTCATAAAGCCAATCATACAGATCTTACATTTTCTCTCAGTATGGTACATATCTAGACGTCTAATTTTGTACACGATAGAGTGAAACGTAGCTAGGAACCGCAGAAAAATGGTGCTCTACTTGACTCTTCGTTTTCCGTGATTTCGTTCTCGAGCAGTAACAACCCATTTGTTCGGTTTCCTGACCTTCCGAGTCTTGTACCCTCCTTTGGCCTGAGCAACGTTAGCATCGAGGGTTTTGGAGAAAAGAGCCAGAGAGACTTGCAGGCATACCCCAAGGGCTTACAGGGTCGACATTACCCTTGGACTTTCCTCGTCCACCACCATGAGGATGATCGGCTGTCGTGTTGTGAGTTTTTGCATTTGTCATTAAGTCTAGGCAGGAAGTTCTTACCTGCATTCATTGCAAGGCCTCTGACTGTTGGTCGAATGTTCAGCCATCGCTTTCTTCCAGCTTTACCAAGCTGCCGGTGCTGGTAGTGAGGGTTGCTTGCAACGCCGATAGTTGCACACGCATCCCGGCTTACTTTCCGGATTTCACCGCTTTGCAAGCGTACGTTGACATACTTGTTGCCACCTTTCGTTCCCTCGTCATCTTTTGATATAACCACTGCATGAGTGCCAGCGCTTCGGCAGAATACAGCACCTTTCCCTCTTGTAGACCCAACATTGTAAATGATAGTCCCAATCGGAATCATATGAAGTGGTAGACAATTGCCTCGCCAAGCAGTCTTTGCAGCCAGTACACCAGGATCCACAACTCCTCCCATGCTGTCAAGCAGGTCCTTGGGAATACCAGCTCGATAGCTCTGAACGATGTCTCCCGCTCTCATTCCCTCGGCAGCAACAATATAGCTTTTTCGTCCCGTAGCCTCCTCGTTGAGCAATGCAATATGTGCACTTCGTCCTGGATCGTGCTCAATGCGTTCGACTGTATGGGGTCCTGGCTCCATTCGCAAGAAATCAACAGTTCTTATCCGTCTTTTGTGGCCACCACCGCGATGTCTGATTGTAACTCGACCACTATTGTTTCTCCCTCCCTTTCCATGACCCTTCTTTGCAAAAGTCAATGGGAGAAACGGTCTCCCTTTCCACAAGTGGTCGTTTATAGGACGTCTAAGATGCCGTACACCGGGTGTTCGAGGTTTGTAGGTTCGCATCATGAATGTAGCATTGCCTTCATCTACAGTTGGAGGCGGTGCGAAGCCACTTGTGGAAGGAGGTGGTTCGATTTTCACAGGCTCGACGACGACGGTTGCATATGAACGGGAGGCACTTCGCCGCATGGAAATGGAAATGTATTTGCATGATGTCTTCTGGGACTGCCGCAGCAGTATTCGCGGCTGTAGCATGGCGAGTAGAGCCAATTGCCTCTCCACTGGTCGGAGGCAGACCCCAATGATAATGTGAATGGTATTAGCGGTGTTGAAAGCCAAGTCGTCCAATATGTGAAGTCTCTCGAATTTCCCATCCGAGCTCGACCTTTTAGCGTGCCCAGCCACATCGCGTTCAGCCACAGCCCGTTTTGGTCACTGCTGTGCACCGTAGCTCGTTGCCTCCGCAACTGAAGTCAACAAAGCCAAGTTAAGGCCCGTGCCGACGCTGACCCTTGATGCACCTCTTCGACCTTCCCCTCCCATCGACCCCTCGAAGAAGACAAAACATCCAATTGACCTCAGAGAGCTGCATCTTCCTAAGACACCTTGACATTAAGATTTTCATCCTCTCCGAACTGCTCAAGTCCTTTCAAATTACTCTCCTCCCTTGCGTTGACGAATTTCTTCGCGGGATTACCTTGCATTCTGGTAAGGATTCTGAGTCGCGCTAAGTCGCCAGCATAACAAGCGAGACCTCCACCTCGCAAGCTCTCCTCAGTCTTTCATCACGGTTTTGAACCTCCTCCAAAACACGACATCGACCTCCCTACACACTTCCAATACCCAAGACGCCTCTACTTTCTAGTCTTAGGGCCATATCGAGTCCCTCTTGACACATTGAGTACCCAGGCTACCGTGCCTCCACACTCGGAAAGCCTCTGTCGACCCTGTTGATACTGTCCACGAACGATCCGATAGAAGCACCAATTACGCATACTCGAGTGATTCGGTATCTTACCTGACTTCATGTACGTATTTAATTCTTCGTTTTCTATTAGATGCGTCCAGTCGCGTCGCCATCCGCGTCCCTCACTCACGCGGTCTTTAACACCTTTGTATCGCGTCTTTGCTGACCACAACTATAGCTCTTGACTTCCAGAAAACTATCAAAGCATAATCATTAATCAACCGGCAAATAAAAATGCCTCCAGTAAGTCAACTTAATCCGAATTTTTAAACCTCCCTCCTGTCTTGACTCCCTCGATTCCTCCAAACACAAACGCTAACATTCCCACCCTAGGCCCGTGCCGCGTCTACTAGGCGGGCTGTCACCAACGAGAATGATGAGAACAGTGCCGCAGGAACGACGCGTCTCACGAGATCAAAGTCTGCTGCTTTCGGCGAAGATGTTGGTGCTGCCAAGAAGCCCCTCCAATCGAAGAAGTCTGGAGTCAACACACAAGTAGCACAACCACTCCGCAAGCGTGCTGCTTTAGGAGATGTCAGCAATGTTACGAAGGGAGATGTTATTGAGGGGAAGAAGAATGCTGGAAAGGGTGGTCTTGTGTCAAAGGCTGCCCAACCCACTGGTGTCCAGAAGAGTTTGTCACGGACAAATTCTAGCCGATCAGTTCTGGGAGCCAAGGACATGAACAAGAAGTCTTCAGACGTGAAGAGAACTGGCTCAGGATCCGGTGTCATGGCTGTTAAGCGAAAGACGAGCGAGTCCTCGAGCACGTTCTCAATTAAGGAAGAAACACCGGCCGAAGAGGAGCAACCATTGAGAAAAAAGATCCATCTTGAGCAGGTTGAACGACGAATCACTGTTGAAGAGTACAAGGAGAACGAGATCGTGCAAGATGTCGAGCCCAAGATATCGGTTACACAAGAATTTGCGGAGGGAGTCGAGGATCTAGACCGTGAGGATCTCGAGGATCCCTTGATGGTGGCGGAATATGTTGTCGAGATCTTCGACTACTTGAAGAAGTTGGAAGTTGACACTCGGCCCAACGCAGACTACATGGATCACCAGGAAGACTTGGAGTGGAAGATGCGAGGCATCCTTGTTGACTGGCTCATTGAGGTTCATACGCGTTTCCATCTCCTCCCCGAAACCTTGTTCCTCGCCGTCAACATAATCGACCGTTTCCTCTCAACCAAAGTCGTCCAACTTGACCGCCTTCAGCTTGTTGGTGTCACTGCCATGTTCATTGCCTCTAAGTACGAAGAAGTTCTGTCTCCTCATGTCGCCAACTTTCGTCACGTTGCCGATGATGGCTTCACTGAGGCAGAAATCCTAAGTGCTGAGCGTTATGTCCTCACCGCTCTCAACTATGACCTAAGCTACCCCAACCCGATGAACTTCCTTCGCCGCATCTCAAAGGCTGATAACTATGACATCCAAACCCGGACCCTTGGCAAATACCTCATGGAAATCAGCTTGCTCGACCACCGCTTCATGCAGTATCTTCCGAGTCATGTCGCAGCTGCATCGATGTATTTAGCTCGTAAGATCCTCGAGAGAGGCGAATGGGTAAGTCCTACACTGGTCCAGTCACTAGGTTATAACTAATAGAAAGCAGGACCCAACCTTGACTCACTATGCTGGGTACTCTGAAGAGGCAATTCAGCCAGTATTCAAATTGATGATTGACTACCTTGCTCGTCCCGTTACCCATGAAGCTTTCTTCAAGAAATACGCAAGCAAGAAGTTTCTCAAGGGTAAGCCATCCACCCTGTGACTGCTTATATTCTTTCTGACTCTCGCAGCATCTATTCTCACTCGACAATGGGCTAAGAAGCACGCTGCTCAGCTTGGCGTTGATGTCTCTACACCCCTAGACATGGCCGCTCGATAGAAATGACCATCTTACGAATATCCGTACACGACTACGTGGTAGTTGCTCTGGATACCACGCATTGCATTATTTGGATGGGAAACGAATCAAAGATACGATAGACGGATGACTTTCTTAAAGACACCGATTGCTATTCATGTACATCTCGCCAGATCCCTGACGGTCTCGTGCTGGGTTGATGTTATGAAAGGTTACTGCTGTCTTTTCTTGTTCGGAATGAGCTGTTGCGCTGAATCATCATTTTTTGCTCTCCATTGGCTGGCGTCCGTGTCCTCTTTGGAGTACGGAGTCTGGCTCGCGTCTTGCTGTTATTACCTCCCTCAGTGTTTGAGTATTGAATCGCAAGAAAAGTGCCCACAGCATTCTCCATACCTGCGGTCATGTGCTGAATGGGAGGAAGTTTGATTATGATCACATGTAGATATTTAAGTGATAACGAAAAGAAATTACATCATATGGACTTTAATGTTTGTAAGTGAAATCCTTTAGGAAGCTAGGCTAGAAAGTAGAAAAAGCAAGTATTAATAGGACGTAAGTGGTTCGATCAAAATGGTGTGTTTATATGCTCCTCCTGGTACCCTTGACTCAGCTACAACAAAGATAGTTTCGATTCTGGAAAGTCTGGCAAATACGAAATATCTTCAGATGCTAGAGTGATTGTTACCAACCAGAACTTCAACGCGCTTTGGTGATTGGGAAGACCGTCCACTATCCCTGTCAACAAGCGAGTTTTCGATAAGAGCTTCCCGATCTCCAAGCTAGGGTTCACCTGCTTCTGACAACCACTCAACATCTAGGCACCAAGCTCGCTCCGCACACGTCTGATACTCCAGGAGCTGAGTAACGCCTTCGCCATGTCTCTAGATCCGCCTCCATACCTGTACTCGATCCAGAATAACATTCGTGCTCGCCCGATCCCTTGGGATGGAGCTGTTCGAGCTGGGACGATCACGGATGATCAATTGAACAAGATCAGAGCTGTGGACAAGGTCAGAAAAGAGGTCAGAAAGCAGACTATTGAGGGTGATCTTGAGGGGTATCGCATCCTGTTCGTTGGAGGGGAAGGCAAACCGAGTGTTCTGCAATCTGCTGCAAGGCGGGCAGACGTTGTTCAGTACATCTTGGTCCTTCTAAGTGATCTGCTTGATGGTATGTACGAATCTCTTCCCGTATGGTTGCTTTGCTAATATAAGTTCCGCAGCGATTCCGGCTCTTTCGAAAGCGCTCTCTGAGCATCCCAACCCCTACCAGCACCTGCTACCACTACTCGCTCAAGCCAATGACCCTGACGGCCCAATACCATTGCTCACATCTACTGTCCTTGCAAGTATGATTTCTGGAGTCCCAGTTTTATCGAGCAAGGGATCATCGGCGCTGCCGCGGTTGTTCTCATATCTATCGACCTTGACGAAATCATCCGATGGAGGGCTACAGGATATTGCGGTGTTGGAATACTCTGCTTTGCTACGGGGCAAAAAGCCAAGAGAGCAGTTCTGGGCTCAGAGAAAAGAGACAGTTGGACCTTTGATTGACATCCTTCGATCGGCTGCAGGTGTCTCGAACGGAGACTTATCTTCGAATCTGTGGAGCGGTGCTGCCAGCGTTCGAAGTAATGAAGGCGTAATTGGAGGTGGGGTTGGTCTACAATTACTCTACCATATCCTATTGGTCTTGTGGCAGCTAAGCTTTGAAGGTGCTACTGTTGGAGAGGGCCTTGAAGAGTGAGTTGCACCGCCAGTCAAGTTTTGAAAGGAGAATGCTAATCAGCCAACAGCGAGTACGATATTATTCCACTCTTCACGCAGCTCCTGAGGTTGTCTCCCAAGGAAAAGACCACTAGACTTCTTATCTCCTCATTATATAATCTTCTCTCAACTAATAAGCAGACATTGCTGCCAGCAGCCGTTCTGGCGCGTCTCCCCGCACTTATCCAGAATGTCAACGGACGTCATCTTTCGGACCAAGACCTCTTGGATGATCTTCAAAATCTCACTGAGATGCTTGATGAATACACCAAGACTCAGACTACCTTTGACGAATATGCCGCAGAAGTGAACTCGGGTCATCTGAGATGGTCTCCACCTCATCGCAGCCCTACATTCTGGGCTGAGAATGCTCGGAGAATTCTCGAGCATGAAAAGGGGGAACTGCCTAGAAAGCTTGCTGAAATTATGAGCAAGCCCTGGGAGAATGATAAGCAAGTCCTGGCTATTGCCTGCAACGATGTTGGCTGTTTGGTTAAGGAGGTTCCCGAGAAGAGGACTCAACTAGAGAAGCTAGGGCTGAAGACGAGAGTAATGGAGCTGATGCAAGAACCTGACGAGGCAGTGAGATGGGAGAGTCTGAACGCGTTGTCCGGATGGCTGAGGTACAGCTTTGAGACTAAATGAGGAATGGCTAGCATCGTATGTCGTTTTTTAGCTGTAATATCATTCACGGCCGCTGAGAGCTTCCATGCGGTCAGGCACGAGAACATGCCGATAATTGTATTTCGGCACGCATCACTTGCAATGCTGTGATATAGAGTAGATCGGAAGTATTATATTGATTTACCTTCATTGGCATTCCTGCAGTGAATTATTATTTTGCCCCTCTTACAGATTCGAGGAATACCTTGTAAATCTGAACAACCCCACTTCCGATTCTAACCGAGATATTCATTCCAACCTCGAGCCAAATCTCAAAGGTCCCGCATCCTCCATTCGATCAATTGGCATAAGATGAAGCGCCTTCGAGCTGTAGCACGCGCCAATGACGCTCTTGTTATTAAACTTGCATCAGGACAATCGTCACGTCAGCTCTCAACAGCTCTCCACCGAGCTACAACGTCAAACTCCTCTCATTCCTCACCCCGCACCCAGATCTCTATACAGCAGAAGCAGTGTCGAGTCCCTTCCAAGCTCTGCGCACCAATCCGCCATGCCTCATCTACTTCGACTCCATCAGACCTCCAAAAGACGCCCTTGTACGACCTCCACCTCGCCCATGGCGGCAAAATGGTCCCCTTCGGCGGGTTCCACATGCCAGTCCAATACTCCGGTCTCAGCGTCAGTGCCTCCCATCACTTCACACGCAGTCATGCCTCTCTCTTTGACGTAAGCCACATGGTGCAGCATCGATTCTCTGGCCCCGGATCCAACGCTTTCTTGGAACGAATTACGCCTGCGAGCATTGCTGGGTTGGAGACAAATCGCAGTGGCCTGAGTACACTGCTTTGGCCGGTTACGGGAGGCATTGTGGATGATACAATTATCACCCGGCTGGGTCCAGAGTCTTTCTATGTGGTTACAAATGCGGCGTGTAGAGAAAAGGATCTCAAATATTTTGAAGAGCAGCTAGCAGAGTTCAAGAATGAGGGAGGTGATAAAGTCGAGTGGGAGATTCTTGAGGGATGGGGATTGGTAGCTTTACAGGGCCCGTTGAGTCAGGATATTCTGAACAGTGTACTGGTTGAGCCCGAGGAGACTCAATTGATAAAATTGTATTTCGGTCAGTCGAACTTTATCAAGATCAGGCTTCTCGGTGGGGAGTCTTCGAGCCCGCTGTTGGTTAGTAGGGGTGGTTACACTGGGGAAGATGGGTTTGAGATCTCAATCCCGCCTACTGAGGCAGTTGCTGTTACTGAGGCGTTGCTACAGAGTGCAACAAAACAGAGGTTACAGCTAGCTGGGCTTGGTGCCAGAGATAGTCTAAGGCTGGAGGCCGGGATGTGTCTTTATGGGCATGATCTGAATGACACTACCACACCCGTGGAGGCGGCTCTTAGCTGGGTCATTGGCAAAGATAGGAGAACAAGTGGGGGATTCCACGGCGCGAATGTCATCATTAGTCAACTGACGCCGAAAAGCAAAGGAGGAAGCGGAGTCAAGAGACGCCGGGTTGGATTAATTGTTGAGGGGGCGCCAGCAAGAGAAGGTGCCGATATTGTGGATGAGAAGGGCGAGAAGATTGGCAACGTCACAAGTGGATGTCCAAGTCCAACACTCGGGAAGAACATTGCAATGGGATATATCAAGGATGGATTCCACAAGTCTGGAACCAATGTCGAAGTTGTAGTCCGGGGAAAGAAACGTACGGCGCAAGTCACTAAAATGCCTTTTGTACTAAGCAAGTACTGGAAAGGCGCAGCGCCGGCCTAGTATAAGATCAATGAGAGGCTTTGAAAGGCAATTGTGAATACGTAAGACATGTAGAAATGCTGAACAAGCTCGTTGAAATATCCCCTGGTGCTTGCCTTAGTGAAATTAGTGTTATCAGCTTGATTCATCGAGGTGAACATTTCTCAGTTGTAAGAAGGGTTCATGCTATCAAAAACCCATGCCATAGTAGCATATCTTCCGTGAGTCTACAAAAATTTAAATGTAGACTTCCGAATTTCCCGTGTTGGTGCGGTTACTTGGTGGAGGGAATGTAGCATTGAAGATTTTCACAAACTACCATGCTGTGTGTGCATAGTGAGATATAAATATTGAGTATACACAGGTTGAAAGACATTTTTTTTTGGACAAATGCAAGTTGGTAGATGACGCTTGGAGCTTTGGTAAGGGGCTCAGGTAGATATATACGCGAGGGGGAAAGGGATCAGCACAATGAAGCACTTATGCTAAAACCTTTATTCATGTTGCTCTCTTGCCAACCTCACTTTCATTTCAGAGCTCAAGAAATCAAATATCATTTTCACAATATTTCAAGAAGAGAGAGCCAACGCTTTTTTGTATTTCCACTTCCTGGACTCCATCTATGACGCCAGCGCAACGACTTTTCCACATACCCAAGACTCCGCGTGCTTTAGAAGATATGCACATCTTCCGGCGGGATATTATACAGAAAACACGCTCCACCCAATGCTATCATTTGCTTAATTGCATGAAAGAATTTAAAGTCTCAAGATTCATCCAGCCGTTGTCAACACGTATGAGGTGATGGCGGACATCCTCTCACTCGTCAACTTCAAGGATATACGTAGCATTTCTTGCGCTACCTCAGGATCAGCCTTTTGAAGCTTCTCCCAGTTCTCCCTATCCATCAGCCAAGCTACACAGTTCCGTTCAGCTTGCACGGTCGCAGTCCGGTCGGTTTCTGAAAAGAACGGCAACTCCCCACATGTGGTTCCTGCAACGATACTTTCGAAATAGCGACCTTGCGGCAGTTCGTAATCAGCTCGAAGGATCCCGTCTTCGAGAAGATAGAATCCCTTCGCCGATTCACCACGGCGAAAAAGTATTGTACCAGCGAGATATTCCTTCTTGACGAAGAACGGAAGAACTCTAAACCAGAAATCTTCGTTCTTCTCGGTCAAACCTTGAAATGTTTGTAGAATCAGCCGCAGCGGCTCCTTGAAGTTCATATATCGTGTATCTGAAGGAGTTTCGTCCAGCGCCATTGTTGCAACCTTGTGAAGGTGGTTTCGCCGCGGTGAACTGAACTGAGTGTCGAAGGTATGCGCAGGCTTACCACGGTCTTGATCCGGGACGTCAAGATAAGTGGAGGGAGCGTTGCGACCTGTTCGAGCTTCTTTACTGGCATAAAAAGTCTTCAGTAACTCATTTTCGCAACTCTCCAGGGCCGAATTGAGATCTTCGAAAAGCTTCACTTCATTTCCATCCTGGCCAAGGCCTACAGCTTGGAGGCTCAGACCCAAAGGACCCTCTGGGTCGACTCCACTCATGACCAGAGCGACGCCCTTTCTACCAAAGACTCTGTTGATTCTATTGAAAGCTTCTGCAGCCGAGTAGTCTATCCCAGTGACGTGGTAAAGGTCAAAGATCAGGAAGCGAATAGGTCGTTCATGAAATGTCTCATCTTCTATCAGTCCTCGAATTCGCTCTTCCACACTGACTATTGTGCCAAAGAACAGATATCCAGCGAGTTTCGTCACATGGATCTGTTGGCCCACCTCTCGCAGATAACGGTACTGCGTAGGGTTTCTTCGGACCGTGGATCCGGCAATTTCACCGGAATAAGATGCTCGTACAGCCGGAACTCGTGAAGTCTGCACGACGAGAGTGATGAAGGCAAGACCAATGCCAATGAATATACCGATGACGAAATCGTAGACACCCATGATGAGGACAATCGCAACGACCTAGAACAGTGAGCCTTGTATCCGTGCATAGCTCGAAGTACTCACCGTAAGATACTCAAGCAGTTTTAGCTTCTTCCTGGGCTCCCAAATAGCTTCAAGGAATAACTCAAATCCGAGGACGAAGATCAATACACCCACCATCATGACTGGGATAAAGCCGATGATGACAGGGCCAATCACCAGAACGCCTATGGTGAAAATAGCGAGCATGATTCCAGCCAAGCGGCCATCGCCCCCGGTCCTGATGAATAGAACACTGTTGGTATACACAAGATAATTTTGAATGCTGCCTGCAAATCCAGAGAGAACATTTGACACCCCATGGGCAATCAGTTCTCTATCTAGATTACAGTTGTCCTCCCCGATATTAAATGCAAGGGCGGGGACATTGATAGGCACGTGAAGGATGCCAAAGAATGTCAAAGCAAACATGGCAGGCACAGTGTCTAGAATGGCATTCCAGTGTACGAGCTTGAAGTCTAATATGGTCAATAACATCTCAAAATGGTGATAAAGCTGACGTACCATATAAAGTATAAAAATACCACCAAGGTTCACCAGCATCTGGTCCATTGAATATCCAACCAGTCTCTCTGAGTTTCCCCGGATCCAATTGATCCATGGAGAAAACGAAAAAGTAGAAAACTGCCGGGATTGTCAAGATGTACGCAGGGAGATAATACTTTGAGATGATCTTATGCTGTGACCAGTAAAGGAAAACAGCCAGAAAGAGGGGAATCACCCAAAGTATCAATGTAGATGGATCAAACATCTTCCGCAGTGTTGCGCCGTCATAATTGAGATTACCATCAAGGCGAGCGGTAACTTCGAAACCTGTAGCCACCAAAAACCACCCTACACCCCCGATACAGCCAATGAGTATATGCCTAGGGATAAAACCAACTATGTATCCAAAGCCACAAGTTCCCATGAGGAAAAAAACCAGGCCGGTTATGATAGAGCTAATGGCATAGGAAGTAATGGTAGTGGCTATCACAGCCTTGGGATTGTCTTCGCCGACCTTGGCCATGATTGTGAACGCCATTTTGTGGAAGAAAGGGACAACTTCAATCTACCATCCAGTTAGCATGGAAATCAAGTATTTAGAAGGGGCAGCAAACCATCTCTGACCCAATGCCACCCTTGAAGATGCTGCCGCCACATGAATATACCAGCTGTGAAATGATGCAACTGATATAAAACATTGAGATACCAGCAGAGCCTAACTTCTCGAAAATGGGCTGGCCAAGAGGAAAGAGAATCATGCCTGCAAACAAACAATTAGCATAAAGTGCACGCAAAGTAACCAAACGAAACGAAACGGAAAGACGACCTTAAAAGAAAGGAAAATAACCACAAGTGTTGGGGGGGCGGGGTGCTTCCGGAGTTCCAGAAACTCTCCATGATTTTGGTTGCCAAAGAAGAGAAATAACGTACCATAGGACAGGGCGTCAAGAATGTTCAATAAGAGACCAAGGATTACAGCTGGTAGATATCCAAAGGGTTCCTTTACAACCTTCTGAACAATGACTTCTCGGTCCCAGCTCTTTGGATTAATGATAATACGAGCAATATCAAGACCCTTCTCTTTAGGCCAAAGAATAACGTTGTGGAGTTTTGGCCAAGAGATGCGACGCCGCACTTCCTGCCTTTCAAGATCCTGCTGGCCGCGAATCCAGTCTGGATGGTTTGTTTCAAAGCCAGGGTCTTTCCCTAGCAGTGGTGTCCTTTCGGAAGAATCAACAGTGACCCCATGAGGTGTCATAATAAGTCGTCTCTGCTCCTGATCATCCTTATCTCTACCATTGGTAGGGGACAACTTATCACTGTGTGCTCCGTCCAGATTTGGCGGCGAGGTGCTGGGCGGGGACCGCTTTAACATGTTGGTGAGAGCAGACTTCCCTGGAGATCTAGAGGTTGGCTCGTTCTCGGGCGAGACTGGCTCCGAGACCTCTGCTATTGTATGTCGATGTAATCCTTCACCAGTCCTGCTCGAAGCAGGTTCATCGTCAGATCCTTGGGCAAAGTAAGACTCGAGTTGTGTCTGTCCTGGTCGTTGCCGTGGGGAAGCACTTTGTACCGATGCTTTGTCTGAGAGGGCATATGAAGCCAGCTCCGCTGTATCTTCTCGAACACTACGAGCGTAGTGGGTGCTATCGATGGGAGCTACACACATAGTCAGTACCTAGTAACATTTACAGATGCAATCGTCATACCTAGGCCTCCTCGGTAAGAGAGATGGACAGACGACCTTGTGGGCTCCCGCTGGCCAGAGGCATTGGCAGGATTGAGTGTTGAATTCTGCCCCTCCTGGTGTGTCCGAAAGGAGCCATAGTTCACGTCCGAGGTTGTATTGGAAGTGCCATCGACGGAATCTGGGCAGCCAGGAATAAGTTGTGGACTTGAATGAGAGCCCGCAGAAGGAGCTCGCAGCCTTCGAGATGATCCGAAGCCTGAGGAAGAGAATGACATTGTCGACAACTTCCCCCAATGGCAGGAACGAGCAAGGGGCTGCAGGGTCTGGCCACCACGCTGGAGCTCTGGGAGAGGAGCGGGAGAAGAAAGGTAGGCAGAGTGAAAATGCTGAAGGACGTACGGGCTGCAGAACAGCTACTTCTATGATCGCAGCAAACCCAGCCCAGCCTTAGTGGAGAGAGGAGGGCCGGTCCCGCGGCTTACCTTGATGGGCCTAGAGGCTCAAGCAGGGAATCGCAGGCGGGGCTGGCTCGACGAGGACGACGACGACAAGCGGCCGCACTGGAAAAGGATAGAGAAGAGACGAGATGCGTGAGGAGATGGAAAATACTGTACTGTACGGGGGCTATCTTGAGGCATGCTTCGGAGCAGCATCGGCGCAGGCACGATGATCCTGTTCTCTCCTCGTCTGCTCAGCACTTTTCTAGGCGGGCTTGGATGGCTCGATGGGATGATGATTTCGCCTCTCGCCTTTGCCTGCCTTGCCCCTTCCCTGCCGTTGGCGCACGCAGTCTTATCAGCCAATCAGCGCGATGCGCAGCGCCAGCCCTGCAGGCCTGCAGAAGCCGCGAGAGCCCCACAGCCAGCGACAGGGTTTGCAGCAGTATTTTCACGGTGCAGTTGCAGTGGAGATGAGACTAAAGAGACGAGCAAGAGACGAGCGAGAGACTAAAGAGATACCAGATACCTTCCGATGCATTGCCTTGGGCAGTTCAACACTTTGCAGGCAGAGCCAAGAGTGCCACCAATTGATGTATGTGCTTTGCAGTCTTGAATCTGCGCGCTAGGGTTTGCTCTTGAAGGCCAACCATCGATTGTCGGTAGTATAAGTACGAAGTACAGAGTACAGTACCTGCACGGCAATCTTCCCCTCTTCATGTGACGAGCAAGCAAAGCCGCTGACGGCGTACCCTGGGACGCCACACCCCCTTTCCGGTGATTTTCTATGCGCTTCGTTCAGCTTGCCCGATGTTACAGCGACAACGGCCAGGTACGGAGGGACTTGATGCTGCGCTACCTGGCATCAATTCAAGCTTCATATGCATATCTCCGAGTACTGTGAACGTCGCCGTCATCTACTTGAATGAGCCGGCTGGCTAGTGAGGGCAATGATCATGTACTTTCGCAGTTTCATGAGACGATGTTCTCCACAGGAGGGACGCTCCGTGTCCACATACATATATTGCCCGTGCTCGAAGACCGTGTGCTACCATAGGTACCCCGCATCATGCAAGCGCCGCATATGACCCTTCAGAAAACCCACGCGTATTGTCAATCCTCCTGCAGCTTTACGCCATACGACGCCATTCGCTGCGACATTGCGTGCAATCTCTGAGTACTCACCTGATGCCTCCAGCAACAATGCTTTCATCTCTCGATATAGATTGCGGCCCCCTGAAAATGAGCAATTCGTAGAACAATGGTGGTCGAACGCTAATCCATACCAAGTGCCGTATAATGAGTGGACTGATTGTTGCCTTTCAGCCGCTATGCGAGGAGTCTGATATCTGTAGCAAAACTCAGCTCGAGATGATACAGTAGAAGCTCAATTTGGATAACTACTTTAAGGCGCTAGCTTCCCTCCCACTGGCCCCTCCCAGCCCCGCTCTGAAGCCCTACCCCAATCCTGCTCATTGTACTAAACACTGCGCCTCCGCCGTTCGCGGCTTGTGTTGCAGTAGAGTTTAGACAGCCATCGGAGTTTGAATTGACGTCCGCAAGAACTATCAGACATTTCGATCAACTGGGGCACTTCAAAGAACCAATTTAGTCTGCCAGTGATATTTGATCTTTTTTTTGCTTGCGGCGGAATGCCCGTTTTAAGTCGAGCCCGTACTCCAGAGGACCAGATTGCAGGCATTGCAGTCTCAACTGAGCTTTTGGAGGTACCCCTGTGCTATTAAGCGCTCTACATCTCCTTGGCGGACATAAAATTGTGAGTTTTTGGTGAGGTTGATGGTGCTGCACCATTCAATCAGTTCAACAACCTCATACGTGTTTGACCCTGTGAGACTTACCCATACTCCGTCTGAATTTCACCTGCGTCTTTCAGCACTCGAACGTCAATGAAGAGATCTCGTGGCGGCTCTAGACTGCCGGTCAAGTCGATATCTGTCCATTGACCCTTGTATGCAGCCAGTAGGTCACTATACTGTCTTACATACTCCTCTTCCTCTGGACTCAAACTACTGGTGTTGCCTTCGCCATTACCGAGTTCCACTGCACCGTTCTGCCCTCCGCTGAGACCTCTCTGTTGCTGCACTGCCAGGTCTGCAATATCGCTGCCGTTCCAAACCATCTCTTCCAATTTATCTGTCCGCGTCCGGTGATATGCGAGCAGACATCGCTTGTTTCTCCTCATACAAAGGTGATCCACAAGTAGGGTACAGGCCGTTGCTGGATCCGCTGCTGGGTCAAAGGAGCCACCGATGGACTGAAGAATGTTCGACTGGTCCTTATCTAAATCCCGAACCTCTCTTGCAACAGCACGAACGATCTCGGTCTGGTAAGGGGGCAGATGTTCTAGCTTTTGCGTCCGTTTGGCATGCTGAACCTGGAGCAGGCATAAGTGATGGCCGTTGATATTGAAATTCACACATACCAATTTGTTCCCTAAGTCCCCATACATTTTAAAGACTTCAGCGGGGCCGAACTTGGTGAAGTCGAACTCCTCAGCCTCGTGGGTGCTAATGGGAGCAATCTCGCGTCTCGACCTCAAGACGCGGCGCGCTTAACAGCAAATGAGAAGAAGACTACGCGCTAAATTAGGCGCGTGAGTCTTCGCGACTGCACAGCTCACCCTGTCCTTCATTTTGAAGAGAGTATCAAATTTTGAATAGACCATGCGGACTGAGTCCACCAGTTTCAAGTCAGTACAAGTCGAGATGTGAATCACAATAAGTATATCGGCTCACAACCATGCATCTCCGGGTCATACGGAAGCCTGCATGAACAATGGTCTTTGTCTTGAAAACAAACAAACATCGTATCTCTCATTTTCTCCGATATAAGGATGATATTACCGCCTCCTCTACATGAAAGACACGTTCTCTTCAGTCATGAAATCACTCAAGAGAAACAAGCCTTAAGTTTTTCGTCACCATCGATCTTTCGCGAAGCACCATTACCATCATCGGTGGAGGAGGCAATGGCGAGAGCAGCCTCGTAGGGCACCATGGACACGACTTTCTGGAAGATATGCAGCCATTGGAAAGTTCTGATTCGGTATAATCAACATTTACGAAATACCGACTCATCAAATTTCTTCTTGGCAATGAAATTATCCAACTACTGGAAACAAAATAGGATGCATCATGCCCCCCGCACAGACAAAGATTCTTGAAAGCAAATCTCCAAAACTGAACAACCTCCAACGCCTCTGATCGCGGCCAAATTGTTCATGGTCAACTTCTTGCCTTACTCCTAAACGCCAGCGGCCCTACCTTCATGCAGCAATACATCAATGGCTTGGCAACAACAGCTCCAATTACTCCTCCCCGTCCATCCACTTGTCAAATTCCCCACCAGAATCCAGGGATTCAACCTGCCAACCCTCCTGACCCCCTTTCAAGACATCCATATGGGAGGCTTGAATCTGTGACCCATCCTGAGTCAACGCTGGATCGAGAAACGGCATCACGGGGTCGTGCTCATATGAAGGTTGCCATTGGTGATCACCACGTTGGATATTATCGAAGTACGCGTTTTGCGGATCGATGTATTGGCTGTTGAAGATTGCTTGGTCCTGAGCCAACAATGAGGGATCAATCCTTTGCTCGCTGTGTGGTGGTACTTCGAATTGAGGGTGTGCGAACTGGTTCATCATGTCGTACTCCTGACCTCCAGGAAGTCCTAGAAACCCATGCATGCCAGGTGCTGCCGCCTTCCTCAAAATTACATCTTGGACACCAGCCAAAGATGGATTAAGTTGGATTGTCTGTTGGTAATATTCACCTGCACGCAAGTCTGTCTGGCTGTACTGTGGTGGCAAAGGTCGTCCCGGGTTTGTGACTTGGTAGGAAGACCTGTTGTAGCCGCCATGGTTTGGCTCCATCGAGTTCTCTCGCGAATCGTACTGGTAGGCTGATCTCGTGGTTGGATATGGAACAGGTTGATCAACCCGGGGCGATTGGCGTGGCTTCTTTGATCTTCTACTCGATCCGCCTTGCCATTCGAAATTGCTCAGTTCAGACTCGTCAGAAAGGTCCTCGGATTGCTTTCTTTTCGCTTTAGCAGCGCCCGACTTGGTGGGAGAGAACTTGTAACCAGGATGCGCGTTCTGGTGATTGAGGCGCTCGATGCGAGCCCACTCGCTGAACTGGTCCTTGATTATATCCGGCTCCTGTGGCCAACTGTCGCCGCACACTTGAGAAACTACTTGATGGTTGTTTTGGAGACACCACTCTTTGGCCCGGTTTTGGTAGGCCTTGCGATAAAGCATAAAAGAGTTCATCGGGCGCTTGACCTTGCCAGGCACTTTGCCCTCATCAACTTCTTTCCGTCGCTGTTCAGCAGATCGGTTGACGTATGCTTCTATGTCGTGGACTTCAACGTGCTTGAACTCTTTCGTCAAGATGCTTAGTGGCTTATCTAGTTTTGCGACCTTTTTCTCCGCTTTGATCTTCTCCTTTTTGATCTTCTTGGGCTTGGGCGACTTCTCAACACGAGATCCTTCTTCAGGCATCGGTCGTAAATTTTGATGACCCCTCTGAATTGCCAGGCCGCTTCTTGTCTTCAGCATTTCATTCGCAGGTGTTGGAGGTGATGTCGCTGGTGTGCTGTATTGATCCGGATATATTGATTGTTGAAAGTCATGAGGATACTCCTGAGGTATGTCAGTTGAAGTCTGATGAAGTTCACATTATTTCTTACGTATTGGATACCCAAGCCTGAGTCTTGATGCTGGTGCTGGTATGGATACCTCTGCTGCCCGCCACGATAGGAGAACGTATCATCTGGTACGGGTGCTGGTGAACCATAATTCGAGTGCAAGTGGACTCCTTCATCGTACTGTTGTTGCGGATAAGAAGTATTCGAATTATGTTGAAGCAGATGATGGAGGCCATGCTGTATGATCTCCCCAACATTCTGTGGCGCTGGAAAAGGAGGCATTGCGAATGAGGGGTTCGAAGTCCAAATTTCTTTCGTTTAAAGAAGAGGAGGATTTTCTTTGCTTGTTGACCATCTGGGGCCCAGTGGGTATTTGGAATCTCAGGGGCGGAAGTGTCGCTAGGAGTTGCGGAGCACAGTAGTGGTGATGAGTTTGAGTATGGTCGATGACTGGGATGACGAAGATGTTATTCACGACTCCTCGCAGAGTTGCTGAGGTATAGATTCCCGATTTCACACGCTAAGTTGATGCTCCAAGCAGACCAATATTGAAGGGCGTGTAGATTTGTGATGAGTGCAGGGCCTTGTCGTCGGGCACCTCGTCAGAAAGCTTGGCGAGAGAAGTTCGGTAGGCAAGTGAGACCGGAAAGGCTTCTTAAAGAAGATCTTGAGCTTCTGGAAGGAAATTTAGCAAAGTCCTCTTGCGTAGTGGCAGTTCATCTGAAGTTCCAATGATTAGGCGTCGGTCTGAATATTGAGTCAAGCGGGAATGGTTTGTCTTTTCTCTCGGACCGTGCAGTGTGAGAAAGTTTGGGACGAACCTATCGCGGGTAGCCGTCTTGCAGCACTGCACGTTCTTCCTGGCAGGTTGATGTTCTGGAACAGCAATGGCGGACAAGTGTGATGCGATGTTCCAGTGCTAGTACCCCTGACAGCAGTGCCGAATGCTCTGAGCCTGCAGTCTTAGGGATCTCTTTGTCGGATGATGTGTCAAGATGCTGTTGAGCGAAGGCAATTGGGACCAAACATTTAATACACAGAAGGCTGAGATGGTCTTTGTTTTGAAATTCAGACCTAAGAAAGGATTTCGACCTCAGCTTTATGTAGTCGTAATTCGAGCTCTCCTGAAGCATAATCGCCGAATTTGGCGAATTTGGCGAGCTTGGGATGCTGCTTTCGGCCAACCACTGTTTCCGAATTCAGTCATTTCCATGTCGCTGGACGCATATCCAGTTCTAGAGCGCAGTGATCCCTTCGCGTTTGTTTTCAGGTCTTAGCATACATTGAACGCTGGCTGCGCAAAACCTCGTGATCAAGGTGAACGCGTCAAATCTATCCATGAGGTGTTCATTGCCCGTGAACACTAATGTCCCAATACCACAACTCTCATTCATCTTGACCTGAGCAAGACATCACTACTACGGGTTCCCGTCGAGGCTACAGGTGAGCGCAAATAGCAAAGCTTCCTTTCCATTTGAGATCCATGGTCTGGGAGCTCTTCTCCACCAGTTCACGCACTCGAACGGGTTCGCAGCAACAGCTAGCATGGAAGGCCCCTGCTGAGATCTTCGGCTCCATCCGGCAGCAGCGAGGAATGCTTGCAGCATTACGCAGGTCTCCTTAGTTGCTGCTCTTGGCCTGAGGAATGCAGCTACAACCTATGCGGCTTCACCACCGCGGCCAGGAAACAATTGCAAAAAATTGCTAGATTTGTTATACGCGTAGGCCGGAGAGTTTGCAACAGGCTCGATACTGCCTGCGTCTGAGTTTTGAGGGCGGGCAGGTGGTGTGGGCAGTGTGCGACGCCATGTGGTAGACATCGCGCTGCGTGGCAATAATTAGCACGAACTCAACGGCTACCTGCAGTAGGGCGGCTGCACTTACGAAATGAGGCAAGACCGTTTGGATATTAGTTTCACTGGGGGAACGATCCCATTCGGCGCATATGAAGATAGCAATTTCTCTTCTGACACGGTGATGCTGGGAAGGGTCGTTCCCTGCTCTGGCCTGCCAGCCCCTTGCCTCTTGCCTTGTGTTGAAGTGCGGTCAACAAGTGGCTACTCTCCTCTTATTCATGCCCGAAACACCTCTAATTGGGGCCCGGAGACTCCTCCGTTCGTTTTCTTAGTCCCAACTACCCTTTAGCATGATAGACGCAGTCAACATGCGAACGAGATCTTCAAACCTATCCAACTAATCGCAATCTCTGTAGAGGTCACTGAAAACAGAACATTTTAACTTCATGGTGAGACTTGCCTTGTCAACTAATGCCCACTTCTCCTCATACCCGCTGACGAAGCCCTCGGGTCAAGATTGAGCTCTGACTTCTGGCTGATTGTCAACCAATCCTCCCTACTGCCTAGTTCCTACAAGATCTTATGATATCAAGGATGTTTTCATTAGAGTGTAGCTTTGCAGAGATTTGAAAGATTTACTTCCTTGCACATGGACTCGGAGCTGCGATAGGCGCTTTTTAGCTTCCTGGAGCTGGTGATGCAACAATACTTTTAAAAAACACACGTGCACTCTGACTGGAGGTGATGTCGGGTCAATGCACTCTGAAAAGCAAATTAAATTTTGATCATTATTATAAGTAAGAATATCGGGAAGGTGTACGTCCTGGCAGATGGTGGCGTGCATGTCAAAGACTGGAAAAGACAGAAGACGAAAATCTGCGGATTGAGGGCCATGTTCATTAATTATTGTTCTACAATTATCGTCTTTACGATACAATTCTGGTCTATCCCATTCGCCTTCTAGTCAATCATGCCCTTCGTAAGGCTTCCCATGCCAAACCATCGCCCACACTATACCATCCAGTGCGCCAAATGCTCATTTTCAAAAACACATAGACAAGAAAACTCATTTACGCCATTTTCTCATGTTTTGTTATACAAGTCCGAACAGTTATAAGGGACAGTCATCGCTTGCTACCACAGCGACTTTGGTAGTTCTGTAGCTCCATTTGTCCGAGCAAAATAATAATATACGGACCCTGATTGACCTCCACAGGTGCAGATCAGGGACCTATAGTTTGACCAGTTGGTAATAGTCTTTCCGGCTCTGAAGCCTTCACAGGAGGCGTGAGGTTTTGATGCTGTGGACTTGGCGTCAATGAAGCTACAGGGGGTAGAACCGACGGTGTTGCCGAGCCGAAGCTTCCATTCGATGTGGATGGTCTTGGGGGAGAGTGTTTTGTTGGCGAAATTCCGGTCACCGCGGGAGGTAAAGCAGAAGCATGGCCAGCATCTCGATCTTGTTGCAGCGGCACTCCTTTGTGAACAGTAGAAGGTGATGAAGCTTGCAAAGGTGATGACTTTGTGAGACGAGGACTTGAAGTAGAGTTTAAAGCCGGGCTGCCCAAGACAGGTAAGGCGGATCCTGGAAGTCCATTACTGCTTGGTGCTAAGACAGGAGCGGATGAGAGGGGCGAGGGGAGGTTTATAGAGCTTCGACGGTGATCGCTACCACTGGAACCTGGCCGTGAGCCGTTCACTGTATTGAATATGTTACTGTAGCCGTGGTTTGTAGGGTTTGCAGGCGATCCTTGAAGTTGAGAGTACTTAGCACTTCCTTGGTACTGGATGGGTGTGCTCTGAGGCACTGAATGTTGTGCTGCATTGTGGCTAGAGCCATTGACCCAGGTGTACATCGTTGGCTGTGAAGGAGGGGGGAGGCTAGTTGGACTATGTGGCAATGGCGAAGAGAATGCATGAGAGCTCGATGGACGCGGAGCGGTGTAAGGAGAAGGCGCGGGGCTTCCTGTATTTGGGTAAGGGCCGTAGGGCCCTGAGTAAGGACGTTGAACAGGAGCAGGTGCCATGGGTCTGGCCTGATCCAATCTTTGGGAAAATTGTTGCGTGGTGGGAACAGTTGAATGTCCTTGGAGAGCACTGGATGCAAATGGGCTTGGCTGCCACGAGGTTGACTGTTGTCCCGTTATCGTAGCCTGCTGGTACGGTGATATGTGTGGTTGGGCAGGCTCGATCTTTGTTGGTGAAGGATGAAGATTCATAGTACCGTTGACCTTAATACTCACGGACGGTGAACCATTCTTGGCTGGTGCTGGTGAAGAAGAAGATCCCGGCCTGTTAAGTTTGATCTTGATGGGCGGCTGATTCTTTGCTCGTTCCGCATCCTTGGCTCTGCGCTGACATGTGGTACAGATGAAGTGGAAATCCTCTCGATCAGCCTCTGCTTGACTAACACCCACGCATTTGCTGTGTTGCCAGATGTTGCATTTATCGCACGCAATGCTGTGAGTGCCATCGTCGATCTGTCCGTAGGCACCGCAGATGCAATCAAATATCCAGTCTTCTTCCTCAGCAAGCTCTTCCAATGCTTGCTTCTTCCGCTCGATCTCGGCCTTAAGATGACGCTCCGACAAGCGACCTTGCCCTGTCTCAAGCTTCTTGCTATCTTCTGAGAGATTCGCTAGCTCTTCCTCGTGCAGTATGCGCCGTGCTTCTCTTTCCTTAAGCCTCTGTTCTCGGGTCATCATCCGTGATTCTCGTTCTTTCTCAAGCTTCATCCATTTCTCCTGTTCTTTTTTGGCCATCGCAAGTTCGGCTTGTTTCTTCCGATCAGCTTCACGGGCCTCTTCCTCTTTCTTCTGCTGCTCCATTTTGCTTGCAATTCTGCCAGACCTCTTAGCATGTGCAAGCTTCTCGAGATTGAGCAATTCGCGCTCTTTCTGGGCCTGCTTGCGCTTTCGTGCCTCTTCTTGCTTCTCCAACAGTGGTAGAACGTCGTCGATAAGACGCTTGCGCAATACTTTCTCGTTCGGATCTCGACTTCTCTCAATCGAACTGATGAAATCGTTGAACTGGTCCAAAGTGACCGCGAGACACTCCCATCTCATGCCACCAAATCCATCATCTTCTTTGTCCGCTATTATATGCTCAGTGATATCAGCATCCTCCGTGGGTTCTGCTTCGCTCTCAGTTGGCTCAGAGACTTTTCTACGTTTGCTGGCTCGGAGTGCTGCTTTGGCTTTCTTGGAATTCTTCTTCAGCTTCGGTGTAGGAGGCGGTGGCGGTGGGGGGTCAGTCCGGCGGTATAGGCGGTTATCATCAAGGACTATGTATGTGCGGTCGTCTGAATCCCATCCGAAGGGCTCAATCCTCTGTTCGGTCCATGTTAGCCTGGATTGTATGAACGCATGGAAATGGTCGTACCCAAAAAGTCTGTTCGGTGTCCTTCTGCTCCTCCATCCGCTCACGAATACGGTCTGGGTTTCCCATTGTCCACTGGGTGAGCTGCTGCAAGACTCGGATCTAATGCGCCATTAGCAGAGTCCATGATGAAGGTGGAGCCGAATGGTGTACCTTGGTAAAAACATCAAATTCGTCGAACTTGGCAGGCTCCTCTCCAATGCCGAACGGGTTTCGGTCCGGCGCCTTAGCAACATATTGTCTTCGTGTATATTCGTCGAAAATCTCGGGCCTTTGCAGCGTCAGCAAGGAAAGGGGAAGAGAAAGGGTGAACTAACGTGAGACCCCGATGTGATGACACAAACTTAAGAAGGGCAAGACCAATCTCAGCTAGGGCAGTTGAGTGCGTCTTCAGGCATTCCATTTCCAACTCCTATGGGATCGTCTTAGTGTGAGGGTCCTAGACTCCCAGCGAGCGCTGGTGTACCTAGCCGAAAGGCGAATACTAACCTCGACGTCCAGATTCTCATCGATCTTGACAGCCCTCCCAAATATGAAGATCCATTGTGCTAAGTTCGCAAACTCCCACATATTACGAATGCGATCTAGGAGACTCGGTTCTTTCGGAGGCTCGACAGCCTCCATCTCCTGTCGGCCTCGCTTCCTGCTGGACGACACCATCTCGCAAGGTGATCTCGCGATGGAGCGAGTGTGGGCGTGAATGTTGCGATCGTCACGGGCAGAGACAAGCAATTTATTTCGGAGGAGTGGGTCGAGTGCAATACAGTTGCGGGTGTGCAAATTGTGCAACGAAGAGATGATGGCTGCAGAGGCTCGTCGTTCTAAATTATTTCTTGACGACGCGTTTGGTCGTGCTCCGGCTGCTAACGAGTCCCAGTGGTCCTGGTCGCCCCCATCGAAAGGCTTACTAATACTCACGTGATATGATACTGAGACATTGATAACGGCTTCGAGGGGGCCCGTTGTACGACGGCCATTGGCCGATGATCTACTTCATTTACCTTCGTGCTTTTATCTAAGGATACTTTGCTCTTGCTCTCGCTGCTGCTCTGCTGCGGCCGGCATTTTCCTGGTGCATGTGTGCCTGTGGAGAACTTCCGTAAATAGCGACCCGTATCGTAACCCCTGGTCTAGCCTGCGCCTCGTCGTCTGTGGAATCTGTTACAGCTGGAGCACTTTGAA
Organism: Stipitochalara longipes BDJ; assembly: GCA_009732865.1. Lineage (NCBI taxonomy): Eukaryota > Fungi > Ascomycota > Leotiomycetes > Helotiales > Hamatocanthoscyphaceae > Stipitochalara > Stipitochalara longipes. Next base: position 1,830,487 of record ML769333.1, on the reverse strand, counting down.
AACAACAACGTCTCTACCCCCCCCGAAATCCAAGAATTTGTCGTCAACGACTCTGAAAAGATGAGGGCGATCAACAGCGCGGCCAGATAATCCAACTGCGGATACAGTCCTCAATAACGATGAACACGACCTAAGACGAACCTCTATCGGCGCACTCCTCCTTTGCCTGGCGCATATTGCGCTGCTGATTATCTATACAGTCTTTCCGGAAACGACTTCTGTACAACAATTATACGGCAGACCTCTGGGTCTCTGGCATCTGCCGCAATGCCTCACACAAATTCTCAGGGTTCCACGACTCCTACCACCCCTCCACAATCAATACCGTTGCGAGATCTTACACGTCCACCAGATCCAGCAGACCTCGGGGATGGACAAAGCCGAAATAGCAGGGGAAGGAGTCTCTTGGGTACTGGACAAAGACCGATGAGTGGGCACAACGACGGACCTCGATATGAACGATTGGGCGATACATCTCCAAGTCCAACTGATAGAACCACGAGGAGGACTGGTGGAATACCTTCCTTGACAATGTCAGAACAGCGAGACAGGTCCTTCAACGACGAACTAGACGCTCCATCCTCACCGGTTGGCAACCCGGCGGATTTTCAAGCTGCAATGGGGTTTGCAGGCCTTTTAGTTCCCGATATCAGTGTATCTCACGCTCCACGAACTGATACCCCCACATTTGAATCTGCCGAATTTGATGGGCTTTCACCTTACGGAGATGCGGCAGACGAACATACATCATATTTTGGCTCAGAATCCGATCGGGTCCCCTTGACTGATCCCAGTTCTTTACAGCCACTGAGTGGTGCACAACCTTCGACACCTTCTGGCCAGAGACACGACAGATCATCCAGTTTTCAGAGCATTAATTTCAATAGCCCGGAGTCGAGATATAGAGGCTCAAGATTAGGAGATGAACTTCCGGACGCGGAACTGGGCGCTACACCACATGGCGGGCGATCAAGGAGCCATAGCTATGGCAACTCCCTGAGGCCAGGTGGGGTTGGCCGGGCAAGGTCACGTTCCCCATCTAATGCTTCTGCCCTTTCACGAGCTGGGTCGATAGTAAGAGCTATGTCCCAACGTGTCGTCAACCTGAGTGGTGAAGCGGAACTCATCGAACGGATGGAAGCTGAAGCTGAAGCATCAAGGGAAGCCTCCAGAGAGCAGAGCACCCCTACTACTCTTGGCAGTCTTAGTGATGAATCCGAGACTCGATATCGACCAAAGCACAAGGCAGATCCACTTGCAGCAGGACCGCAATACCGGGAAAACCTACCTACTCAGCCCGTCGAAAAGGCGATGCGTTTCTTTGGCGGCGGCGGTGTTGCGCAAGAACCAACTTGGGAGGAAGAGGCGGAAAAGCCTCCAAACCCTCTCAGAGGCAAATCTTTGGGCATTTTTGATGCTGAGAGTAAGATCCGAAATGGGCTTTGCGACCTCCTAGTCTACCCCCTGACGGAACCGGCTATCTTGCTACTCATCATCCTGCAGACAATTGTCCTCGCGATAGATTCATCGAGAAGTGTTTATGATCATCCTCGCCCTTCACGGTGGGGTGAAACCTGGACCGATATTTTCCTACTCGGACTCTTCATTGTCTTCACACTAGAAATTGTGGCACGAATAATTGTGTCCGGTTTCATTTTCAATGCTGCCGAATACAGCACTATAAACCGAAAGAAAGGGTTGAAAGCCATCGTTCTTGATAAATACCACTCAGTTTTTAAGCCTCAGCGAAATTCATCTTTGAGGGCTCCTCGACACCCTTCTCTCGCTGCCCACACCGTCATTCGTTCGTTTACGGCCATTCAGGGCGAGGCCATTCGCACTGTTGAGCAGGCCCAGCGTCTTCAGCTCGCTAGACGCGCCTTTCTACGCCATGGCTTCAACAGACTTGACTTTGTGGCAGTTGTCTCTTTCTGGATAGGGTTTATTGTAGAGGTGACGGGCCTAGAGTCAAATGTGCATGTTTACGTTTTCCGAATGTTAAGCTGTCTGCGAATTCTTCGGCTTTTGTCGCTCACAAATGGCACGGCTGTAAGTTAAGACAAATCTTTATTTTAATCGAGCTGACAGACATATTTAGATCATTCTTCGAAGCTTGAAGAAAGCAGCACCACTTCTTGTCAACGTCTCGTTCCTTATCGGCTTCTTCTGGCTTCTGTTCGCCATCATCGGTGTACAGAGCTTCAAGTCGAGTTTTGACCGGCAGTGTGTATATGTTGACCCCATGGATCCTTTCAACTTAGACGGCTTAGCATATGTCAACACTTTCCAATTCTGTGGGGGCCAATTCAACAATGTGACTGGAGCTCACGATCGCTTCCAGATTGGTCCGTTGAACAACCTATCGGCCCTCCAGAATGGACCCTCTTCCGCAAAAGGATATCTCTGCCCAGCCGGGTCATATTGTCTCCAGCTCGACCGACAGCATCTACCTTACAACGGAACAATGAGCTTTGACAATATCTTTCAATCCTTGGAGCTCGTCTTCATCATCATGACTGCCAATACCTTCACCGACCTCATGTATTACTCAACAAATTCTGATTATTTGGCAGCTGCCATATTTTTCGCTGGTGGAATCATGATCATGACGCTTTGGCTTTTGAATTTACTTATCGCTGTCATCACATCCTCCTTCCAGGTTATCCGGGAAGAAAGTAGAGCAAGTGCCTTTGCGGCGCACGTCAAAGGCATGCTCCAGACCCAAGATCCTGCTGCTCCAAAAAAAGTAAGCAGAATGAAATATTTATTCGACAAGACACACTGGTTCTGGATCGTTATCATTACCTACGGTCTTGTCTGCCAGGCGTTCCGAAGTTCAACCATGTCTCCCTCGCGGAGTGATTTCATCGACTTTTCGGAAACTGTGGTGACCTTAATCCTTCTAGTCGAGATTATTCTTCGATTTACGGTCGACTGGCGATACTTCTTCCAAGACAATAAGAACTGGTTCGACTTGGGACTTGCAATAATTACGTCCGTTATATTGATACCCCCCATTCGAAATTCCGGCCAAGCGTATGCGTGGCTTACGGTCTTTCAAATTCTCAGAATCTATCGAGTGATTATTGCGGTACCAATCACGCGGTCACTGATCACGCTCGTCTTGGGAAATGCAAGTGGTATTGGAAATCTCATGCTGTTCGTGTTCTTGATAACTTTTCTGGTGTCGATATTCGCAGTTCAACTATTTCGGGGCGAATTGCCACAGCAAGACGCATATGGCAATGAGATTCACATCACCTTTGCCACGATCTATAACGCTTTTCTAGGAATGTATCAGGTTCTGTCAAGCGAGAACTGGACAATCAACCTTTATTATATCACCTCGTTCGATGACGCACGAAATACCGGTTGGATCGGAGCAGTATTCTTCATTGGCTGGTTCATTCTGGGGAATTTTATTCTGGTGAACATGTTCATAGCTGTCATTCAGGAAAATTTCGACGTCTCCGAGGACGAGAAACGCATGCACCAAGTCAAGTCGTTCTTGAACAGAAAAGAGCTTGGCGGTTCGTCCAATAATCTCTCACTCTCTGCCATCTTCCGGTTTGGACGATCTAAGACGACCAAAGATCCTTTGGACTATGGGCCTGCGACTATGGAGATGTTGTTGAAGGATGCAGTTGTGAAAGACTTCCTTGACGATGAGACTGATGAAGCGCAGCAAGCGATCGCTGAAACTCAGCCCGTGGAAGGGAACTCTGTCAACTCGGGCTTCAAATCCACGCTGTGGGGAAAGTTCGTGACCCGTATCTGGAACCGGGAACCGAATCCATTCTACTCTAATATTCAGTTCTCCTCCGGACGGGAGGATAACACCAACGCGAGAGTCTTAGCCAAAGAAGCTGTCTCAGCAACATCGCAACGGAAAAAAGCGCAGCGAGAATTTTTAGCCCGGCACCCAAACTACAACAACTCGTTGTTCATATTCACACCCAGGAATCCTCTCCGTCGCCTCTGTCAAAGAATCGTTGGCCCTGGCCGCGGAAGTGAACGTTTCGAAGGCGTGGAGCCGAATAAAGCCGTCTGGTACACCTTTTCCGCCTTCATATATGCTGCTATTGTGGTAATGGTCATCCTTGCCTGTGTTACAACGCCGCTATATCAAAAGGAGTATTTCGCGGCCCATACATTCAGCGTACGTAATTGGTTTGTCTGGGCCGACTTATCCTTTGCCATAATTTTCTCAATCGAAGCGATCATCAAAGTAATCGCGGACGGCTTTTTCTGGACACCCAACGCATATTTCCGAAGCTCGTGGGGTCTAATTGACGGCATTGTGCTGATAACCTTTTGGATCAACGTGGTTACGGCACTCACCAATGATGGTTCGGTATCGAGAGCCGTTGGGGCGTTTAAAGCTCTGCGAGCACTAAGATTACTCAATGTCAGCGACAGTGCCAGAGAAACGTTTCACTCCTTGGTTATCGTTGGCATCTGGAAGCTCTTATCGGTAAGATTGTATCGTTCTGGTTAACACTTGGTCGCTAACGAGAACACTAGGCCATGTTCGTGTCTTTCGCTTTGCTTATTCCGTTTGCCATCTATGGTGTGAACCTCTTCAGCGGGCGGATGGAAATATGCAACGACAATAGCGGTACGATCGTCAACCTTACGGATTGTTTTGGAGAGTGGGGCAGTACCCCAGCGAGTAACAACTGGTCACTCGTGGCGCCAAGAGTGGTGTCTAACCCGTACTATGACTTCGACAACTTTGGAGACGCCCTCTTTATTCTCTTCCAAATCGTCTCCCAAGAAGGTTGGGTCGATGTGATGTGGAGCGCCGAATCAATCACCGGCCCCGGACTTCAACCACGCCCCTACGCGGCGCAGGGTAATGCGCTTTTCTTCGTTATATTCAATCTTATGGCTACGGTCTTCGTCCTAACCCTGTTCATCTCGGTTTTCATGCGCAATTATACCGAGCAAACCGGTGTAGCATTTCTTACGGCAGACCAAAGATCGTGGCTTGAATTGAGAAAATTGCTCCGACAAGTAAGCCCATCAAAACGACCCTCAAGCACAGGCGGGAAAAAGTGGAAAGACTGGTGCTACAAAAGAGCTGTAAGGAAGCATGGCAAATGGCAACGTGCGGTCACTGCAGTTCTTATCCTCCATCTCATCCTCTTAATGGTTGAATATTGGCCTGAACCGAATTGGTGGGACCAAGCCAGAGTTTACATCTTCCTAGGATTCACGCTTTTCTACTTAGCAAACATCATTATTCGGATAGTCGGGCTTAGTTGGGCGCGATTCAGAAGAAGCTCCTGGGATTTATTTTCCATCTTCGCGGTAGTTGGGACCTTGGCAACAACGGTTTTGATTCTGACGAATTTTCTTCAAACGACCTACATCCAGCTCCACAAAACATTCCTTGTTTTGATAGTGCTATTGCTTATCCCCCGAAACGATGCGCTGGATCAACTGTTCAAGACCGCAGCTGCGAGTCTGACGAATATCGGCAACCTTCTCGCTACATGGTTCATTCTCTTTCTGGTTTTCGCCATTGCTTTAACTCAGGCGTTCGGACTTACCCGATTTGGGAGCCAGGAGACCGACAACCTCAATTTTAGAACTGTGCCTAAGGCCATGATTCTGCTTTTCCGCATGAGTAATGGTGAGGGGTGGAACCAAATTATGGAAGATTATGCCACTATTCTGCCACCGTTCTGCGTGGAAGATCCAGACTTTTTCAACAGCGACTGTGGAAGCAAACAATGGGCAAGGGCCCTGTTCATCCTCTGGAACATCCTTAGCATGTATATCTTCACCAGCTTGTTCGTCTCTCTTATATATGAGAGCTTCAGCTACGTCTACCAACATTCTAGCGGGCTTGGAAAGGTCAGTCGAGAAGAAATTCGCCGCTTCAAACAGGCCTGGGCAACGTTAGATCCCGAAGGAACGGGGTTCATCTCCAAGGAACAATTCCCTCGCCTTTTGGGTGAGCTTTCTGGGGTGTTCGAAATGCGAATCTATAGTCAAGAACATTCCGTTCGAAGGATCCTCGAAGATGTCCAAGCTGCGCCAACATCCGGCAGGATCATGTCTATGGCCTCAACAAGCTCGACTACAGGCGTGAACTTAAAGGCATTGAACAAAAGGCTCGCTGAAATCGATGCAGTTGAGGTCCGACGATCAAGAGCTCGCTACAATCTGTTCTTCGAGGAAGTCATGGTCTCAGCTGATGTTGATCGGGGAATCTCCTTTACGACGGTATTGATGATTCTAGCTCATTATAATGTCATAAGTGACAATAAGAGTCTGAAGTAAGTCTACCCGCTCTAGCATGGGTTGCTAAGCTAACAAAAACCAGACTTGAGGAGTTTCTACGACGTCGTGCACGCCTCCAACGAGTTGAAGAGGAGGTTCGCCGACGGATTGTGCTTGGTTTCTTTGACACTATGTAAGAGTTATAATTACCCTTACATCTATCATGCTAATGAAAATAGGTATTGGTCAAGGAGATTCAGAAAGCACATGGCCAACAAAAGATCTGGGCGTATGACCACCATTCCTCAGCTTGGGCCAGAAGTCTTCGTGGACGGTGTAGACGATGAAAATGAGGCGACCAAGCAAGCGAGGGCTACTGTATCCCCATTCCTCTCTCCAATGGAAATCAGCGACCCTCGTTCTTCATTCATCACACACGGCTTAGACGGTGCCGCACGACTCCGTTCTGGTTCCGTCGGCGCTGGGCCAGCCTCGCCTGGAAGCCCTGGAATAGCCCTTGGGCACTCTCCTCAGCTATCGCCCCACCGGCCAACCAATTCCGCTTTCAGCTTTGAGGGAGAGCAGCTTAGTCCCGCAGGCTCTGCACACAGTAGCAGACGTGGAAGTACAGTTAACGCTGAAAATGTTCTCGAAGTCCTTGACAACTCGGCTTGGGGAGAAAGTATCCGACGCAGTTTCACAATGAGACGACCAAGTAGAGGGGAGCGTTCATAATGGTTTGGGAATGAATGGATGAGCACAGGCTACATCACTGTGTTTGTTTTTGGAACTTGTTGGAGGGTGGGATCTTCATCTAGAATTGGATTTGGGCCGACCGTGCGGGTCGCACTGGGGTTTCGGCGCAAGCGAGGCGTTTGGGAAGGTCACGGACGCATCATGATTTTGTTTCGAGTGTTCGTCACGTTCTGATGATGTAAAAAGGTGGGACCAAACGGAGGCGTGGTTCAGGAACGCATGTAATTCTGCTGCACATCATGGATGGGATAAATGGGGCTTCCTCTTGGGTGTTTATTGTTGGATGGGAGCGTGTGATCAACTGTTGGTCAGATGAGATGGATGTTTCAATAGGGATGTGCATAGCCACGGAGTTCTCAGAAAATATACCACACCGAGCACCTTGCTCTTAATCTTGACGGATAAACTTGATCTTGGTCACGAAAGTCAATGGCAGCAGATTATAAGAGACTGAGGTTGGAAGACAATCTCTCAGCGGTTGTTTTACCGACTTTTGCCTCCTGCCCACAGAAAGTGTCGGTCATTTTCGGCGAAGTGAGTAAGTGCTGCTCTGAGGTGCGGTCAATGGGATGAGCAGTGTGCTGCCACCACCATCTGGGACAGTTGGCACAGTTTGAATAATAATAATAATACAGCACGTAAATCTGCAACCATGGGCAGCGGCCCATCACGGCCTCGGCGGTGTCAATCCCCTGCCACGATCCTAGCGGCGCTGGTCGGACTAGGCCTCAAGCAGGCGATAAGGGATTAGGCGGGGAGGACGTCTCTCAGCATGAAACTCGTCGCAGGCCGGTGACACGCCGTCGCAGGAAACGGCCAGAATAACCGACTCGTCTGTTTGATGTACATGGCAATGAGGCGACCGGTGATCCCATCGACGGGCGGTGCTGGGCAGCGGGTTTGAGGAGATTGAGGGAGGCCGTGAAGCCGTGCTTTTGCTGCGAGCCAGACGCGGTACTGACGACCTTTGCATCGCGGGCCTGTTGGAGCAATGCCATGCGATGCGGCAATATTTCAATGTTCGCAGAGGGGGTGGCATTGGCATTGGCATTGGCATGCGGCGGAGGAAGAGGGAAAGGGGATGGGGGGCCAATATTGTATGTATGTATGTCTGTATGTGCGTATGTATTGTGTTGTCCATTCGGGCCACGGCCGCGCAAAGGGCCTCCTCCTAATTCTCCTTGGGGCCTGCCGCAGGGCCCGGTGGTTTCTTGGCGACACCTGCACAAGCTGCACCACCTGCACTCCTTTACACGTACCTGCGTCCCTGACAGGCTTTGACAGCTAGCTCCGCTCCCCACCTGCCTGCTCCTGTCTTCTCCTGTGGTGCTCTCCTGATGTTGCTGCTGCTGCTCTTGCTGCTGCTACTCCGTACTCCTGATCCTGCTCCTGCTGCTGGCTTGA